>OZ012645.1:19696087-20296087 GCA_963942575.1 Priocnemis perturbator
GAACTTGCAAACATGTTTAAACATTAGTTAAAGTGAATAAGACACGTTTCGCGCACATATTTTTCGAGATGTTTTTCAATTTTTAGAAAAATTCTGACTCCGACGAGGATTCCAATGACTCTACGCGATAGAGCAGACATTTGTCTTCGGAAAACCACTTTAACACTATGCAAATGAGATTTCTGCGTCGTACAGGAAAATGAAAACGTCATGCGTGTTACGCAGTGTCAGCAGTGGTTCTCCGACTCAATGCCGTGGAAACGCTATGCGAAAACAAGCCACAGCGGAGCGCGTGTTACTACATGACGCGCACGAAGTCTTATTATTAATTAGTTTTCCTGTAGGAAACCAAAATCTGTTTTACATATTATCATAATGCTTTTCCGATGCAAAATGCGCGAGACGTGTCTTATCAATGTTGGTTAATCTTTGAATAGGTTTGCAAGTTCAAATTATACAAGTGCTGTATATCATTTTATTCGGAAAAGTCTGGAGAAATTTTGGCAATAAATGAAACTTGTCTAACTTGTATATCTACGACCTGATTGTTGTTCAATTTTGAAAAATAGTTATTTTTTTTTTCAAAATTCATTTACTCAAAATCTCGAGCCGATTTTGAAAAACGGGTTTCAGATTCGTTTGCAGCGGGTCAAAATTAATCGAAATTGGCTATTTTCGTTCAAAAGGCAAAAAAAAAGTCAAATTTTGTTGTCCAGTGTAATTGCCCGTTTAAAAATAAGTATAGGATACGCGTATTGGAAGGAGAAACAAACGGGATCCGGTCACTTGCCTAGGTTTCCTTGTTAAACGAACTCTGTTTGATAGACTACTCCTCATTCAAAGTCGTAGAACAATGAAGTATTTTCGGATTACCGATATCAAGTCTAACAAGGCCATTCTATCAAGGCACTTTTTTAAATAGACTGCTGCTAAGTTTGACTCCCATAGTTTGGCAATGGTCTTACCTCCCCTCCCGACGAACCACCAGCACTCATTCTTCCGTCGTATGGATTGCGAGTCCTACCAAATAAGTAATTGGCCGCGTCAAATCCTGAGCATAACTCCGGCGTGTTCGTTACACAAAGCGGTATGCCACCGGCATTCTTCAAAGATTCGACCACAATAGAGTCTGCGGTTGCTTTCATGCCTTTCCGACTCAGGGTACATCCTGTAAGGCTCAAGCCTGTAACAGTTGTTTATTACAAGTATTAAATTAGGACAATTTGTTACAATTTTCGTGGTGTGCTAAAGTTCAACTCGCCTAACGGAATTGGATACTATTGCAAAGAATGAAATAAACGCAATTTATGAAGTAGCCCATATTAACCCATATTACGTCACTTTTAATTATAGTTTTGAATTAGAAATCTTTAATGGTATTTTGAGCTCTGAATTGTATGGATTTTCAAGTAGGTAAATCAAAACTTTCATCTCGTTCGACGCCACATTCTGGCTAACAATTCGAAGTAGCGTTAGTTCGTATGGAAATTAAGAAATAATGACTTAGATAGTAGTAGATATCCATTTACGCTCGTATCGGTCCATAATAATTCCGCACCTGCAGTTCTTCGAAGTGCACGTCCCAATTACAACGTAGTTACGCGTTCAGGCAAAAAAAGAAATACCTTTGAGTGAACAGCTCTCCTTCACGGTAAACGGAACGCCATAAAGAGGTTTCTCTTTCTCGAGTTGAAGAATGGTCACCTCGCCCGCCTTCAACTTCTCGTCACAGATTTTCGCTTCGGTCAGAGCCGCTTCAAATCGGTCCTCGATGACTGCGTTTATCACACCGTTCACTTCTTTGATCCGATCGATGTAAGCTTTTACAACGATCTGACTCGATAGCTACATATTAATGATCATTCGTTAATTATGAACGCACATGCGGATCCGTATTTTATAAAAGCATGAGACGTAACATAAAAGTGTCAGTTCCGTCAAAAATTATGTCATTTGTACCGTCTGTTATTTATTTGCATTTCTCAAATAAAATAAAAGAACAAAACGCAGTAAAAAATAAAATTGCCCAAATAGCGCGCAAGGTAAATTTGATCGATACAAGTAAGTTAAAAATGAAAATGGTTGCGTGAAATTCAACTTACGCAACGAAAACATTAAAGTGCACTAAATCGAGCATGGGCTCCAATGAAATCTATGTGCTTTGAATTAATTGAATTACGTCTAATCAGTTAGTCCGCGTCGCTTTCAGTCAGACGCCTTTGTTGTGCTCGTAAAAACGATTAACTATCTTTCTTTAACACTATAACTACCGAGGGGTCACAACGTCTCGTTTGACATTTTTAACCGACTTCAAAAACTGAGGAGGTTCTCTATTCGGCATATATATTTTTTTTTGTTATAACAATTACTTACCCATTTTTAAATCATAGTACATATTCTCTGAAATTTTGCCTAACTTTTATTAAATTATTCTATATGTTTCGATGATTACGAAAGTAATCTGAATAACAAATATGAAAAAACAGAATTGTCTAGGTACTTGTATTGTGATATGAACGGATGCAACGCACATTAAGTTGAAAGTTACATTTTTTTCCATGGTTTCCTTGGGTCACTTTCGTAATCACTAATACATATTTTTGACATATAAGAGTCAGAAAAAATGTGAACACGATGATATCAAAATGAGCAATGATTATTAGAAAATGTTAAACAAAGAATTTTGACCTCCGGATAGTTCTAGTGTTAACAGTTTCTGTCAATCTTACGAATACTGCATCGCAAAGTAAATATTAAACTTGTAATCTGACCTCTCCCTGTCTGATCTTCTTGGCAAGTGTGACTGCGGTCAGGTTCAGCAAAGGATCGCTCGCTGGCGGGATACTTGGTGGCTTTTTGCGATAAATAATGTCACAGATCCAACTGATGATAGGCAGTAGGGCACCCTGTATAACGATTGCGAATCGTAATAGGAACTCCATCACGTCCTCTTCTGAAAAATCAAGAATATTCCGTAATGCGATAACACAGAAAACACAACAAAATTCCTCTGTATGAAAATAGATCTTCATTCTAAGCAAGCTCCATATGAACTAGCTATGAAAGATATTACAGAATGTTATCAAAATGCACCCTCGTTAACATCAAATATGCAGACTTACATTCGATTAAAAAGTCAGATACTATTACACAACACCTACAAAATATACCTATATACGCACGTTGTTTTTTTGTTTAGAAACCTGAATTGACCGCTAACAATAAGTTATCTGAAACAAAAACTTAGCCATAATCATATTGGATGATAAGCAAAACATTGCTATTGAAGCACGTGTGAACTCGATTATATAATATCACTCGGCACGTACATCGCATCCTTAAATGTTGTAATAGAAAATTGCCATTCATCGTGAAGCTCAACAGCATTCGCGGTGGACATTGTACTCGGGGCAAACCCTATGAAGGTTCGCAATGCGCGTGACCCATTCCATTAATCAATTTGATCGTCTGACCGCGACGGTCCGCTACTACTTGACCATCGACGTTGGTCGCTTTCATTCTTGCACGCGACACGAGACCGCGACCTCAGGGATCATCGCGCCTGATTGTACAGATTAATCATCGCGTATCCTGAGAACGAACCTCACTCACCAGTTACGAGGTGCTTTTTTTTTATTTAACCTCTGGATCGCGTCTGCCGCAGTGATCGTTGACTGACGCTCGCCGACTAGTGTCAACGATAAGAGATATCTCAAATGTCGGGCGGAGATATTGATCGATGAATTTTTTCGGCAAATGTATATTGTGGATCGCTTGTCGATGATAACGTACCGGATTCATTTCATTTTGCTAGCCTACGGTGACGTTGGGTCAGTGGGCAAATAAATCATTTTTTTATGAATTTTTGGCTCACGCTTCGGCACCAGTTGTCTTAAATGATTGTGTTGTGCGTCTGACATTATTGAGGACAGGATAATTCGAACTGTTCATAGTGTGATTGCAAGTAATGAAGAACGTGTGCGAAAGGAAATGTAGGAAAGTTCATGTAGTTGTATAAGACCTGTACGTTTTCAGATTTAATAATTTCTCAATTGGAACCGTGGGGTGCGAAGCTCTCACTGTGACTGTTCACTGATAACTGCGCCAAATAGTGTATGCTAGACGACAATGTAGATCGACGTCGATACGATTACGACTGTCTCAGTTGCCACTCACCGAACATCGCCAAGAGCTAGTAAAATCAAGTTTATTCCACACATCAGCGAACAGTCAATATTCCAAAACCTTACATCCTTCGCCGATAACAATAAAAATTTAAAAACTTCACGAGTACATCTTACATTCCGTCTGCTCGTCGATGAAAGGTTTTCAGAGTTCTTTTCTTTATGAATATCAACGAATATTCAACGAGCGTCAACCAACCTTATAGTGGAAATAATGTTGAAAGGCCTTCACCTCGTAACGAAATATATGTATATATATGTACATGTACGAGTTTACACTATTGATTCTTTTCCACAACACCGTTTTATCGCAAACCACATCGTCGCCACCACTGCCGGTAAAAATAGCCAATCGCAAAGAACAGTGGCGATGTAACAGAACATGGTGGCGGAACGAAGAATTAGTAGAAAAGCTAGATGAGAACACGTTATTACGTTATGCTTACGACATAATGGTTTAGTTAGCTAACGCGATACATCGTCACCGTTCGCTGACCAAAAACTCAACGTTTCACATTCTGGCTTGTATACAACGTTGTACGTCTCGTTGAAGTATCGGCTTTTATAAAGGGTGTACAATACAGCATAAATCCTCATTTTAAGCGATGCTTTTGGGGAAGGGGACAAGTTATTATTTATATTGAATAGTATGGCTGAATAAGGATTATAGAATGAATGTGAATGTGTGGACGTCGTTTTATATACTGCTAAATATTTGCAGTATATAATTACATTTGCTAGGTCAAGTCGATGTTATTTACTCACCAATATCATTTCAAACGTGGTTTTTATATATCGTGTGACGTGAAATATGATACGTTCATTCACTTCCTGCTCATTTCTTTTCCGTATAGCGTGCCATACGTCATTACATATGCCGACATATGCACGTGTAAATACATATAGAAGATGCCGCCGTGAGCAGCTATGCTATACGAACGCACAATCCGATCGTGTAATTGACCTATAGCAGCTTCGTACTGGTTTCACGTATATAATTTAATCTTTCCATTTGTGGAACTTTGAGATTATTTTCTCATGAGCTGAATAAACTTCAAACGGACAACGGTATTTACCTGGAGTACTATACTACTATTATTATACATTGACATTTCACTTACAAACGCCATATACATATGTATACACGTATGCACGAGTTAACGAAATTTACAAATTTGTACATTAAGACCGGTTATAAGAAAGTTGCACTATTTAAATCACCATTCTATAATCAGACTGCAAACAGGTAGAAAGTGTTTCATATAGAAGCACAGACTGGAGTGCGTTCTTGACAGAACACGCCGTAGCCAAAGGATTACTTGTTGACTATTATTAGTAAAGCATTATTTGTGGCCGTTCTTGACATGCACCTTGTGGCAAAGGAACGATCATAAAGTTTGCCGGAATCTCCATAAAAATGTTACCCACACCAACGTAATTGCCGCTTTATTTGTCCTTTCCCTCTTTTCGCATCACGGTACACGGGTATACACCATAAAAATCTACTCTCGCCATCTGTCCTTGAAATTATGCCAGTCGTAAAGTACGCACGCTCTATAACAACTCATTTGTCTCTTAACGAGAAGTCCATTAAAAATAGCGCCGCTTTCGAACGACACAAACAAGGAACGCCTGACATGGACAGGCTAACTTCTGACAAGTTGTGACGTTCAATTGAATTTCACATCACGTCGCGTGAAATCGGATCTACGCCATGGTATTGATGAAAAACAACCTGGTGGGTCTATTACTTGACAATGGCGCGATGTTCGCATGACAATTCTTATAATAGACTCTTTCTCATCGTGACACGCACTGCTGGCAAACGCGACAGGATTATCGATCGTTCGGGCTTCAAACTGTGCGCTAAGTCCGTAGCAAACCCGTATTCCATAACCTTCGTAACACATTTGGAATAAATTCTGGAAAAGACATGGTTGTTGGAAACTCTGAACCATTGATTAGCTAATGTATTTATACAATCTACTCAGGGTGACTTGCAAACGCACCACGTCATTGTTTTGTGCCGCGTGAAATGACTACTTCGCGACTGCCGAGAAATTGGGGAATCATTAAACATAGTGCGATTCTACTTACAAAATGAGCATCGAAACGTTCGAAACTGTTGAATTTTTTTTTCGTTTATCTGACGCTTCGTTTTCGAAGGACATGACGATATGATGTGAAACTACTTTTCCGACTCATGCCGTCAATTTGTCTATTCATGACATATACAGGACTACAGACGATTGTATGTTCGCACGCTTATCACCGTATGAAACACAATAAATCAATCAATCAACCAAGTCGATTTTCCTCAAAGTAAAACCTTAAAAAAAACATATCCAGTTTAAGTTCTCGATTATCTTTTACTCATAGATTAACCCCTTTCAGAACCGACACCCATTTACCCTTCGTGACACACGTGCGAAAATATCGGAGGCTAAACTGAAATAATATGGACGAGAAAACTGGAAGAGAGTTCAACATAGAGTTGTGAATTCGCGAAAAATCGTAAACATCAGCGCTGATAAGCCTGTTCTAATAAGTAAATGCACTCCGCTTTCTCTATTATTCTCTTATCTCGCCTTTGCGCCCTTAATGTTATAATGCTTTTCCAGCGAACCAAGGCGAAAAGTCAGAGTGAAAACGTTGCGAGCGTGAATGGAACACTAGTTGGATTCGAAAGCGATGGTAATGTATCTGCTCCATGTAGAACCACGCTGATTGCGGACGCAACAGTAATGGGAGTAGTAACAGCAGCAAGAGCCGCGCTTGCTGTAACTGTTAGAACGTAACGACTTACGACTCGATTTAACCCTATGGGGAGTTGAAAGCGGCGGTAATGCGCCGGCAGAACGACAAATTTAACCTGAATTCCATTGAAATTGCAAAAGTCTTCCTGGACGGCAACGTCGGCAGCACTCTTGGGAAGTTCTTTGGAATGTGGGCGTGTTTGAGGGAATCCTTGCAAAGGACTTTCTCATTAAATATTTAATTTTTTCCTTGAATTTCATGGAATCAATTAACGCTACAGACGAACATATACAACATACACGTTACTTAATACGACTGTCTTTTCTCATGTCACTTTAAGCAAATTATTCTTATGTAGGTGAAAACCTCGTTAGGTTTTCGGGAATTTCGTGAAGGGGGTGAATGATCGAGGCAAAAAATAATAAATAGAGCAGCACCACGATATTTCGTTGACTGATGTCGAAGAATGTCTAACAATGCGTTACCATCAGTGCGGTTCAAGAAAGTGCCCCGGGGCATTTTCGGTTCCCCCGCCGAGCTACTGTTGCCCTGGAAACGACGGACGCTCATGTCAGCCAGTGTGTGTCAGTGTGGCCAGAAGTGGCGCCGGGCACCATCGGTGACCGCGGGAGTGGGGATACGCGCAAGTGTGCGTGTGCGTGCCCTGCTGCGAGTCCTGTGGAGTTGGGACTCCACGCAGCTCTCGCAGACAGGGCACGCACACTTGAGCGTATCCCCACTCCCGCGGACACCGCTGGTGCCCGGGCGACTTCTGGCCACACTGGTGTGTGTTATGATCGGCATACAGAAAAACTTGTGTGTACCTAGTGGACCGCACTGCCTTATAAGATGACGTATGCGTATGACTTTAACAAATATAATGAGAACGTATCGTGGCATCCGACAATATGCAAAATCATATGAGACGATGCACGCAATCTCTCTTACATAAATGTCAATGCTATGCACGCGTCCTCCATGTTCCTGTCTTTCAACCTATCCGTGTAAATAACTTCCTCGCCGACCGCGTTCAAGATCATCGCGAAACATCGCGTTTATATCGTAGCACTCGTCATAATATGCCATAATAGGCGTCGACTTATTGTTAGTTTCATAGATGCGAGGCTCAGTAGCATGTATCGCGACTTAAATGATCGATAGTTACTGCAGACAACTGTGCTCTCTCGTAATTATTTGCTCACTGTTGAGATCTCGCAATTGTTTAACCCAATGGGTGAAAACTCACTCCACCCTTTTTCCTGGAAAGGATTCATCAAAAGTCTCATTGTATTGATCCATATAAAGCGTTACTTAGTACTTCATTTAAAACCCACTACCGACAACACTACAAATAATAGAATAAAATTACACTTGTCTTCAAGAATAATATGATACAAAACAAATGTGTAGGACCGTTTTATTGATGCAAAAATAACTAAATTCGTGTCGATGATGGTTGTCTAATAGTAAGTAAATATCTGACAGAAATTAACTTTTCACTTATATCGTAATGAAAATCGGATGCAATCCACGATAAGTATGAATTCATTTTTGTTTTTAAATTTTTACATCCTGTTAGACTACTTTCGTAATCACTGGCACGTGTCATAAACTCAAATGAATGTGACGTGAGCACTGTTATGCAGAGACAATTGGTTCGCGAGAATATGCGGAAGCGTGCGAATCTATACATATTCGTGATATCAGCCGACCAGCTGTACCTATGACCTTGCTCGCGTTAGTCCCGATTTATTTATATATTATAGCTTTTCTCCGCGACATGCTCCTTTTTGCCATCTGTTACCCTGCATGCCGCCGGAGTAAAATGCGGCGATATTTTACAGTAAATACTTGCAGTTCATCCCTATTCCTGCATATTGTACTAATGTATAGCTCATATCCGTCGTGAAGAAATTAAATATTAAACGAGGAAATCGTTCTACTTAAAAATTGACCTTAAAATCTCGTAAACGCCTCCGCCTATAAAAAAATGCATGAACTACAAAATGTGCTCCTCCAAACCATGCAGTTATTACATTAAGCAATATTGTATACAACGCATAATTTAGAAGTTATTCGCGGTAATAAAATTAGATGCTTCGCTCTGTATACATTTGTGATTTTAGGTATATGTGTATACAATTGCAAAAGCAGAAATCGACCAAGAAGAACGGGAAACGACAACATTTTGAGTTTAGCAATCAATAAAATACTGATAGCTACGTTTTAGGACTTTATTCAATAAGAAAGATAAATGGAAGTTGTATATGCATCTACATCGAGGTGCAAGTTATTGACAATCAAGAGTAGTATGTCAAATAATTTCAACAGTTCATTGCTTTTAAGTATTCTATGCGCATATAGAGTAAGTGTTACATTTGCGTGACTTAACAACGATCCGTAATGATGCGGATGTTACGTCGTTGCACTTTTCATTACGATACCAAGGTCGATACAATGTGAACCGGACATCTGCATTGATTTTAACCGAAGGATATCTTTGAACTGCTCGCGTAATCGGTCCGTTTATCTTTCCCTCAATTATCTTTCTTCTCGTTCCGCAGAACAAATCCCAATTAAGACTCACTCAGTTGGATTTTGGCCCCCGCGAAAAAATAATTGAAATTGCGATTGCATGCACTGAACTTGTCCTCGAACTATGGAATCCGTGACATAAATAGCGGTTCGCGATAAGTTAACAAATAATCGAAAACGAGTCGTGCGCTAAACAACCAACAGTAACCGCCGCCAATGCACGCTTGAACTTCAACCGTGACGTTTTTTAAGAGCAACTCAGTAACTAAACGATGCGTGGCGTAGTAATCGGTCAGAACAATTTATGAGAATTTTTCACGGCCTCTCGGTATGAACAGGATGGTTCACGCCTTCACGCAGACTATTATTGCGCGACGATAACGCAACGAGTCATAATTCTGCAAAACCATAAAAGTTGCACTTAATTCTAATCTTGGATGTTTCCGCGATCGAGGATTTAAGTGTCGGCACGTGGACGAGACTACGAAAATTAAAATCTAACAGTCTAGACCGTGAACAACAAAGAATATCGAACGGCTCAGTCAACGATTATCACACAAAAGCGACGCAATATTAATAGGGGCATTGCATTTGCGTATATGAATTACCTTTGGAACCCGGTGCAAAATTTACCTGCTTTAAACTTCGCGATTCATATGCGAGAATTACGCCTCATTCGACATTCCTATGCCACATAGTGCTACTATAGATGAGCCGTGTTTGCGCAATCAAAATTGTAAAATACCAATAGTGAAGTAAATTCTGAGACGCACGTTTCTATTGCTGGTACAATGTGCATCCATTATTAAATATCATAAGCCCTATTCTGGGTTGAGAATAATGATTAGATTTATTTGTGTTCTACATGTTTCGGAACCTAAGCTCCCTCTTCAGGAGTCTATAGTATTGAACAAAATAAATTATGTGTTACTTATCCTTAATCTATGGTTATATGCTCGACTATTGTTTTACGTACTTAAATCTAATTTATTCGGTGTTTTACTCTACATTGACATGTAGAACAAAATAAATCTAATCATTATTCTCAACCCAGAAGAGGGCTTACCATATTTAATAATTAAATACGGTTGAATTTTGAACAATAAATATGCATTCATATTCCTGGTGTTCCGAAGGAGAGCTAAATACGAAACAATACATGTCGGTCGGTGCAAAATATGTAATTCTCTGCGTTAAATCTGACTATTATTAATGTATACCATTTGTAATGAAAATAGCTTAGAATTTGTATAGTCACAGTGAAACATTTCAGAAATCTTTTCATCTTCAAACCATTCTATTTACTTGTATTGTTTTGTGTTAGTATTTGAAGGAACGGAATGGTGGAAGATAAAACGATAGGCTAAATGCTAAATGTTTTAGAGTGCCTCTTACAACTTTGCAGTCTCTTAGACAAAATACGAGTTTGCAAGTATGCTTCGTACAGAATGTTGGACTAAAGTAACGATAATAGGTTCGAATTACGCATCACTTCAAACGATTTGAACCCTTATTAACATTTTTCGTCTGTATTGACGATTATTAACCCACTTAAAAAAAAGACGAGGTATATTTCTCAGTATATTCAGTTTTTCAGCATAATTTTGTTATCGTACTTTTTATTTATGTATGCTTGCGCATGATACGCGTACGCGTGGTTGGAACTTAATGATTTTTGGTTCATATGAAAGAGGCTATTCTCCTTGCCATTTTTTAAACAACTCTTTTACCAATTTTAAGAGCAATTTCTACATGTTCATGCATAACTTTCCATCGGATTGATCGATTTTGATGATTTTGGGTACGTTTGAAAGAGAATACTCCCGTGGTGGTCCCATGTCCATTTCAAATCATTTTTTAACCCATATTTTAACCAACTTCATTTACTAACATATTACTAACCCGGCGTTGACGGGATTAAAAACATTAAAATATTAAAAATCTTGAAAAATATGTCAAAACCCATGCGACCACTGTACTGGAAAATATGAAATAACTGTCTATTTTCGAGGGCGGCGATAAAATGGACGCGAAGCAACCTCTGATCTGGGCTGTCATCAATCTCAAAAGGAAAGAAAATTATGTCATACCTTTTAGCGCCGCTTTGAAATCAGTTTTGACTTTTTTGACATTTAATACTATACTGTAATATCGCCGATACAAGGCTTTAATAAAAATAAAAGAGGCGCAACTCCAAAGAAAATTTAAGAAGTTACAAGAGCATAGGTCTAGAGATGTTTATTGGTTTTAGTAATAAAATGGTTCCATAAAATTCTTATGAGAGATAAATTTGAGGGATCAACCGACTTCCTGCTCAAAACAATCAAATTTTACAGCGAAAAAACTTCAACCAAATCCGACTGTCGCTGTCGTTGCGAACATCTCAAGTAAAACAAGTGATCACAAAGAAATAAGGAACTAACAACTTCTACATACTATCGATTACGCTCTGTGGTGCATACTTACTCAAATTGGACATTGTGAACGTCATATTGTCTTTATTCCTTCCACCTAACAATATTTGAAGTTACTCGTACTAATGAGATGACTTCGATATTGAACGGAGCATACGCTTTATTTGTATTACAACGCGACAAATAATTTTAAAGCGAATCTAGCAATTCAAATGATTGAATATTCACAAATGTTAAGTGGCGATGGGTGCATTATTTGCCGAGGAAACGAAACAGTCACTTTTCCATACGTGTCGCACGTCGTCCGTGTTAATGTCAAGAGAATTACTGACTGCCAGTCAGCTATCGTAAATACGTGGTACCCGCTATACCCACTCTTCTTAATTTAATCGAATGTATGTACTTAGTTGATAAACGCCGTGACGAGCAGATTTCGTCAATCGCTGCTCATTTTGCATACTGTCAGCACAATGTACCAAAATCCTCATTTATGTAACCCTTGCAGAATAAGGCATCTGCAACATTAATTAGACTGCGACGTAACTTGCTTTGCAATGCCTATTGGGTGATTGTTATAAGTTAGATAATTTGTATTTATTAGGCAACATTCTGCAGATGTTTCCGAATAAAATTGTATAAGTCACATTTGCAATATGAACTTGCCAATATGTATGCTTAAACTTTGAAGTTAACGACACACTTTCTGTCAATATTGTATTTGGCTTGAATTTTAATTACACTGACAAGGAGCAAATCTTTTTCTTCGGAAATCCATCATAACAATATGCAACACAGATCTTTGGGTTTGCATGGGGAATTGAAAGAACCGTGCAAGATGTGCAATGTCAGCATCCCTGTTGTTCTCCTTTCTGAAACCAAAATCTTTGTTACTTATTGTTATGATGAATTTCCGAAAGAAAACGTCTGCTTTATCCCTCATAGTCAATACAATTAGTATTCACATCAATCCTACCATTTTGACAGAAGTTTGACAAAAATTGTCGCAAAATAGGTGCACGTAAATCTTTAAACATCTTTGCAAGTTTCTGGTACAAAACGAATTAATATAATTTTATTCGAAGAATTCTGTCGATTTGTTTCCAAGAGATATAAATTATTTAACTTTTCTACTTACGACATAAATGTTCGGAAATTGAGGGCGATGGAGCAAAACAGGGTTCAAAATCGTTTTTAGCGTATGAAAAGGTATAAGTATTTCCCAACAGATGTTGAGACACATAATAAGAGTTAAAATTGATTGGGCAGTGTTTTTATCGCAGAATCAGTAGAATCTGCAACTGGATTTAATCACTGCCGCAAACGGTGTTCACACGAACAACCCAGTAACCAGAAGTAATGTCTAACAATGAGTGCTAATAAAAATCGACGTATTCATTGTACCTTGCGCTTGAACTTTGGAGTGCCCAATCTTACATTTATTTCTTATACGGTACCAAACGCATGACTAATTGTAAGCTGATTCTCTGGTACGTGTATATACTCGCATGCAATACTAAATGTGATAAAGTGGTGATGGGGGTCGATATATTTACCGGTGATCATTAGAGTGGCCTAAGAGTAAGTAAAACATCTGAGAAAATGAAATTTTCTTTAATGGAATCCGATGCAGCAGAAAATAAGCGAAACTATTCAACTTTTTTTAACAGTTATCTTGCAAAGATGGCTTTCGTAGCTATCGGCACATTTATTTAACATTGTCGGCGTTGGTATCAAGAGCACATTGTAGGTTCATTTTGTCAATTAGATGATTGTGCGTATAGTCACTCTCTTGTCATTGTATATTCCGCCATTGTACCACCGTGTACACGATTATCTAGAACGGCGGAAGTGACCTAACATGACTACACTGCAAGATGCTTCGTCTATTTCGACAAATTAACATCGTCCGTCATGCACAAACGTAGAACGCAAATTCCTTTTCTCACCTTATGTCTAGCAATACTACCTGACACTTCCTGACATGTAACATCGCGTATGACATTCGAGGAAGTTGCCAGAAGTACGACAAACTAGACGCAGGTGCATGTTAGTACAAATGCCAAGTCATTTCAAGCAAAAACGAAAATGTCTGTGATCAATTTAATCGGTCATGCCATACAAGGTATACTAGGTTCTCAATTTACGTGGTTGTTTGGAGTATCCGGTGGTTATATGTTTGTGGCCCTCGATTTACGCCGTACTTTTTATACACGGTCTCAGCTTTGTGCTGAGAGGCCAGGGAGCCTCGATTAAGATGGTGAGAAAAATGTATTTCGTTTTACATGTCTCTACATCAAGAAGCAGTTTCATGTTCAATGTCATAACAGAGTACTGATCTTTTCGAGCGAAGAGATAATCGTGACAGATGCCAGTCACCTATGTCGGCCACTTATTGTCCTTGTCAACCGACAAAATAGTGCAATTGTAGTCACTTGATTCACGTGGCTGCCTACCGCGTAAAGTGTCGTCGCATTGTTGATTCACATTACATTGATTCACGAATTGACGCTAAGAAACGGTGGCATTTGATATTCGTCGAGACACCAACGCGTCTTAAATAAACGTCAGCGAAAGTGTTCGACGAACTTATCACATCTCTGTCTCCGTATCATATCCTCTCTTTTCCATCACAACCATTTTCCTGTCGCCAGTGCGACGGAAAAGCGACGTCATCGAAGTGTCGCACGAGGAGGTCGATGATATACATTAAATTCATCCTCGCTTACGGAATGTCGCCCACGTCACTCGCATAAATGAAAGAATTTCTTTTGCCCGTTTACCGTGTCGCTTGCCATCTCTCTGCCGTTTACGCTCTCTGCGTAGACGAAACGACATGCGAGTTTGCCGAAACGAAGCTAACTACTTCAGCGTGATTAACACGTTGCCGACAGCACTGTACATACTCATCTCACTCCTGGCAAAGCAGCGTGGAAATATTGTCTCTTCGAAGGGCAAAGAGTGGGAAATTTCGCTGAAACTATTACAGGTACTCGGTAACGCAAAGTACTTCTCCTTACCACCCCGACTTTCCGAAAAGACTGCATCATGGCAGAGACGTGAAACTGACAGTTCATCTGAAGCTATCGACACAGCGGACAGAGGCTTTCGCGAAGAATAATTCTGAGGGATTCAGACAGAAGCACAGACTCGTCCGAACGATGAACGTTAATGATAAAGTGCTGACAAATTCGTTAGAACGAATGTTACTGTGACTCTTTCGGCCCCAGTCGCAGTCGAAAGTACGAAAGTCGGCGAACCTTTCGTACGAACGGCAATGCGTAGAATCGTGTATGCCCCAGGATGCTGCCTGCAACGATCGCGGATGCACGCCGGC
Source organism: Priocnemis perturbator (assembly GCA_963942575.1). Lineage (NCBI taxonomy): Eukaryota > Metazoa > Arthropoda > Insecta > Hymenoptera > Pompilidae > Priocnemis > Priocnemis perturbator. The sequence goes on from OZ012645.1 coordinate 19,711,312, forward strand.
GCAGATTCTCTCACGCACCAGCACCAGCTGAAATCGGAGGCGGGTTTGCGGAGTCGTGCACTTTCCTCTTCGTTTCACGTTCCTCGAGCACGTGTTCACTTCGCCGAGACCTGTCACGCACTGGTCTTGCACACAGTTTCTCTCTGCGTCGCTCTCAATTCCGCATCACCGCTTTATAGGTGGTGTCTCGGCGTGCATCAAATTGTCAGACAAACAGACGCGTCGACGTGCTCGCGTGACGAAAAATTGCAGATCCTCCAGTGCAGAACTCGACGAAAAATTCGAATTTGCTCGTTGTTGCGTATTATCAAAGATTAACGTTTCAAAAGTATATCTGCGACAACCTTCGCCCGAATTCCTACAATTAGGGAATATATTTCAGTTGAGATGATGCGGCGGCGGCAACGGCGGTATCATTGATCTATAGTATTGAATGTTGAATGAGTGATGCTTGTTGAAGTGGCCTTCACGATATCGTAAGTTCCACATGACGGATGGATTCCAATTTTTCCGTCCACCTTCGGTGCACGTGTTGTTATCACCCGCAGCTCAATTAATTTGCATTTTGTTATCTTTTCTAATTCATTCGACCCTGCGAAACGAACGAAGAGCATGAAAGAAACGATAGACAAACTTTGAAGTGTCGTAATTTTGTTAACTGCCGTTTTTTTTTTGTTTTCTGTACCGGCGATAAGTCAAACTTACTGTGATCAAGACTTTTTTACTTTTATTTCTTCCGATCAGCGGAATGGCCGGAATCGAGCAAGCCTTAATACAGTTATTCACATACAGCCTCTAATTCGAATTATTTCAAAATATAAGTAAATATATAGACAGCAGCTTGGTACTATGTTTATAACCACGGAAAAAAAGAAAGAGGTAAAAGACCCAGCGGACGTCTGACAGTATAAAACTATCGCAACACGGCTCGATGAATGTTTGCAGGGAACACTGTAGTGGACGATGGTCGGTTATATCGAAGTTCATACGCTTTATATGTGTTTACATTTAATTAACACATTAGCCAGTAATTGACAATGATTAATACTAAGACCCAGCTATCGACACTTTCTTTCAATTTAACTTAATATTGACTTAATATAAACTTTAAGCAATCTCACGTGGTTTATTGAATTAGAACTTTTTATTAGGACCTTAATATTTTATTACAACTTTAGTTTTTTAGAACATTTAAGAACATTAATTTTTAACATATATACTAATTTAATACGTGAACGTAATGTAATTTGCGCTGTAACATGAGTTGATGCAACGTAACATAACTATAAAGGTCAATTTCTTTTAGACTTTTGACCGTTAGTTTATGACGGTCGTTAGCATGAGCATTGAAGAAAATGCGACTGATTATGAAGATGGCGTATGCGATAACATGAACAAAGAAGTTAAGAATTCACTCACTTTGTGTTGCATCGATGAGCGAAATGATGCGTAAATAGACAGCAGAAGACGCTTGACGGTCAACAATGCATATGTGTGTTAACAATAGTAAATCTGCGCTTAATATCTAATTGATGCTCACGTCCGATCACAGTGTCACATGGCAGACTGGTCGAAACTTCAGCCGACAACTATCGTCAACCTGGCACTACTCTCGCTATCCCCTACGCATTGCCCAGTGCTCACAGGTGGAGCTTGCAAAAAAAATAAAAAAAAAAACAGCGCGGTCGAATTCTCCGTCTCATTGTACTCCGACTAAAATTAAAGAAATTCAACGGAAAGAAATACAAGAGTCCAAGGTACAATGTGGCAGAATGATTGTGTGGTTCGTGGTGTGGTTCGTAGGAACGAGAATTGAATGAGTTATACGATCTCGGACGTAAATGGCGTACGGATTCAGGTGTACACGGAAACATATTTGTACAAATATAATAATGTATATAAAAAGTGCTGTGAAGTTAGTAGAATGAAGCGAAGATAATTATGAAAGTAGTGTAACTAAAAAATGTGAAAGATCCCAATTTTTTTCTTGTTCTTACTTGTGAAATGTATAATATATTTTCGATAATATCACGGTTTCAATAAACTCACAGGATCGCAGAAATGCACCTAGAACTGAATCCGCCGTCTTGTGGCATCCTAGCTTTTCGTGACGTTAGTCGGCTTTTTGTTTAGAAGACGAATTTAGACTTGGATACGAAGAAATGGTACTAGAATACATCTGATATTGAGTCTTCAGATATGTAAGTTACTAGATAAGTTAGTGGCACGCAGGTAATTTACATCCTTTTAACGGTACTTTACGTGCATTTGCAAAAAGATTAGAGGACACTTGTAACGCAAAAAGCGCGCAAATGTGGTAGTAAAGTAAGTGCCCTAATTTCGTGACAGGTCCTAGCTATACTGCCTGACAAAACTGATAAATATGTGTTACTATTCCATGAATAATCATCCCATGAAGCAACCTGTCTTGTCTACTAAAATATTTATAAATTGGCCACACAAGAACGAGGTTAAAGTGCCAATATCACGTTTTTCGTCTTAGCAGAACATTAGGAAGAACATTATGCCTCCGTCTGAAATTAATTTTAGTCAAATTCCACGGGAAACGAATGATTTTCGGATGCTATCGCTTTCACGGCTCCAGGAAACGTGTTCTTCTTTAAACGTCAATTGCCATTACTGAACTTGTTTTCTTTAACACGTAGTTTCAACCATTCTATTTACGTCAGACTAACCAAACAAAAACCGAGCAACATCTTTGGTAGCGATGCTTAACAGACATGGTCATTCTAACGAATTTAAGCAATAGGCAACAAAATTGAAAAGATTGTAACGAATAGTATTTAAAAAGATTTAAATCATGAAAGATTTGAAAGCACGTCTATTGTAAGATTAGGGGAATCAAACAAAAAGATCATATTTGTGTGCGATTCTTAATAGACGTGTTGCCATTCAGTTGGAATTCAAATGATTAACCACACACAATGAAACATGCAAAATATATCAAAACAATATAATAAATAGAATTTAAAAGATTTCACACGAAAGACAGTGTCTCCATGTTCGACTTCACGTTACGTCTATGGAAAGATTATCACAGTATAACACAAAGAACACGTTCATCAGAAGATTTGAAAAGATTTTGACCTTCCTGTGCGGTAATAAACGATGATATAATAAGCAACAAGACGATGGAAAAAAAGCCCATTTCAGGTTGTTTCTATATACTTATCAACTTACGTCGAATTTAAAGTCACGTCAATTGACAGATTCTCTGAATAAAACATAAACAACACGCTGATGACATACTTATAACACGTATGGCCTTCCGATTGACGTACAGTCAATAAACGATGACGTAGTAAACAATATATATAAAAAGAAAGAAGTAGTAATATGAGCACAACGCATAGTGTTGAGAAGGTTCGACGAAAAAATGTACCGTAGTCAAGGTGCCAGAAGAGAGTTAAAAAATGATCCCGCTCTTTCTGTTTAAAAGATTACGCAATTTTCGCACTCATTGCATCCATTTTTTATAGCCGCATTTTCTGTGGTAATCAAATGAACAACAGTAATAAATTAGCGGGCTATTTCAGAAACAACGGAAAGGAATTCAAAAGCTGAAAGTAAAGCGGTTACACAGCTATTTACGGAGGTTGACAATAATTCAAGCCGATCGAATGTCTGTTGGATTGGAATTTTACCGTAATAAAACTCCTCCGATCGTCGGTCGTGTAGTACTCCATAGTAGGTTTCATTTCATTACTGGATTTATGAAGTATCCCGTCGTAGGTACTGGGTTTATAATATTTTACAACGTAACATTAATTTACTTCTTGCATATAATTACAAAAACGTTGCAGATATAAATAAACACTGTATCGTTCAAAGTCATGCACTAATTAAAACAGTTTTGCATGTTGTGTTAAAAAGGAGAGACATGTTTGAAATCACATCGCCCATTCCCACAAGTGAGCGTAATCACATAATCAATCATCATTTGACAATCATGCTCGTATCATGCAATGCTAATTAAAAAGCCAAGTAATAAAAGATATCGAAGGTCAGTAAATAAACTGAAATCTTCCATTGCCAAGTTCAGTTCGATAATTTTGACTTGGTGATCCATTATGTTAATCCGAATTGCCAGGCCCTGTAAACTACGATAGAAGATCATACATGAAATGAAAATAAATGTTGAGGGAGTACTCCTACATGGTTTTATACATGTAGATATGCGAACTTGATGAATTTACTAATGAGGTGAGATTTTATATAAAGAAAAACAATGTCGGTGGAATGATCAACAATTAACAATAAGTAACGCTATTTTAGTATGTACATCAGTAGGTAAAACAGGTATCGATCGTTACTTAATCGGTAACAACTTCCTTTGGTGCCGTCACCGAAACACTTATTTTCGTAAAGGTTTTTAATAATATGTACCTTAATTCTTCGATTATAGCTGCTTCATGCTGAAACGACTAATTTTTCTATAGGCACTTCAGATATCGGATCATAATTCTATCACGCTAAAACATTAATTCTTACAGGCAGTTTGAATACCTCCTTCAATCACGATTCTTTTATACTGAAGCACTCCTTTTGATACGGACTATTTTAATATTTTCTCAATTCTTAAATCTCTCGTTTACTTGTTTCCCTTTTCTTACTTACAAATCTGTAAATATTATATTGCAATGAGTGATCCAACGTTGAGTCGACTGCACATAGTTTTAGTACTAGCTTGTCTTACAAGCCGAGTTCTCGCAAATATTTCTTACTTCTAATCTTGCTATTTCCTTGAGGTCTGCTTTACCCGAAACTAGTGAAATTCGTGCATAGGTGAATTGTTTCCACTAAAATCCTTTATGACCGCTGCCTTTGCTAGTCGGTAATATTTTTTTCGGAAAACGTTTCCGAACATGTATTCGCAAAGTTCCGAAGCACTGTTTCACAGCTCCAAAATGTAGGCCTCATAAACCGACAAACATTTTCCATAACATTATAAAATTAGAATAATATCACTTCAACGGGACACGTGAATGCGATCAAACGATTCTATTCGAGTTCGGTAGAAAATGTTGGCAAAACATTCCACTTAGGAAGCACTTTCGATGAGCTACTTTCAAATCGCACCAAATCCCCGTGACAATCAATGACGACGATCGTTTTGCTTCCGCGAAGGAAAGTCTTAGGATCGTGGATGAGGTTTATATTGTCTTCTCGTTGCCGAACGACGACTGCCAACCGCCGAATGCCCTTTGTATTTCTTGCGCCACAGCAATGGTCAAACGATCACATCCGGGATTTGCAACAATCTGCAACGTTAACGAATTTGATTTACAACCTTCTTTACAATTTCCTACACTTTTACCTAATTCCACATCCGTCGCAACTTTGTGAGTTATATCTCATTTTGCATGCGCAGTTACAACGGATCTTGTATAATTTTGGTCGCCGTCAATTAACACCAAGTGTTAGTTTGGCGATGTTCTTACGCTAATACTGTTTTATTTCAACCAGTAAGAGGCCTCTGTCTCTAATATTTAAATTAATGTGGTTGAAAACGCATCGATATTACTATTATATCAAAACATCTAACAAGTCATGTTGACCCCTGGGTGATTCTACTATTAATTACCTGAACGCCTATTGGAAGTCCATGCCTGTTAAGACCTACAGGACATTGAGTAACCGGAAGACCTAGCGCGTTGAAGATCATCATGTAGGATACATTGCACACTTTGTACAGTATTTCGAATGGATAATGAGCCGGTGTTACGAAAGATGGATAGATGAGGACGCCGTTATCGCCTAGAACTTCCTGCAAACACATTATTTTCGACATTGACCACTATTAATTTCTGTCGTTACATTAAAATAAACCAATAGTAGTTTTTATCGTTAAAACCGTGTGTACACCGAAAAACAAGATTCTAATCAACAAATATCGAAATAACAATAATAATAAACGTTAAAAATCCAAGGTGTACCTGTAATCATTAACTGAAACTGTTTGACACTACAATCTTGTCGATTATTCTATATGGAACATAGTCGATGGAAGCTTATATTGAAAATAATACTTGGCCGAACATTTAAAAAGTAACCTTAATATTAAATAAAATTGACAGTAAGCGTTGATGACTGGGTCAATGTCGATCACTGGGCACAAAACTCTCCTTCTATACACAAGAACAAGAATCAATACCCGAAACTGCTTCTTCAACGCTGCACTCTTTTGCGTCATTCTCAGATGATGCGCACGCGGTAGCTTGTCGGACGCTCTCTTCAATATTCCATAGGCCACGTTGGGAAAGGTATGTGGTGACATGAAGGAGGCATACCTCAAAACTTCCACAAACACGCTTCTCCAATCCTGCGCAAAAATTGTTCGGACATTATCGCGACGAAATCCCAAATAACGCGACTGAATTTCAAACATGCGGTCGTTCTCGATCGTACCTGAGGATTTTCCGGTTTGCTAAAGATGCAATCAACTCCTTCGATGCTTAAGAGGATGGAGGTGGCTATCTCGAAGGAAGCCTTCATATCCAAATTTGCCTGTCAATGTAAGATCAGATAACGTGATTATGCCGATTGAAACCGTCGGACGGTGCTGAATATTCAAATCTCATAGTGAGCGCGAGGTCGTAAACAATTTAATGCGAAGCGTCGTGGAATAGGCCCGCTTTTTTTAAATGATCGCTTTCGCACCTTTTGAACCTTGATTCCGTGAAGCGACTCTACGTGCCGTACCACCTTCAGTACCGCCGATTTGATTTCGCGATCGATGACGCTCGTCGCACCCGAACCGCTGTCGTTCTCCATGTAAAAGAATTTCAGGTCTTTCACCGATGTCTGCGCAATTCATACATTTCACAATGTTATTAAGTCGCTGATCAGGACGAAATGTCAATGTAAGAATCATTATTTGAATAAGTAGCGATCTTTGTCCATTAAGAACTCGAAGAGGTAGCGGGAAATAGTTAAGTGAGAAAGGAGCACGATAAAATTGTAATATTCCTTCAAAACCTGTTTCTATACGTTCTGGGGAACGAGTATTTAATCGAACCTTGAAGAAAAAATTAAGTTAACTAATTTCAAATGCTGCAATGCCTAGCTACCTCGAATTCACTCGAGAAATAAAAGACAATTTTATTTCTATATGATTCTCATATGTAGCAGTAATTACGGAGGTAGTCTCATTAGAACAAAAATTTTAAAAGTCTGGTTTTCCACTTATTTCACATTGCATCGGTTTATGTCATAGAATAAGCGAAAATTAAATTTCAAAATAATTTAAAAATTGTCACGTAATCCCCTTTCATCATAATCGTCAGCACATATGATTCGCAGTAAGGTTTCTTTTTCAGTGTTGCACAGATTAATTAACAAATGATATATACAACATACGGCAATCAGACCTTTTCGTTGAGACGATGATCAATGTCCTCCTGCTGGCACATGACTTTTAATAAGAGAGGTAGATCCTCGGCGTATCTGACCATCGGACCAATCGTGAAGAAGTTGGACCAATTTTTATCGGAACAGCCTGGTCTGTGTCCAACGGGAGAGACAAAACCTAGCGAAACAGCAGAATAATAATTACATTATCATTTTCCATGTATATCATTTTACGAATAATCTTGACATAGACTCACCGGGTGTCGGTTTATGGCCAAAAATACCGCAGAACATTGCAGGCAATCTCGCCGAACCTGCGATATCTGACGAAAGACTCAGAATAGATGACCCGGAACCAAGAAGAGCAGCCTGTTTGTTAAAAGCAAGCACAAGTAAAACTTTGGTTTCCTTGTCCTTCGTATTTATTCACTTTTACCGAGAGCATCGCACTACTCGTAATGGACTATATGTAAAAACGCATATAGTAGATTCCCGTCAGGATGTAATTTCGAATCACAGACGATGAGATTTATTGAACATTTGTTCCTGAATAATGACATCATAAGGGCGGTATTTGTGTAATGGCATAGTGCCTCGGTTCTAATGATGATTCTACGAAAAATGTGCTACGAATTGTACACAGGGTTACGTCTGTGGTTCGGGCATATCAAAATTAAAAAATCCTATATTGAAATATAAAGAAAAAATGTTAGTTTTGTCCTCGTTCCCCTGAACCGGATTGCCCACACCATAGAATTCCACGCGCAGGATACAAATCGTGGGAAATTTTTCGTCGGATCATTATTAAGTTGACCGAAGTACTACACCGTTATACAAGCACCTTTTTTATGGTGCCATATATACGAACGGCCACAGCACACATGTATAACATCATGATCCTGAATAATTTAGTTTCCATGTGATGAAATAAGCCGAATTTTCTCGAATTGTGTGGAATGTTCGTCCAAAACATCTCGTAAAGTGCGTACGATTAACTATCGCTCTTCTTCAACGTAACACGTACAAACTTTCACCACATGCGACACTTTCTTTGATTCCGTAGTCATTATCATTTTACAACTACATCTAAAGCCGAGGATAAGAATACATTTTGCGTCTGTAATTCCGACTGATTCACTTTCGGGTCATTTTGCAATGTAAGATTTGCACGAGATAGATTCTATGGAACCCAATGGTACCTGTGTTGTTTTAGGTCTATCTCTACTTACACGGATAACTTCTACCGAATGAACAGTCGTGACGTCAAATGATGAGAAAAAATGCGTCTCTTGATCTCCTTGTATCTTTTATAGAGGACGAGTTTTTAAGGTCAACTGAATTCTTTTAAAAAGACATACTTTCATTTCAATATTGTTAGCACAAATTTAGTAATACGCGACTAAAGGTCGCTCAAGTTCACATAAAATTTTAATTGTCCTTGGATGAATTGCGAAATTTAAAATGGATAGATTAATTTATGGGAACATTAATTCATTACAAAACACTTTCATGGAATAAGTCACATATTGATATGAATCTATCGTATATGTTATAAAAATAGCTTTGTTGTACTCATTTAATGGACGTCTACCGTCCCTTTTTATATTTATATGATCCGATTATTGAATTTGTGTGATGACTTTATAACCTTCCCGTTTCTACTTTGAATGACTTACAAAATGTAAAAGTTAGAAGAGTAGCCCTAAATGTTACCATTTTCTTGTCCTTATGTACCTTTTCAATATCACGGATACCGATGTTCTGATATTCTAATTGAAATATTGCCGTTAATGCAGCAGGACGAATTATCAACATTACCATTTTGAAAGCAAATCGTGATTCTTTTTTACCTTATGTCATAATAACCGGTTTTATTATGCTAAATAACTCAGCGTCGTTGCATTTATATATGTATGAAGAACTCGACATGTGTCGCATCATCTATCTATGGCAATCCACACTGCCAGACAGCTCTTTAAAATCTTATATCATTCACAAGAAATCAATTTAAAATCGTAGTAATCTTTGCTGTAATTGAAAAAGCATTTCTCTCTACGTCTCAAATACATTGCACTGGTATTGTGCAACGCTAATGACAATGACATGAAACTCTTATCGCGGAAAGAATAAGTTTGCGGATGTTATTTGTTAAATTTGACGTATACAATAGACCTGTAAATTTTCTTACACCTCTTCAGAATCAATTGATATGATAAATATAAAGAAATGAGAACATACCTCGCCGCCGGATGAACCGCCGCAAGTTCTGTTCGTGTCGTAAGGATTCCAGGTGGTACCAGTCACATTGTTGTATGTTTCCCACCACATGCACATTTCTGGTGTGTTACTGACAAGAAGCGCTATTCCGCCAGCTTTTCGAATCCTTGATACAACGTCAGCATCGTGGTTGACACTTGCAGGCTTCTCTTCCTTCATGCCCACAGAATTGCTCATACCTAAAGTTAATCACGACATTTCTACGTTAATTGGTGGTCCACTGTATGACATGCATTAATGAATTTTGCAACTGCATCTGGGCAGTTTCGATTGAACGTCGATTCATATGTAAAGTCATTCATGCATCGCATCATGTACGTAATGCGGAATTCTGACTTATTTTACAGTGATATTACTATAATTTATGATAATTTAGTAGATATTATTTTAATTTACATGATTTACACAAAATCAATGACTTTTTCGAAGGAGCCGCTCATTACTGGCTTGGTATTTTGTTGGCCCAGCGCTATTTCTAATGCAGGTAATTATTTGGAATAGGGGCCTCCTCCCCGATTTTGATGACCTTGAAATATGTTGTCAAGGGCAACATTTTGAACAACTTTTTCCTATCACATGTTGCCGTCGCTCTCCCTTCGTTTCGGAGATATAAGCCAAAATCGAGCGTTATTACTCCATCGAATTCCGCATAGTAGCGGTGAAAAGTACAACGGTGACGCGCCTTCGCACAGTGCGTCGCTTAATGGAAAAGAACATAAAAATAATTTTTTTTTTTTACAATTTTCTGCGACATTAGTGTAAAGTAGAGTCTTTATTTGTACCAACACCCTAAAAAAAAAAAAAAAAAATAGAATAACCTCAACACTTGGAAAACACGTTATTATGGAGACAATCTGTTTACCTCGCACCATCATTCCTTTAGCCCTATTATATCTGAATGTCGTTACCGTGAAATTATTAAAGTCACGCCCAGATAAGAAAAACTTCAAATGGATCATTCAATTCAAGGTATTAAATACTCCTTATTTTGATTGTAGAACATTTGTTTTATTTACTGTAGATTCGATATTATTATCTCAAAGTCGCACATCCACTAAATTCCTCAATTATGCATATCTTTAACTTTAACCTAACTTTTCTCGAAAAAGGTAAAACCTGTCTTCTGATCTTTGTGGGAAGTTATTTCTAGAACAATCCCTGACAATTTTACATAAAAATGCCTTGCCCAAGTTTGCCCCATTCATTATAGTGTAACGTTTTTCAGAAACACGTCCGACAAGGACAAATCAAGACATTTTTGACAAATGGTTTTGTTCCGCACCGAAAGAAAAGAAAATTGAAGTCCTGCGCTTAATACAAAATTTATTTGAATTAAATAATTGCACGGAAAAAGTGTACTTGCGCTTAGAAAAATATTCCGACACATCAGAAGATTCAGATTAAGTTATTTCATTTAATGTTTATGTTATGTACTACGTTCCAAACAAACGCAACAATTTGTTATGATGTAAATATCAGATATAGTATATAATTATTGTAAAAGAATAATTTCTTTATTATTCCATTTTTACATCTGTATAAATATTTCTGTACACATTAAAATATATTATTTGTTGTTATTTTTTCATGGAAGTATGTGCTTTGAAGTATAATTTACAATAAGTTACATAACAGAACAAAAAATGAGTTTATAGTTGAAATTCTGAGTTTTGTCCACCATGTCCATATAGTCAACGCACTGTGCTTCGGCGCGAAACTAATATATACAACCCTATTTCTGGGATAGAACGTTGCAATGAGAAGTACCTGTGCGTGGAAAGCACATCGGGGTAATGTGATATATATTAGTTTCGCGCCGAAGTCGCGTCATCGATGTACTTTCCATGCACATTTACTTCTCATTGCAACGTTCTATCCCAGAAATAGGGTTGTATACATTAGTTTCGCGCCGAAGGCGCGTCATCGATGTACTTTCCATACACAGGTACTTCTCATTGCAACGTTCTATCCCAGAAATAGGGTTGTATATATTAGTTTCGCGCCGAAGGCGCGTCACCGATGTATTTTCCACCGCTACTATGCGACGTTGCGGAATGATAAACATAAACATTCCGAGGCCGAGCTTACACCTAGCCCTTCTCCCGCAACCCAAAACATACTTCAGAACTGCTTGAAATCTTTCATACGCGAGTTTCAAATAATGGACATATTTTGGCTTATATCTCCGAAACGAAGGGAAAGCGACGGCAACATGTGTTGGAAAAAGTTGTTCAGAATGTTGCCCTTGATAACATAGTTCAAGATCATCAAAATCGGGGAGGAGGCCCCTATTCCAAACAATTACCATGAACGTTAGTGGATACCATCAATAAAAGCCTGTCAAAGAATATTACAAAAAAAGCGGTAAAAAACCTGTCGACGACACGTTTATAAACATTAGAGAGGAGCGCATTGTTATAGGGCCGACTGTACGCTGTGACGTCATCACCTCAAACAGAGACATCGATGCTTCAAAGAGCAATGAGACGCATTGCCGAGTAAGGCGAGTCGAAGCAGTGTCAATATTGGATTTGCAATTACTTGCATAGAGGATGAGCTGTGACAGAGTGTTACGATCGGCGTGAAGAATGCATGGTAAAATTGAGGTTGAGGAAAAATCTGACGAAGAAGAGTAACAGGTATTAATGCAGAATAGATTGTAATGGTGGACACAGTGAAACGACTAAATGTTCACGTTTCGGACAGAGCTAAAATCAACAGTAATCGATTGTCGGAGAGTCGTATAAAATGCAACAGGATTACATACCACTGCGGTACCACATTTATTACTTCTCATAATCACTTATATACATATTTCACATTTACTTAAACGATTATACCGCTCGTGCTACCTAACAGAATCGTATAATCATTGTACATAATTGATGCAGTTTTCAGCTTTTACCCTCTCAATACCATTCAACTTAACACTGTTTCAGCGTTCTCAACGCTTTGTACGGCATCGATAAGTATGGTATACACATGAAATAATAGTGACAATGCTGTGCTGTATTTGCCAAAGGGATTATGGCCGTCAAGCACACAGAATAGATTTGAAAAGACGCAATGCGCCGGCGACATAAATTCGCGCCCCAGTGCGAGTACTTTTTTTCATAACTTTTGTTCGGTGAACTAAGGTACAATGAGTCGCGCCATTTGCAGGCACGGACCTTGAACCCAATTTAACAGAGTAGATCGACGATGCATAACCGGTTTTGGCTGAACGACAGTCTCAACACATTCGTTTATTTCGGAGTTCAAAGATTGTCGATTCATTCGCAAAACGATACGATATTGACGTCGGCGTTGGAACAGCTGGCATACAATGAAACAAACAAAATCGCAACTTCACATAATCGCAGCATCAATGACGTCTTCTTCGTTCAATCGACTTGAAATTTTGAATTCTTTGGCCTATAGCCGCTACCTCGAGAAATATCTTTTAATCAACCGCTTATACAGCCAAAATGAGTAGCGAAATTTGGTAATCGTTTTTCTACCATATGCCATTATCCGAATAATCTATTTTTTTCATTTGACATCATAGTCATTATGATGACACTGAACCTTTACAGCCATTTTTGGGTTTTCTCTTTCGGATGATTGCAATGACCGTAATCGAGTCAACCAGCCAACTACGTTTGTTTTTTCATACGCTCTCTTTACGTATGTTTTTACAATAAAAACATATTAAATCATTTGGCACGGACAATATGTTGTCCACGCCACGACGGATCCATATGTATGTATGCGCATACAAATTCAGGAAAATCACGTCAATGGTTCTTTCAGAATTTATCTTTATCTGCAAAAACACATCTTTGTGCGGCCGGAGAAAAAGGTAAATGTCACCGTGACGGATTGAGAATAGATCTTCAGCACAACAAATGAGCGAAATACATGAATATGTATTTCAATAACCTACGGTTGATTGCGACTTGCAGCAATTCAAAACCGTCGTTAAACCGTAAAAAAACGGATTGAGAAAAGACGCTAAATATAAACCGCACGTGAGCGTGTTTTGCAGAGTTTTTGCTGGATTAACAAAAAGAAGCGAACTTATACTTTTGTGTGGCGTTTTTGAGCGTATCGGCGACTTGGGTCAAAAGAGGCGCGCCGATAAAAGGTGCATGTGCTTATGCAAAGAATATCGACCGATTGTTTCCTCGTTTATTCCTTCATAATTCATAAGAAGAGAGGCAACCTGAACGCACCCGGAAAAAGTGTAGATTTCCTGAATTTACGAGAGAGAACTGCCATCTGCCACTGAGTGAAGTGTCATTGAAAGAGTCCAAGGACCAAAATATTTCAGGGTCAACGGTTATTGCACGGACTGACAGATCATGACGCCACAGCCACAGACGATGGGAATCGTAAATACTTTGCGTCGACGAGTGCCATAATATGGGCAGCAAGTCGCAAAAGCAAAGAATGTCGTAACCGTACACTTGGCAATCCTAAGTTTAAGCAATCGATAATAACCTGAGAAATTCGGCCATGTTACCTCAATGAAATCGTATTATTTAAAGGGTCATAAAAGCGTTCGAGTAAGGACCAAAGAAATTCATTTGTGTGAAACGCCGAAATCAACGTTCGAACCGGACGAACCGCTGAAATTTGAAAGCGTAACTTATACATAATTAACACTTCTTATGCGAATATAGAACACTCGGGAAATTATCACGTTACTCATACCAAGAATATAGCCTTACCTTGCACCCCGATACTTTCTTTAACAGTCACTGGTAATCCAAGTAGTGGCGTGTCACGAGCAAGTTCACTCTCGGTTTTTGTGCAACATCTCAGGAAGTCGTCGACTTCTCGAGCTTCCTGAAGTGCCAAATCGAAACGTTCTTCGACAATGGCGTTCAACACAGGATTAACTTCTTTACATCGCGCAACATATGCCAAAAGCACCTCTTCGCTGCTAATCTGCGAATACATGAGATTACAAGTAATTCATATAGCTGGCAATACTCAACCGCAAATCCGTCGAAATAATGGACAGCAGGTGGCGAAGGGACAACAAATATATTATCAAGATTGCTCGAATGCAAAACCATATGAAAAATGTAAATTACGAACTGTTTCTACAAAGACAATCGATATAAAGGTGTGATTCTAAAGAGTGGTTGATGTTTATTGAAAATTAAGGGAAAAATTAATATCCAGCCGAAGATGTTATTGCGGAAGATATTTAATGTTTATGGAATTCAAATTCATGAATGGCAGTCAAAGTGTAAGCATAAAACTAAACCTGCCTCCTTCCGGCGAATTTTTTCTGACAACTCAGTTGCCGAGTATAACAGAATCCTGTTTGTGATGGGTGGACATCGGGGTCGCTTTCCCAAGGCACGTATTCTAACGATCGGTATGACTATGATACTGATGATGAACATAAGCGCTCTCAAGAGTCTATTGACCGCTGTGTCGATCATCTCCTGCAACAACAGACATTAAACCGATTTTCATAATACCATTATGTGACGAAGCGTTATATGCACCGGTGATTAAGAAAGAGGTCTTATTTCAAAATCTGACAAAGTTTAATTTTTTACTTATATTGTAATATGAATCCGTGCAAGACCAAATAAGTACAAAATTAGATTGGTTTAGATTTTCGGCTTAGACCACTTTGGTAATCACCGGCACACGTAAAATATTCCACTTCTACGTTCTTTTAGTTAAAACAAGGACAAATCCCACTTTACTTTTAAATTGTTTATAACTACAACATCGTGATATGAAGTAACGTCGCTGTGTATTTACTTTATTTATATGTGTCAGGTTTGCGATAGTTCAAAACATAAATCATTTAAGCATCGAGTGACTCTGTACGATATACACCTTCTATATTTTTAGTTATGATGATTAACATCGAGTCATAGACGTTTGGAAATATCGGAAATTGTTGTATGAGCCAGCCCTTACGTTTGTATATTATATTCTTTTATTTTATATTATAATCCCGCGGTTGATGACAGACACTCGGACGAAATCGTTGAACGAGGAAATATTGAGGACGGAAACATCTCACGAATCACGCACTACTCGTGCAAACGTGTTCTCGATTGCCCCGAAATTGAAACTAAGAGGCCCGTTTGAGACGCGTGCGACCGACTCCATGCCAGAAGTCGATCCATCGAATTTAATGATCGTTAACAATGCGCAACCGAGTCAATTGACACTATTGAGCGTCCTTGGCCGCTGGCCGTTGGGCGGACATTAGTGCCTGAGAAAATGAATCACGTAGTTTCGGTATGGTGCATCGTTAGAGGTCACCACCCAGCGTGTAAAACTGCTTTCGCCCGTTTTCTTGTGCATATTTTCGTCTATTGTACTTTCGATGCAAATCCCTCCCGCGAATGTAAACAAAAAATGATAACTTAGCAATTAACTCTTTAGTGAAAGATTAGTAGTGGAGCGATCAAAAGGAGGAAAATGTGGTAAATAGAAAACGAACGAAAAACTACAATTAATCTGAAAGAAGCGCTACAGAATTTGCAGATAAGATCCTAATGAGATCCGAAGAAGACAAATAATTAACTAAATATTTAACGGTTCACTGGTCACCTTTATACACATCTATATATTTGGCAGTACCGATGTGAATCTGGCCTGTGGAATTTGGTTACCAACATCGCTACTTAAGATACCGTGTGGAATAAGATTTGCGACGATATTTGCTTATGTTAATGTAAGTTGAATGCCCTAACGGTACATTCGTTTTTCGATTTTTTTTTTAGCCACCTGCGTAGTCTGATCGTAAGCTGTTATACCTTTTATCCCCCGAACAGCAACACCGTCTGCATTTTTAAATGTTCTTCGTTTGCGCTGGCACTTTTCGTGAACATTATGCAATTGGCCATAAATTAAAGTAAACCGAATCTTTAGTGAGCTTATAATGATAACAGATATATCTACTTAATCGCAGTATATGCAGGTATGTAAGTTCGACGATTCGTCCTTGAGGCTTTTTTTCCTTTTTTATAAATCTGCAGAAAACCGTTAAAGTATTGAAAGCCTTCTGCCGGTGCGTTGCGAAACGGTGCACAGCTTTTGCGCAAAAAGTAAATGTTATGTCGTTTGTCGCGATGTAATTCCGTAGGTCGCGCGAAAGACGCTCTCCGTGCAAAATGCTTAACGAGTAAATCGACCGACGATGATTCTGACGAAACTGTTTCTCTTTTATGTTTGCACGCTGTGAAACGACAGTTGCCCAACAAAACCACTCGCTCGACTAGAAACGACTTTGTCAGTACTCGTTCGTGTTACCAGTGCAAAACATTCTTCTAACGGACGAAAAAACCAAAATCCAAAGTCGACAATTAAATAAATGGCGCGTTCTAAAGTTTGGCTATTGAATTTTATCATAACAATTTGCAAACTAAAAACATGAGAAAATGAAACATGATTTTTAGCTAATCTTATTACAGGAATTTACAAATCATGCACTGAAGGTGTACACAAAATTTGGAATCGATTCGGTAAGTTGTTCTTCAATCATTTTAAAAGTGAAGAAGCTACGGACGAACTCGCTGAAACGTTTATCCTAGTACGTAAGTCTGCTTCATTACAATCTTGGCGAAATATTATGCACTGGTCGTCAGTGCCGTAACTTGGCAGGTGCAACAGGTGCACTCGCACAGGGCCCACTTGGAAAGGGGGCCCAAAATGCTGTTTACAGGAAATGATATTTACAAATTTGTAACTTTGCCACCTTTCAACTGCGCGGTTTGACAATTAAATTTTGCCTTACTCAGACTCTAGATCAGAATCTAAATAATAGTTAGTTTTACGTCACTCTTCGTCTATTTTTAACCCTTCCTGTGTCTATTGCTTCGTGCGAGAGAAGTTTTAGCAAATTAAAATTAATAAAAAATTATTTAAGATCAACTATCGGACAAGAACGGTTATCCAATCTATCTATTATTTCTATAGAATTTGACATTGTTAAAAACATAAATTATGATGATGTGATTAATGAATTTGCCGAAATGAAAGCCAGAAAAGTGTTAATAAAATAAATATTATTAAATCTATTGTAATGTATTTGTTTTATTATTTTCCTAAATGTAATTAATTAAGGGGCCTAAATGCAAATTCTTGCACAGGGCACAGGAATGGCTAGTTACGGCACTGCTGGTCGTCATATTAATAATACGTATCATTACAGTTCACTATCAACTTTCGGTAACATTGTTACATCATTAACTTACCAAGAAATTAAAACGAAGATCGGCGTATAAAAGCGTTAGAATAGACAGCGCCACCTCCATAATTGAATCTTTACTTATACCCTACCAGATCCGTTGTATTTACACACTTATTATATTATCACGACTCCCTTTTTAACACAAACCTCCCTTCTCCTTAATTTGAGTCCATCGAAGTTATTTCAAATACAACCAAAAAATAGAGTTAACAGCGCACGTCCTACACGACCGTACTTACAAAATATCGTTACACACATCACACATTTAGCACGGTATCGCGCATCAAGCCGAACAATTTCACGCTCTCACTCTGCATCAATTTAGCGTTGAACGTTAACAGCATGAACGGCTTCCTTTCCGAATATAAGATGTCCCTCCCTACCGACCAACACGTTCGGCAGATTTATAAGTCACGCGCCTCGAGAAAGTTAAGCGCGACCGTTAGATTCACGTAGTGAACCCGTGGCTATAATTTTCGGCGAGCCAGTTGGAACGAGAGGAGCGCGAAGAACGAACGGGCATTTTAACTGGCGTGCCACGGATTACTCGATGAAGTCACGAGTATGAAAAAGTGTAAAGGAGGAGTGTACGTGCGATATTGGCAGTCGAAGCAGGGACTAAACCGAAACGGCGTGCGTATAGCATACTTAAATGAAAAATGTCAATGGTGGGGTATTTCGACAAACTGTCGTTCTTCAGGAGAAGGGGATGAGTGAGTCGGACTCACATCATTGCGGAAGCAATGGTTTAGAGCGTCGCTGTTAGTGTCGTATACTAATGCTGTCAAGGAATAGATTAAGATCTCGTCCGACGGCTAATTAAACTAATGAATCAATTTATGTGGACTAGCATAATCCCACGGTCGCTCAACCCTTCAATCAAACTTTTTCATTTTTGGACCAGTCAGTAAAAACCTGAAAACATGATGTAACGTCAGAAATATTTCTCCGACCGCAATATAATTGTCAAAGTGTATAATAATAACTCCTGGCGAAATCGTTATACATGACCTGTATTGAGAGAATTTGTATAAACCACAAAATCGACTGTTTAATGTGTTTGCGACGAATGGGCCCCATTTAGCAGCTCCCTTTTACCAGTCCTGTCTTCATTGTAATCGTACTTTATATATTAACACTTTAAATGCCACGTCGCGCTTCTACGCATGATAATAAATCATCCGCAGAGTGCCATCGCCCACGGATCGTCTGATTTCGTTTTGCATGTTTCTGAAGTTTTTCGGGCAGTCGAAGTCGTATAAAACCATGATTTCCTCAATGTCCGTGCCCACTGAATGCATCGATTCTTCCAATCAGTCTCAACAACAACATCGGAGATATTGTAAATAAAAAAGTGACAATTCGCAAACATAATATTTCGACAATGCCGCTGCGCGCGGTCAACGATCACGGGCAAAGAGTATGTAGAAGCGCAAGCGTACGGCGGTGTACGTGCGTGCACATGCGGAAAGGTCAGGGAAATGGAGAGTCGCTCGCGCTAGGTGGACGCGCGACTGACACCGTTTTCGAAAGAAGTAACGCCAACACGACCCATTTTTGCAATTAGCAGCCCACGGCCCAGCCCGCGCATCGTTCTTTCGGCAGCAGCGCTCCTTGCCACGCGATTTCGCGTTATCGTGCGGAGAGATGGCGGGAAACGTTTGTCGAGGAAAATTCTCGGATATTTTCCATGCACCCAGAAGGCCATTGTCGCCAATTACTCAACGGGACCGACTGCGCAAATATGTGCGCATACAAATTACGTGCCCGGTGGCCGCACGGCGTTTGTAGATGTTAGATAGTCCCGATGGAACAGTAGAGACGCGACGATGTTCGGAGCAGATGTTCATTGTCGCGAATATACCGTACTTATGTACATACGTGCTAACGAACTGACCAATGGTCGTTCAGGTCCAAAGACGACTTGTCGGAGAGACAAGTAATATAGGACCTTTTCTTTCTACTAAGCTTCTTCGCGTCATCGAGTGTCACAGATCGAAACCAAAAATGATTCATTAATTGAGGCAGACAGTGATGTCGATTGTAGTGATCAATGTTACCCCAAGGCTTTGATCTTAGTATGAGAAGAAAAAAACACACTACGTGAAAAATGATGTATGACACCAATATGTACCATTCCAGCGGCCAACGATTACCGGAATCCAATCAAAGCTAATTTTTTTGGGCAAATTACTTGGAAGTAAGAGTTTGTCAAAGCCATACATTGTCGGCGATCTTGGCAGTCACGATCCTCTGCCGAAATCTCACAAAATCCAGCCGAAGCTACATAAGCATATTATAACGGAAAATAGAAAAAAAATTTAAACATAAATAGGTAATAATGCACGGATCAGATAATTTCATAATGTAAAAACATATATGTAAATCACTTAAGGCCTGACAGACATTGAGGCGATGGCGGGTTATTCCCCGCATTCCAACGCATAATTACATTCGTAGTATATCGAATATATAATGGCAAAAAGTTTTGAATGAAACTACACTTATAACGCACAATCACGTTGGAATTACCTCTAATCGGGCCATGGATATTGATGAATATCACCGTTGCATATCAACTCATTACAGTATCACTCAAACAACTTTTACTTTGCGGAGGCTAAGAATGTAAATTAGTGGTCTCAGCTGAGGAATAAGCAGGCTTCTCTAGAAGAAATAGTCGGCACACTATTGATCGTACTCAGCTGACATGATACGCTGATTTAACACGTTCACGCGGGCGCATTTTTGAGATGTAGTATTTTGCACCAGCTGTGACCCACCGGTGATGCACGCCGGCGTGAACGTGTTAATATGCAGACACAAAGTGCAATGTGCGTCGTCTCCCGTGACTGGTCGTACAATCGGGAAAGTGGCACTTCTATAAAAAAATAAGTCACAGATATAATATAACTTTTTTACACGAGGCCTTGTTATCCTAAGATTTCGGTGCAACTCCGCTGACTCGGGTTTTATTCAGTCAATTGCAACGACGCAACCTTGTGCCGATTTAATCGAAAAATAAACATATCGAGTTCAGTTTTCAGTTACGTTCCACGTCCGATTCGTGGCGCCTTGCCAATACAAATTAGCATTTCTACACATGCACGTTCAATTATAATAGCTACAATTTTCTAGGAACGGATACGACACGTTAAACTATCGAAAAGTAGTTGCTTAGAAATGGGAACCATTACTCAAAACTACTATTAAAACAATTTATCCCGCTTTCAATTAGGGGTTAAATATACGTGTTCAAAGTTTTCCAAGTAGAAGTAAAGTACTTGTTACCGTGTAGCCTTTAAATCATCACGTTTTTCGTTTGAAATCATTTATTTATTTTTTACCTTAACACGTCAACTATTTTATCAAAGTTAATTTTAGCACTTACGCCTCATTTGGTTAAAAAACAGTTTCTTGGGAACCCTTACTTATTAACATTCTTCGTAATGAACGCAATTAATGAAAGCGACACATATCTCCTAGTATTTATTCAAAAGCCGAATAAGACGTTCATAACAAATGAGGCACGTGTCATCTAATTTTGGCGTAAATGCGCAACAAGAGTCAAGACTTTCACTCTCGTTTTCAAATTTAACATAGCGATACCCATTGACTTAAGTACCGTAACCCGTAAGACAAATCTGACACCCATGAAATGAGAGAACCGCTATACGCGGTCAACGGCGAAATACCAATCGGCCAATTCGGCCGAATCGAAACAAGAACCAGTTTTCTTAGTTCGAACTATCATCGGCCTGGTCCCTGGCGGCAGATCAAATTTATTACGCTTGAAATCACAGGTCTTCAAACTGTTTGCTTACGCTACATGCAATTGTTTTATGCGCAAATTTTTGCCGGTCAAAAAAGGTCGATAGCGAAAAATTGACGAGTGTTTGAATCAACTCATTTATAATCTTTCCGCTGGTAATGAGTGTAAATCATTCAGAGCCAAAGAGAAATGTGAAAATTACAGAGGATGGAAGCCGTACTTGACACTGGGAAACGATACATCAATAAATAAAAATGCCGAAACTTAACAAAGGCTCTTCCAAAAGAATAATTTTGCTTCATCAGATGCGGAAAACAAGCTATTTTTTTGTTAACTTTATGTTTAGTCTTAATTTTAGAAATCAGAATTTCGTCTATTTTGCTGCAAGCGATAAGGACAATAAATCTTAAGTGTCGACAGAAGCCGACGAAATAGTAACAAGAGAAGAACCAAAAATTGTATTTAATGAAGTTTGCTGTAATTTGTATTGAAATGTGGCAGGCAGGATGTGAACTGTGGCCGGTACTACGTAGGAGACCTTTACTTCGAATCGTCATAAGCGACGATAATTCAAACATGCGTATCTTCTCGGTTCACGCATTTGTCGTTCCTGCACGTGTACCATTGACCTTCGCATTTTCCATCATCGCACACTCGACTGTTGAGTGTTTTTCTCCCGTAGTCGTTGCGCATAGGAGATTGCTCGTCATATGTAGTTTCGAAAACGCATTCCAAAGCTATCCATACAAAGAAGCTTATATACATACACAAATGTCTGGGACCAATGTGGTTCTCCTTGAAATACGTTGTTAATCGTGAAAATCTTACTACCCCTACTTTTGATTTTTATCACCATTTTATTACGATAAATATTAAAATGAAGATACTGACGTATTTACTGTATTTTAGAAGAAATATATAGCTAAGAAATTATAAAACGAGATACCGTTATCAGCAAAGTGGAGGTAAAGTGAGTTTATCTCTCATTCTCTATTTATTTTTGAACATATCTTCGGAACTGTTTCAAATGTTGGGGAGCGCTTTGCGCTTATCTGAGCCTCTTTGAATGATCTTTCATTTTCCAAAAGGGCAAGTTAATTGGAAGACTCACTGTTTCATAAATCACTCTACTTATGGGTGATAATTTTAAATATTAACTACATGTTACTTAAAATTACTCTAAAGTCATCTAACAATACCGAATTTCACGCAGCAATCAATCATAAATAGCCAACCGAAAAAATCTTTATATTAACAAGACGTTATTATATATACTTTGATTAAATCTCATCATCGTCACATTCTGTTGAATAATTCTTTTGTGCAAAGTTCGTATGTCGAAATCCGGGTACGAGATTTCAACTAAAGAAGGATGTGCTGTGAAATTTGTAAACAAAACTTGGTATGGTTCTGTCGAAATATGGCACATACTTACGATTTACCTGTACCTCCAACTCAGTCGGTTGCCAGCTATTTTTTGAACATGCACACTCTGTGTCGCTTACAAAAGCACAGCAATCTTCAACGGAAGATAAAAGGGTGCGTTGCTTTCTTTTAAATTAAAATGCCATCAGCTTTAATATGGTCTTCCTCAGTTATATGGAGCACGACAATGACGCGCGAATCAATTAGGCTCGATAGAAAGCGCGGCTAATTTTGCATGTGTAAACTTAACTTCATCAAACCCAAAGAGATAGAGACCCATAGCTTGCTCTTCATATAAACAAAACAAAAAACACAGTCAATCAAGAGCGAGACATGCCTTTTATACTTATATTTAAGAATAAATGAATAATGTAATTATAAAAAAACATAATACAAATATTTCAAGGCAAATTGCGTTCCTTCGTCCGACGTCGAAGAAAATTCAAATTCAAGAATAACGTGCACATGGCGCGTGTTACAAAGAAAACGGAAGACGAGCATACTAAAGTTGGACTACCGATAATTTTGCAACGAGAAGCGGCAAACGATAGCGAGTAACTTAGAAAAGGGACCCAGAAGAGTAGTTGGTACCGACCATTATAATTCCGTGATGTGCGTCACAAATGCACGTTCTTGCGGTCAGCACCCGCAAAGAAATTCTTAACGGTAACGGATTTAAAACCCGACGATCTCCGATTAACACGTCTACTTTATCCTTGTACTCCGTCTACCTGTCCTTCGTGGAATCTGTCACTCGCGCTTATTGCACTAACAATAAACACAGTGCTCGAATTAAGCTCCGTAGAGACTGCATGAGCTGGCATGAGCCGTCGGTCCACGTGGATCGGGATCGATGCGGAACGGTGATTGAAGAAACAGAAAGTACGGACACTGAGGTGGCGGAAGTGGATGAAATGGAAGTGGAAGAGAGGATTCGACGACCCCCGTGCGGCCGGACGCGGTGAACGGTACCTTTGTGACTGATTCATACGTAGCCACCGGACTAGGAAAAGAAAACCGTTTTCGTGCTACAACAAACTAAGTGAGCCATCGAGTGGGGCTGCTAGAGAGTGACGGAGGAACTTTCGGCAACGTCCTTGTCAATCTGATAACTCGATTTCGCCCATGAGACGCGGTTTCAATTGTGTTGAAATATATTCTTGATTCAATGGAGATCGTCGCTTAAACGTTCGTTTTAATTGGCATCTTTCGTTGTATAAAACATGATAAACGATAAATGCACGATATATAGGGGGTTCGACAGCTGGTGGTATAACTGCAAATCTATGTTAATAAGAAAGTCGAGACAGTAAACTAAATTTGTTTTTACACGACACTTTGACTCGGAGACAATCGACTTTATATTCTCGTTGTTATTCTAGCTGTTATTATTTGTCGGTGTGCTAGTGATTGTGAAAGTGATCCAATTGGAAAATCTGAATTCTTTTTTTACTTATATTGTAATGTAAAACACAAAATAAGTCAAACAAATTAATTTATTTAATTTTGTCAATTAGACTACTTTTATAATCACTGACACATAAATGAGACGATATTGACGAAATAAATGGTGAATGAACGCTTTATAATCATCGGTTAATCGTGAATATTGTTCACATTCCTATTCTTATCGCGACGAGTCGTGTTAATGTCAACATTTATATGAATTTTTTTGAAAAGTGTCTAATTTCGTATTAATATAAAAATATCGGAAATATCACGCAATATATTAGGACATATTAATAAAGTCAATTTATAGGTAAACAGATTATAATCGTCGGCTATTCCCCAGCAGATGTGTAACCGAGGAAATATTTCTTATACGTAATTCTTGTAGATTTTCTTACGTAGAAACAATATTTTGTGATGTGTCGTACTACATATGGATTTCGCCGTTACAGACAAACAACTACACGTTCAATTCATTTTCTTCTCAGTTCAATATCGTACCAATCGTGTATTTAATTAAGTACATTCTCAACTACCTGGATTTTCATAATATAACATTACGCGGTAAACATTATTCCAAATTTTAGATGAATATCTACAGTATTGGAAGGTGTCACAGTAAGTAGAATATATGTAAGTTAGGCGTTCACTTTCGTCCTTGATCTGCGAAACAACTTTCCTCCTTTACACTAACAAAGTCACGCATATAATTACACTACGCTCAAAAGTAAACAGTCTCGTTGATTTTCGTATTATAATTTTGGCCTATACCTAATCGGATACACAATGATACAAAAGAATATTAAATGCATCACGAACTCATAGTTTACACATGAGCGTTCATTTATTTGAGAAAAATATTATTTACATTGCACAGATATATCACCAGCGTCACTAAATAAGTAGACAATTCAGTTTGTATGAAAAATCTAACGAGGAAAGTAGGAAATTTCTCTGAGAGAAAAAAACAGAACGACCTAGTGTAAAATTCTTGTCCGTTCATCGGGGGAGGACAAACAAAACCGAGAGAGAAACTATATTTATTGTTTGCCTCGAAAAACCGCACAGCGCTACGTAAAAAAAAAATCAGAAAAAATCAAAGGATCAGTACGTCGATGTACCTAAGGTATACACGAAAAAACGTGTATGCATTTAAATCGACCTTTTACTCTGCAGCTAATTTGGTATTCATCACAAGTTAATATTTTAAACACGAATCGTCGTTTTCTAATGATTGGTCGATCAAAAAATTACCTACAAATGGCCGGTCCGATGAGTGGCACGCATTGAACGTCATACGTCCGAAATGAGAAATAACACGAACGTTTCGAAAATCGTTAAAATATTTGACATTGTTGGGAACGATCATTTCATTAATTTCAGACGATAAGAATAGTGAGATGACGATGATGACGACAACGGCAACGATGACGACCAACAATGACGAAAATCAAAAAACGGGATATAGACTACGACGAAGATCGAGGTTTTGTAATATAAATGACGGTCTACTGTGAGCTCGATGCAGCTACGATCATAAGAATTCATAATAAAATACAATAATTCTGGTACGTCTCCTTCACACCTATACTCTTTTTATCGGCTTAAGTACATATACATGTATATGTATACAACACGTATATGCGTAAATCGATGCGGCCCACCAGTGTTATTACTATCTAATGTGGTACACGTTCTTTATCAATCATAAAAAGTACGTCAGTTACTTCGAAGTTTAACTCGTGATATCTTGCCACTCGCGCCCGTCTCTTACACCGGACGATGTCTCTACTTTAAGAAAGCTAAATGTACTCGTGTTTGTTATAATAAAATACATTTGTATACTTGTGGACCACGGAGAAATTTATTCAATCCTCGCGATTGACCTGGAAGGTATCACATTTATAAATTATCATCAACATATACGCGATTTTGTGCCATCAATGACACACACAACGTCCGATTTTTTTTATTTGTGTCAGCCTGAGACTCTAACAAAACGTGCACAGTGGTCTCTGCTCGAATATACTTAAAAACGCTTGAAGGATCCGTCAAATGCACGAAAAGTTTCGAATGCACGGCATACGGAAGTTAGGGCCGAATAATTGATTGCGTTAACGTTTTAAAATTTTCATATCGATAAGACGTCGCACTCTAGACGTCGTTTTAGGTCATGTCATAGCCGTACAATGACTAATTTCAATAACAAAGAACTTCATTCAAACATCGTGCAAAGGCATGCCAAAAATGCATGCTTATGCGACTATCAATGATATTGTCGTTTGTCGAACGAAAGCTTGCATCAATATTTGCATTTCCAAAGATGTACTGTTACGAAACAGTAAATTCTTTACATTGTATATAACACATATATATGTGTGTCTGTGTTTGTTATCGTAAAACCTTTTACATAATCAGTTGTCGCAAGACTGTTAATAGTACACATTCTAATGAAGAACAGGCTGAAGAACTGAATCGAAAGTGTAAAATGTAGTGCGTATAAGATCCTTAACATTATAAATTATTCTATAAGCGCTTAACTTGATCGTATTCTAATGCAATTACGACATTATAAAATAATATGATATTACATTAACTTAATATCTCAGGATATACCAACAATGTGCAATGTCTTGGTAATAGTGTCAATACTCGCTACTAAATTCATTGAAACGATAACAGCGGTCGTAAAATTGATAAGCTGCGAATATAGCTGACAATCATTGACGATTCTCATCTATGCAATTCACGGAACGTAAGTTTTATGCAAATCGAGTATTATTGTTATCATAGCGTATAAGAGGACATCATTAAACTTACTATATAGATGCCCCAGGCATTCTCAATTCGCACTCAATGCCGTGATCAATACATCAAAGTGCAGTCTAATTGTTTAACATTAAAACACGAATTATATCAAAGTATAGAAGCTCGTTATGCACGATAAATTATAGACTATAATAAAACTGTTCTATCGATAAGAGCATTATTCCGAAGCATCTGACAAATTAATTACCGAACATATGCAACGAGGCACAAAGTAACTATCTTACAAAGAAACTACATCAATAAGTCTCACCCCATTCAATAGTGGTTGTAGTAAGCAATACATACTACATTTAAGTGTTGTCGAAATTACTCTAGATACTTGCTGCGTGAAATAAACGTTCGAATGTTCATATTCCATCAAAACGCTTATAAGTCCGTTTACATGTGCATCGGCCGTATGGGTATAGTACCACCGATTCGTATTTTAAGACAAAGGCAATATTAGCAACGATTTGGTTAGTTGGATAAGATACGTAGTTACACATTTTATTACCGAAGACAGCGCGGGTGAGATTCTTTGGAGAATTTTCAGTGCGACAAGCGGGAAGACCATTCATCGTGCGTCCTTTGCTGTCAATTTTTCTATTAATTCTTGCAGTGGCGCTAATTCCCGTCTCTCGATCAAATTGAATTCCTGCAAATGATATTGTGAACTATGAGTCCCAGGACCAAATGATACGTGTTCAGTATAGTACAAAAACGTTGCTATTGACAGAATTGCGATTATTATTAAATGATTACTAAAATTCTTACCTGCACGAAAAATATGAAATGCTTGAAAGATGTATTTAGATGTGCCTCTTCGCCAAGTTGAACTACTTCACTAAAATGCTGATGATAGATATGTGCATATACTCTAAACAACCGTTTCAATATTGTCTTTGCAATTGATAAAAAGTTTTTAGGAAAAGGAACACCTGTAAAATATCCCAAAATGTTATGCCTATGTTATATCTAGACGAAAAAACAATGGCACACAAAAGTATACAGGGAGGTAATATTACCAATCTTTGAGGGAAACAGATTTTCATCGTCTAACTGATCCTGTACCCATGTCATTAAGTAATCAATATATTTTGGAGCAGAACATTTTATTGGCTTTTTCACAGTATGACCGTCGGCCCAATGATATTCATATTTTGGTCCTGCCGACATTATTGGACAACTTTCTTCTGTGCAAAATTCTGTGATTGTGCCATACAACATATTGATTTGATTAAAAAAATCAACAGCTGAAAAAGATATTATCAATAAGTCAACACTTCCTTAGAATTTCCATGAATGCTCTAACTTAATCTTAGTAAACTTACTGTTGACAGCAACCCACTCATTTAAATCCTCTCCTTCCGGCAGCATGACCGCCAGTCGTAAATTTCCAGAACCAAGTGTAGCCGCCGCATGTTTCATCAAGTCATACTGATGAGTTCCTTCCGGGATATTCTTCTTTGGTTTGAAAGTTTTTGAAGAACGGCTTCCACTGTGAGCATCGTCAATAGCATCATAACTCATTACAAAATAGAAACACAATGGCATCAGCCACCCGATCACTTCCTCAAGCATAAGTACACATAAGTTTGTCACAACTACATAAACGGATGAATCAACATCAAACCAAAAAGTCACTCTTCCTGTTGCTATGACTAATTGCCACCACACATTGATATCGGACAATGATATTTTCAACAAATCAACGTCATAGAACAAAATGCACGCGACGCCCAATAAAGGAAACCTTTTGTTGCTTTTTAAAATTAAATAATTTTAAAGAAATCATATGACCGCGCTATTTATAGCCCCTTACCGATTGGTCGCGGTATATATGAGTTGAACTACAGCAAGAGTTGGAAAACCAAAATTGGTTACGGACGCTAAGGGGGGTCGAAAGGACCAGGACGAGAATTAAACGAACAGCTGAAGGGACACATCGATATTTCCGTCAAATTCATTTACGTCACGGTATCTCGCTGCCCGTCAATTGTCAAACCTGCGAACACACGGTGTCTCGCGAAGTGTACAATCGAAAAATTTCGCACCCAACTAAAACAAACAACTGTCCGACCTAACTCGCGAAATGAGCCTATCGAAGCGCATTTTCACTCGCGCCGCGATCGGCCACGAGCATTCATGGAGAAAGTAGAGATTTCTACGGCGAAAAAACTTACAATAGGAAGCTCATTGTGCGTTCGCGACTGATGTCCTTCCAACGAAACCGTCTCCTTTGTGATTCCCTACGATCGTGTATATTGTTGTTGTTGTTCTTGTTGGTGTTGCGCTGCACCGAGGAGGAACACACAGACACCCACGATAATTGATGAACGGTATCCGGCAAGGGGTATTTCAGACTCTCTGACACCACCGACACAGCTCGTCTGGGTTTTGTCAACTGCCGTGTCGTCCCCTTATCCCTTATGATCCGTCGACTGGTCGACTCTGGTTGACTCTGGTCGACTCTAATTCTAATCGTTTCACTTGCCACGGGATTTCGACTGTTTCAGTTTCCGTCACGACGCCCGAATTGGACGTGAGCTCAGACCGGAATGGCGATATAGGTGCGATTCATATAGTGATAAGGCTGCCAACTTTTTGACAACCCAATACGGGACAACCCTCACCCCCCCCATTTAATTCGTTGAAAAGGAAACGACTAAGTACACTATTAAGTAGCTTTACATGTTGATCTATATGGCAGTATGGCACAGTGATAGCATATTTGGCATCAAAACTCCATTGGAGTTCCTGGGGTGGGGGAAACCAGTGTCAGCATATTTGGCATCAAACTCCATCGGAGCTGGCGGAGTGGGGGAAGCCTCAGCATGTTAAACACATGCTACGACCAGTGTCATCAGATCCGGCCTAAAACCGCACACTTGGCGACCGTAGTGGGGGAAAACGCAAGGTGTGTGCGTGCCGTGTCTGTGAGCGCCGCGTGCGCACCGCCGAGGCTTCCTTGTACGCACGCGGTGCGCGCGCGGCGCTCACAGACACGGCACGCACACACCTTCCGTTTTCCCCCACTACGGTCGCCAAGTGTGCGGTTTTAGGCCGGATCTGATGACACTGGCTACGACTAAACGTCACTAAAATGTACGTTGGTGAAGCTTTAAATTTTGCTCAAAAAATTTCAAGTCGATCGGTGAAATTTGGTAGATGTTCGATTATCTGCGTATTCTTCGTAGGATTTCTGAAAGCATTGTAATGCGAAAGAGCATTTCAGCATCGCTGTCGTACGCGGAACGAAGCACGCGTCGCGCGATTTGGTGGAAAGGAGACGGAACATGCAACCATTCTTCTTCTTCACGGTACGTTGGAGGAAAGGAGATGCAACGTGGTTCCCCGTTCTTCTCTCTGCTGGGCCCGGGAACTGGAATGGAGTTTTGAAGTTAAATATGCTGACACTGCTTGCTGATGCAATAATGTCATATACTTGTGATTTCAAATCAAGTTTAGGGGAAATAATTGCACAAACGGTGACGGTTGGCAGTCAATCGTGGGCTAGTCGAAAAACATATTATGTGAATTTGTGATTATTACGCATCACGCATCCTATCACGGTTCGAAATTTGAATTTCTAGAGATCGAGAATCAATGAAGATTACTCAATCGTCATGAACTTAAAATCTAATTAAGCTAGTCCCTGAATTTTCAACAGATTGCAGTGAATCGGATGATGTATATAGGTGTGTACTTCGCAGATCACTATACGTCTCATTGTATTGAAGATTATTGCTGAGGATATAGTAATAAAAATAACTTATATAGTTTGAATAACCAATATTTTCCGCTGATGGTGTAGTTTTCTTTTTTGCGAGCCTTGGTTTGACCCGGGACGTCAGTTTCCTTACTAATTAATATAAATACATTTTGTCAGACAAACACGAATTTTAAATTATATACTTCTAAGTAGGCAATGTCTTCAAACAAAATGGTGTAGGTCCGTTAGCACAGAAAAAAATCCAACTGTAGGAATGTATTTCGGCAGTTCATACAATAAAGACTGGCTTCACTGGTTTCTTAACTCGCCCGTGGCTTTCTCTCTCTCGTAGCTTAGAATTTAGAACACCGATAACCGATATCGATATGTTATATTCCCAGCCTAGCTTCGTCTGCATATCGCATAAATATATCGATACATTTCCGCTGCAGTCAGCTGCAGTCACGTTCCATTATCAGTGCATTTCAGTGCAGTTTAGTTTCACAAGTAATCGAAATAGACGAGAACGATTAAAAATTCGGAGGAAAATCGTTAGTAAGTCGACATTTCGCACAGCTTAAACGCAAACCAACGTTTCGGGTATAATTGAAATAAGAAGCTTTGCAACGCATAGCGTTAAACTCTGCGATACGTCGTTCTAACCTATAAAACAACAGCTTTTCGGTAAGCGGTTTTTTTGTGCTCTACGAATTGTTAAGGTTAGATATCAGTCACGATTGGTCACGATTGCTTAGCATTTTCAGTTGTTTCGTGCGACTAGAACAAAATTATTCGTTCGATATAAGCTACGGCGGAGCGGAGAATACGAGAAATGACAATTGATGGTACATTTATTCTGGGACGCTTAAATTCTTCAAATGCATGCGATTTTTTGCTGCTGGATCTTATTGCCACACTTCAAAGTACTTCTTATGACAGCTTCATCCTTCGCGTTTTAGGGCCGGTTCCACCAACCTCGGTTAAATCGTCGGTTAGCTGATCATGATTAATTTTTAACCGAGACTTTAATCATGATTAAGTGCTGTTCCGTTCCACCAAGAATATTTCAGCTCTGGTTAGTTAACCGTATACCCTCTTCGCGTGCACTCTCAGCGAGTCTTAATTCCGTTGTAACTGCGACTCTGATTGGTTCAATTCTCAGTCTCATTTATCCGCAGGCGGCAAAGCATAGTAACACGCGGCTGATCGTCATTAGCATGTTGTATTTTGTGGAGTTCGCATCGGGATTTTTAAGTGTTTTTAAGCAAGTGTATAAGGAGAAAAGCAGTAGGGCAGTAGGGAAAATGGCAGAACAGACTTTAGAGGTTAATAAATACTAAAAATATATTTTTGCGTTGATTGGAGGAAGTAATTTTGTTTAAGATAATCCCACGGAATAGATTGTACTGTTTACATATTGCGTTGTAAATTTCTCAATAATGTAATCCATTGTAAGTATATAGAGAAGTATGGAAATTCAGTGGCTTGCGACATTGCTATGGTCAAACATTACGTTTGCCGTTATTTTGTAAATGTAATAAATAAGGAACACAGTTATGTTTAAAGTTCCTGTACATTGACAATGTGATCATTGCAATTGTGGGAAACGCCATTAAAAATCCACACCAATGTATATCTCTGTATTAACCATTATGTACTGAATACGTTTTATATTTTTAGATCAAAAAGGGTAGAAAGAGGAGCAGCAATTTTAGTAACGCTGAAAAAGAAATTTTGGCTGATATAATTAGGAAACACCAGAGCATTATAGAGTGCAAAAAAACGGACTGCGTCAGTGTGAAACAAAAAAATAAAACGTGGGATGAGATATGCGTGGAATTCAACGCCACACAAATTTCAGGAGAATTTCGGACAACAGAGAAGTTGAAATTACTTTGGGATAATTTAAAGAGGCAGACACGGAAACATCATAGCCTTATAAGACAAGAAACTTTTAAGACTGGTAAGATAGAGAGAAACAAGTTAAATTATTTAAAGGATACAATATATATCATTCTGAACAGGCGGTGGTAGCAATATATTAAAAGAAAACCGGTTATTCGATCAAGTGAAAGAAATTATTGGAAGGTCAAGCGAGCCCCTACAGAATCCATTTGATGACGACGCAGTGGAAGGTAAATAATTTCAGTTTCTTTTCCACATTATTTTCCAAAACATAGAATTCGATGTACATACGACTGTTTCTGAAAATTCATATAACTCTGACTCTGAATAGCAACAAGTGGGGTGACTGAAAACCTCAACAATTTTTTGGAGGTAGAATATTTAGATGAAAACTATCATCGTCTTCCAATGCATGAAGAAATAAGGCCAAGCGAAGAGTGCGGCGCTGAAGAGGAACATATTGCAACAGGGAACGAGGTTAGTTCTTCATAAAAAAAACCCTTGTTTTAAAACTACCACAATTATAGTCATTCATGTAGGAAAAATGTAACTTTATTGTAGGTAATGAGCAACAAGGGTGTTAACCCAACAACTGATTGGTTAAGGTGGAACCCCCAATCCCTGAAACAGGCAAAGGCACAAAAACTCAATTTGTTTGCAAAGGTTCCCCGCCAAAGTGACCCCCCCCCTGTGAAACCAGGTCCTTCAAAGGAACTGTTAATTTTTGACGAACGAGTACTCGAGGAAGAAGAATTAGGGATGCAATTAGCAAAAAGAGTGGGAAAAAAACCATACAACAAAAAAAGAGGCAACACCCAAGCAGAGGGATATGCTGAGATTACCAGAGCCAAATTAGACTATCTCGCTGTATTAAAAAAAGGGGCTGAGGAAAAGCAGAAACTGGAAAAAGAAATTTTGGAAAAAACCTTATTGGAACAGGATTTAAAAATTGAACTTTTACGTCGACAATTGGCCCAATACGAGGAAACTTAAAATTATCATAAATGTAATTTGTAGGATAATAAATATATTGGATGTTAAATATACGTATAATTTTTATTTCACAAGACCCATTACAGTTTCCTTAAGATAAGACTTCCGTTACTGTCGATTCAACAGATCTTGAAAGTACGCAATGATATTTTGGCGTGCGCGCCTGTCTTCGGCAGGCAAGTTAGCCTGATTTTCAATATTTTCGTTTAGTAGCAGGTCCCAACGAATGTTTAATGTAGGATCGTTAGCAGGCATATCCTCTCCAGCTAAGCGTGCTTTGTTGTGCAAAACAGCTGTTGCCACAATTACTGGGAGGACGTGGTCCATTGTAAAGCGCATTCCTGTTACTAAGCATGGAAACCTGCGTTTCCATACGCCGAAGGTGCACTCGATTTTATTACGTGTTCTTATTTGAGCCTCATTGAACAATCGCTCAGCCGCTGTTGCCGGTTCGCTTAGGGGAGTTATGAGATATTTTTTTAATGCATAACCACCATCTGCTAATACGAGTGCACCCCCAAACTCTGCAGCTTCCAATCGAGCGCACAACCGCGAGTTTCTAAAAATTGTTGAATCATGCACTGATCCTGGCCAACGTGCCACAATACTAGTGAATTTCAAATGGCTATCGCAAGTTGCCTGCACATTTATTGAAAAATAGCCTTTCCTATTTCTGAAAACCTCGGCGTTGTCCCCACCGAATGACTGCACCCTAATGTGCGTGCAATCCAGTGCGGCAATAACTTTAGGAAATCGTGCTATGGCATAAAAATCAATCTGTGCAGCACTGATTTCTTCTTGTGAGCAAGGTAACTTTATTTCTTGCCGCCCTAACGCAGCGATCGCTATGGTCACCCTGTGCACAATTCTGCAAGCACTCGTTTTGCTGACTCCAGCAAAATCTGCAGCTGCAATCAGATGTGATCCTGTTGCGTAGTATCTTAAAGTTAGCAGCAATTGATTCATCGGTTCAATAGCATTATTCCTAAAATTATAAATTTCGTTGAAAATGTCATCTCGAAGAAAACTATGAAATAATTCACATATACAATAAAAAAGATTCACTTCTTTTTTAAAGAAATGTGTTTCTTAAGTTATACATACCTTGCTGTCGTATGTCGTAAACTTTGCTCGATATCATTTAGTAAAGCTGCAACCGTATTTTTTCTTAGACGAAATCTTGTAAAGAAGTCGACATCGTCTAATGTCTGAAAATAATTTACTCGGTCTTTAATGACTCTTCTTCTTCTAGGCCTAACACGCTCATAACCTTCTTCTTCAGAGGAGGACGATAAAACGTTGTCGTATAACGCGTCCATGACTAGTAATGACTTCAATTTTACTTTGACAATGTTACCAGCAGTTACCAGATGTTACCAGACGCTAACCGCTGATTAAATACGGTAACCGGCCAATATTGGCCGGTTAAGTTTAACCGGAGTTTTCTTAACTTAACCGGCGTTCAAAGTTTGGTGGAACGCAAAGTATCGATTAACTGACGTTAACCGTCGATTAAGGATTTAACCGAGGTTGGTGGAACCGGCCCTTACTGTTTAATAATCTACCAGGCTGCTAGGGAAAGATCAAAACAAAATTTTGACCCAGAAATGATGTCTTGCTGAACCCGTAGCATCATCGCTTTGCAAAGCGCCATTTTGCCGACTGTTTTCAGGTGCGCAGTATCGATGCCATCGATGGCAGAGCGTTTCACGTATATAAATTTCGATTCGGTTATTAGTACTGCGTATTAACTGTAAACCATTTTTTTCGTGAGTGTTATCACAAGAACTGTTGTGAATAATACGTAAGTTAAGCAAAAATTCTCTTTGAAAATAACAGCAATCGGCTTCACCATTTAAGCGTCTTATCATTTTCATTTTTTCCCTGAGGAAACCTTAAAAAAGTGCTATTTCTTCTATTTCAAGTATTACTTATATAGTATGTATATCCAAAGTAGATATTATCCCTTCGGAACAAACATTGGCTTAGTTATTTTAATCGCCTTCTTTCGTTTCTTTATACCTCAGCGTATTTAGGACAGTGCACTATTTATTGGTACATGTCCACTGCTCTGCATTACCATCCATATTCGCCTAGCAAATCAAATAAAGAATGTATTTGACCTAGTTCTCACATAAAAGCCTAACTTTAATAACAAACGCTGTTGATGTATTGTAAACTTAAGTGTAATTTTTTTGCTACAGAAACTCTCAGCCATGTCGAACGGTAGCGGAGATCATGATGATGAAGGCTACGTAGTCAAGCTTCGTGGCTTGCCATGGTCTACTACTGTTGATGAAATCATGAAATTCTTCAGTGATTGTTCCATTTCTAATGGAAAAAACGGTGTGCATATGACCATGTCTCGTGAAGGTCGTCCTAGCGGAGAAGCTTACATAGAAATGGAGACTCCAGGGGACATTGAAAAGGCTTGTAAAAGAGATAGAGATCATATGGGTCATCGGTATATTGAAGGTACATGATGGAGAATAAGTATACATCCAATTTCCAAAAAGTATATTTGAAATATTATTTATTTGTCATGTTATTACATTGTTTTCGCTTTATCTTGTAGTGTTTAAGGCAAAGAGAGGTGAGATGGAATGGGTGGTCAAAAGGAGTGGCTTAAACTTGGAAAATGTAATGGATGATGGATGCGTCAGGTTGCGAGGACTACCGTTTGGCTGTTCCAAAGAGGAAATTGCCCAATTTTTCTCAGGTACACGCTATATTGTACTTAATAATATCATATTAGCTTACTACCATTATACCAATGATTATTTGTTCTACTTAACCCTGATGAACACCCAACATGCAATATCTTTTGCTGTAATATTTTTCTTTCCTGTTTTCAATGCTGAACAAATAGATAACATGTACATGGCACAATGTTATTCTTAACTATGAATCACAGGGACCAATTGCTTTTGATGGCCATACAGTAACAAATACTTGTGATATTTTGTCCGAATTATGGACTATAATTTGCATTTCTGTTAAGAACTTGCATATGTTTTTTAATAATAATAATGAATGTTTCATTCCCTGTACATGC
Source organism: Priocnemis perturbator (assembly GCA_963942575.1). Lineage (NCBI taxonomy): Eukaryota > Metazoa > Arthropoda > Insecta > Hymenoptera > Pompilidae > Priocnemis > Priocnemis perturbator. The sequence continues at coordinate 19,748,294 of OZ012645.1, forward strand.
CTAACATTTATAAATTATCATGTATTTTCATGTCAATACACATTGAAGCATGTGTGTGTGAGTTTAACTTATTAATTCAGTAGATGTATATCATGTACAACGTACTGTCACATGTATAACACACAACAAATTGTCCATAACGTATCATTAGTCCAGGTATGATACAGTAAGAAAACTAAAAATAATGATATATATACGCAAGTCAGTTGTGCGTATTTTGTCATATTGCCTATAAAAAATGGATATTAAAATACTTTGCTTACAATTAATTCTAGTAAAACATGCTGCATTCAGATATCATGTCCAGCTTAACTTTACATCCATCCCAAGCAGTGTCTCTGTGCTTCACACCTGTCAGACAGCCTGAGTTAAGATTTAAGATCATCATCCCCCATGTTTCTCTCTTGTTCAAATCTCGCTGCATTAACAATCCTTACCATAATCTTGTATTTAACATTTGTTAGAAAATTTTTTAGTTTCAACAGTAAAACTTAATTCTTAACTTTGGCATGGTCAATTGTTTCACCTTTCCATTGAGGAAAGATGCAAGTTTGGAATATGACAGTCTGCACGTACGTGCAATGGATAGTTAAGCCCTCTTTCTTTGTAAGGGCTCTAAATAAATTGACGATTGACTTTACTTAATAATGGGTGTTCGCTACAATGTCGATGTTTGATTATGTGTGGGTCAGGGTTGGAGATATTGCCGAACGGGATTTCACTACCGACAGACTACACGGGCCGCAGTACTGGGGAGGCTTACGTTCAATTTGTTAACAAAGATGTTGCGGAGCGCGCTCTGCAGAAACACAAGGAAAAGATAGGACACAGGTGGGGCACTGACGCTAGCTGGGTTTGGGTATACATATGATTTTTCAATATCATTTTATGGTCGTAGTACACGTAGGTATATACAATTTTGTTAGTACATAGCGGGAAAATTTTTTCACTTGGAAGCAGTTTCTTTATACGTCGAGTAACATCGAGGAGGTTCATAAAGCGACGGTTATTAATGCGGCACACGAGTATATAGAACTATAATGGAGCATGATTATATCATCTGGGAAAGTCTGTATCGCCGCAAATGTCAGTATCATTTCTGTACTAAAATTTTCCTGCTGGAGGTAACGAGTCTGCGAGTGAAAGATGAGCATTATCATCATTTTTTGACATTCAGTATATCTTATTAGTTGCGTAAAGAAACTGCCTCTCTCTTTCTCTGTCTCTCTGTATTGGAGGATACAAAATGAACTTAGTCGTGCGTAAGCAAAAGTACTGTGGGCCCAACTGAAACCTGGGGGTGGGTGCCGGGCGGGAGGTACCCCCTTCTTACGTCGTCACCAAATCCCATGGGAGGTGGGTAGGGCTGCCCGATGAAGGGTGGGTGCTACAGAGGTAGTAATCATCTGATTCAGTCCATTACATTCACGTGACAATGCGCGATTGTACTTTCCACATTGAAGGAACGCAAAATACCTTATGCGATGCACTGCCATCCGCAAGTTCAGATAAATACTGTATACCAATATAAATGTCTTTCAACATAAAAATGTAAGACGCTTGTACCAATCCTGCATTTCTTGCTAACTTGATCCTTGTGTCCACAGCTCTATTTTGTGTTCAGACACATGGTTTTTATTTTTAATGTGGTCATCTTCCCACACTTTATCAATCAGATTGGAATTTTGGTAACATTATTTGTTAGTAAGAATTATTTATCTTGTTCAATACTTGCGAAGTTATCCGCAAACATGTCAGTGTCTGGACAATTTTGGACAGTAATATACGTATGTATCACGACACTCTGAATGTCTTTTGCGTGGAGAATGCATTTGCAATTGTCATTATGGAAGATCATCGTCATCGCTAGGGGTTGTCACATAGGTACGTCACAAAGTAATCTCATCGTGGGAGGGTGATCTACAGAAGTATGAGAAAAGCGGAGGTGTAGTATGAATTGTTGTTCTGTTACAACGAAAACTCATCAGTACCGATGACTTCTTTCAATTGTTTATATTTGTCTAGATGGTTTGAATATCTGCTCAGAATATGTGTACATATGCGTATAAAGGCTTATTCGAGCAAAATGAAATATATATGTATATCTTTCTTGGCTTAAAAGGATGTTAAACTTACAGGTTTAGTTTTTATGCTAACCAATATCGAAATATATTGAACAATTACGATAAATTGCTACGATACACGCTTTTAATACATAATACACCGATCCTTAACAGGTATATCGAAATCTTCCGAAGCAGTTTGTCGGAAGTGCGCGCCAGTATTGGGCCAAAAATGCGAGGCGGCCCGATGGGCGGTTTCAATCAACGACCCGCTCCGTATGCCCGTGGCGATCGGTTCGGCGGCATGAATCGCTTTAGCAATAACGGACGTGGTTCCAGGAATAGGGGTATGTCCACAACATAATTATTTTAAATCGCTCCAGAGCATTATCGAGCAAAGCGCTGAAGCTAGAGCATATATATGCTGTGCGTCAAATATATCCAAAATTGTGACGTGCGGTGAGAGTAAATGGATGATTATTCCCTGTACTTAATATCGAAGACAACCGTAATAATTCCAACTCTAAATTCAATGAGAGAGGTTAGAAGCATCTAAAAAATTGCAAATCATAGTACGCAGCCAGTCGGCTTTCGTCGACTACCATGGCCAAAACGTGAATTCACTTTGCAAAATGAGATACCACAACCGAAAACATTGAATGTGTTTCAGATTTCGACGGTGGACCGTGGGGTAGTGGGAACAATTTTGGCTCTCGGGGTAGCAGCATGAGAGGTGGAATGGATATGAAAGGGGGCAATTTCCGTGGTAGTGGCGACACGTGGAGCGGTAATTCCGGCGTGCACAGTATACATATGCGAGGACTACCGTTTAAAGCCACCGAGAAAGATATAGCCGACGTGAGTTTTATATAGCCTTAAGGTGCCTGTTTCGTGGCTATTTAAATACATGTCTTTAAGTTTAGTATACCATAGATACGTTAAAAATGCACGATAATTAGAGTACAAATAATACATTAATATGATTTAGGTTCATTTACGTGTGTCATGATATCAATTCTTGTAATTTTCAATTCACGCGTATTCCTGTATTTAAATGGGCATGATTTACACATTTTTAACATCCGTGTGCATGTAAACTATCACGGCTAGTGTAGGCAAGTATTTTACACGTACGGCACGAGCATTGAAAGACTGAGAATGTAACATTTTGTTTCAGTTCTTCAGACCCGTCGTACCGGTGAACGTTCGAATAATTCTGGAGAACGGTGGCCGTCCGTCCGGTGAAGCAGACGTTGAATTTGCAAGCCACGAAGAAGCTGTGAGAGCAATGTTCAAGGTTTGCACTGACTGTATTTAACGATTTATGGAATTTCTGAAAACTGTTCTATGCATCTGAATCTTGCCTTTTCTACTGCACAGGACAAAAGTCACATGTCACACCGGTACATTGAGCTGTTTCTCAACTCAGATAATGATTCCAGCGGAATGTCATTAGGCGGAATTGGCAATTTTTGCGGAGGTACGTGCACGTTCTATGCATATAGATAAAGTAACGTTATAAGTACGATCGGTGTTGCTCAATAATATGCACATGTTAACTGGCAGGTTTAGGTAACAACTTCAGACCAGGGTATTCACCCAACAGAGGATTTAGCAGCCAGCTGGGAGGCAGTAATTATAATAGTTTTTGAGTCCGGTCGGCGCGTTTCTTACACGATTGACGATAAAGCAGCATTCAGAAAATCAAATTTCCCGTAATGATTATTTCCGTTGTATTTTTTATTTATGGATGGTGTCTAGTATTGAGCAAGGAAAAAGCGAGTTTGCTCGTTGATTTGCCGAATTTCGTAACAATAGGTATGCGGACACCGTGGGAAATATCAGTACTCAATAAGAACCCTTTTTCAGTAAATTTGATAACATTAAGATACATTCATAAGTATTTACGATTAAGTAAGATGTGTGCAAACCCAGTTACATGATTTACGTTCGATTCGACAATTGTTTAGGTGTTTTATGCATTTCCGTTCACTCTTCTGTCAGAAAAGCTTTTGCGATTAAGGACAAAACTGTAAAAACATGTAAAAAGACGTAACAGAGTGCGGTACAGCTGCTTATGCATGTGAAAAACTTGCATAAGCGTTCCGCTCTCTATATATTAGAAAACAATACCTCGATATTGGTAAATTTTGTTTCTTTTTCACAGATCTGATATATAAAAACAAAACGAACCTGAAAGATGTACGTCAACAATTTATGTGTGCGTGTGAGCGCGTGTGTATGTGTCTTATACACATTGTACAATTTCAAGAGAGAAATAATGATAATGTTCGGCGGAGACGTTGCGCAAAAGAAAATACACTTCCGATTAGTCAAATTTTACAGGTTGTCCGATGACCGATAGTACAGCGCGGCATGTGGCGATTCTACAAGAGAAAATAGCCAAAATGTGTAAAATAAAAATTGTTTATATGACGCTTTGTTTGTGACAAAAGCCTTTTCTTGCTCTTATTACTTTTTTATGGTTTTAATTGTTCCATATTCATTTTACATTATGTTGAATTCAAAAAACAAAAAGGATTAATAATAGCAAGAAAAAACAAGATTTTAACGTCGATTTTCTTGGGAACAAAGCGTCATATGATTAAATTTTATTATTTTATACGTTTTACTTATTTACTTCACGTAGAATCGTTATCTTTTTGGTTGCACCGCCAGTTACTACACCGTAACGGTATGGCAAAATGCAACTTACGAAATAATCGGTCGTTATAAACGTATCCACAATGGTCATTATTTTTCAATTATGTAAACGTGTTTCTTAGTCCCTTGCAATAAGATAAATGACGCAGAGTGATCGCCGTTAGAGAAGTACAATTCTGAAATTCATCTCTACATTCTCGATGTAGGGTCGTTCCGATTACACCGGAAGTTACGGGTGGACCAAGCGAAAGTAGCAGCCCAATGGTCTCTCGCCTGGTCCATCTGTACATTTTCTTAATATATGAATATATGGTCTCTGTACGATGGAGTATCAGTTCGATTTTGTATGTCTGTCTGTTCAGCTTAAGAATGAAAAACATTGCGACATTTCACTCTATAGGACGAATTATGAAACCGTTATTGTTACTTTCAGAAGTAAATGTGCATCTTTCAAGCCTACTCGTTTCATTCGTATCGTATCTGTACACGTTACATGATCGTGATTCAATGGTACACAATGTGAAGTAACCAGCATTCTCATAAATCGAGAGTTGTGCATGATATCACTGTATGCTTGATGTGGATTGTGCTTTACGAGAGATAATAAAAGTACTACCTTTGTAATTGGATGAAGTGTACCATTTATTTACAGGAAAGGTTCACACCGAAGAAACTCATCGTCGTGTATTATGATTAAAATTAGCTGCGACTATGAACCGGGCTGTCATAGAAGTTGAGGGAACGTCATTTTTATTAAATATTTCGTGTCGCATCGATTTATATTACAATATATACGAAAAATTCCACTTTTCTCAGATATTTAATTTGAACCACCTGACGAATACAAAATATATAGTAGTATGGCCTTTATGTAGAATGAAAATTGTACTCATCAAACACCGACGCAAAAGTGGTTCTTATAAGACTATAAGTTAAAATTGCGTATGCGTGGAATATATAAATGACCATTTTTTACAGAAATAAATATAATATAAAACAATTTTATAAAAGATACAATAAGTTTCAGAACACGAAAGTGGCCCGATTTTGTAGCGTCACGTCCTTGGCAGAACTCTATACAGACAATTCTTTAAGTTGATGAATGTCACATCACGCCGAGATGTGACTCATTAAACAATGGGAATGTCGTCTCGTATATGCAAGCGTTCTTTTTCCCTTCTTTTTTTTAAAACATACGTGTCACATAGCGAACTGAGGGTAATGGCATGAATAATGTTAACGCTATCTAAATAGTAGTACGGTAGAAAAATTTATGTATTTGTTTCTATTTTCATCGCTAGATATCAAAGGTGCCACAAACACTTTCTTAACCACAAGTGCGTATTGTGGCTGATCGATGTCGTTTATCGCCAGAAAAATATGAAAGTGACAGACAAATCTTTCCTTCAACGAAGTAATTGAGTTCAATACACTCTCACGGAGAATAAGGTTAATTAAAGTCAATACCAATCTAAATATGTACATAGTTTCGATATGTCGCCTCTTGCACGTGACGAAGTATTAAATATGATCATTCGAGACGGCGGGCCGCATTATCAGCTTAACTGTACCTTTCCCGTTGTCACTGATGTTTAGAAGAGATTGCTTCCTTTATCAGTGGGTCTAGAGCTTAGGTTTGCCAGACAGTTCTTCACATTATGTGAACACTCAGTTATACAATACACCAGTTGCTGTGCATTTTTCGAATAAGGTACACAACGATTTTCTCGAAAATTTATTGGAATAATGTCAGAAATGATACTAATAAATTATGATAACAATTGACGTACCCCTTTCATAGAATAAGCAGAATAATTTAATATATTTTGGTTGTGGCGCAGTGTGATATTTGCAAAAGTATTATGGATGAGGCAGGATCAAATACAAATAGTAACAATGAGGAAAATAAGAAGGAAGAGACTGACAATGATCCTGTTAACAAGTAGGACACTCTAATTGTGTTACTGTCTACACGCTGTGTGCGCTGAAAATAATTTTCAATTTTTTTTAGTCCTTTGGATGTAAATGGACCCCAGCATTTTTTATTACCGACTCCATTTACAAGGGGACAGAAACAGTTTCAGGACTATGCTCCTAAGCCTGGAATAAGTAGATATGATGCAGCGTTAAAAAATTTGATACCAATACGCCAGAAAAAAAGGTATTTGATATACTTTGAAATTTACTTATGCTTATTACGAGATAACTGCAAACATAAAATTATATTGTAACAGTGACAAAGTGATGCCTGCAGACAATGCTGGCTTATTTTCTCATATTTACGTGCAATGGATGACTCCTTATTTATGGAAAGCATACAAAAGCGGAATAACGATAAAAGACTTACCCCCAATCTCACCGTGGGATTCTGCTAATTATAATGCTCAGAGGTGAATGTCTACCATAGCATTGTGTTTCTGTAGCAGCTTGAATCCAAACGTGGCACTCCTGAAAATGAGATGCTTCTTTTTAGATTAGAAGCACTTTGGCAAGAGGAGTTAAGTAGACATGGACCAACCAGCGCATCTTTTAAAAAGATTGCTTGGAGATTTGTGCGCACAAGAATATTAGTCTCATGCTTCATATTGACATGCTCGATTATATTTGGATTTATAGGCCCTGTATGATTATTCTTTTATTATTTACTTTGCTGCTAAAAGATCATGCATGGTGCACACTTTACGTATAACTTACTATTCATTTTTCAGGCCATATTAATGCGAAAGGTGTTAGAACATGTACAGTCCACAGAAGGGACTATATGGGATGGCTTAAAATGGGTTGCACTCTTAACGTTAACAGACTCCCTACGCACAACATTTTTTGCTTGGACATGGGTGACAAACTACAGAACAGCCATTAGATTGAAATCAGCATGCACTGCCATGTTATACAGAAAGATCATTAGACTAAACAGTCTTGGGAATAAAAACATGGGGCAGGTAATTTTCTTCTAACATTAATTCTGCTATGAATGTCATGTTGTAATCCATTAGTGTGTGACTTTTTCATAATTTTAGTTAATCAACTTATTTTCCAATGACAGTCAAAGGCTCTTTGATGTGATACTTTATGGACCTATGATAATTAGTGGTCCAATAGCGACAACGTGTGGTATACTTTACATACTCTGGATATTCAATCCCATAGCACTGCTAGGAATAATCGTATTTCTTCTGTTCTATCCATGTCAGGTAAATATTAGGTTTTAAATATGTGATACTAATATTTTTCATTTTCGAATAACTACGTATATCATATGTGTACAAATTCTTTATTTTTGCAGTACTTGATTTCCCGCATAACTGGGTACTTTCGAGCACAAGCAGTTAGAGTAACAGATACACGAGTAAGATTAATGAACGAGATTCTTGAATGTATAAAGTTAATAAAGATGTACTCGTGGGAAAATCATTTTACCAAGCGTCTTCTTGGTACGTATTCCTTGTGGAATTTCGGAGTAATGTAACAAAGAAATAAAAGCAAGAATTTATTGCAGATATTCGTAAAAAGGAGCAGTCACTTCTTCGCCGAACCGCATACTTTCAAAGTCTTAGCATATCTCTAACACCAGCTGTGCCTGCAATATCGGCAATTGTGACGTTCTTAGCGCAATTGTCATCAGGACACAATTTAAGAGCTTCTGAGGTAATCATTGTATCATAATTAATAAGACATCCTACTTATAAAATATTAAGAAATTTTTTTAATTTTTACGCGGAGTTTAAATTGACAATTCTTAATGGATTTATGAATATCGGAATCACTACCTATTGCGTTCAAGTATTGCACACTTGTTAATTTTATACGTGTTTGAAATTAGTCCACGTAAACTATGCATTTTAGATTATTTTACAATTAAAAGATGACACATTACTTGAGTCAACAGTGGCCTAATGCACATTTTGAAACATCCGGGGAAAATGAACGTTAAAGTTAAATCATTAAAAAAAATACATTAATCCAAACATCCTCTTGTAGTTTAGCACATGTTTGGAGAGTTTATTACGGGTCGGACATTATGAATAAAATGCAGATTAGCTCATTCTTGCAGTAAGGGCTTTAATTAAGAAGAAAACGTTACGCCTTTGAAAGAGTTAGCAAAAAGCTAACTCATACATGTTTGATTCATCCAAATATTACGCTTAATGAAATATACATTGCAGGCCTTCCCAATTACCACATTGTTTTGGAACTCACTCAGACTGGCTCTTGCCTCCCTAAAGGATTCAACTAGATATATCGTTGACGCGCTTGTTGCCTTTCGCAGAATCAAGGTTTCCCTAATATTATCCAATTATAGTACGGCTTAATGGGTTGACTTAGTGTACTCGTTATTAGGCCATAATTCCCATGTACTACTAACTTAATTGTAGTGGTGATTTTCCGTTAAAAACCACCAATAGACGACTAGCACCTCATAATTATGTTGATTGCTTTGAAATCTTATCAAGTCGAAGCCTTTGATCGCTGATTAGCAGCAAATAATTATATTAAGATAAGACAGTAGGTTAGTATATTAAAAGCTTTGCATAATAGTAAGGTGCTTATAGAGATATGCGGGTAAAAAACTGCTGACTTTCCACAGAATATTATAATTGCATTGCATACGCATCAATCGGTACATGCGAATTATTCTAATAATAATGTACAATTGACAATTTAGCTAAATGTAAAAGCTTCTAGAACAGTTTGTAGGTAATATGGAATCATGGGTAAGAAAAAATATTGCATGTCTCCCAAATCGATCACTTCTTCAATATAGGTGTATACATACATTATATCTGCATTTACCATGTATTCGGGGTAAACATGTATGTACATAAATATGTATGTGTGGTACACATTGTAAATAGGTATCGCAAGCGCGTTTTAATATGCACCGGTGAAATGTTGTGTCACACTGAATTACGATATAATGTTCCTATGCACAACGTAAATAATGTTTCTAACGTTCCAAACGATAATTTTTCCTTGCCTTACTTTTTCAGGTGTTTCCGTTTGTATCGCTCCTCAATGCGCAAATTCGTTCGTTTTTCATGTTCATACAAGTGGCGTTAGTTAATATTGCTGAGTCAAAAATAGCGCTGAACAGAATAAAGGTGTTTATTTTTGTTTACTTTCATACGTTTGATTGCCGAATTTGTGAAATACCGATTGTGCACAGAAAGTGAAGTCGCCTGCCATGCATGATTTGCTTATACTATATTGTTTGTTTACACTTCAGCATCAGATCTTATTGTTATCATAGCATACCTGTTAACGTGGCTCATGTATTTCTTATGAGCTGGTTGCTACGTGTTGTGATCGTTGTCTCTAGAATGTAGCTAATTGTAGTATGTCGTAGTTTTAGGCACATTATAAGTTAAGCCACTATGCCCAGATATTCGTTACACATTTTCCCAACGCTTCGCATACTGAAACTGCTTATGAATGTACTGTACATACGATAAATCAATATGTGCCTCTTTTATTTATGAAGAATGTCGCACTTAAATGTTTAGTAAATTCACTATAAAAGCTGCTTTAAGCTACTTTCAATTTAAACGTGTCTAGCCGTTTTCAATAAATCAATCATATTTATACAGAGTGTGATACTTTTGGAAGAAACCTGCTGCCGCATATCAAAACCGATTGTTAAATCACAAGCAATCAGCATTTCTAACGGGACGTTTTTTTGCGACTGTGCAGACTCACAGAAAGACGCTTCAAAGGTTTTAGACGACAAGAAGAAGTAAGTCGCTCTTTACTCACGTTAAGCTAACTTGCAAAATTGTTAAACTCTAAAAACGTGTCTGCTATTTTTTAGGAAATATGTAGATTCGAATAGCACGGCCAATACGGAATTGGAAAAACTGAACCGATCGTCAGAGGGGAGCAAATATGTGGAAGTTCTGACGGATATAAACTTTGATATACCAAAGGGTGCCTTAATCGGTATTTGCGGACCAGTAGGTAGCGGTAAATCGTGTCTTCTGTTAGCGACGTTGGGTCAGTTGCGTATGACGACGGGACAAATTTCAAGAGAAGGTACCCTCGCGTACGTCAGTCAACAAGCCTGGATAGTAAATGCCACTCTTCGTCAAAACGTTCTATTTGGCGAACAGTTCAATGCCAAACGTTACTATCAGGCGTTAAGTGTCTGCAATCTGAAGGAAGACCTTAATATGTTACCTGGTGGCGATGAGACTGAGATTGGGGAAAGAGGGATAAATTTGTCAGGTGGTCAAAAACAAAGAATTGCTCTCGCCAGAGCATTGTATGCGAATCGGTAAGGATTTATAGAGATTTCTTAGAAATTAACCTTTTGCACTCCAAATGTGCCTGCCTAATTATATCAGTGTAGTACAGATTGTATTACGTTAAGAATAGCCCCCACATAGCCCCCAAATTTAATATATTACAATAAGTAGTAATATAGACATTATAGACAATTACTTTCCATGTTAAATTAATTTGTTTCGTAGGGTACTATTATCTATAAAAATGTAAACTGCAAAAAGTCATTACTCTTTTAGGGTTACTCTAGCATTTGTAAGGAAACAGTACTCCTTTAATTCATTGCTAGTAATTCTAAGTATATGCTAAAAGATTTTTTTTTTTTCAGGGACATTTATTTTTTGGATGATCCGCTAAGCGCAGTTGACGCACAGGTTGGATCTTATATTTTCGAGAACTTGATTCTTCGCGCACTGCAGAATAAAACAGTACTGTTTGTCACGCATCAAGTTCAAGTATGTCCAATCAAATATGTTACCTATATCAGTAGTCTTTTCAGAAATAATGCCAGTGACTAACGTTTAGTAAATTTTAATGATTGATTTTTTATTTATTTATCTACATTTTGTTTATTTGGTCGTTGCAGTTCTTGAAACATTGCAGTCAAGTCTATATGATGCACGGTGGTAAAATCGCAGAATACGGTACACATGCGGAACTGATGCAAGTGAGCAAAGATTACACGTCAATGGTGAATAGTACATCGCTCGAAATGGAAAATAATTTATCTAAGAGGTATTACATGGCGTCAAAGCCCTTTTAACCCTTTCCACTTCTTTATCTAGTTCTTTATCATTCCACGGTGTTAAAGATAAATAAATACCAAAAAGTAAAGTAAGGATAATCGCCACCTGTTACACACGTATTGCCAATATATAATTGTTTACGTTACAACGTTAGTGTACCCAATAAAGGACCCTCCCAAATTTCTTTTTAATTTTATTTTGCTCAAGTGCAAAGGGTTAATACACATTCAAACGATGTTTATGTTACTTTCATGAATACCTCGAGCAGAAAGGATACCGAAAACAGTATTGATGTAGAAAATCTAGAGAACCAGAATGGAGGGAACGCGGCAAGAATGCGAGGTGGAGGTACGTGAAGCACATTATTGTGTGCCAAAAGTTCCATCGAATTTTAGGCAACAGAGAACAAATTTAGTCGTTCATCATTATCGTACACCTGTATTCAATCATGCATCCACCCTCTCGTTCGATAAATTTAAACCATTTTCCGGGTGGCTCTATTATTCCATTTGTGTGAAGAAAAACTTGCTTAAATAAAAGTTCAAATATATTGCAAAATTCAACGGAACTTTTAGAACAGCCCGGATATGTAATTGTTTGTGTAGAGTTAAAAATTGTATGTAGGCACAGGTTCCCTTACGGTCGAAGAAAAAAGTGAAGTCGGTCACGTAAAATGTCATACGTACAATGCTTATGTAAGAGCAGCTGGCGGTTACATTGTCGCTGCCTTTGTTGTTTTTATATTCTTCCTGAACGTTGGTAGTTCAGCATTTAGCTCATGGTGGCTGGCCACGTGGATCAAAGCTGGAGGGGGTGTAAGCTATTTAATCATAAAGATTCAAACTAGGGCTCGGACTATTTATTGAATTATGCAGCATTCGTACAATTTATGCAGCCGAACATTCATCGAATACAATTCAAATAATATTCGAATATTTTTCATTAATCGATATTCGCAGTAATCGAATAGAATGACAAGTACATACCATGAATTATATTCGATAAGACCATTATGATTTCTTGAACTATTCCAACTTAAAGTCTAATATTTCGACTAATAAGGCATAATAATTTACTATTTGAAGAGTCTCAGTCCTAATTCACACACGTTGTATTTCTTAAATTATTAATCGAAAACCATTTTATATAAAGAACGTTACCGATCCCGGTACCAACCAGACAGTGTACTCTGAAAATTTAAACGACAATCCTAATTTCGAGTACTATCAGACTGTTTACGCTGCCTGCATAGGAGCTATATTAACGATGAGTCTTATTCGGGGTTTCGTCATCACATACACCACAATAAATGCCTCGACTAATCTGCACAACAAAGTCTTCCAAAAAATGATTAGATCTTCGATGAAATTCTTCGAAACGACGCCCAGTGGTAGGATACAAACCATATTTAGCCGGGACACGGATGAAGGTATTATGCTTTTGCCGCTTGTTCTACAAGAAAATCATAGACTAGTTTGTCTATACGTTCAGTTGGAAATACTCGTTTTTTTTTTGTTGCAGTGGATAACTATCTACCTATATCGATAGAAAATATGATACAAAACATATTTACATGTAGTTTCGCTATTATATTCGTTTGCGCGGTACTGCCCTGGTATTCGATACCGTTGATCTTCCTCGGCGCAACATTCTTTCTCGTCAGCAAACTCTTTAGGTGAGCATTACACGTATAAGTAGAAAATCTACAAATATTAATTTTTTGCTTATTTTGTGTTTATCAATTTACATTATAGTGTAAATGGAAAATTGATTTTTTTTTTCCAATTTTTACTAAGACCACTTCCATAATCACCGGCACATTTGTCTACGTTTTTACAGAATAGCAATGAGAGATTTCAAACGATTGGAGAGTGTTTCTCGCGCGCCCGTCTTAAGTTTCATCACGACTACCATTCAGGGTCTTAGCACGATTCATGCTTTTAAGAAGGAGAAAGAGTTTCTGGACAAGTATGTACTAATCTAGTGGGCATCATTGGGGGCAACATTAATAGTGACAAGTCTTTTCCTTGCCTAGGTTCGAAGAGTTGTTCGACCTGAATAACTTATGTTTATATTTTTGCCAAGCTGGCATGCGATGGTCAGCAGTGAGACTGGACAGTTTAGCGATTGCTTCAACGTGTATAACAGCGTTTCTGGTTATTTTCTTAAGAGGACAAATATCGCCCGCTCTAGCTGGTCTTGCCATGGCTTATTGTTCACAAATGTCAGGTGTCTTCCAATACACTGTCAGACTGATGGCAGAGACTGAAATACGATTTATAAGTGTAGAAAGAATAAATTATTACCTCAGAGTAAGTGTTTCAGTGCACAGTGGATAATTAGTTGGTTTAAATTTGCTAAGTCATTTTTCATCGACTGGTTTAGACCCTGGAGACAGAAGGTGACAAAGAAAAGCCAGCTATCAAACCAGAAGCGGACTGGCCTGCCACGGGTAAAATTGAATTTCAAAAAGTACAAATGAAATACAGAAAGGAGCTGCCGATGGTGTTAATTGATATTACATTCGTCGCCCAACCTGGCGAAAAAATAGGTAAGATGATAAATTGTATGGGAGTATCGTGTAGCGTGAACAGTTTCAACTCGTAGTGATACGTAAATTTTATGATAGGTATCGTGGGAAGAACAGGATCCGGAAAGAGTTCTTTGATTACGGCATTGTTTCGTTTGGTAGAGATTTCCAGTGGTAAAATAAAAATTGACGACATCGACGCGTCCAAAGTGAGCTTAGATTTGCTACGAAGTAAACTGTCCATCATCCCACAGGATCCCGCTCTATTCAGTGGCAGCATACGGTAATGGAAATTATGTCGACTGTTAAGAGAAAACTTAATTGATAACATTAGAATCTAGTACTTGTAAAAATCCCCACCTCCATTGAACGCAATTGTTACAGATCGAACTTAGACCCTTTCGGTGAACATTCAGATGCCGACATTTGGGAAGCTTTGGAAAAGACCCAATTGAAAGAAAGAGTGCAAATAATGCCAGGTCTCATAAACGCGTCAGTAGGTTTTGGAGGAAACAACTTGAGCGTCGGTGAGAGGCAGCTTCTGTGTTTGGCAAGGGCGCTGCTGCGTAACAGCAAGGTAGAACATTTTAGTCAGCATTTTTACGATGCCATAAGCGCAGTATACAATGAGAATACCACTGGCCTGAACGGAAAGTTCAGCGTGGGGCGCATAGGCCCCACATGGCATGGAACGTGTTAAAACAATACTTATAATTTGCTGCTTAACAATATATTTCAAAAGAGAGAGTGTGAACACGCAATTTCTAAGGCATAATGGGTATTCAAGATTGTTGTATAGAACCTATACTTGTTAGTGCGAGTATAATAGGCAGAAAGATAACATAAACCATCGGTGTAATTTGTGTATAATGAAGTTAACCGACGAAATAATCAAATTTGTGCTTTGATTTTCAGATTCTTGTCCTGGATGAAGCAACTGCCTCTGTAGACCCGGAAACTGAAGCGGCCGTTAATAATACCATACAAAATGAATTTGCACGTTGTACTATTCTGACGATTGCTCATCGTTTGTCAACTGTCGTTTCCAGTGACAGGATTCTTGTGATGAGTAACGGACGTATCATAGAATCAGGTCCACCTGATGCACTTCTTAGCAACCTGGATACCGAATTTGCCCGAATGATGGCGGCGGTAGACAACGATATGACTGCGTGATACGATATGATCATGGGTATACA
This sequence comes from Priocnemis perturbator, assembly GCA_963942575.1. Taxonomy (NCBI): domain Eukaryota; kingdom Metazoa; phylum Arthropoda; class Insecta; order Hymenoptera; family Pompilidae; genus Priocnemis; species Priocnemis perturbator. The sequence continues at coordinate 19,763,775 of OZ012645.1, forward strand.
ACGATTCTGGGAGCGCTCAGAGAAATAACTTGTAATATGAAAATCAAAATGTATGTTTCGTGTAATATATAAAGTATTTGATTCGAGGTGTTCCTAACATGCGCGAGTTCAAGTAAAATTCATATTGAATGATAGCTAACTTTGTTGAGGTATGATAGCAACGGTAATAAACTAGTTTCAGAGATGTTTATATATATATTCTTCATTTTCTTTCATCGGACGGACACGGTTAACGAATTTATAGGAAATTACGACGAACTTTCAACTATTTATAAACGTCCATCATAACTAACGAAACTTACTGTTCTCCGACCGCTTTACTTGAAGACTTACATATGTACGATTGAAAGTTGCCTAACAATAAAATAGTTTATTTATAATACAGGTGTATGATTAATACCACTTCCCCCTACGATATATTAGCGAGAACGCATTTGTCACGACGTATACAGGTAACATATACTGTAAATTCAAGACATATAAAACAAAAATTATGTTAAATATTTGTTTGCATGTACTATAATAAAATAGACCGTTTCATATTTTTTGGAAAAAAGACTGTAATACTAACAGAGTCCACATGAGTTTAGGAAGATACTGGACCGATCGAGCAGCATCCATACACGGTGGGCTTTGAAATATTGATTTGTGCACGACAAGGTGAGACTGCTCATGCCCCGTGCCTATGCTTTCAGCTGGCTGGAAAGCACGGTATTTGGCCAAAAAATTTCATCACCATGCCGCCAGCTTGTTGTTACCGCTAAAATGTTTATTATACGTTAACTTTTACCGTTGCTTTATACTGAAATGTAGTTTATACGAATTGCCGTAAAGGCAGGGATCATCGTCTGACAAGTTGAACGAAAAGGTGAGTCTAATTGACATCTACGAGAGGCTCGACTTATGATCCAGATACTGCGTTTGTGATAATGTTTATGAGAGAAGAATTGCCACGATATTTTTCACTGTTCTCATTATTTATGTCTCGCTATGTATATCGGCGTACAAGAATACTCGATTTCAATCCAAACAATAGTAGTTTTAGACAGGCGGAAAGGATTAACATTTACGATTCTTAGGCAATTCCATTGATACTCTGCGGTCGTCATTATTTTCTTACCTATTAAGTTTATTGTCTGTTTATGTCAAACGTTAGAAAATCACCTCCAAGGTCACGTGTCTTCTGCGTATTAATATTAATTATCTGAGTGCATTAACGTTTCTGTTATTCATTGTATCAATTCTTTCTAGTGGGTTGCAACAGACAATATTGTCACTGTGATTTAGTGCAATGTTTTCAATTGTCAACTAATTAGCTCCATTCTATCAACATAACGAGACTTCGATTATGCACTTTATATTGGAAAATTCACAATTTACCGTGTACACTAGTTTTATCGATAGAATATATAAATATACATTCCTCGTTTCGTTCAGGCCTCACCATTGCGAATATAATCCCTATTATGATGCTGGGGCGGAAGCAGAGCCTCAAAGGGGAACCCGTCCTGGCCGATTACGGTCCGGAAGAGTCCCTCAATGAGAGTGCTGACATTGAATGGGTCAACAAGGTAACCAAAATATCTTATACACCATATCTGCAAAACGTGCCTTCAAAGGTGAGTTCTAACACGTTTCACAAATTTTTCAGTTATGGGTCAGGAGGTTGATGAGGTTCTGCGCCCTGGTATCACTGGCTTCCGTCTGCTTAAACACGCCGAAAACATTCGAGAAAGTGCCGCCTCTGCAATACGTTACTTTTGTCTGCGACCTGGTAGTCACATTCTTGTTTACTGCTGAGATGATCGCCAAAATGCACATTCGTGGTATACTTAAGGTATATCACGTCAGAATTCGGTTTAAGCTTTCAACAAAATTGATGTTCCAATGGGTGAGAAGGTGTTTGTTTTGCAGAGGGACAAATCATACCTGAAGGATCACTGGTGTCAATTCGATGCCAGCATGGTCTTCTTCCTTTGGCTTTCCGTGATACTGCAGATGTTCGAGATGCTTGGCTTCGTGTTGAAATTCAGTTACGCTTCCATAATGCGCGCGCCGCGCCCTTTGATCATGATACGTTTTCTCCGGGTGTTCCTCAAGTTCTCCATGCCTAAAGCTAGAATTAATCAGATCTTCAAGTAGGGATATCTTATTTCATGATAATCGTGTGGCATTAGAATATTGAATTGGAGCGATGTACAAACCCGATGTGCTCCGTTTTTCAGACGTTCCAGCCAGCAGATCTACAACGTGACGCTCTTCTTCCTTTTCTTCATGTCCCTTTACGGACTTCTCGGTGTTCAATTTTTTGGGGAACTCAAGAATCACTGCGTCCTCAATACGACGGAATCGCATCACATTACAATAAATAGCTTAGCCATTCCCGACACCTTCTGTTCGACCGATCCGGAGTCGGGATACCAATGTCCTGAAGGAATGACCTGTATGAAACTCGAGTTGTCGAAGTACATTATGGGCTTTAACGGATTTGACGAATTTGGTAATTATTGTTAATAGAATTGATTTGTTGTAATATTATTGTAATCATCCCTTAATATCGCGTAGGCACCAGTATCTTCACCGTATACCAAGCTGCTTCTCAAGAAGGCTGGGTATTTATAATGTATCGCGCGATTGACAGTCTACCTGCCTGGAGAGCGGTTCTCTATTTCAGCACCATGATATTCTTTCTGGCTTGGCTAGTGAAAAATGTCTTTATTGCTGTAATCACGGAAACGTTCAATGAGATTCGGGTTCAATTCCAGCAAATGTGGGGCGTGAGAGGACACATCAGCAACAGTTCAGCGTCACAGGTATGTTTTTCGAGCATACCATTTATTCTAAATATGTGACATCTTCCCACTATTTTAACACTCACTAATATCTTGCATTTTATTCCATATGAAGTATAATACGAAATTTTCTAATCGTTAAATGTAAAGTTGTATTCCATTAAAAAATACGAGCAAATTTTTTTTAATTTGCTCTGTTTAATATTTCGTTTGGCTTAAGCAGAGTTCGCCAAGGAATAATGTAAATTTATACCTGATCCTCGGTTTAATCCGTGTTACTAAACAAGATGGAAACAACTATAGTTCATCAATTGCAGATTTTAACCGGTGACGATAACGGTTGGAAGCTGGTAACTCTAGATGAGAATAAGCACGGCGGATTGGCGTCGCCAATCTGTCATGCCATTCTCAGATCTCCACACTTCCGGATGGTGGTGATGTGCGCGATTTTGGCTAACGGCATTACAACTGCGACGATGAGCTTTAAGCACGACGAGAAGCCGAGGCACACTTATTACGACAATTACTACTACGCGGAGATTGCGTTCACGATATTTCTAGACTTGGAAACACTATTGAAGATTTGGTGCCTTGGTTTTCGCAGTTATTACAAACACTCAATTCACAAGTTCGAGCTGCTACTTGCGATCGGCACCACCGTACACATCATACCATTTTTTTATCTCACAGGATTCACCTATTTTCAGGTACTTCGCCCTGATCATTTAGGTAACGCGTTAATTCGAATATTTGTTTCTCTACTACAGCCATTCTCCTCTTACACAGGTTCTCAGAGTAGTTAGACTCATAAAAGCGTCCCCGATGCTGGAAGATTTTGTATACAAAATCTTCGGGCCAGGGAAGAAGTTGGGTAGCCTTATCATCTTCACAATGTGCCTGCTGGTAATATCGTCCAGCATCTCTATGCAGTTGTTTTGTTTCCTGTGCGATTTCACCAAATTCGAGACGTTTCCAGAGGTACGGAACTGAGAACGGCGAACGAACATGATGCTCAATTCAAATATCATGTCTCATTACTCGTACCGTTACTTTTAGGCATTCATGTCCATGTTTCAAATTCTCACTCAAGAGGCATGGGTTGACGTTATGGACGAGACAATGCTGAGAACGCACGAGACGATGGCACCGTTTGTCGCTGTGTATTTTATTTTATATCACTTGTTCGTCACACTGGTAATATCGCGGACATCGTGTTCTGTATAAGAATGCGTCTGTTCGTAAAGAAATGTATAGTTCCGACGTTATTGTAGATCGTGTTGAGTCTGTTCGTCGCCGTGATCTTGGATAATCTTGAGCTCGACGAGGACATCAAGAAGTTGAAACAGTTAAAGTTTCGTGAGCAAAGCGCCGAGATAAAGGAGACCCTACCGTTTAGATTAAGGATTTTCGAGAAATTCCCTGATAGTCCTCAGATGACATGCCTCCACAAAGTGCCATCCGATTTCAACCTTCCAAAGGTACATGACGATATTAACGAATACTGTCCCAGTTCTCGCTTCTCCTGTTATTTCTTCTTTGCACGTACAAAATTCGTCCTTCTAGGTGCGAGAAAGCTTCATGCGACAATTCGTCTTGGAAGTGGAGGACGATGAGAATGAGGGAGCTAAGAAGATCAGCGAAACATTCGATTCGAAGATGGTGTACAGAAAGCAGCGTCCAGTGAAAATATTGAACAATCCGCCAAAGGTGCGAAACGTTGTGACGAGCTTGAAAAAGGCAGCCGTAATATACATCATCAAGTAAGCGAGACTCTCAACTTATTTCCTAATAATTGTATCCATTGCCGTGAAATACTTTCTCGTTGCATGGTATGTCAACTCTATCATTTTTGTTCAGTGATTCGAATAACCAGAGGCTGCTATTAGGCGATTCTGCCATGATTCCGGTACCCGGAAAAGGTCTGCTGAAGCCGCAGGGAACAGTTAGCAGTACCAAGCAACTTCGAATCGATCAAAAAAAGTAAACAGCCACTTTTATTGTTACTATTAGTAGAACTTCTTAAAATGCTATAATAAAGGTCCCGTCGCAGATCTATCAGAAGAAGCGTTCGCAGTGGATCAATAAAGTTAAAGCAGACTTACGAACATTTGATGGAAAACGGCGACATAGGAGGCATAAATCGAGTGAGTTCTTCGCGCAGTAGACCACATGATTTGGACATAAAGTTGCTGCAGGCCAAAAGACAGCAGGCTGAGATGCGGAGGTCAGCGACAAAAAATGATTCCGTTCTAAAGCAAATGTTTAAATAGAAATTCGTGTTCTATTATAAATGACTCAAAACATTGGATGTTGCAGAAATCAACGAGAAGATGATCTCAGAGAGAATCATCCGTTCTTCGATACGCCGCTATTTGCGGTGCCGCGTGAGAGTAAATTTCGCAAAATTTGCCAGTTGCTAGTTTACGCGAGGTATGACGCAAGGCTGAAAGACCCTCTCACTGGAAAAGAAAGAAAAGTGCAGTACAAAAGTTTACAGTAAGTGTCATGTTGCAACTGATAGCCCATCACGCACCTTCTTCACGTTTATCCGTATAATCGTGAAGAAGCTTATAGTCAAGTGTTAAGTTGCAACTGATAACATGCATGTAAACCCTTTGCTTTACTTACAATGATCATGTGCTTCCAGCAACTTTCTTGGACTTGTTACATACCTCGATTGGGTAATGATATGTGCTACAACGATGTCTTGTATATCGATGATGTTCGAAACGCCTCGTTACCGAGTCATGGAAGTGCCGGCGTTGCAAATAGCCGAGTACGGCTTCGTGATATTCATGAGCATCGAATTAGCCCTTAAAATTCTGGCCGACGGTCTCTTTTTTACGCCGAAAGCTTACATCAAGGATGTCGCGTCCGTGTTAGATGTCTTCATTTACGTTGTACGTTCTTCACGTCTGAAGTGTTAGCTTCCGAAGGGCCAATTACATGTTAGATTGATTTTTTCAGGTCAGTCTTGTATTTTTATGTTGGATGCCGAGAAGCGTGCCGCCTAATTCCGGGGCTCAGTTACTTATGATACTGCGCTGCGTTAGACCGCTGAGAATTTTTACTCTTGTACCTCACATGAGGAAGGTAGTTTATGAGCTGTGCAGAGGGTTTAAGGAAATTTTGTTAGTAAGTAGTGACAACGCTCCCACTATGCTTCATTTAATGTCTTGTGTTCTCAGTCAAAAATGCGAACACCTTATTGATGGAAGTAACGATAGTGGCTACTCGTATCACATGTTTCCAATTTACGTTACAATCAAATTTTAAATCCATTCGTTCGGTGGTCCGCATAACGGCAGGTTTAGCAATTTTACTGAAACATTGAGAAAGACTGAAGAATAAATACCGTCTGTAAGAACATTATATTCAAAATGTGTGATGTTGAAGTGAATAGAGAATTCATTAGCAATCTGCCAAACCTGTACAACGCGTATTAAAGTACGTATTGAAAGGGACGGCGAGTGACATCGTATTTTTTAGGTATCCACTTTATTGATTCTGCTGATGTTCGTGTTTGCAAGTTACGGTGTGCAGTTGTACGGCGGTAGGCTGGCTCGTTGCAACGATCCTACGATCTTGAGACGGGAGGAATGCGTGGGTGTGTTTATGAGAAGGGTCTTTGTAACAAAGATGAAATTACGGCCGGGACAAAATGAAAGTTATCCGTCCATATTGGTACCGCGTGTATGGTATGTTCATATATGTATATATATATATATAAAAAAAAAAAAACATACAGAAGAAAGTTGCAAGTTCTATTCCTCACGAGTCGTTTTTTAGGGCTAATCCCAGAAGATTCAACTTTGACAATATCGGTGATGCTATGATGGCGCTGTTTGAGGTTCTCTCTTTTAAAGGTTGGCTCGACGTGCGCGATGTTCTAATCAAAGCTCTTGGACCAGTTAGTTTTTGCCATACCGCTAAATTACATCTATAAGAATTCGTAATAATAGAAATAAATAATAAATTACATTGATCCCTACAGGTTCACGCCATTTATATACACATCTATATTTTTCTTGGCTGTATGATTGGACTGACTTTGTTCGTGGGCGTTGTAATAGCTAATTATTCTGAGAACAAAGGCACCGCTTTGCTTACAGTCGATCAGAGAAGATGGTAAGTCGTCACTTCAACATTGCACTCCGTGTCAACCGGCAGTACATCGTGTAAGTAACATTGAAACATTTTTGCTCGCTTTAGGTGTGACTTAAAGAAGCGTTTGAAAATCGCACAGCCATTGCATCTTCCGCCGCGTCCGGATGGAAAGAAGTTTCGGGCTTTCATCTACGATATCACACAAAACATTTACTTTAAAAGATTCATCGCAGTTATGGTTCTTATAAACAGCGCTCTCCTGTGTGTCTCTGTGAGTCAGCTTCCTTTCAAACGTAATGAATGAGTTTATTATTAATATATATAAAAAAAAAATAATAATAAATGAATAGAAAATAATATCTAAAGTTGTCCGTCTAATGTCGTACGTAACCAGAGATAGTGCGAAGTAATAAGAGCAGAAAGTATAATTTAGACGCAAAGACTGTTACTTTGAATCATTTGTTCCTTACCGGCTACCATTAGACCGTGGTAAAAGTAAATTAAGGAACGTTTCTTCTTATTAACTCCGTGTTCTTTCTCTCTATCGTTAAGTGGAGAATCGAGGAGGAACATACGGAAGCTCTGGCTACGGTCTCCACGATTCTGACACTGGTCTTCCTCGTGGAAGTTATTATGAAAAACATTGCTTTTACACCACGTGGCTATTGGCAGTCCAGAAGAAACAGATATGATTTGCTCGTGACAGTCGTGGGTGTCATTTGGATCGTCATTCACTGTACAATGAAGGTACGTCATTAGCATCCAAAATGCATCAATTACGTAATGCTGTTTGCCAATACTTAGATGCTGCCAATACTTAAATATATATATAACACTTTAACATAATAATGGCGAGATCTAATCTTATTGTTTCTTGCAGAATGATCTCTCGTACGTGATTGGTTTTATGGTCGTGATTCTCAGGTTCTTCACGATTACCGGTAAGCACACGACCCTTAAGATGTTGATGTTGACGGTCGGTGTATCCGTGTGCAAAAGTTTCTTCATCATATTTGGAATGTTCCTGCTTGTCTTCTTTTACGCCCTCGCCGGGACCATAATCTTCGGTACTGTAAAATATGGCGAAGGTATAGGAAGGTACAGATGCACATATTTCCATTCTTATTGTACGTGTAAGATGTCTCAAGCAAAGTTTATAAAGAATAAGTTTATAAAGAGAAATAGAACAAAAGAAAATGTCTGATCAATTTCACTATAAGCCACTATATCCGTAAGCTCTAAATGGTCAGTCCTTTTAGGATGACTCTGAAAGCCTCGAATTAAAGAAGTTCTTCTAAGCTTTGATGAGCATCTCCAGCACGTGTCGTTCCATTGACACTGACGAACTAACGACTTACTCCTACAGACGTGCTAACTTTGAATCGCCTGTTACCGGCGTCGCTATGTTATTTCGCATTGTTACCGGAGAAGATTGGAATAAAATTATGCACGACTGTATGATACAACCGCCGTATTGCACGCCGGCTGCTAATTACTGGGAAACTGACTGTGGCAACTTTCATGCTTCTCTGATTTACTTTTGCACATTCTACGTCATCATAACTTACATCGTATTGAATCTGTTGGTCGGTACGTATCGGATGCTTGAACGATTTACCATAAAGAAATACAGATCTTGATAGGGCATGAGTTACGCTCGATGAGGTATGCGTATGTTACAGTGAAAGCATAAACTGAGCAATTTTATACATTTACTAGGAAATCTATACACCTCCTATTGTATGGGAAAATTACATAGGTCACGCCTCCACCTAATCCAAAATCTTGCTTCATATACATATATATTCTCTAATAAGTGTCTATAATTGTCGAATTACATGTTTTTACTCTGATAAATATGCATACCCACCAGCCTAAGATACGCCCATTTTTGTGTACGTTTTTTTAAAGCAACGAATATTTCGTTGATTTTTTGTCACCAATAACTATGAAATACTGAATCTAGTCAATATCTACTTGCCACATTTAAGTGCACTAACGTACTCTTGCGAAGCTTTGTGGAACTGTTTGAAATAATGGAACGTAAATATTTCCCTTCAGCCATTATCATGGAGAACTTTTCCTTATTCTATTCGAACGAGGAAGACGCTCTGCTGTCGTACGCAGACATCAGAAACTTTCAGAATACATGGAACGTCGTTGACAATCATCAGAAAGGCGTGATACCGGTGAAACGGGTACGGACAGAGCTAAGAGTGTCAGGACGCACAATTAAATCGCCTGAAATATTATGGTTACAAATAATGATACGTTAGTGTGTTTCAGGTGAAGTTTATCTTACGGTTGTTGAAAGGTAGATTGGAAACGGATCCACAAAAGGACCGTCTTCTGTTTAAGTACATGTGCTATGAGCTGGAACGTCTGCATAACGGGGAGGACGTCACATTTCACGACGTCATTAAGTATGAACACTTCGAAGCGTACATAAATTACGTACAATATGTACCCGATTATATGTGCCGATGGTTATAGATGTCACCCAAATCGTTAATTAATTCTTATGGACTTTTTTACTTACAATTAGACCACTTTCATAATGACCAGCATATATGCATAAATATGCATAACAAAATTGTTTTTAGGTTTAACAATACCTTATTTTTTTAGTATGCTATCGTACCGTTCGGTGGATATAAGAAAGGCCCTTCAGTTGGAAGAATTACTTGCGCGAGAGGAGTTTGAGTATATCATCGAAGAAGAAGTGGCCAAGCAAACGATTCGAACCTGGCTAGAGGGATGTTTGAAAAAAATACGAGCCGTAGGGGTGAGTCGTGTTCTCACGGCGGAGTAAGAAAGATACTGAATTAAGTATATGTTTCAGAAACAACAAAACAGTCTCATAGCCGGTCTTCGAGCCAATAACGACGTAACTGTACCGCCACAAGATCATATGGAAGAGAGGAATAAAGAGCCGACCGTAGATCGCGAAGAGGAGACCGAAACTAAAGTAAATTATTCTAATAGTAACTCTTTCCACGTCCAACTAAAACTCACAGGTGGACTCAGATACACCAGAGAGTAATTCGAAAATACTGTCGCAGACAAGACACTTCTTACAACTTCAGAAATAATTAATCTTTGCGAACGTTTCTATTTCCATTTATACATGCCCATTTGATACTACTAAATATGCATTGCAAGTATACAGATCCCGAAGCAAATAAACAAGCTGCGAATAGTAACGGAAAAAAAAAAAACTTAATTACATACATTAATAACGCTGTGATTTATGAAAATACACCATTTTTACGCGATACATATACTGTGCGTGTACGTCATTATGTTTTATGGTAGGACACCGATGGACCAAGACATAAACCTAAGAAACCAGTCGTGCTTCCGCGATCGGATAGCATAGGTAGCGGATCCGGCAGAAAATATCTAGCACCAACGTTATCGGACCCAGCGTCTGTGAGATCGGAGAAAGACAAAATCGCAGCATCGAAAAAGAGGAACAACAGAACATCCCGTAAGTTTGTGGCGAAAGAACTATTGCCGCCTAACGTTTCTGGTTCGTTTTTATTGCACAGCCTATTAGTATACTTAATTATGACGTTCAACGTTAACGATTATTACTGCAGCTGCGGTAAAAAATAATTTACCGCACTTAACGGAGAGTACCGAGCAGACCAGGCAACAAAGAGAACCGTTCAATAATAAAACAACAGCGCCTAAGGTCTCCAGTGTGATGCTAGAAGTGAGAGAATGGTGGAAAGAGCAAATGGCTTACAGCAGCGAGTCGAGCGACGATGAGGTTTAAATTTGCACAAATGTTGTATGACTAAATGTGCGAGGGGTTTGGATAGTAAAACACTTAAATCTAAAACTACCGATATGGAAGAAGGCTTGTCTCTCCATCTGTTGTTTAACACGTTTAAAGCTTCATTAAACGCCCTCTCCATACGATTTGCAACAAATAGTAATAGTGAAAAATAAGGTAACTGATTGGTATGTCGTTAACTCATTCGTATCGAAACTATAAAAATGATATAATAGGCTTGTCTTCGTTCAACTAGTTTACAGCTTGCCTAAAACTATTTCATTTAACTGATTAGAAACGGCAATTAATTCATTGGAAAATTAATCAAATACTAAGATTCACGATGAGTTTTTTAACACCCTGTACGATGTAAAGTACGAACTAAATCATAGTAAATTATTTTTATTTCAACATTGTGTTGAATGTTGAGCATGCCTAATAGAGCCGTCATGTTGCACGCGCCACGTCAAGGGAAGCGTATTCCGACGAGAACGCGGACAAAAGATGGTATTGTTATAATTGGCAGGGCAGAATAAGAAGGAAGTATCGCTGCGAAGAATAAGCTATCGTTATACAAAACTGTTTCCAAACGCCTTCTGCTATACAGGCACTTCTTTTCCGTCGCGATAGAGTTTTGTCGATTATAATTGAAATGTTATTTAAAACGCATTCAGCGAGAAGGTATTAGTCCCGACACCATCCAAGATACAATGAAAATTTTATCGATTCTGCAAGAGATTCTTTTCGTGATTGATACTTATTCAGGACCACTGGAAAGACGGTGCGTACGTTCGTTAGAGAGACGAGTTCAAGAAAAACGAACATTTTATTTTACTACGAAGGCAAGAAAAGAAAAGAAATTTGCCGACTAACGGAAGAAACACGGGCAGTAACATAAGATTTGTTCAGCGAACTCTGACGACATCACTGCCATGACATGCATATTCTACAATTAAAGACGGATCTCCCTCGAGTCCCTTTTTTCTTGGCGATACGACTAAATCGTCAGCGTCAAATCTTTTCTCATAATACCTTAGCGACTCTTCGACAAATACTCAGGTCTTAAAGTTAGCCGCATTGTTTTATAGACTAGCCCCACCACAATACTTCTAGGAATATGGATACAAAAAAATTTAAAAAAAATAAAAAAAAAAAATAATAATAATAATCCGTTGATTACGTTAGATATTTTGTGCTAATTATCGATATCGAAGCATTCAAATCATAGTGTGTACGATTTCATACCGACTAAAGCAGCTATGGAAATAGATTTTATACGACGTACGAAGCAGCAGCGAGCCTGCTACTAAAGTGATAGTTGAGGTTGACGCAAACGATGTTGATGTGTTGTGCACAGAGGCAAACTGCGAGTACAATGACTGTTGGAATGCGACCTGAAAGTGTTTCTCTTCGCACGGGAGGCCGGTTCCGGCCCTCCCTCAATGGCTTAAGACGAAACGCCCCTTTGAATCGTAATAAGAGCGGTAGACGCTTTATGAGGTGGTCATCCATAGAATTCAGGCAATGATTTTTGTACAATAGAGACTTAAGGCATACAATTCTTCTCCTATAGCGGCGACGTTACGTCCTCGAGGCCTGTATTATAGCGACAAAGAATCGACTAGTCTAATGACATGGGGGGGAGAGGTCCAAGCGAAATGGCATTTCTGTTTGTAAAAATAATCACGTTATCGTTGTCGAATGGACTTTGCGGGTGTGTTTTGCAGTAATGTAAATTTTCGCGTGAACCTACCGAAAACCTGACGCACGACCTAGATAAATTTCAAAGGATCAAGCGTAAAATCAGATTACTCCTCTTCGAGCGAACCGGAGAATATGATTTTAACGGAATATTTTTGCATTGCTATTTCTTTAAGAGTCACAAACAGCAGACACTAATGGTGTCAATAAAAGAGGGATGTGAGAAAGGCAAACGATCAACCGTGCGTATACATAATAATTGAATGTAACGAAAGTGGCTAGAGTAAGAATGATGACTCGTAATAATTATAGGTTTTCAATTACGCAGATTAGGTTGTGAAAAAAAAAAATAAAAAAATTGGAATTACGAATTTTTCTATCAGGAACGTATAGGAGACGCACATATATGTTTACGTACGTTAAGAAAAAAATGCCTAAATGTTAGTTGAATGCAATTGATATAGCACAACTATTTATATGGAAATTATATGAGTTGATTTTATATATATATATAAATATATATTTACATGAAAAACAGAAGACTTAGAGATGTAAACTATATGATGTTTGCATTACAGTAATAAATGTTGATCATTGTTGCTAGTTTATGTGCCAATGTGTTGTACTATATATAGGGCAAATAAATGTTATTAGATAAAGGTTTCTTTTTCAATTGCAACGTGCTTTCCAATTATTTTAATATAAGTTAGTAGGGAGTAATGAGTTAAATAGTTTTAATATAATTGAATAGTTTTAATAGACGTAACTTAACACGTTGACTGCCGTGGGGGCCAACGGTGACTGGCCCTTGACTTCGCTGCAGCGCCGTGGGGGCCACCGGTGACCGGCGACATAATATACATCACATAATAAGAAATTCCTGGAGGCGCCGTGGGCAAACCACGTAAAATCCGCGCGGCAGTCAACGTGTTAATAATATCCTGCAATTACCCGAATTGGTGACAAACTAGATAATTAACACGGCAACACGTTCTCCTTGAATAAAATTATTTATTCAAATTGAAATACCTTACCAGTAAGAAGATTATATGAGGAACACAGTTTCGTCTGCTGCCATTATTTGATTATCGTCCGTCATTTTACTTATGGCTGCAGCTATTTCGCTAGGCGTAAATTGTGGCGAATGCTGGCGAATTACGAATTCACGAACCCGAGATATAGGAAGAGAAGTTGCTCTCTGTTCTTGAAACAACTTGTGGAGTACCGACCTAAACACTTTCAACCTAAAATAATAGAAGAATATATGAGATGTTGAAAATGCTAAACAATATCAATAAGAAAGTAAATACAGCCAGTTATCTATTTTTTTCCTATTTGAAGTAGGCCGCAAATGTGCAACATATGCAAAATACCAAACATATTTCTAAAACCCTCTCCGGAAGCATGTTTGCATGAGCCCTATTTGCTTAATCTTTTCCTATGCAAGTACGTATATATTCGCATAAACATTCATAGCAATTTATCACTAACCTGTCTTCAGTAATAGTCGGGGTTTCCTCTTCAGCCGGTGTTTCGATACTGGCGACCGTAGTAGTTTCAGCAGTTTCAGTAGTTCTAGCCGACGACGTGGTAGCTCGTGACCTCGTCACTCTTTTTGCAGCCTCGTCAATGTGAGAATCATCCTCACTGTCGTATTCGTAAGGATCGCGTCCAGTTTCTCCAGATGTCTGATCCGCCTTCCTACTGCGCTTCTTCTTTCTGGTTTCATCATCGTCATTACCTACCGTGCTACCCTCACTGTCGTGTCGTCTTCGTTTTTTCTTCTCCTTCTCAAGAACTCGCTTAAAGTAGGCGTATTGGACTAGCTCGATGGCTGCAAGAGCGTCATCCGCAGTAATATTCTTCGATAACCTCGCTTTTGCATGGGCAGTAGATAATCGAATCAGTGTTTCCAAGGTACGAGCGGTGACGGGTTGCGTCTAAAAAATACACAGTACTCACAAATCTTTATATTGTTCACCTGTAAACCACTGAACACTTTCTTCACCCCTAGATTAAGCAACCAAAGTTATTCCCACCCCAAAGCGTTGAAAGAGTCAAGGAATAAGGAAGAAGTATTTACCCTTGCTACATCAGATTCCATAATTTCTTCTGAGCGAAGTCTGGTATATTCTTCGGCTATAGCTTCACTGGCTTCTTCAGTTAATTTAGGTTTCATGCACCGTGCGATGTGTATGTATTTTCTCATAAAACTTATACTGAGAATTTGATCGCTGAAAGAACCACATTCCCATAAGTCTTCTAAAAGCACGGTATCAACGGCATATTTATATTGATTTGGAGCCTACTTTCTTGATCGAGATTGTCCATGCAACAAGGCGTCATATTTTTCAAACATATACGTCTTTGTGTCATCTACATCAACTTCTTCTGTATTCTTCGTACTCAACATGTCTAACTTGCTGCCTAAAGGCAAAACTTCACCGTCCAATTCATTCGGACTCCTATACCTGTGCATTCTCACTACATGATCACTAATAATTTGATCTTGTTCTGAATCAACGATGTCCAAGATAACGAACAACAGATCGAAACGTGACAGTAGAGAGTCTTGAAGCCCAATATTTTCCATGGGCGTCTTGTACTGGTCATACTAGGTAAGGCAAGTAAGCATATTTGTCAATCATGTCGTAAATAAAATCGTACCAGTGACTTTGAAAGTGGTGTAAGTAAAAAATCTAAAGATATCTTATAAGAACTGAGACGTGCTATTTACCCTTCCGTACACAGGATTGGCGGCTGCTAAGACGGAACAGCGTGCATTTAAACTAGCATGGATCCCGGCTTTAGCGATGGTGACTCTTCCCTGTTCCATCACTTCATGTATAGCAGTCCTATCGATATCTGACATTTTGTCGAATTCGTCTATACATATCACACCGCGGTCTGCTAACACCATAGCACCTGCTTCCAGCCTTCGCTCTCCAGTTTCTTGATCAACCGTGACTGCCGCTGTCAAGCCAACACCGGAAGAACCTCTACCCGTTGTCGGTATAGCTCTTGGTGCTGTGTGAAGAACGTAGCGCAGAAGCTGTGATTTCGCAACGGACGGATCGCCAATAAGTAAAACATTAATATCTCTGAAAATGAGATAAACAAAACAATAAAGTTCCAAAAATATATCTCTGAAACCCTTTGTTTGCTGATGCTCGTCAACTGCAAAGGGTTAACGAAAAATAGAGCTGTCTTACCCTCTCAGCCTGGTGCCATTTGGTAAAACCTTCTCAACCCCACCTAGAAGTAAACACAAGATTGCTTTCTTTATATACTTGTGGCCGTGTATGGATGGAGCTAATGACTTGCTTAAGAGTTCAAAAATATCCTTGCAAGGATTGCTCTTAGCTAACTTTTTACACATTGCAACGTCATCATGTGAGATTGTGAGATTAGCTTCCTTGCTCAGTTGCATGATGTTGTTGGCAATGACTACAGTTCTGTAATGCGTGAAGGATTATTAATGTAAAATAACTATTGGTACTGTATTGTCATTCACATAGATGAAGATTATGAATCAATACCTGAAACTGCCAGTTGTGTAACCACCCTGTTTTCCAGGAAGACATCTGTAATTTCCAATAACCTGCACTCGGTCACCCGGTTTACAAAGATCAACTAAGTCATTATCACATATTATATCAACACTGCGCGGTAATTGACCAGTTGGTGCTTTCTCAGGCATTTCTTGAATAGTCAATGATTGGTGATCTTTGTAAGTAGATAACCCAAACTCTGTTTCCAATGGATTACCGTCTTCATCCTAAAGTTTATAAAAGTAAATACAGAGCATTGTTGCTATTTATGTAGAAACTTTACTTTACAGAAATAGCATTGTTGCTATTTATACAGTGCACTAGCCTGCAGATTTGTTTAAAGTAAAATACATATCAACATTTGTGCATACTTTTGTCTAATAAACCAAAAATCAAAGGATATTGTACCCTGTTGACTTGCAACCAAATAAAAATGCTATATCTTCGATATGGTTTATGGCAATGAAGAAGACAAAACAGCAACTGCATCAACCATTTAAGTCAAAGAATATAAACAAAAAAGCTGAAGTTGCATTATTGTAGCAATAGATGCAATATGTTATAGGGAGTACTTTATACATATGTATTATCCGTCAGCTGGAGACTTTGAAATTCTTCTGTGTCAGACAAAACCCTGAGTAAATACACATATGTGAATATGTACCATTCTTAAAAAACAAAGTATGTTTAGAGTTTATATTGTTACCGTAGTAGGATAGACTGCTGCATTAGGGAAAGCTTCCATAGAAGTAAGATCTGAATACGCTCTTTCTATCACTGTCTTGGTAGCACTACAATAATGTACACTCCTCACAACCTTGGGCCTTACTAACGAACACTTTGTAACGATTCCTTCAACGCATACTAAATTACCCATAAATCGCGATGTTAATGTTCTTGGCGAAACATGTTTAGTACCAAAGCTCCCTTCGAATGCTATGAAAAAGTCTTTGTTTCCTTTCGCATAATCTGTATCAATACTAGCAACAAATTGTTTCAAAGCACCTTGAAATGCCAATTGTTCTTCAAAGGCGTTATTCAATAAACTGTAACAACATTGTAAAGTACATATATTCCCATCCTAATAACAGATATCATTGCATAAAACAGTGAAGTGGTATCGTTATACCTTGCTGTCCTGACCGGATTTTTTCGTCTTAAATCGTTAATATTTACGTATAATCTATATTTATTCTCCTCAACCATATTTTTTACAAGGGTAGCGTATATCCCTTGATCCTCCTGAAAGAAAATGTAATGAGGCAGTAGAAGTTGCCGGGAGACGGATTAGAAAGTTTACGGTGTGTTATTATGAACATTTTCTAGTCACTTACCATATCGTCCAGAAAGTCAACGTACTCGCGTTGAATATCTTCGATTCGTTGATCCGTATCCATCATTTCCATCTTGACAATTGTCGAAAATTACTTGAACCCAAAGAGCTTTCAAAACGTCGTGTTCAAACACCGCTTAAGCGTGCATGCACATGCCTATTGCGCGGGAAACCAGAACAGACGTGCAGCGCTTCGATGCATAAAACATTCAACAATGCTTCCCATTCCCATGCTTTCTGAGAAAGTCCACAGACTGCTACAGAACAACAGATGTAGGGCAAAGAAAATCTATGTCTGAACGTCGATATGATCAGCGCAATATATAGAAGAACGAGAATTGCTATGCGTCGTCTGAGCAAAATAAAAATATGTCATATCTTTAGAAAGGGGTACTGACAGTGTCATCAGATCCGGCCTAAAACCGCACACTTGGCGACCGTAGTGGGGGAAAACGCAAGGTGTGTGCGTGCCGTGTCTGTGAGCGCCGCGCGCGCACCGCGTGCGTGCAAGGAAGCCTCGGTCGCCAAGTGTGCGGTTTTAGGCCGGATCTGATGACACTGGGTACTGATAACAATTCTGTCATCATTGTTTGGGCCATTAGCTAGACTTCGACTGTTTGTCGCTCATATCTTTTGCGGGAAAATACAAAATTACCGCAGAACATTTGTTTATTTTTACAATTAATTTGCAAACATCAGTTTGCTAGCTCATCCTTGTCGTAAGTCCTCAGACTACTGAATAAATAGATATTATAATTAATACCTTGTTGATTTCACGCGTGTTTGAATCTCCCGCCATTTCTACTTTTTTTGGTACGGTAGCGCCTCCCTTAGCGTAGAAACGCTCAAACTAATCATTAGACAGCAGTCGGTATTCTTAAAATCGGAGGTTGCACCGACGCGATATTCTTAGGGCCGGTTCCACCAACCTCGGTTAAATCCTGAATCGGCGGTTAACGTTTGTTAATCGATACTTTGCGTTCCACCAAATTTTGAACCCCGATTAAGTTAAGAAAACGCCGGTTAAACTTAACCGGCCAATTTTGGCCGGTTACCGTATTTAATCAGTGGTTAGCGTTTGGTAACATCTGGTAACATCGTCAAAATAAAATTGAAGTCATTACTATAGTCATGGACGCGCTGTACGACGATGTATTATCCTCAGAAGAAGAAGAAGGTTATGAACCTATTAGGGCTAGAAGAAGAAGAATTATTGTCACGTCCCGGTCGGCGATTTCGCGGAAAGGGGAATTTTCACGAAACGCTGCAGTCGGGAAGCGACTTTTAATTCCTCCTTTAACCGCTTCGCTCTCTCGGACGTGTTATGTCGCGACGATGATACTGTTTGTATATAGTCACAGACGATTTATCCCGCGACGCTATGCCTCTTGTACGATGCCACGGACGTGTTATACCGCTTCGCGATACCGTTCGGGTAATGCCACAGACGTGTAAACACGCGGCTTTCTTTAGCTCCGTCTGATGACACTCAGCTTGTTTCTACGTAATTTCAATCAGTTCCTGTTTAACATACGATTGTTGCGATGTTGCGTTATGTGCAGCTCCATGTTTTGAATTATATCACACAGAGGAACAATAAATTCAAAGTATCCTGAAATCAACAGTCTTCTTTTCCTATACCGTTTCCGGAATTAATAACTTTTCAGTTAACAGTAAGCAGATAAACCGGAACTGATTGAAATTACATAGAAACAAGCTGAGTGTCATCAGACGGAGCTAAAGAAAGCCGCGTGTTTACACGTCTGTGGCATTACCCGAACGGTATCGCGAAGCGGTATAACACCCCAGATAGCCATCTGCGCGCAGATTGGCAGCAGACTGGAAACAGGAATGACAGACTCTGTTTCCAAATCCATAGCCATCTGTTAGCGAAATTGGCTATGGATCTGTCAACAGGGCCTGCAAACAGGGTTTGGTAGCAGATTGGCACCAAAACGGCAGCAGATCTGTTGACAGGACCTGTCGCAGAATTGGCACCAAAACGGCAGCAGATCTGCTGACAGGACCTGTCGCGGAATTGGCACCAAAACGGCAGCAGATCTGCTGACAGAACCTGTCGCGGAATTGGCACCAAAACGGCAGCAGGGCCTGCAAACAGGTTTTGGTAGCAGATGGGCACCAAAACGGCAGCAGATCTGTGACAGGACCTGCCGCGGAATTGGCACAAAAACGGCAGCAGGGCTTGCAAACCATTATTTCATATAAGTCAAATAGAAATGTTATTATACAAATATTTGTTGTAATGAAATATGTATTTATTCATTAATTATATAATGTACAATTTTTCGCAGACCACAATAATTACGAAACAATGTACAATTTTTCGCAGACCTTAATAATTACGAAACAATGTACAATTATATTTGCTTTCGAATGTAAATTCTGCAACAATTGTGTTCTGTTTCTTCTCATAAAATACCTATTATTTTATTCCTCCTAACGCTGCAGGATAATGGACCCTGTGCCGTTCTGCTTCTCGTTTAAACCTGTTTATACAAAAATATACATGTAATTTATTATATATAAAATGTATAAATTGCAACTATTGTCGCAACTAAATAATACATAATCTTACATGCTCTTGGAATACGTGCACTCAGCCACTGCACGTTCTCTGCTGTCTTCCTGTTCTCCCATGGGCAGTAGTATGTGCAAATTGTTGCATATTAATGCATCCTGTAAAAGAAGGAAAATATTGGCAGAAATGCACAAGGAGACATAGGTCATAAAAGTAATACATAATCTTACATGTTTTTGGAATACGTCCACGCAGCCACTGCATGTTCTCTGCTTTCTTCCTGTTCTCCCATGGGCAGTTGTATGTGCAAATTGTTGCATATTATTGCATCCTGTAAAAGAAGGAAAATATTGGCAGAAATGCAAAGGGAGGCATACGTCATAAAAGTAATACATAATCTTACATGTTTTTGGAATACGTCTACGTAGCCACTGCAATGTTCTCTGCTATCTTCCTGTTCTTTGTGCACTCTTGCACTTTAATTCACTTTCGTACACAACACCACGACGTGACACGTGAAGATACGAAAACGGAATGAACGAAATGGGGTGCTCAGTGCCACCTGGTGCCACCTTCTCGGGACGCTCTTCGACGCATGCGCAGTGCCAGATGGACGGACGCAACTATGCTCCGTCTCCGTTCCGCCAATGTCAGCGCAACAGAGAGCAAGACGGAACTATATGTTTGCAGGAATCGCTCGGGAAACGCTTTAAAATGGTCATAATTGCCCTAGAATCGAATTTATCTTGTAAGGCACCATTCGATAGATTATGAAAACAAACACTTGTGTACCACGTTTGAACCGTCTATCTGCAGAAGTGCTACTTACAAACGGCTGCCTAAGGCGGTTTTAATTTCTTATTTGATTGTAGTATGGGCTTTAGGAACTTATTCAACGCGAGTGCGTGGATGGAAAAGATTCCCCCGATTATTAAATCGCGTATATGCCAATGTACGCGCCCGTCCACTGCAAATTTCAAACTCTCAAGTGTGCAGGAATTGGCACGTTCTTGGTGCCAATTTGGCATCAGATACGCTACACAGATCCTGTTAGCGTCCTGCAACCAATCTGCCGCCAGACGCTGGAACACAGAACTGCCCGATTTCTGTTGCCCATCTGCCGACAGGTTACGTTAGCAAAACCGCAGCGGCATCTGTCATGAATCTGCTTAGCAGGTTCTGCTGCCTTCTTGGCACCAATTTGGCAACATAGCCAGACATTACAGATACTGCATCCAATCTGCAGTCAGTTTGGCTACAGGCTCTGTTTACAGATCCTGCACAAAACTTGGCATTGCAGGTTTGGCTATCTGGGACGTCCGTGGCATCGTACAAGAGGCATAGCGTCGCGGGATAAATCGTCTGTGACTATATACAAACAGTATCATCGTCGCGACATAACACGTCCGAGAGAGCGAAGCGGTTAAGCCAATGCTACAATGAAGTAAGCGTAGGTTGTTGGTTGTAGGTTTTAGTCGTAGGAGTGAGGTTTTACAACAGCTCAAGCTACAATGGAAGTAACGACTGTCGTACCCAGTGTTACCGTTTGGGACGCTTTCTCGCGCATGCGCATTAAATCTCGCTTAAGGTACGTGTTACATTTAAAGAAAAAAAGGGTTCTGTCGGGCCCTCTGCTCGGATAATATTATATTTATACTAAACACTTCGCGCCAAATTGCCGTAGTCTCCACATAGTCTACATGTGTCGTCCCTGGATTTCTCTGTGAATGCGCTGCGCATGCGCGAAAAAGCGTCCCAAACGGTAACACTGGTCGTACCAGTGTCATCAGAAATAGCATCCTGCCGCCACCTGCCGCAACAAAGAAGTAGTATGCGTGCATGGCCGTGAGAGCTACGAGCCAATCGAGTGGCGCGTAGCTCTCATGGACACGACGCATACTACTTCTCTCTCTTCCCCCACCACGCGTGAAACATGCGGCAGGATGCTATTTCTGATGACACTGTGTCGTACGTTGGCTGTAAAATCGCGAGGTGCGTAGACTCCTGCCCGGGGGTTATTATATTTTAGTATATTTGAACTTAATCGTGCATATTCTTACAGTATTACGAAGGACTCAGTGCTCCCCGTTAAAAATTAGTGTTTAGTTGAGCAAAGGACTCATCATTGTGTTAAAAATTAATCAAGTTTATTTGCATTATAGAGATAAGAGCGTATCGATATTCTTTTTCCACCACGTGGCCGGCGCTTCACGCCGAGCCTCGAGCGTTCATTTCATTCAAGTTCATTTCTTTTCTTTAGTTTCCTTTAGTTCTATTTGTCTTTCTTTAATTTAATCGGAATAAGATTGTCGCGAACTGGAATAAGACCAAAATTAGCTGTAGCTTGTCTGAGTTCTGTTAACAATCAAGTAGTTGCTTCCCCGAATACGCTCGTTGAGCGTTAGGCTAATGTGTTAACCACCGATACTCATTCTGCATTTCGATCCGAAGGTACTCATCGAGCAAAGACAAGCGAATTGTAAAAGAGCGAGAAACAGCGTGCGAGGAAAGCAGATTGTAAAGAAGCGAGCGGTGTGAAGAGCGAGGAGTGCGAGAGAGAGAGAGAGCGAGTAGTAGAGCGTGTGTGCAGCGTTACGGTAAGAACTTTCCAGCAATCTTTCTATGCGATGTATTGAATCTACCGACCGCAAATACGTCTTAGCGCAAGATTTGAATTTCTCAGGCGTAAAAGGGTTAGAACTAAAATCCGTTCGAGTAATACCGGTATGTCAATGATCGCGAGTAATCTGTAAAATATTGTAACTGCGCAAGCGTCGCCCGCGTGACGAGCAAGCGGTGTCGTACACTCGGCTTTACCTTTGTAATAAGATCTATTCCACAACACATTATACAATCTCACGAAATGTAAGAGAGCAACATTATTCTTTCAATATTGATTCAGTCCAGTATAACTAAACTCAATCGCTTTATTAACTATTAACATTCTGATTCGAACTAACACTTGACCAGAGAGAGAGGGAGAGAGAAAGAAATCCAATAAAACCCGTACGGGTTTACGAAGCCGCGAATCCTATAAGTCCTGCCGATATCTACCAGCCTGTAGGTTTACATCAAGGGGGAAATTAGATATCTCTAATTAGATACGATTAACATCCGTACTAAGGCTATCGAATATATCCAGCGTTACACCGGGTAAGGAGAGGCCGCTCGCCATTTCAATATAACTTTACCCGGACGTAACAAAGAAAACCAAGTTTTAGTTATCTGCCAGATAACTTTGTCTGCGAGACAGCTATCGGGAGGTATGAAGAAACCGGCCATTGCTATCAAACGTTTGTACTTTGTGTTGGACTATCAATCACTATCAAACGATTCTACATCTATTGGTATCGATAAAACTTAAATTTGCGACCATGGGGGTGCTAACTATGAAAAAAATTCCCCTAGAAATTCGTTTCTTTAATTATAAATCAACGATTAACTATCAAACGTTTATTTTTGACTACCAAACACTATCAAACGACCTTCAAACGATTGCAAGTATTAGAAATCAACTCGGTTGAGGATGGGGTGCCAACTATACGCAGCTGAAGAAATGGAGCAGCATTAGAATAAAAAATGTTATAAAACAGAACAATTATTTTATGATGTTTCAAACCATTTCTACATCTAATTCTGTTGCATCTCTTCCGGTTTTATTAAATTTATTCATTATAAAATAATAAAAACAGCAATTAAATTTGTCTTAATTTATAAATTTTTTTTTTTACAAAATATTACTATATATAGATTTTTATAGTTATAGATTTTTGTTGTGGCCAAACGAATTTTGAAACCACCCTTGAATAATTTTGTTTATTTTAAATTCGTCCACATCTTTATATTTTGTAATGATGTAATCTACGAAAAAATAAAATTTACATAAATTTATCAAACGGAATGGAAAAGTTATGCTTGTAAAAATAAGAAATGTAGAACTTATACCGTATAATTTTTATAAAATTATAATTGCAAATTCTTAATTTGCCTGTTCTCCTTGCTGACCACACACATTGCGCCGCTAACTTTTTGGTAATAATATGCGTCAAGATTATTTTAATTGCCTGGATGTAGGTTTCGCCACCTAAAATAGAAATTTTTGCTTCCTGAAACATATAACGCATTATTCAAATTGTTAAATCAATTGTTATCATAAATAACTGAAATATTTTAATAAATCATTTATTACAAATTGTCTTTTTAAATTGACGTTTTCTGCGTTTCGCAGTTCTTTGTCGAAATCTATTAAGTCTTTACGACAATTTATGGGCAATTGTTGGAGGTGTTCAACATTTTGTTGAACAGGATGATTTTGGTACCGCATTAATGTATGGTCCATTTTTTTGATTGCTTGCACCATGGTTGTACGACATCCGGCTGTAATGAAATAATTAATTTGTTATGTTAGTTTA
The DNA here is from genome assembly GCA_963942575.1 of Priocnemis perturbator. Lineage (NCBI taxonomy): Eukaryota > Metazoa > Arthropoda > Insecta > Hymenoptera > Pompilidae > Priocnemis > Priocnemis perturbator. Next base: position 19,787,991 of record OZ012645.1, read on the forward strand.
ATTGCATCTTATTTATAAATGTGGGCAACTTAGAAATATACAAAGAGGTTGGCAATCTTGTGGCGTATTCACAACAACAAATTTTTTCCACGGCCACTAAAAACGGAGTGTGAATTCCGTTTATGCAGAAATGTTTGCTGAATTTTTTGCGACTAATAGAATCTGTCTATCTTTTATCGTTTTAACAGAATCATAAGCACGTTTTTTTCTGATCCTACCTTATATTGAGGCACCGACATCAGAAAAGAATTATTTAAATATTCGTCAAGAAAAAAAAAAGAATTATTTTTTACTTTTCAGCGCGACTCTGAAGTCGGGTTTCTCACTTTTTTTTTAAAGTTATTTATTTTTAAATTTTTAGTTTCATTTATATAACTGTATTGCGGTTTTATTCAACATTGGGACATGGGTAGAACAAATAAAAACGCAGCTCGTATGATAAAACGGCGTGCAGATGAAACGCAATCGGAAAGTAACGAACGGTTGAATGAAAATAATATTAGAAGAAAGAGGCAGCGCTTAAATGAGACTGCCGAACAGCGTCGTGAGCAGTTATTTAAGAAAAGATTATCATTAGTATCAAAAACAAGGGATAAAAGAGAACGTCGATTGCAGTCAAACCGAAATCGGATTTCAAATGAAACGGAACATGAACGCGAGCATCGTGTCGGGATACATCGCGAACGTTTAGCAAATGAGACTAACGAATAACGCGAGCATCGTCTGCAATTAATTCACGAACGGTTGGCAAATGAGAGTAACGAACAACGCGAGCATCGTCTCGAATTAATGCACGAACGGTTGGCAAATGAGAGTAACGAACAATGCGGGCATCGTCTCGAATTAATTCACGAACGGTTGGCCAGCGAAACTTAGGGCCGGTTCCACCAACCTCGGTTAAATCGGCGGTTAGCTAATCATGATTAATTTTTAACCGAGGCTTTAATCACGATTAAGTGCTGTTCCGTTCCACCAAAAATATTTCAGCTCTGGTTAGTTAATCGTACACCCTCTTCGCGATAACTCTCAGCGAGTCTGAATTCCGTTGTAACTGCGGCTCTGATTGGTTCAATTCTCAGTGTCATTTAATCCGCAGGCGGCAAAGGGCAAAGCATGGCATCATGGGATCAGATTTCAGATTTAAAGGGTCTACGTATACAGGGTGGTACACGTAAATGGGAACACCTAAATATCTTCCGTATTTATGGTCTTATGAAAAAACTTCGAAGGAGAAAGTTACACTATTTTCGGGGCCCAATGTAACGGCAAAGAAAAACATTTTTTAGGTAATCGTTTTTTAATAAAAATTCAAGGTCATCTTTTTTTTTTTAAATGGATCGTACATGTTTTGTTTACGATAGCATGATAGGCAATAAAAAAACAAATCCAACGGACACCATTTTTGTGACCTTGACATCACCTTGTGCATGTTGAAGCGGGATAGACGAGCAAGTTTAAAATTAGCGTGTTTCAGCATAAAACTAAATCGAGTCAACTTTATTATTAATTTTACAAATCATAATAAATGTTCGAAATGGTGGCCATTCACATTGATGCAGCATTCCACTCTCTTAATAGAAGAGGTGTAAGACTTTTCGATTTCCTGAGGAGTGATTGCCGCACATGTTGCAATAATCCTTTGCCGCATATTATCCAGTTTCGTAGGTTTATCCTTGTAGACATCACATTTCATTCATTTTGCCCCATAAATAAAAATCAACACAGCTCTGGCAAGTCTAGAATAATGAGCTGGACAACCGTCATGCCCGAACCACATGCGTTCTCGGTCTTGCAACGAAATTTCCTCTAACAGGCCCAGCAAATTTTCACGTAAAAAATGAAGCATATTTTGCCCCTGTTAGAGTCCCTTCTATAAAGTACGAGCCTATTATTTTATTACACAAAATCCCGCATACTTCTCTTAGCCGTCGTGGGTTCTCGGCTGACCAGTAATGCATATTGTGCAAATTAACTTGTCCGTGATTCGTAAATGATGCTTCATCCGTAAAAAGAATTTTATGAAAACAAATTATTTACTTCTAATCGCTGTTGTGCCCATTGGCAAAACTGGACACGATTAAAATAGTCTGTGGCCGATAGTTCCTGGTGCAAACTTAAGTGGTACGGGTGATGTTTTTCTGTCTGCAGTATTCGCAAAATACTAGTTTTACTGATGCCGGATTCTCGTTCGAGTTGCCGCGAATTTACATGCGGATCATTGTACACTGCAGCTACGATATTAACGGTATTTCCTTCGTGCGTTACCGTTTTTCGTTTGTTCCGAGTTTTAGAATTTACACTCCCAATTTGTTTAAATTGTTTTATCAGAATAGAAAATGTGTGCAGCGGAGGACAAATACGATTCGCGAATCTGTCACGATACAAGTGCACTGCTTGTCTCAAAGATTGATGGTTTTCGCCATAAATGAGCACCATATCAACTCGTTCCTCTACGGTGTAACGCATTGTAATCGCTTTGATATTTCGAATTCAACTAGTGAAGAAAGTACGCGAAATATTCATTCTAACCGACTAAGTTTCTGCTAACGCTCCCAATGACGCATATCATAACATACGTTATTTACTGCAGGTAAACCAGTACCGTGAAAGGTATAAGGTACGTATTATAACGATACGTGCTTTTTCAAATATTTATTATGATTTCTAAAGCAACGGGTGTCAGTCACGACGTAAGAAATGCATAATTTATACTGAAACACGCTAATTTTAAACTTGCTCGTCTATCCCGCTTCAACATGCACAAGGTGATGTCAAGGTCACAAAAATGATGTCCGCTGGATTTGTTTTTTTATTGTCTATCATGCTATCGTAATAAAACATGTACGACCCATTTAAAAAAAAAAGATGACCTTGAATTTTTATTAAAAAACGATTACCTAAAAAATGTTTTTCTTTGCCGTTACATTGGATCCTGAAAATAGCGTAACTTTCTCCTTCGAACTTTTTTCATAAGACCATAAATACGGAAGATATTTAGGTGTTCCCATTTACGTGGACCACCCTGTATATGTATTGTGTTAGTCCGTTCGGCGTATTTTCAATTAAGCTTTTAAGGAGGGAGAGGTACGGGATGAAATTTACAATTTTTTTGAAGTATTATGAAAGCAATAACTTTGATACAAGTACAAATATTAACACGCGACTTCGGAAAATGGCACATCGGGGAAAAATCAAGCTAGGGGCAGAAATATAAATGACCGTACAGTACACATGACATGCTTGTGAATAAGTTGGCATAGTATGAATAGCTTATGTGTGTGTGTTGATTCTTGCTAGGCAATGACACACGTACCGCCATATTACTCGCAACGAAATAGTATTCGCCGATGAGTGCTGACGATGAGTGTTGCGACAATTGGCTTTGAGGAGGAATTGGACACACATAAGAAAATCGCAGAATTTCTTGCAATTTTTAGGGATTATGTATTTTAATGTAATAAAGGAGTATACCAAATTTCACAGTTTCCGACTACATAGTTCACAAGAAAATAATTTATTAATTTAACTTTATAATTTCTTCTTTATGTCTATATTATAGTTCGAGTCGTTTACTAATGTATATGCTTGTAATTGCATCATCTATCTGCTTTTCAATATACTTTCATTCTCTGGGTTTTACGGATGCAGCGGAGTGCGCGAACAACGCGCCCTTTCCGCGCTTCGGAGCGTGGTTGGAAAGAAGGCGACTGTGTGGTAACGTAACCGTACGTAACCTTCCGTACGTAACACTAGTAAACTCAAATCAGTTCTGAAGAATTACTTACCACAACATTTAGTTGGATCGTGGCCAACTGTTTCACATCCTTCCACATGCTCGCTTGTGGGTTCCTCCAAATGCTGTGGCGCATTTTGCCCGTATGGTAAGAAAACATTACTCCCGTCATTTCTCTTCTTGTATCGATTCTGCAAGTAGAACATCAGCACAAATAGAAAAAATGTTTCAGAATGAATTTAAAAAAAAATCCGTAATTGCAATATTGAAATGTGCTTTTTACGTGAATTATTTGTTTCATTAAGAATTGGGCACTTTTGGGTAAATGTTCGGAAGTTTGGCCTCAGCCCCGATTTTGATGACCTTGTAATATGTTGTCAAGGTCGATATTCTGAACAACTTTTTCCTATACATGTTGCCGTCACTCACCCTTAGTTTCGGAGATATAAGCAAAAATCGGGCGTTACTACTACATGAATTGTGCCCATTCTCGTGAATTTGTGACACAATTAGACGTATAGACGATAGGTCGGACGATCCGGAGCATCCGAGTGCCACGCTTGGCGCGCATAAATGTATACAACCCTATTTCTGGGGTGGAACGTTGCAATGAGAACTACCTGTGCATAGAAAGTACATCGATGACGCGCCTTCGGCGCGAAACTAATACATATCACCCTACCCCGTTGTACTTTCAATGAACAGGTAGTTCTCATTGCAACTTTCCACTCCAGAAATAGGGATGTACATATTAGTTTCGCGCCGAAGGCGCGTCATAGATGTACTTTCCACCGCTACTATGCGACGTTGCCGAATCATAAACAATAACATTCCGAGGCCTAGCCTACAGCCAGCCCCCCCCCCCCCCCGCCCCCCACAACCCAAAACACAGTCCAAAACAGCCTGAAATCTTTGATACGCGAGTTTCAAATAATGGACATATTTTTGCTTATATCTCCGAAACTAAGGGTGAGCGACGGCAACATGTATAGGAAAAAGTTGTTCAAAATATCGACCTTGACAACATATTGCAAGGTCATCAAAATCGGGGCTGAGGCCAAACTTCCGAACATTTACCAAATTATATTTGTAGGCTAGATTAGAATTACAATTAAGCGACAATACTTAAGCAAAATTAAGTAACTAAGATAATACTAATTAAATTGATATGTAACTGTAAAAGAGTTGAAGCACGCACCTTTCTGCCGCACGAGATTGTGGGGTGGCGGCAACATGGCCTCCGACTGTCCATAACTAGGCGACGGCGACCGCGACGGTTATAAAGGCGAAACCGCCGATGGCCATACGTCGGGAGACATCGATGGACCGGCGATGGTATAAGGAGGTGCCGTTGACGGAGCGGCAGTTGTCGGCAGACATATTGTTGGTGATCTTATAATTAATAACGTCATGGACGGCATGGACGGCATCACTAATCCCGTGGGAGAAGGTTGGCCGGTGTTCACGGAACGCGGCGACGACAACGGTAACGCGGACGGAAACTTATCGAGCGCGTCATAGTTTCGAGTCTTCGCGTCTACATAAGCGCTCTCCACCGCAATATATGTTTTTCCTGTTGTATAACTGGAGTGGTCAGTCTCTTTAAACTCTATTAAAGCCAGGTGCCCCTCAAGGAACTTCTCCCAATACCCTTCAAGGAGACCCAGCCTCGCCTTTAAATAATTGGCAGTCATTCGGTCTTTGCCAATTGCAGTCAGGTTCTGCCAAAATCTTATGATAAACCCTTTCAGCACTATTTGCCTCGTCATTTTGGGCTCGAATTGCAACACCCGGTCCCTGTAGGCGGACGGAGCTGTAGTCATTGCCGTCACTGATGCCACTGTTCAACAAATTTTAACTTTTTTTGTACTTTGTTATACAGATATTTCTGTTAGGTGATTCTTATAGCTTTCGATGCTCTAAAACCGAATCTGAAACCCGTTACTTTTCATCACCATCAGTTTTTGAAAAAGAAAAACATCTTTTTTTCAACTTTGAAAAACAATTCTGTTGAAACTATAAAAGATAGACAGACTCTATTAGTCGACAAAAATTCAGCAGACATCGGGAGGCGCTGGAAAACACAATAACCAGTGCTGCTGACGTAATTTTTCGCAAATACATACAAACTTTCGCAGGCGTGATTTCCCAAAAAAAAAATCATAAGGAAAACTTATAGAACTTTCGATGCTCTATCCGGGGAAACAAAGAACGCCGAAAAATAATGTACCTGCTGGAAAATACGGCGCCAAACGCTACTTCGCAAAAAACGCTCATAACTTTTGAAGGAATGATTTCCGGCAAAAACGTCAGAGGGAATTTTTTCTCACCTTTCGATGCTCTATCTAAAGAAGAAAAAAAAACAAAAATTCGTGCCCGCTAAGACAAAGCCTTACCTAAGCGGCCAGTAATAGATAATAGAGAAGGTTTTGCCAGAGCGGTATTGAAGGGTAGGAGGTAATGTTTAAGTGTTATGTTAATTTTGTTTATTTAGTTTCCGTTTGATTGCATAGTTGTGTCTCGAATAAGAGGGCGAGAATTATAAGTACAAATACGAAGCTGTGATATTGCAAGGAATGATTAGCATAAGGAGAGGAGAAATTACTGAAAGGAGTTTTGTACAGGAATGTAATACCAAAGAAAGAATTAAATTGTAATAGTGTAAAACAGTTGGTTGTTTATATATAGTTATCGTCAGGAAAGCAAATTTGTGCAGACGCTAAACAGCTACATGTAATCTCGAAGAACGGGACTGAAGTATAATTAGACAGTCAAACGAACTTACCTGAAGTGAAGTTCGACTGGGATTATACGATAGTCCCGTTCGAGATGATTACATCCCACCCGAAAGATAACTAGTATCAACCCGCCCATGGGTGTTCATTGCACAAATTTGGCTTTACAAATACTCTAAAATAATGAAGAAGGCGGAAACAGGAAGTGGCCTAGCGAGAGTATAGGGATTTTTCGAACTCTGAACGTTGTGACATCTAGGGGAACGGTGTCTACTACATAATCATCTCGAGCGGGACTATCGTATAATCCCAGTCGAACTTCACTTCAGGTAAGTTCGTTTGACTGTCTAATAATGCTGCAGTTTCCGTAAAGAAACACCTTATTAAAGAATCGGTCATGCGAGAATCGATGTTTTGGGGAAAGAATCGCCTTCAAGATTAAAAAATGATGCAGATTCTCTTATAAAACTCCAAATAAAAGAATCGATTTTTTTGGGAAAAGAATCGACTTCAAGATTAAAAAATGATGCAGATTCTCATCGGTTTTTTCATACCTCCAGAGTCCCGATTCTAGAATGTTACTATAAATTACTTTGTGCCGTAACTGGCCGTAACAAGTTACAAGTTACAACGTGTCGTAGGGTAGGCATGACGTAACTTAATCACGACAGCCAATCAGAGCGAAGCGCGTTTCGGTGCCATGGAGTACTGTGATTGGTTTGCTTTGACGTCAAAAGAATCGAATCGGAATCGAACATCCCTATTTTGAACTAATGCTATCGCACAACTCGAACGAATGCAGCTTGTTGATTCAATAAACAAAGAGAAAAAAGATAGGTCAATAGTTTTGAAAAATTGGATCGCAACTATCGCGGGGTTCCGGTCTTTAAATACAATTCTGCAGAGAGAAGGTTTTAAGCACTGGTTTCCCAGAAATATTAATCGGGACCAGTTGACAAATTTTTTCGGATACATGCGAACTTTAGGTTGCCGCGACATTAAATCCACCGCGATTCAATTTATTAACCATTTTAAAATTTTAATTATAAATAATATTACAACCCGCCGTTCTGTTGGTGGCAATTGCAAAAGCAAAGGCACCGGCACCGTTTTATTTAATTTAAGTAGCTTGATAAATTCAACACGAAATAATAGTAACCAACTAATAGACGAGGGAAACGTAGTGTGCCAGGAACCTTCAACCTCACAGACGCGTGAACAGATAAACTCTCAATTTCCCTTACAAGTTTTCAAATCTTTTTCAAATTTAGAATCATTTCAGACGTGCGCATCGTGGCGGGAACTATTCGCGGAAACAAATTTGTCAGTTGCTCGTGCACAAGTACAAGCAACCACACAAAAATATTAAGAATTTAACTGCCATGGAGCTGATATTGTGGATGTAGGTATTGATCACCATGGCATACATTAACATAGATTTTAATTTTATTAATTGTACTTCACACGACAATCAAATGAGAGAAGTGTTTGTTCACGCGTGTGTCAGGGTCTCCGTGCAAAATTGGACGCGTCATATAAATAATATTTTATTGGGAAAAGAAACCTCATGTGCGCCTACGGATGGCATTGTGAAAATAGCCTCGATCAAGTACGAGAAAACTCGCAAAAGGAAACACAAATACTGATTTGTGACGAAGAGAGAGAGAGAGAGTACCTAATAATCTTACATTCTAAGAAGGGAAGTAACGGTCAACATTTTATTGATTAATTTTCACGCTTCTCGCATTAAATATTACTTTATTACATGCAGGTGTTAATTGCAGTTCTCATTTCCAGATTATGAAGAAAGTCATTCATTCAAAAAGCAGCTCAAAGTTAGCTGCAATAAAGGATTAAGCAACTAAAGAAGATTGCAGTGGAAAACCAGGGTCATGAAGCATATATAGTTTTCGATAAAATTATTTTATGTTGTATATTAATTTCCATTTACTGGAGGGCAAAGATGCCTACACTATTTATATTTATACTTACTGCATAATCTGTAGCAGAAGTGTTGAAGTGGTCAAAATATTTAAAGCTCTCTTCCGGCATCACGAGATTATTGCTAGAAATCTATAAATATTTTGTACACTTTCAGAGTTTTGGTACAGATCTGTACCTAGGAGCGCTCTGCCAGAATAAAATCTACAGTGTGTCGGCTCTTTTTGGAGCTTTTGATCTTAGCGTTTTGGAGCACAGTTTAAAGTCCCGATTTAGTTCCGTTTAGAGGCGGGGCTTGAGAGGGGGCGATACTATCACTGTGTCGACGGTCTCGCAAGAGGGGAGTGGGCGGCCCCTGGTCTAGCGTGAATTCCAATTACACTGAGCGATAGAGCAGACATTTTTCTATGGAGATCCATCATCAGATTTTGCGAAATACGTTTTAGCTTTCCACAGAAACATGAAAGAGTTGTGCGTGTTACGCAACGAGCGCAGGGGTTCTCCGACATTACATTTTGAGTCCGAGTGCAACGCTTGACGCGTCTTCGGCGCGGATAAATATATAGCAATTCAATCATTGTGGTAACGATTAAAGTTAAAAGTACAAGCATCACACTATTTTCTTTTGCATATATACGCTGGTGTCGTTGACTGTGACTGTGTTTTTGACCTTGTGCACATCGTTGTTATTGTTGTGCGCCGGGTAGATCGGACATTAAGAGCGTACTGCAGCTGTTTACAGTAAAACGAAGCGAACTTATTACAAAAGTTTAAGGGCAAATATCTCAGAAACGAAAGCCGACCCCTCCATATATATAGCCATAGGAAAAAGTTGTTCAGAATGTCGAAATCGGTAAATGTTTGGATTAGGGGCCTCCTCCCCGATTTTGATGACCTTGAAATATGTTGTCAAGGGCAACATTCTGAACAACTTTTTCCTATACATGTTGCCGTCGCTCTCCCTTCGTTTCGGAGATATAAGCCAAAATCGGGCGTTATTACTCCATCGAATTCTGGCCATTCTCATGAATTTGTGACACAATAAGATGTATAGGCGATACGTCGGACGTCTCGCTCATTACTTGACGGTTTGTTTACATCAACATAGACCTCTTTGAAGTGCCCTCGGAGCTTTATGTTTCAGTATCAATCAAACCGTACGACGTAACCGCAGGATATTTTACTACAGAAATGTACCCACTTACATAAATAATAATTGTTAATTATAATATGTTTTGATAAAGTTAAATAATGAATATTACATAACATCCTAGAAACTAACATCGGTAACGCGCCTTCGGCGCGAAACTAATATATACATCCCTATTTCTGGGATAGAACGTTGCAATGAGAAAAGTACCTGTGCGTGGAAAGTACATCGGTGACGCGTCTTCGGTTCGAAACTAATATATATCACATTACCCCGATGTACTTTCCACGCACAGGTACTTCTCATTGCAACGTTCTATCCCAGAAATAGGGATGTATATATTAGTTTCGCGCCGAAGGCGCGTGACCGATGTACTTTCCATCGCAACTACGCTACGTTGTGAAATGATAAACATAAACATTCCGAGGTCGAGCCTACACCGAGCCCCTCTCCGCAACCCAAAACATACCCCAAAACAGCTTGAAATCTTTCATACACAAGTTTCAAATATTGGAATTATTTAGGCTTATATCTCCGAAACGAAGGGAGAGCGACGGCAACATGTATAGGGAAAAGTTGTTCAGAATGTTGCCCTTGACAACATATTTCAAGGTCATCAAAATCGGGGAGGAGGCCCCTAATCCAAACATTTACCTCGAAATCTATAATATACTCCATGCGCGCCGAAATCGGAGGTGAGGCCACTGATCTAGACAATTACCGGATAACGAAGTTTGTAACGTTCAAGAGTTCAAAACACAGGCACGCACGAATATGCACTTCGAACATGCGGCAGGTAACCTTAGCGACGTCCCAAAGAGGGAGCGAGCCGCGACCGTGTCTTTGAATCCGGCTCGAAGGACCAATGTTTTAACGCGTCCCCGTTCTTCCTTTCGCTTCGGAGAAAGGAGATGAGACGGAACCGCGGGAAAGGGTTGCCGGAAAATACGGCGAGACTCGGAGGAACCCGCTGACCGCGGGGTCGCGAAATAATCGGTCGCGTATGTATGTCATTATATAAATTTTTGACGTTCATATGTGTAAAATTAGCGGGAAAAGCCAATAAATGGCGGACCAATCAAAAGTGGCTGTCTCGTGTCCAGTGAGTCCAGTCTCTGATTACATATAGTGTCTCTAGTTCTCTCGTGTTTCGCGTGCCATCTGTTAAGGACTGCTCACGAGTTTTCTTTGTTTTTCACGCGCCATCTGATGATCTAAGTAACGTGCGGTCCAAGGCGTATGTCTTATTGTCAGAGATTTGTATGCGGTACGTAATTTGTTAACACTTACAGGCTGTATTCCAAATCCACGAATTAGGTAATGCAGCTAACGAGGAGCACGAGATTTTCTATAGATATTTCACTTCTATCGACACTTAGACACTGGTCAAGAGTGTACAGCGGTTGCTTCAGTGTGGCCAGATCTGGCGCCCGAGCACCAATGGTGCCCGCGGGAGTGAGGATACGGAAAAGTATGCGTGCTTGTCCGTGAGAGCTGCGCGCGCCGTTTCTCGCCGAATCGCGCTCGGCTTGGAGAGAAGGACGGAACTATGCTGCGTCTCTCTTCCACCAACGTCGCGTGACGTCTCGTCAGTGATCTCAGAAATAGCATCCTGCCGCATTGCGGCACGCGTGGTGGGGGAAGGCGAGAGTTGTGTGCGTGCCGTGTCCATGAGCGCTGCGCGCGCACCGTACGAGGACAAGGAAGGAGCTATGCTTCTCGTCTTCTTTCTACCAATGTAGAATAAAATGACGTCAGAAGCTGCGCGCGCACCCAATAGAAAGAGGCACAGAATTATGCTCCGTCTTCTTTCCACCACGGTCGCACGCATGTGCTTCGTTCGGCATGCGACAGCGGTACCGAATTTACCTTTCGGCTGAGCCTTCAGCCGACTGAAATTGTCAAAAATGCATTTATACCAAATTTATCTCGCAAGGCGTCATTCGATAGGGAATCAAAAGAAAATGCTCTATGCCAAGTTTCAACCCTCTATCTCCATCAGAAGGGTTGTTATAGGGGAAATAAAAAAATCAGTTTTTGACTCATTTTTCGTATTTAGCGGTGCGGAAAAATTCTGAAAAAAATTGAGAATATTCAGAACATGGGAACTTATGATTGGGAATTTTTGCACATTTTTGTCTCGCAAATCCTAAGCATCAAAAATGCAAAACCCCCCAAAAACACGAAAAATTCCAATTACGCGTTGAAGTTTCCGACCCACAGAATTTTTATAAATTCTGTAGTGAAGTATGGACATATGTAGTACCACCAATTTTTTTTATATTTTTTGGTAGTGTGCGTCGTAGTTCAAATAAATAAAAACCGATATTTACGACATATTTCGTGTAATAACTTATTGAATACTTAAAATAATTGCGTTTTCTTGATATTGCCAGTCAGTTATACGATGCTCTATGTTTTTGCATGCGAGAGAGCAATGTACAAATAAAGGGAATTAAGTTATTTCGAGTTTATTAAAAGTCTGTGTGTACCGTACTTTGAAAATTATTGAACGTTAAGGCAACAGCACGAGTAGCTCGTTGGTTAAGGTACACCCGTCTGCGATATCGTTGGAGACTTTTGTCGGAGGTTCGCGCCCAGGAAGGCTGACAATTTTTTTCTTTCTAACAACTACACGGCGGTAAGCGATATTCACTTACAAATATTTTAAACATACTTCTATAATATTTAACTGTATTGTGTATGAAATTGCGTTATTTATGTGACCTTTACTTATATTTTATCACCCAATGAAGCTTCCAATGCATGTAATGTATTCGAACACAGGAACATTCTACGAATCTGCTAGTATTTTTTATGAAAGAACTTTTTATAAAAGAATAAGAAAAAGCTAGACTTTTTATAAAAGAATAAGAAAAAGCGATTTAGATAAATTTTTTATTTATAATACTGATAGATATACGTGGGTGCGCTACCACCTCGGCCTCACTAATTCTTATAAAACATCTTCGACCAACTGCAATTGAGTACAAATAATTCATTATAAATATTTTTAACCCAGCTTCTTTATCGTGTCTGGTCCCAGTAAAGCTGCGAGATCGCGGTAGACGAAAAGCAGACATTACGCATGTGTCTTGATCAAGGTCAGGTGCGTGCAATTGTTATTTAGCGGAACGAGAGAATTCGCGAAGTCCGTATCCATATCGCGTATTTCTATCCTACCTCGATTCGCGACGTAACAAGCAAAAACAAATTGGTCTGGCCTCACTTGTGTCAGACCGCATGTCTTTACGTTTAAGAAACTTTAAGAAATCTGTCGTATGGTGATTGCTGTTATGTGTTGAAAATATGCTTTTCTTTACACATATCCCATCACCACTGTAATTTAATAAATTAAAAATGTGGTACAATAGGGCTACCGGTAAAGGTCCACAATAACAAACCGAACGCGCTAGTCGTGGCATCTCATGGGTGGCGTGGAAGACCACGTGAAAATTTATATTTGGAGAATAAAATACTTATACTAGCAGATTCCTAGAATGTTCCTGTGTTCGAATGCATTACACGCATTGGAAGCTTCATTGGGTGATAAAATATAAGTAAAGGTCACATAAATAATGCAATGCGTGCATACATATTTCATACACAATACAGTTAAATATTATAGAAATATGTTTAAAATATTTGTAAGTGAATATCGCTTACCGTCGTGTAGTTGTTTGAAAGAAAAAAAAAAAGTGAGCCTTCCTGGGCGCGAACCTCCGACAAAAGTGTCCAACGATGTTGCACACGGGTGCAGCTTAACCAACGAGCTACTCGTGCTGTTGCCATAACGTTCAATAATTTTCAAAGTACGGTACACACAGACTTTTAATAAACTCTAAATAACTTAATTCCCTTTATTTGTACATTGCTCTCTCGCATGCAAAAACATAGAGCATCGTATAACTGACTGGCAACATCAAGAAAACGCAATTATTTTAAGTATTCAATAAGTTATTACACGAAATATGTCGTAAATATCGGTTTTTATTTATTTGAACTACGACGCACACTACCAAAAAATCTAAAAAAAATTGGTGGTACTACATATGTCCATACTTCACTACAGAATTTATAAAAATTCTGTGGGTCGGAAACTTCAACGCGTAATTGGAATTTTTCGTGTTTTTGGGGGGTTTTGCATTTTTTATGCTTAGGATTTGCGAGACAAAAATGTGCAAAAATTCCCAATCATAAGTTCCCATGTTCTGAATATTCTCAATTTTTTTCAGAATTTTTCCGCACCGCTAAATACGAAAAATGAGTCAAAAACTGATTTTTTTATTTCCCCTATAACTACCCTTCTGATGGAGATAGAGGGTTGAAACTTGGCATAGAGCATTTTCTTTTGATTCCCTATCGAATGACGCCTTGCGAGATAAATTTGGTATAAATGCATTTTTGACAATTTCAGTCGGCTGAAGGCTCAGCCGAAAGGTAAATTCGGTACCGCTGTCGCATGCCGAACGAAGCACATGCGTGCGACCGTGGTGGAAAGAAGACGGAGCATAATTCTGTGCCTCTTTCTATTGGGTGCGCGCGCAGCTTCTGACGTCATTTTATTCTACATTGGTAGAAAGAAGACGAGAAGCATAGCTCCTTCCTTGTCCTCGTACGGTGCGCGCGCAGCGCTCATGGACACGGCACGCACACAACTCTCGCCTTCCCCCACCACGCGTGCCGCAATGCGGCAGGATGCTATTTCTGAGATCACTGCGTCTCGTATCGTGACGACACATAAGAAGGACGGAACTATGCTCCGTCCCCTTTCAACCAACATCGCGCGTTGCGTCTTTGTTCGACATGCAGTCGCGGCGTCGCGTCTTCGTTCCGCACACAGGCCGGTGACAGTGGTGCCAGATTTCACATAAGGCATCGCACGTACCATTGCGTTCTTTCAGCCGGAAGGCAAATCGGGCACCACCGCCGTGAGCAGAGCGCGATCCAGCGAAAAGTGAATCGAGGAGAGTTTGTGATTTCCTCGTCGTACGCATCGCCGATCGTCGACGCGTTCGATTTTTTTCGTTGGTTCGCGCCCATCCATGGTTCATTTCTTTTTCATAGTGTAACGAGACCAAGGACGCAGCAGCGTCCGCACCTAGCGATTCCGAGAAATCGCGAAAAGCCAACAATCGCGTCAGGGCATTGACCCGAACCGCCGCGTATCGAAACATCTAGAAGCGCCTAGAAGCATCGGGAAGCGTCTCGAAGCTTCTAGAAGAATCCGGATAACTTCAGAGCATTACATGTACCGCGCGCATACGAACCAAGACGCAGGATCCAATACAGCTACGGAGCTTGTTGATCATACGTAGAAGCCTAGCAACGCAGTAATATAAATGCCGATTCCCGACTGCGACTCGTCCTCTAGTATTCCTGCGGGAGAGGACGAGGTAAGACCATCGGCCGCCCGCGGTAAACTTTGAGCAAATCCTATGGGAGAGGACGAAGCATGCTATCGGCCGCCCATAGAGAAGATAGGCTAGCTCCATGGGAGAGGACGAAGCATTGCTATCGGCCGCCCATGGAAGCGAGACAGGTTAGCTCCATGGGAGAGGACGAAGCATTGCTATCGGCCGCCCATGGGAGAGGACGAAGCATTGCTATCGGCCGCCCATGGAAGCGAAATAGGACAAGCTCCATGGGAGAGGACGAAGCATTGCTATCGGCCGCCCCTGGAAGCAAGATAGGATAGCTCCATGGGAGAGGACGAAGCATTGCTATCGGCCGCCCCTGGAAGCAAGATAGGATAGCTCCATGGGAGAGGACGAAGCATTGCTATCGGCCGCCCATGGACGCCAGATAGGTAGTTCCATGGGAAAGGACGAAACCTGGTTATCGGCCGCCCATGGAATAGGAAAGGACGGTTGAAATAAACCGGCCGCCTGTTACCGATATAGGGATACGAGTAGACTTCTCATGTTAGAACTTCTGTGCTGGGAAAGAGCGGTTTTAAACTAGCCGTACGCCCGTTAGAGATCAAAACTGTAAAGTCCGTCAATAATTCGTTGTTAGCCATCGGCGTTGTCCAATAAATAATTGAGACACATCTGTAAGAACGAAATGTATCTAACATGGAAAATAAATATTCTGTCCTTAGAACCCAACCCAGCGAATCCTAATTCCTACAAACTCCATCCTACAATAGGATAATTTTTCTTTTTTAATTATTCATCACACGGCAACTAACGATATTCATTTAACAATATTTTAGTACCTCCTACGGATAGTTTTTAATATTTTGTCAGCGGAATAGATGTGTCGTATTACTTTATGACAGATATGGGCAAAATATATATGTCACGTTATGGCAAAGATGGCATACGTACTCGGATAGATACAGAATTATTTAACTTCTTTTGTTTAGCTGATACATGCATGAACTTTACTGTAAGCATACCTACGTATCCTTATTCGAAGAATACTTATTACCATTACTGTCGTACTCGTCGTCGCTCGTCCACGCTTTCGTGTTCGATAATACTGATCGATCTGTCATTGACGAGTATTCGATGAATCATCGGTGTTATTATTTTTCTAAATTGTTTTTGACTGCAAGAAGATCCTATTTTATTTATAGATAATTAATCTACCTTTTAAAATATTACTTTCAAATGTATGTGTACAGGATGCTGGGAGATGTTACTAGCCAGCTGTGTTTCCTGGAAATGGTAAGTACTAGAAAAATAATTATAGAGCAAAGGGTACAATGGTATCGTAATGTTTGTCTTCTGCGAGACTTGACCCTATTGAGAAGTGCAACCCGAACAATGCAAATGCGTATATACTTTCTTTTTATATAATCTGAGTAGTTTTGCGTGGTCTTCCACGCCACCCATGAGGTGCCACGACTAGCGCGTTCGGTTTTTTTTTAACGTGGACCGTCGCCTGCAGTCCTATTATACCACATGCAATGCCCATTATTGCATGGTGGTGCCGATGGTGTATGTTTACATCTACTAATCTACTTAATGAAATGAATTAAAGCACAATTGTGTACAATAAATTTGTATTAATTCATATAAATTGTGCTATTATAGTATATATATTTGGTTATGTGGCCACCGCGTCCGCCGCCACCCCGTCCGCCGCCACCGCGCCCGCCGCCACCTCGCTGGCCACCCCTGCAACTGCATGCGCGGCAGATATGGTTGTCCGTGATATGGTTGCCTCCGCCACAAGGCCCTCGCCCTTCCGGCCCCTCTTCTTTTCCGTCCTAAACAATGAAGAAACATACACGCAGTTAATGAAAGGAAATTATGATATATTTTATCGAATAATCTTAGAATGCGACATGTATGAATTATGAATTTGTATGAACTTTACGTACTGTATTTTTTCGCGGCGGTCGCGTCGCCCTCTCCACTCGGGTTCTCCGGAACCGGCGGTGGTGCGACCACCGGCTCCGGGACCGGGACTGCCGCCGCGTCAGACGTCGGCTGAGCCGCGACATCGCGGCCCTCCACCTGCGTCGGATGAGGGCCCTCCTCCGGTTTCGCATGTATGCTTAGGTTTTCTGTTCGTGAAAAGAAACACAGATTCATTTTAGATATTTGGAAGACAATTGAAAATGTTGATTGTGGCAAGTACGAAGGATGAGCTTCAGATAGACAGAGAGATGAGACCGTGTTAGATGGAGAGAATGTTTGTGTTTGGAGAGAGACAGGAGATGGGTGTGAGAGAGAAAGGTGATCGTACGAGTGTCATTAGCGAATTCGGTGCGAAAGGTGAGAAAATGGGAAGGGAGAATGCGAGTGCGTGTGAAGTGAGCGATCGAACATGAAAAGGCACAAAATAAAAGGAAAGTAAAAAGAACGGACGCGTTAAGTAATTTGGAGTGACCATTCCCCCTTCACCAAAATTTATTCAGAGACGCGAGAATTAAAAGGCGAATCGAGCAGGACGGCGGTGCAAAGTCCGCGTGTCAAATAAACCTTCCTGCATGATAAAATTAACATAATTATGAAATTCCAATAAAAATGTTCTGAATTGAAGTTTCAGATATTGAAAAGTATATTTCTGCATTGTACGAAAAAAAACAAATTGTAGGAATGTACCGAATCTTTAATACTGTAACAATGGGAAAGGCGGATATATACGTAAAACTCGAATCTCAGGTATTTTTTGCTACAAATGTATCTCCCGAACAGACTTCATTAAATTCTCTGAATCAATATCATCATCGATGTACAATTTCATTACAAACGGGCTCACGTCATATCAAAAGGAATTGGAATTTATGAGAATAATACTTACGGAATCTATCCATTTCGCCTTGCTCACTGAGGTGACACAAAAGACTAACGTCCCCGGTCTAAAAATGTTCTCGCGGACGCTCGTGTTTACAGGTGCTCCAATGCCCTTATTGGTGGATTGAGGTTTGTGTATCCGCGGACGCGATCACCTCTAAATGCCTCGGTACAGTCGCTTAATTGTACCATTTTGTGCCGCGGAGAGGGACACAATAGTCGTTCCGGCGATCCGCGATATATAGTTTTTAATTTGGACGCGCGTGTGTATGTGTCAGTTTCTGAGCGTGTGGCGCGGGGTAAGTTTTATTTTTTTATTTATTTATTTCACTCTGTTTCTTGCGGTTTTAAACAGGAATGTCCGATTTGCAGATAAAGAAACAGAAACGGAGCTTTTGCGAAGCTTGGCTTCGCGATGAAAAATATAAGTCATGGGTGCGACCTGTGGCATCCGACATTAATTCATTTCATTGTGTATTCTGTAAAAAAGAATTCTCCTGTGATATGCGCATTTTGAGACACGCGAATTTTCCGTGTCACATAAATAATGTTAAGAAAATGTCTGCAACTGTAGTAAATAGCGACGACGAAGTATCGAAGCAACATTCTTCTGTGGTACGAACATTTCGGAAACAATGGCCAGATTTGAAAGAGTTTCAACCATTGTTACGGGAAATATCAGATCACCAAACATTGTGTTTTTGTACTTTTTATAACAATGCGATAACGGCTCGATTAAGTCACATTTATCGTCACGCAGAATCCGCCTCTCATATACGAAACGCAAGAAAAGAGCAACAAGATGATATCACGGACGAATCGGAATTGTCATTAGATGCGCGACACAAAGCAGCAGAAATTCACTACGCTGCTCTTATTGCCGAACTTAACATTCCGTTTACGTCAGCAGCAAAATTGTTAGCATTTTTCAATAAATTTGGAAAAGATTCTGACGTGTTGGAAATGATGAGTATGGGTGAGACGAAATGCACTCAAATAATTGCAAACGTCTTGTGTCCGGTTGAAACGGAACGTGTTTCGGCCATTCTACAAAAAACAAAGTTTAGTATTTTCATTGATGAAACGTCAGACATTACTAATACAAAATGGATGACGTTTCATGTTCGGTATGTCGATCCGGAAACATTGCAAATTATGTCGCAGTTAGTCAAACTAATCGATCTTGATGCAAGAAATTGTGGCGCTGAAATGATATTTGACGCATTTCGACAGGAAATGTACCGTTTGCAGATTCCGTTTTTGAACATTGTTGCTTTGTCATGCGACAATGCGCGTATCATGACGGGTAAACATTTATCATTTCGAACAAAGTTACAGGAAAAGTGTGGACATGTATTAACCCTGACATGTCCATGCCATTCTGTGGCGTTAGTCGCAAATGCAGCATCCAGAACGATTCCTAACAAATGCGCAAACTTTGTAAAACAAATATCAAATTTCATAAACTGTAGCCCCAAGCGATCAGCTATTTTTACTGATTGTTGCGAGGACACTAAACTAAAAATTTTGAAATTGGCCGAAACACGATGGCTTTCCCGTCAATTATGCATCAGTAGAATTCTGGATTCATGGGATAGTATTGACAAGTTTTTAAAACAATTACTCACGAAGGAAAAGTCCGAAAAAGCTGCACAATTTGTAGCCGTGATGCAGAATCGTGATGTTAAAGCATACTTATTTTTTCTTAGATATATTTTACATTTTTTTTAACTCCTTTACGCTATTTTTCCAAGCTCTGGATACTAGAATTCATTTATTACAGCGTAAATCAATACATTTATTACAAATTGTATGTAAAAACTTTTTAAAACCAGAGCTTTTAAAACATTGTAATAGTAACGTAGATTTTTCGGAAAAAGAAAATCAAAAATCTTTACATGAAATCGCATTGGGCATTGATTGTGATGAATATCTTCACAAATTAATAATAGAGGGGCACACCGATATAGTTGAAAATATTCGAGAGAATTGTTTGCAATTTTATGTATGTGTCGCTCAAGAAATTTCTAAAAGATTACCAATCAATGATCAATTTTTGTGTAAAGTTTTTGAACCTGCCACAGTTTTGCGCAATATTGACAGAGAAACTTCATTTCATGATGTTTGTTTTATCGCTGATACTCTTGGCGGATTTGATATATTTTCTTTACAACAAGAATGGTTTGCTTTATATCACGATTTTACAGAAACAGAAAAAGATTATCTTTCATTAAGGGAATTTGACGAAATGTGGGAAAACATCCTACAACGTAGTCGTCAATATCCCAGTTTGAAATCTCTTGTCAATGCTGTTCGATCGTTACCTAACTCTAATGCAGATTCAGAAAGAGTCTTTTCCTACTTACCAGACTTGAAAACGAAAAAAAGAAATAAACTGTCGTCCGTGAATAACAATGCTGCTTGTGTCCTTAAATCAGCATTAAAAGCGAGAGGGGAAACAGCAATAACTCTGACGGTTAATGACGAGCATTTGTCTCGCATGCCATCTCATATATTATAGTCAGAATGTCCAAATAAAAAAAAAAACAGACAACATGTAGTACATGTTGATGAAATGGCTGGTCCCTCCTCGTCTAATGTTATTCAATAAGTACATAAACAGTAACGTTTCATTTATGTTATGAATGTGTCGACATAAAGAACGAATGTGCGAACAATCAGTCTGGCATATTTTTTGTCAGACTGCACAAATCAGTCTGGCATATCTTTTGTCAGACTCCACAAATCAGTCTGGCATATCTTTTGTCAGACTCCAGAAATGTGGTATAATAGGGCTACAGGCGACGATCCACGTTAAAAAAAACCGAACGCGCTAGTCGTGGCACCTCATGGGTGGCGTGGAAGACCACGAAAAACTACTCAGATTATATAAAAAGAAAGTATATACGCATTTGCATATCTCGTCTCTCTCGCAGCGAGAGACCTTTGCGAGAATCGAAAGCACTCGCCCGTAAACGTGCGAGTCCTTTTTTTTTGGGGAGGGGGGGGGGGGGGGGGGTGGAGGTGTTACGTCCTGCGTCCTCCACCCGCCCGCAAAATTTCACTTTTCTAAAAATATCAAAGAATTAACTAATCGATTGCCCTCGCCGCCGTCTGCTGCTCGTTCAATAGTTCTAAGATTTAGCTGTAGGAATGTAGTGCGGTTCTCACGGTTAGCGATAAGACACGCCACGCGCGACAAGTAGACGTAACTTACACCCGGGCGACAGGCGAGACGACGCGAGTAGGGAACGAGCGAAACATACGAGATATGGCGCCGCCGAATTCTCGCGCCCAGCGACCAGACGACCGCCAAATAACGCTGTATGCCAGAAAAGGAATCTTAAAAGATAAGACACGTGTAGCCGAGTCCTGGGAAAGGCATCTGTCGCGCCGTTCCCAGGATATAACGCTGATGCAGTGTCAGCATGCGAACGCCGCTCAGCGGAGCGTGGCGGGTATATAGGGCAGTAGGAGACCCTTTTCGGGCACTCTTGGTTACGACACTTACCATTTTGGGACTTGTGACTTATTCGTTGAGCGTTTTTCTTCAATTCACTTCTGTGTGTGCAGTGCTCCGAACTGCACCGTTGATCGCGTATTAGGAAATCAAGTGCGGGTGCGAAGCGTAACACTCGACTTAGTATTTGCCTTCGGTATCTTTCAAGTGAACCAAGTGTAACGAATAGAATCAAGTCAAGTCGAGTCGAGTCAATAGAATCAAGTTAAGTCTAGTGAATAATCAACGCGGTAAAATCAGTGACATTGTTCCTGTATCTCATCAGGCAATCTCAGGTTTGTGTAATCAACCAGCCTTTGAAATTCAACTATCTACAAGTGACCCGCGTGGTCAACCTCTTTCGAACCATTATAAGCAACCAGCGTGGTGAAGCTCTGAAATTCAATTAATTATAAGTAACCTGCGTGGTCGAGACACTCCGTCTAGTCTCGACCTCCGACTCTCCGTTCGCGACAACGAAGTGGAGCCGTTCCACTCCAAATTGTAGGGTTCGATCAGCTAATAAACAGCAAGTACACAATCTCGTGAATCACCTACTCCACCACCCATCCTCGCGACGCGACACGTACACCCGCGTAAAACCTGGTTATCGGAGTGCTCTCTGAGTCTAATTAGACGGGGGATTTCACCCCTTTTCTTGCCCGCGATAACTTGGGCTAGCGAAACCGCCGGGCGCATAAATCGAGTGGTCCTTGCTGCCGCCATAGAGCTTGTGCCTGAGTCGCCTGGCGGGCAATACCCCGCCGGCACCGTCGAGCTTCCGAGTTCCGGTGATCCTTAAGCGATTCATTCGCTGCAACCTCAGGACATTGGTTCCGTTGGCCGGTGGCGGCCCCCTCGCTACGATCGTGGCTCCTCAACCACTTTCGAGGAACTCGCCGGGGCGGAGTAAAACACTGGGCACATCGCGAAGCTGCTCGCTTGTACTGGTCGCAGGTATCCCGACAAACTGCGAGCGAATCCGCGAATTCCACTCCGCCTATCTACCAGCACCCACAACAACACGCGCAACCGGTCTGGACCTCTCCAGAACAGCCTTGTCCGTTCGAACTACCTCCGGGGCAAGACCAGTTCACGGTCTACTTCGAGCCCCTAGAACCGGAAATCGTACCATCTACTGTCGTGATAACCGAGATTCGCGAAGATTCGGACATAGAAATCATAGATTAAATAACCCGCGCGGGACGAGGGCCCCAACGAGGAACTCTCATAAAGGTAAACATCAGCATTATCGCACGCAGTAAGCGACAACAAAGAGCCGTAATCATTCGGACGCAAGAATACACGTAAGTTTAGTGTCAAATCTAGGACACCGAGTATATTAAGGCGCGTGCGACGTCCCAGTGAGCCGCTCCGCTGACACGTCAAATCTCTTATTGGGCCGGTCACTTCGTCTGTCTTCCGATCCCCGGTATACCCAGTGTACGCAGGGTACCGAAAAACGGAGGAGGTAATAGTACATTGATGATGATATTGATTCAGAGAATTTAATGAAATCTGTTCGGGAGATACATTTGTAGCAAAAAATATTTGAGATTCGAGTTTTACGTATATATGCGCCTTACCCATTGTTACAGTATTAAAGATTCGGTACATTCCTACAATTTGTTTTTTTTCGTACAATGCAGAAATATACTTTTCAATATCTGAAACTTCAATTCAGAACATTTTTATTGGAATTTCATAATTATGTTAATTTTATCATGTAGGAAGGTTTATTTTACACGCGGACCGCCGTCCTACTCGATCGCCTTTTAATTCTCGCGTCTCAGAATAAATTTTGGTGAAGGGGGAATGGTCACTCCAAATTACTTAACGCGTCCGTTCTCTTTACTTTCCTTTTATTTTCTGCCTTTTCTTCTTCGATCGCTCACTTCACACGCATTCGCATTCTCCCTTCCGATTTTCTCACCGTTCGCACCGAATTCGCTAATGACAGTCGTACTGTTATGCATCGCCCCTGTACCTAGTTGTAAAACCCCAATAACCATAAACGCTTCCATACCTGACACCTATCCAGGTGCGTCACGTCCGCTTTCCCCGAAACTTTCTTTCCCGGAACCACCTTCCCTTCAAATTCTCCGAACTTTTTCCCCCGCTCTCATGCCCGTTTCCACAAGTATATTAAGGGATGCTTCGGGGCACACGAAGTAATAGTTGTCTGTACGTCACGTGTGTAAGATCTGTTTGTGCATAAAATAAAAGTTCTTTCTCAACCTATCTCGAAATGAATCAAACCTAGTCCGAAGTCAGTGATCTAGGATTCAGAACGGGACAAAGAATAACTGAGATTCTTTGCCACGGCATAACAGTACGATCATCTTTCTCTCTCGCAGCTATCTCTCTCTCTCTCTCTCGTTAAAAAAGCCCTGGGTGACGGTTCGGTGCATTACGAACTGAAGCTCGACTTAGTGTGCAGACTTTGTCTTTATTCCAAGTTTTGAATATGTATGCCGGCAAAAAAAAACGAATGTTTCCGAGGGGTTTCGAGACTCCCGTTCTCGTGAATTCCGGAGTAAATCCGCCCGAGCCGCGATTTTTGCCTGTGAATGCGAGGCTCGGCGTTCCTGCCTTCACAGGCACACGCGTCGATCCCTCCCTTGTGTTTTTGCCTGAAAAGTGTGCGGTTATTCAGTGTGTATCGTCGAAGCATTATCTCAAGCTTCCGTATGTCGATTATTCGGAAAACGGGTTCTTGGGGAGATACTTTATGAGACCGGAAATGCTTCCATCGGAGCGCGAGGTGTTGACTAGATTCTCTGTGCCTCTCCCCGGCGAGCGTACCACGGAGGGGGTTCGGTTACTGAAAGGACATGATGTGTCAAGAATGAACTTCTTGGTCAATCGTTCAGGCAGCGTCGATGAGATCGTCCTCCTGGATGATGAGGACGATCGAGTTCGTCGATGCGCATTACATTACTCGTTGGTTGGTCGCCACATGCGAAAAGTATGGAAAAGAAAGGATGAGGATCAAGGTAAGATCTATCGCCGCGTCATCCCTCGTATGTACGCGAATAATGCGATAGAACTTGCTTTCCTATTTTCGGAAATGAATGCATTATTTCAAAAGCCATTAAATGCAGTTGTCAAAGCGCTGGTGGAGAAAGGAGCAGCGCAGATGTATAAACCAGTGACAGTAGGGCAGCTATTATATGTCCTTCTAACATTACATGAAGCTCGCAGAGGCGCGAGCAAAGCATTGAAATTGACCATTTTTGCGATATGCGTGCTGGCTCGATGCCGTGCGGATGATATATTTAATATATATATGAATTACATTCATAATTGGTTAGTATTCGATATGTGTGACAGTTGCCTTGAGAGATTGCTGTACGCGGGTGAAGACATTCGCTTCCAGTACAGTTTAATCAATTTTGAGATGGACGAAACACGTGCTATAACTCTTAATGCCGACGCTAATCTTCATTATAAAATCTATGACCATGATGATGAGAAAATTGATTTGATTCCCGCGTCGTGGACGTATTATGAGCATAGCGCTCTAACGATTACAAACAAGCATTCAACTGTCAAATTTCAAATTCTATCTGGCAGTTCGGCAAAGTTTGAAATTGAAATGAGCGTGCATCGCGGGATGAGCTTTATTCTTGCAATCGATCGGATAGTTCGTGGCGCTCGCGGGAGGCTACACGGTGATGGCTTTTCATCGATGAACGAATGGGCAACCCGACAGCGTCTGCTCGATAACGACTTTAGAAAATTAAAAACGATTATAACTGATTTGGTTATGGTTTCATTTTGCATTCCGGGAGTAAGAAGTGTGTGTGTGAATGCGATATTTTGTCTTATGTTCTGTGTCGTTCCCGACTGTCTTATACATGGCGTAAATCCAGGCGACGATTTGCATGCCGTGATAACGAGTCGACTGACCGTGGGATGCAGTCCATATATCGACAGGATGACGCGTCCAGTTTTGGCAGGATGTCGTGATATCATCATGTTGCAGGAGGCTCTAGAATCCTTCAATTTTTCGATGTATTATCACGATTGATACGCTGCTTTTGTAGTATGTTTTGTATTTGCGCGTGAATGAAGTGTATATTATATTTGTTCGCAGGGGTGTTGACGTGTTCAAATTGAATGATATATTTGTATGCATACCGATATTTTAATGAGATATGTGAAACTCGCCGTCGTGCGGTTCAATGACGTCGGAAAATGGGCTTTTCCATACAGCCGTCTCTCTCTCTCTCTCTCTCTCTCTCTCTCTCTCTCTCTCTCTCTGAGGTGTGAGACGTGTTAATTAGTGCTCCGTAATTACATACCGAATTAAGTGGGAAAAACAGTTCAGTGATACGAATAAATGGGCACCGTATGAATTTACGGATAGAGGAATGTGGAAAAGTGTTTATTGTTACGTCCCAGCGTAACTTTTTGCTTTTTCCTTTCTTTTTTTAGCATAATTTCTTAATTAAATTCCCTTTTAGTTCCTTTATTCCGGCCTCCGGATGCGAAATATTCGTATCATGGCTTAGGCTCATTGTATTCGGTGCGCTGTTAGAGTATTAGTTGTAAAATCATGCACGCTGTATGATTATTATCATAAAATGTGGTACAATAGGGCTATAGGCGACGGTCCACGTTAAAAAACCGAACGCGCTAGACGTGGCACCTCATGGGTGGTGTGGAACTCCACGTATCTGAAATTATATAAAGTACAACCTTACATATGCATTTGCATTTGTGGGGTG
Source organism: Priocnemis perturbator (assembly GCA_963942575.1). Lineage (NCBI taxonomy): Eukaryota > Metazoa > Arthropoda > Insecta > Hymenoptera > Pompilidae > Priocnemis > Priocnemis perturbator. Next base: position 19,814,034 of record OZ012645.1, read on the forward strand.
CAGCGTTCTACTTTTCAATAGAATGAAGTCTCGTAGAAGATAGATATTACGATCCCATTGAACCCTTTCCTTTATAATTTTGTCTAATACTTACCGTTTACAGGAAAAAAGCTGACTAGCGCAACCTGTGGACCCTGTACATGTGCATTTAAAAGTAATACGTATCGTACAATTGGTTGCAAAATAATGACCAATAAATGACAATGGAAAAGTCAGTTAGAGTCCCGGGGAAATAATTTGCAGTAGGTACGTAAAATACGCGCTCAGAATGGTTTGACTTTTCAGATATTTCAATTAGTCGGGAGAGGCACAAAGTGAGTTTCGGTTTTCCATTGACAGGGTTTTTGCTATTATTGCCGTCTTTTATCATGCCTTCTTCGACAATACGCACGTTGCGACATTTCGTGGGGAGAATGCGACAATGGACGTACATATGGATTACAGTATACATGGTGCATTGCCAAAGAAGGAACACCTTCTTCTTTCTCGAAATGGGGATAGCGTTGTTAAACTAAGCGTGCGTAGTAAGAAAAAGGTTTCAAATCAATGTTACTGAAACCAAAATTTATGAAATATATATTTTGCCCATATCTATTATAAACCAATACGACACATCTATTCCGTTGACAAAATATTAAAAACTATCCGTAGTAAGTACTAAAATATTTTTAAATGAATATCGTTTGTTGCTGTGTGATGAAAAATTAAAAAAAAAATTATTCTGTGAAAAAAATTGAACCATGACTGGGCGTGAAACGTACGAAAAAATCCCACGCGTCGACGAGCGACGATGAGTACGACGAATCAATCCCAAACTCTCCTCGATTCATTTTTCGATGCATCGCGCTATGCTCAGGGCGGTGGTGCCCGATTTGCCTTCCGGCTGAAAGAACGCAATGGTACGTGTATATTTTACTATTTTGTTCGAACATTTTTTTTTTTAATATGCACACCGTTTGCCGACGTGCCGACGTGTGCATTTGTATATTATTGCATATGTGATCGAATTTATGTTATGAGAACAATTTTTACGTTGCTTCCACGCCACCCATGAGGTGCCACGACTAGCGCGTTCGGTTTTTTATTGTGGACCTTCGCTAATAGCCCTATTGTACCACATTTTAAAATTAGTCGCTAATGACAACTTCAAAAATAGCCCTATTGTACCACATGTTAAAAGTAGTCGCTAATGACAACTTAAAAAATGTGGTACAATAGGGCTATTGTCGAAGGTCCACAATAAAAAACCGAACGCGCTAGTCGTGGCACCTCATGGGTGGCGTGGAAGACCACGTAAAAATTGTTCTAATAACATAAATTCGATCACATATGCAAAAAAATCAAATGCGTCCCTGGGGTGGGATCCTTTCAAATGCTTTCATAAATATGGGATAAGAAATGTTGCACTTCCCAGCCGGTTGAACTAGTCGAAGTGCGACCCCGGGTCAGTAGGTTAGGCCAGGCCTGCAGAACTTGTGACACGCGTGCCACATCTTCCCCCCTGGCACCGTACCGCCCCGCGGTGCCGGCCGAGGAGAATTGCCCCCTCTCCTGTAATATTTACAATGACGCGACGACAGTCGAACATCGAAGACGTAGCCAGAGGTGCCCGTAACACGGTACCCACTCTCTGATCTCAGAGCAGTGGCCATAGAGAGGGGGCTCTTCTCCTCGGCCGGCACCGCGGAGCGGTACGGTGCCAGGGAGGGAGACGTGGCACGCGTGTCACAAGTTCTGCAGGCCTTTTTTTTTTTTTTTTTTGTCGAGGAGGAAATCTTTCAAAGACACCCCACGGCCCAGCGAGGGGGACGCGAGGTAGTGCCGGATTTCCACCGGCTAAAACCTCCCCGATGCCACATCCCTGCTCGAGAGTGGGTACGTTACGGGAATTTCGCGCACGAATTACGTCCGCGACGCACCCGAGGATGGCGTGAAGCGCCCAATACTTTGGAGGCCGCCAAGCGGCCTCCGAAACGGCTAGGTTATAGACTCGGCGCCGCGAAGCGGCGCCGAGCCGCTCATCAAATAAGTTGCCAAAAAGGCTCTACAATTGCAATAGAGTGACGATCACTCATTGAATTTAGAAAACTACCCAACGACCCGCGTAGATAAGACCGCTCGACCAGGCATCTGCCGAGCGGCCAAAACTCCCGAGGGCGCTCAGAGGGAGCGCCCTGGCTCGACGCGCGCGAGGAGCCTTATGAAACTACCCGGCCGACGGCGGCTACGAATCCGAAACCGTCGGCCACCGGTGATGCGGCGACCGCAGAGAGGGCAGCTCCCGACGGTCGCCCACGCGGTTATCCCCCGTCCCCTCGCACAGCGGGACGGAGGAAGGGAGGCGGAAGCCTCCTCGGACGCCGCACGCGGAGCGAGTCGGGATCGCGTTCCCGCTCTCGCTCGGCAGCCTCCTTCTCGGACATGACGCCCTCGCAGAAGGAGGCGAACGCACTCCAGGACCGGTCGCTCCGGAGCATCTCGGGGAGAACGCACCGAAGAGAGAGGTCCCAGCCGCAAACGCTACGAAGGACACGGCGTTCCCGTGCCCACGCCGGGCACTCCTCGACGGTGTGCGCCGCCGTGTCCCTACCCTCCCCGCAGTGATGGCACTGCTCGGACAGTTCCCTCCCTAGGCGACACAGGTACACCCCGAAACATCCGTGTCCGGTGAGCACCTGCGTCATCCTGAAACTAAGCGCGCCCCGCGATCTGCTGACCCAATCTTCGAAGATGGGGAGCAGCGCCTCGACGAGCGTCCGGCTCTTACCGTTGGGGAGATCCGTCAGCCGATCGCGCCATGTGCCGATCGACCTTCTTCTCCCCTCACTGCGCTCGACCCGGATGGTGTTCGCCGCAACCACCGGATCGATTCGTCGCTCTCGCAGCTCGACTCGTCGCCGATGAGCCGCCGCGAGTTCGCGCGCCATGAGATCTATGGGCACGACGCCCGCGAGAGTCCTCGCCGCCTCCAAGGAGACGGTTCGGTATCCCCTTATCACCCTCAGAGCCATCAGGCGCTGGAGGGAGTCCAGCGCCCTCCAGGTGGGGGCTGATAATCTATCCGCCCATATCGGTGAGCCGTACATCACCATAGCGTGCACGACCCCCAAATACAGGCGGCGAGCACGGGCCCCGGGGCCCCCTAGATTCGGCAGCAGCCGCGCGAGTGCCGCCGCCGCGCCTTCCACCCGTGGTATCAGCTTTTTGATGTGTCGATCAAATTTCCACGTCTGATCAAGGAGGAGTCCCAGATAGCGGAACCCCTCGCCCACGGGGGTTAACTCCCCATTGTCGCCGAGGCCGATGCCCGCGACCGCCGGGACGCCCCGGCCGTGGAGCCTGCGGTAAAACCACATGGCCTCCGTCTTGGCCGGAGCGACGCAAAGGCCGAGAGCACGGATGCGATCGAGGACAGAGGCCAGCGCCTGGCCGGCCAGCTCGATGGCCCTCTCGCAGGAGTCCCCCCCGGCGAGGACGAGCGTGTCGTCCGCGTAGCAGACGACACTTACTCCTGGAGGCCGAGGGACCCGCAGAACCCAGTCATAAGTCAGGTTCCACAAGAGTGGACCCAACACCGAGCCCTGCGGTACCCCGCGCGTAACCCGCCGCGTTTGGACGCCGCCGTCCTTTACGGTAAACGTTACCGTTCTGTCCCGCAGGTAGTCCCGGACGACGGCCCGGAGATACGGCGGAAGGCCGTAATGCTCCAACGCATCCCGAATCGCCCCCCAGGGGAGAGTGTTGAATGCATTGACGATGTCGAGGCTCACCGCCAACACCACTCCACCCCCGGTAGTCACGCCCGTCGTGAAGCCGCGCACGCGCTCCAACGCGTCGATCGTCGAGCGCCCGCAACGAAATCCGAACTGGTCGTCATCCAGGTTCGGTCCCACCCCGGACAGATGCGCATTAATCCTAGCGGCGAGCAAAGTCTCAAAGAGTCTGCCCGCCTCGTCCAGAAGGCATATGGGGCGGTAAGCGGAAGGAGAGTCCGCCGGCCGCCCCACTTTGGGGACCAGAACCAAGTTCGCCGTCTTCCACGGAGCGGGGAATATTCCTCTTCGGAGGCAAACGTCGAATATCTTCGTCAGCCTCGGGTGCAGCGTCTTGAGGGCCGGCGCGAGCACCCTACCGGGTACACCGTCGGGCCCCGGCGCGGCGGTCTTGGCACGCATCCTATTCACCGCGAGGCTGATCTCATCTCCCGCGACGCGAAGTTCTTCGTCCCATTCTGGGGAGTCGCGCGGGGCAGGTCGCGGCTCCTCTCCATCCTCGTCCGGAGGGAAGAGCGCGTCCAACACCTGCTTCAAGAACTCCGGCTCGAGTCTGCTCGTAACCGGAGGTCCCCCGTCACGCAGCTTGCGCAGCACGATCTTGTACGGGCGGCCCCATGGATCCAGTTCGACCTTCTCCACGAGTTCCGCCCACGTTGCGCTCTTCGCGCTGCGTATCGCGCTTTGGAGAGCCCGACGAGCGCAGGAGTACGCGTCGTACAGAGCGCGCTCCTCCTGCGGCGTCCCTCGTTGTCGTCGGCGACGGAAGCGGAGCAACCGGCGCCGCGCGGAGATGCAGGCGCTACGTAGCGCCGCGATCTCCGCCGACCACCAGTACACTTCCCGCTTCCCGCTGGGCTTCGTCTTGGCTCGGGGCATGGAGGCATCGCAGATTCTCGTCATCGTGCGCCGAAAGCGCACAGCCGAGTCATCCGGATGCTCCTCCTCCTCCTCTTCCCGCGAGGCGGGCGGCGGCGGTTGCGCCCAGTCCTCCATAATGACGGCTGTGGTCAGCGCGTCCTCGTCCAGCCCTCGGAGGACCCACCTACGGGCCCGGGCCACGCGCCCGCGCTGGGGGGCGCCGGCAGGACGGCCCCCCACGCTGAGCTCGATGACGATGTAGAGGTGGTCGGAGAGAGACTCGATATCCTCCGCTACCGACCACCCCCGCACCAGGCGCGCGGCAGAAGGCGTCGCCCACGATACGTCAACGATCGAGCCGCCGTTCCACCGCACGCAGGTGCTTGCGCTTCCCACGTTGAGGAGTCGAAGTCCTCTTGGCACTGCCCATCCCTCGAGGGTTGCTCCTCTTCGGTCCGTGGTTCCGTTCCCCCATGCCGCGGACTTCGCGTTGAAGTCGCCCAGAACGAACGCACAGGCTCCCGGCAACCTGTCCAGGCGACTGCCCAGCCGCTCGAGGAACGCCTCGAAGTCAGCCAGGCGTGCATTGGGGGAGAAATAGCACCCGACGATGTGAATCCCCCCCCATTTCGCGATCGCGAACCCGTCCCCACGCTCTACGAGCGAGCACGGTGGGGAGTTTGCGACGTGCCGCTGCACGATAGCAACGGCACCGCACGCGGAGCCAATCCATCCCGGACGGTCCGGGATAGCGTATGGCTCAGATACGACGGCGAGCCCAACGCATCGCTCCATCATGCTGTGGATCAGGAGATCCTGAGCACGGGCGGAACGATTCAAGTTTGCCTGGATCATGCGGGTGAAGGCGAAGCCTCCATCGCCTCCTCCAGGCCGTCGAACATGTTTGCCGTCGGGACCGGTCCCGACGGCTCGTCGCATCTATCTAGTACCACGACGGGCACCATCGCCGGCTCAGAGGGAGCAGGGGGCGGAGCGCTCGCCGCGGTCGACCCGCTCGCGACAGATGCGGGTTCCGGCGCGGACTCGGGCGCGGACTCGGGCGCAGGCTTAGGCGCGGCCCTCGGCGCGGCCTTCGGCGCAGACGCGATCGCGACAGTGCGCGCGGGCACGACGGTTTCCACGCTGACGATGCGTGGACCTCGCGGCGCGGGGGCGTCGGTCGCGACGCCCTTGGGGGTCGAAGAGGCCGGCTTTCCGGCCCCTTTTCCCGTCTTTTTGAGAGGCGGGGCACAGGACTTACTGCCGAGCCTATGCCCCGACGGCCTCCCGAGATCCTTGCACAGCACGCAAAGCGGAGCGGCCGTGCAAGTATTCGCGCGGTGGTCGGTGCTACCGCAGTTGTAGCACCGATTGCTACGGTCCACGTCACTAGGACACGTCGCCCGGACGTGCCCCATGCGCAGACACTTGTAGCATTGTAGGGGGCGCCTCGGCAGGGCTTCCACCCTTGCGGCGGCCCATCCTACTTTGAGGTCCCTGGCCACGGAGATCTTTCGAGCCGCCATGGCAGGGCACCTCACCCATATGGTGCCCATTCTGGAGGGAGCAGCGCGCACCTCGCCAGTGCGCACCTCTCCCTCCGAGCACCCCGTCGCAGCGCAGATCGCGGCGGTGACGTCTGCCGGGGTAGCGGACGCGTCGAGCCCCAGCAGACGAACGTCTCCCGTTGGGGTGGGACGTCCGACGCGGACGCCCATCGGCCCCACCACGTCCCGAAAACGTTGGGCGAGAGCGTCGGCCAGTGCCGCGCTCTTCGCCCCGGGAATGGTAACGGCCATCCCTCCCGCGGCGGTGTACTTAAATCGAAAGCCACCGGTGATGCCGATGGCCACTAAATCAATCTCCGCGCGCGCCTTCCTCATAACTTCCGCCCACCCCTCGTAGGGTGAGTCGGGACGGCGGTGGAGCGTCACCACCGCCGCTCGCGGCTTCCTCGCGAGAGGGATGCTCGTTCCCCTCTTATCACTATTAACCTTCCCGCCCCTGGACGCAGGGACGGGAGCCGCGACGCTCGCGGCTTGCTTCCGGGCCGCTTGCCCGGAAGCGCGTTTCGCCTTCTTGCCGGCGACCTGTGCCCACGACAATGGGCCAGGTTCGCCGGCAACGCTCGCAGAGGGAGGGGCGTCGCCACTTACCTTAGGGGCGGCGGCTGGCGTCCCGGGAGCCGCCCCCTTTCCCTCGTCGTCCCGTCGCCGCTTCTTCCCCGGGTTCGCCGGAGTTGCAGCGGCCGAACAGGGCACAGCTGTGGCTGCAGGCTTCCTTGCAGCTCCCGGAACGGCCGGCGAAGGGGAGCGCGTCCTCTTCGGAGCCGCTTCCCGCGGTGGCCGAAGCTGCTGCTGTTGCGTAGCGGGCGGTTGGGCAGGTGCCCGAGACGCCGCCACGAGGGGCTGCACCACCGCTGTGAGGGCAACGATGGCAGCGCGCAGCCCCTCATTTTCTTCCCGGATGAGGCAGACCACCTCATTCCGGATCCGAACCATAGGGTCGACCTCGGCAATCGGCCCCCTCCTCGCCGCCTCCAGCCTCGAGGCGGCGGTGGACGACGTCGTCGGCATCGGCGTCTTCGTCGGCGCCTTCGACGGCGCCCTGGTGCGGTCATCCCTCGGCGGCGACGGTTCCCTCTCCTTGAGGGCCCTCCGCAGCTCCGCATTCTCACGTTGAGAGCGCGCGAGCTGCTCACGGAGCGAGGCCACCAGAAGGGCCTCCCGGTGCGATGCAGAGTCGCTGTCCACGCCCGGGTCGGCTCGGGCGAACCCAACACTAAAGGCGGCCTCCAGGGTATCGACCGCGCTCCTAAGGGCCCTCACGTTTTGGCCCTTGAGGTTGTTGGAGGTGGCGGCAATCCTCAAGTTCTGCAGGCCTGGGTTAGGCTATGCAATCCAGTTCAATCGAATTTTTCATTATGTATGAGTTTATTACTGATGGTAGTGTGTCGAACATTATTTGTAAGGGAATGTGGCTCATCGTCGTGTGATTTAAGCAAGAAAAAAAACTATCGCAAGAAAAAAAAAATTTACCAATACGGGGCGCGAACCTGCGACACGAAAGCTCTTAACCGCTGCGCTAACCGCACTCTTTAAAAGGTATTTAATATTTCCGAAAGTAAGGTGCGCACGCTTTCAATTAAATCGAAACGAGTAAATTCCCTTGATATGTATATTACTCGGTTGTGCGCAGACGTACGAAGAATCGTCCAATGCGGTGACTATATGAAGGTAATGAAAATATTTAAAGTATTCATTCGGTTAGCGCTCAAAATACGCCGAAAACATCGGTTTTTATTTATTTCAACTGCGACGGACACTACCACAAAATCTGAAAAAAAATTGAGATAATAGTCATGACAATACTTAACTACAGAATTTGTAAAAATCCAGTCGGTCGAAAACTTGAACACGTAATCGATATTTTTCGTGTTTTTTTTAAGTTTTTCATTTTTTATGCATAGACTTTGCAAGAAAAAAATCTGCAAAAATTCCCAACCGTAAATACACATGTTCAGAATATTCAGGATTTTTTGCAGAATTTTTGCGTACCGTTAAATACGGGAAATGTGCAAAAAACCGGTATTTTATTTTACCCTATAACTACCCGTTTGATGGAGATAGAGGGCTCAAACTTGGCAAAGCACGATTTCTTTCAATTACCTATCGAATGACGTCTTGCGAGATAAATTCGGTGAAAGTGCATTTTTGACCATTTTGGCCTGCCCAGCCGAAAGAGAATTTCATATTTCGTTGCCGCTGTCGCATGCCAAACGAAGCACATGGGTACAGTGATAGAAGATTTGGCCCGTTTGCACCATCGGTGCACCTGGGAGTGGGGATACGGAAAAGTGTGCGTGCCCTGTCCGTGAGAGCTGCGCGCGCCGTTTCTCACCGAATCGCGCTCGGCTTGGTGAGAAGGACGGAACTATGCTGCGTCTCCCTTCCACCAACGTCGCGTGACGTCACGTATCGTAACGACACATAAGAAGGACAGAACTATGCTCCGTCCCCTTTCAACGAACATCACGCGTTGCGTCTTTGTTCGACATGCAGTCGCGGCGTCGCGTCTTCGTTCCGCACACAGGCCGGTGACAGTGGTGCCAGATTTCGCATAAGGCATCGCACGTACCATTGCGTTCTTTCAGCCGGAAGGCAAATCGGGCACCACCGCGTTGAGCAGAGCGCAATCCAGCGAAAAGTGAATCCAGGAGAGTTTGAGATTGAATCGTCGTCGCTCGTCGACGCGGTCGAGTTATTTTTTTCGTAGGTTCGCGGTACGCCATGGTTCCATTTTTTTTTCACAGAATAATTTTTTTTTTAATTATTCATCACACAGCAACAAACGATATTCATTTAAAAATGTTTTAGTACTTACTGCGGATAGTTTTTAATATTTTGTCAACGGAATAGATGTGTCGTATTGGTTTATAATAGATATGGGCAAAATATATATTTCATAAATTTTGGTTTCAGTAGCATTACTCTTTCTATGGTAGTAATAAATAAGAAAGTATATAATAAATGTCAATTATTGCGGATTATGCATTAACCGTGAAACAAGTAACAGGAGCTTCTTGCACTAGAACGTTCTGAGGGATCGTACTAACACGCGATTTTAACACACGACAGCGTACGTCAGGAAGAATTTGCTTGACACGACGCGACGACGGTGCGAATGTTTTTATGAGTTGTTCTCTATGATTTGTTCTGCATGATTTCTTTTCTAAATAGAAGGTGATCAAATTGTGTATATATTCTAACAGTTCTCAGCAAGTCCCATCACATTGATTTGAAACGTTTTTCTTACTTCGCACATTTAGTTTAAGAACGCTCTCCCCATTTCGTGAAAGAAAAAGTTGTTCGGTTGAAGGCAATTCACCGTTCATACTGTAATCCATATGTACGTCCATTGTCGCATTCTGCCCACGAAATGTCGCAACGTGCGTATTGTCAAAGATGGCATGATAAAACAGGACAATAATAACAAAATCCCTGTGAATTGAAAACCGAAACTTTCATTGTGCCGCTCCCGACCGACCGCTGGTCCCGGTTGGACTAATTGAAATATCTGAAAAGTCTAACCATTCTTAGCACGTATTACACGTACGTTCGTACGTACTAGAAATGATTCCCCCGGAACTGTAACCGACTTTTCCAATGTCATTTATTCATCATTATGTACGATATGTATTACATTTAAATGCACATGTACAGGGTGCACAGGTTGTGATAGTCAGGTTTGTTCGTGTAAACGGTAAGTATTACACAAAATTATAGAGGAAAGTGTTCGATGGGATCGTAATATCTATATTCTACGAGACTTCATTCAATTCGAAAGTGCAACGCTGCACCCGACAAATGCAAATGCGTATGTAAGGTTGTTGTTTCTAAAATTTAAGATACGTGAACTTCCACACCACCCATGAGGTGCCACGACTAGCGCGTTTGTTTTTTTAACGTGGACCGTTGCTTATAGCCCTATTGTACCACATTTTATGATAATCATACAGCGTGCGGCAATACCTCTGTCCACTTTGAACGACGGATATATTGAAGGTGGACAGAGTTATTGCCCCACGCTGTAGAAGTAAGGGTTAGAAAAGAAATGAGAGCATTTTTGTGTGGGGGCCCCAGCGGGGAGGTCGCCACACAAAAATACAATGTCAACATTAGTATGAAATAAAATGAACAAACAAAAAAAAATGCTCTCACTTCTTTTTAACCCTTACTTCTACAGCGTGGGGCAATAACTCTGTCCACTTGAATATCTCCGTCGTTCAAAGTGGACAGAGGTATTGCCGCACGCTGTATGATTATCATAAAATGTGGTATAATAGGGCTATAGGCGACGGTCCACGTTAAAAAACCGAACGCGCTAGTCGTGGCACCTCATGGGTGGCGTGGAAGTTCACGTATCTGAAATTATAGAAACTACAACCTTACATACGCATTTGCATTTGTCGGGTGCAGCCTTGCACTGTTCAATGGAATGAAGTCTCGTAGAAGATACATATTACGATCCCATTGAACCCTTTCCTCTATAATTTTGTGTAATACTAACCGTTTGCAGGAAAAAAGCTGACTACCGCAAACCGTGGACCCTGTACATGTGCATTTAAAAGTAATACATATCGTACAATTGGTTGCAAAAGAATGATGAATAAATGACATTGGAAAAGTCAGTTAGAGTCCTGGGGAAATAATTTGCAGTAGGTACGTAAAATACGCGGTCAGAATGGTTTGACTTTTCAGATATTTGAATTAGTCGGGAGCGGCACAATGTGAGTTTCGGTTTTCCATTGACAGGGTTTTTGCTATTATTGTCGTGTTTTCTCATGCCTTCTTCGACAATACGCACGTTGCGACATTTCGTGGGCAGAATGCGACAATGGACGTACATATGGATTACAGTATGAACGGTGAATTGCCTTCAACCGAACAACTTTTTCTTTCACGAAATGGGGAGAGCGTTCTTAAACTAAACGTGCGAAGTAAGAAAAACGTTTCAAATCAATGTGATGGGACTTGCTGAGAACTGTTAGAATATATACACAATTTGATCACCTTCTATTTAGAAAAGAAATCATGCAGAACAAATCATAGAGAACAACTCATAAAAACATTCGCACCGTCGTCGCGTCGTGTCAAGCAAATTCTTCCTGACGTACGCTGTCGTGTGTTAAAATCGCGTGTTAGTACGATCCCTCAGAACGTTCTAGTGCAAGAAGCTCCTGTTACTTGTTTCACGGTTAATGCATAATCCGCAATAATTGACATTTATTATATACTTTCTTATTTATTACTACCATAGAAAGAGTAATGCTACTGAAACCAAAATTTATGAAATATATATTTTGCCCATATCTATTATAAACCAATACGACACATCTATTCCGTTGACAAAATATTAAAAACTATCCGTAGTAAGTATTATAACATTTTTAAATGAATATCGTTTGTTGCTGTGTGATGAATAATTCAAAAAAAAAATTTTCTGTGAAAAAAAATGGAACCATGGCGTACCGCGAACCTACGAAAAAAGTAACTCGACCGCGTTGACGAGCAACGACGAGTCAATCTCAAACTCTCCTGGATTCACTTTTCGCTGGATCGCGCTCTGCTCAGGGCGGTGGTGCCCGATTTGCCTTCCGGCTGACTGAACGCAATGGTAGGTGCGATGCCTTATGCGAAATCTGGCACCACTGTCACCGGCCTGTGTGCGGAACGAAGACGCGACGCCGCGACTGCATGTCCAACAAAGACGCAACGCGCGATGTTGGTTGAAAGGGGACGGAGCATAGTTCTGTCCTTCTTACGTGTCGTCACGATACCTGACGTCACGCGACGTTGGTGGAAGGGAGACGCGGCATAGCTCCGTCCTTCTCTCCAAGCCGAGCTCGATTCGGTGAGAAACGGCGCGCGCAGCTCTCACGGACAGGGCACGCACACTTTTCCGTATCCCCACTCCCAGGTGCACCGATGGTGCAAACGGGCCAAATCTTCTATCACTGCATGGGTACGACCGTGGTGGAAAGAGGACGGAGAGCATAGTTCTGTCTTTCTCGCAACTGGGTGCGCGCGCAGCGTCGACGTCATAAGGACGCTTCGTTGGTGGAAAGGAGACAGAGCATAGGACTGTCTTTCTTTTTGTTGGTTGTGACGTCACGGTACGCAACCCTTGGTGGAAAGGAGACGGGCAGCATAGCACCTTCCTTGTCTCCGTACGGTACGGTCAACCGCCGTGCCGCGGCACGCACATCGCACACACAGACAGTGATCCCAGAAGTGGCATCCTGCCGCACACAGAGCGTAGTATGCGTGCATGTCCGTGAGAACTACGAGCCAATCGAATGGCGTGTAGCTCTCACGGACACGACGCATACTACTTCTCTCTCTTCCCCCACCACGCGTGAAACATGCGGCAGGACAGTGATCTCAGAAGTGGCATCCTGCCGCATTGCGGCACGCTTGTATGCGTGCCGTGTCCGTGAGCGCTGCGCGCGCACCGTACGTAGCCAAGGAACGAGCTATGCTTTTCGTCTTTCTTCTACCAATGTAGAGAAAAATGACGTTAGAAACTGCGCGCGCACCGTACGTAGAGACAAGGAAGGAGCTATACTTCTCGTCTTCTTTCTCTTTCTACCAATGTAGAGTACAATGACGTCACAAGCTGCGCGCGCACCGTCGAGGACAAGGAAGGCGCTATGCTTCTCGTCTTCTTTCTACCAATGTAGAATAAAATGACGTCAGAAGCTGCGCGCGCACCCAAAAGAAAGAGACACAGAATTATGCTCCGTCTTCTTTCCACCACGATCGCACGCACGTGCTTCGTTCGGCATGCGACAGCGGTACCGAATTCACTTTTCGGCTGAGCGTTGAGCCGGCTGAAATTGTCAAAAATGCACTTGTACCAAATTTATCTCGCAAGGCGTCATTCGATAGGGGATGAAAAGAAAAACGCTCTATGCCAAGTTTCAACCCTCTATCTCCATCAGAAGGGTAGTTACAGGGGAAATAAAAAAATCAGTTTTTGACACATTTTTCGTATTTAGCGGCGCGGAAAAATTCTGAAATATTTTGAGAATATTCAGAACATGTGAATTTATGGCTGGGAATTTTTGCAGATTTTTGTCTAGCAAATCCTAAGCATAAAAAATCAGAAACCCCCCAAAAACACGAAAAATTCCAATTACGTGTTAAAGTTTCCGACGCACAGAATTTTTATAAATGCTGTAGTGAAGTATTGGCATAAGTAGTAACACCAATTTTTTTTAGATTTTTTGGTAGTGTGCGTCGTAGTTCAAATAAATAAAAACCGATATTTACGACATATTTCGTGTAATAACTTATTGAATATTAAAAATAATTGCGTTTTCTTGATATTACCAGTCAGTTATACGATGCTCTATGTTTTTGCATGCGAGAGAGCAATGTACAAATAAAGGGAATTAAATTATTTCGAGTTTATTGAAAGTCTGTGTGTACAGTATGTACTTTGAAAAATATTGAATGGTAAACCAACAGGACGAGTAGCTCGTTGGTTAAGCTAAACCCGCCTGCGACATCGTTAGACACATTTGTCAGAGGTTCGCGCCCAGGAGGCGCGCTCACCTTTTTTTTCTTTCTAACAACTACACGACGGTAAGCGATATTCACTTACAAGTATTTTAAACATACTTCTATAATAGTTAACTGTATTGTGTATGAAATATATATGCACGCATTGCATTATTTATGTAATCTTTACTTATATTATATCACCCAATGAAGCTTCCAATGCGTGTCATGCATTCGAACACAGGAACATTCTACGAATCTACTAGTATAAGTATTTTATTCTCCAAATATAAATTTTAACGTGGTCTTCCACGCCACCCATGAGATGCCACGACTAGCGCGTTCGGTTTTTGATTGTGGACCTTCGCCGGTAGTCCTATTGTACGACATTTTTAATTTATTAAATTACACTGGTGATGGGATATGTGTTAAGAAAAGCATATTTTCAACACATGACAGCAATCACCATACGACAGATTTCTTAAACGTAAAGACATGCGGTCTGACACAAGTGAGGCCAGACCAATTTTTTTTTGCTGTAGCTCTCCTTTTCGGATAGGTACGGTCTGACACAGGTGAGGCCAGACCAATTTTTTTTTGCTTTTTCTTATTCTTTTATAAAAAGTCAATATACCTATACCATTCCTTGAAACATATCCCATCACCACTGTAATTTAACACATTGCGTACGGCTCTCTGCGCGCTCAAACCGCGCTCAAAACCCGCACATTTCCGAACGCTGTAAAAGCATGCTTGGCGAGCAATAGAAAGCGGATACGTACAATTCTACTTTTTATTTGATATTATATTCACATATATTATTCTTAAATATTACTATATATATAGTTTACTGTATCAGAATTTTATTACCTATTTATTGTATCAGATTTTTTACATTTTAACCATTATTTATTTCACAAACTTGGATAATTCTTTAGAGTATGATATTTGGTAAAGCATACTCCTTTGTGCAATGCTGTTCGACACAATTTGCAACAATATCTTGTTTCGCTCCTTTTTTTATTGGACGAACAAACTACATTGTTTGGTTGGGAACTTCTTCTTGCCTGTACTCGTTATTGGTTCCAGTATATGCTCTTTCATATTACCTGAGAGTCTACATGGTGAATCAATGTGTAGATAATTGGTTGTATTTGAAACACTTTGTTCTATGTCCAAATGGGGGAGGCTTTGTTGCCCTGGTAACGTAACAAAAATATTTGCCGTTGCTTCTTTACGTTGCCGATTGAATCGAAATAAAACATGACAACGAGATATCTCGTGACCCGTACGCAACGTTTGAGTGCATAAAAACGAGATATCTCGTGACCCGTACGCAATGTGTTAATAAATTAAAAATGTGGTACAATAGGGCTACCGGCGAAGGTCCACAATCAAAAACCGAACGCGCTAGTCGTGGCACCCCATGGGTGGCGTGGAAGACCATGTGAAAATTTATATTTGGAGAATAAAATACTTATACTAGTAGATTCGTAGAATGTTCCTGTGTTCGAATGCATGACACGCATTGGAAGCTTCATTGGGTGATATAATATAAGTAAAGATTACATAAATAATGCAATGCGTGCATATATATTTCATACACAATACAGTTAACTATTATAGAAGTATGTTTAAAATACTTGTAAGTGAATATCGCTTACCGTCGTGTAGTTGTTAGAAAGAAAAAAAAGGTGAGCGCCTCCTGGGCGCGAACCTCTGACAAATGTGTCTAACGATGTCGCAGGCGGGTGTAGCTTAACCAACGAGCTACTCGTCCTGTTGGTTTACCGTTCAATATTTGTCAAAGTACATACTGTACACACAGACTTTCAATAAACTCGAAATAATTTAATTCCCTTTATTTGTACATTGCTCTCTCGCATGCAAAAACATAGAGCATCGTATAACTGACTGGCAATATCAAGAAAACGCAATTATTTTAAGTATTCAATAAGTTATTATACGAAATATGTCGTAAATATCGGTTTTTATTTATTTGCACTACGACGCACACTACCAAAAAATCTAAAAAAAATTGGTGTTACTACTTATGCCAATACTTCACTACAGCATTTATAAAAATTCTGTGGGTCGGAAACTTCAACACGTAATTGGAATTTTTCGTGTTTTTGGGGGTTTTTGATTTTTTATGCTTAGGATTTGCTAGACAAAAATCTGCAAAAATTCCCAACCATAAATTCACATGTTCTGAATATTCTCAAATTATTTCAGAATTTTCCCGCGCCGCTAAATACGAAAAATGGGTTAAAAACTGATTTTTTTATTTCCCCTATAACTACCCTTCTGATGGAGATAGAGGGTTGAAACTTGGCATAGAGCGTTTTTCTTTTGATCCCCTATCGAATGACGCCTTGCCAGATAAATTTGGTACAAGTGCATTTTTGACCATTTCAGCCGGCTCAACGCTCAGCCGAAAAGTGAATTCGGTACCGCTGTCGCATGCCGAACGAAGCACGTGCGTGCGATCGTGGTGGAAAGAAGACGGAGCATAATTCTGTGTCTCTTTCTTTTGGGTGCGCGCGCAGCTTCTAACGTCATTTTATTCTACATTGGTAGAAAGAAGACGAGAAGCATAGCGCCTTCCTTGTCCTCGACGGTGCGCGCGCAGCTTGTGACGTCATTGCACTCTACATTGATAGAAAGAGAAAGAAGACGAGAAGTATAGCTCCTTGCTTGTCTCTACGTACGGTGCGCGCGCAGTTTCTAACGTCATTTTTCTCTACATTGGTAGAAGAAAGACGAAAAGCATAGCTCGTTCCTTGTCTACGTACGGTGCGCGCGCATCGCTCACGGACACGGACGCATACAACTCTCGCCTTCCCCCACCACGCGTGCCGCAATGCGGCAGGATGCCACTTCTGAGATCACTGCGGCAGGATGCCACTTCTGAGATCACTGCACACAGACACGGCACGCACACACTTTGCGGTTTCCCCCACCACGGTCGCCACATATGCGGTTTTAGGCCGGAACTGATATCGCTGCCAGTAGGGTATATGGGGGGGGGGGGGGGGGGGTCGGTGTTGCGTCCAGCTAGTGGAGGTGGAAGCAGCCGCGTGAGGGGCCCCACCCGTGGACCACACTGTCTTAAGTGTTTCGTTAGCGGGAGGTGTGGATTAGGCACAAGATAAAAAAAATATACCATACGTTTACTATTATGTTCACATATAGGTATGTATATGAATGAACTAATAAAGCTATCGAATCATCGATGCTGCACTTACACTAAATAGATTATTATCGCCTCCGTTTAAACGGATTTTTAATGTATTTGCTTTTATGAATAGCGTATTCGTCTGAGATATCTTATCTATTATGTCAGCAGTTTCTTGAGCGATTTATTTATCACAGTGGTCGTGTTCATGCCTACAGCCACATTACTTGTGCCACAGAGTTAGTTGAATATTTTGCAACACAAACGATACAACACAGCAGCTGCTTCTGCTCGACGTCATTTTGGTATAGTAATCAAATTGTAAGTCGAACGCAAAACTTCGAAACTTTTACAAAACGCAAGAAGATATCTTATTGTAAAACCATCTCAATTGACAAAGCATTGCATCACAATAAAATTGGATCAATTTCCCGACATTTAATTTGCAAATTAATTTCTTTCAAAATATAAATATCTAACCTGATAACCTCTTAAAATAGTGAATTATCATGGCAGTTCGACATTATTCCCTCCGTTCTGCGAAGTACTTTTAACTGTAGACATAACAGTATGAAGCTGTGCGCTGTGCCCCCATCAGCGAACCACACGTGCAACGCGAAGAAGTTTTAACTATATATACGGCCAGGATCGTACACAGTGACAAAATTATACATACTGTAGAAACTCTGTAACGAAATATTGTAGAATAATGGCGCCCATATATATATATATATATATATATATGCATATCATATATAAAAGGCAAATGTTCGTTTATTCGGTTAGACCACTTTTTGCATCTCCGCTTGAGGGTCCGGTGGCCGAGTTTATTTCCTCTCTGGCTCCTCCTGCATCTTCCTTGTCTCTTTCACTTAACTCTTTCCTCTCCCCCGAGATTGTCTTCACACTCCTACGCAAGCTGAAATAAAAAAAATCGCCAGGCATTGACGGCATCTCTGCCGACATGCTTATAAACGTTCATCAAAAAGTTGCTACTCAACTCTATTACATCTTCCGCGAGTGCATTCGCAGACATTACTTTCCTGCTGCCTGGAAGGTGGCTAAGGTCATTCCAATTCCTAAGCCCGGCAAAGATCTTTCCTCTCCTGCAAGTTATAGGCCTATCAGTCTTTTGCCTATACTTAGTAAAACTCTTGAAAAATGCATCCACCTTTATCTGAGTGCATTCCTTAAAGATAACCGTATCCTAGCTGACCAGCAGTTTGGCTTCAGGGCAGGGCACTCCACCATACAACAGGCTCCCCGCATCACGCAGCATATATCCGTAAATTTAAATACTAAACGCCATACTATTCTGGTCCTTCTCGACTTGGCAAAGGCCTTCGATTCTGTTTAGCACGATGCACTTTTGTACAAACTCCATATGTATAACGTCGACCTAAATATCATTCTTTTTTTACATTCTTACCTTACAAACCGTAAACTCGTTGTAAATATTCTCGAACACTCTTCCGACCCGCGTGTCGTTTCCGCCGGAGTCCCTCAAGGCTCCATTCTTGGCCCGTTACTTTTTAATTTATATATAAACGACATTCCGTCGAGCCCGTCAAGCAATATAGCACTATATGCCGACGACTCGGCTGTTTATGCCTCGTCAATCAAGTTCAAACAGTCGATTAAATATGTGCAGCGTCACCTGTTAGAAATAGAATCCTTTTTTTCAAAATGGAAACTCTCCCTGAATGCGGACAAGTCACAAGCAATCCTTTTTACTCGTAATAACAATATAGCACGGGAAACCTTATATTCCTTTATCAACCTCGGCAGGGTGGACGTGGCCTGGTCGGACTCCGTAACGTACGTCGGGCTCGTACTTGATCGCAAGATGACCTTTAATCCTGCCATCACAGACAGAATCGGCAAAACGATGGCTGCGTTCTACTCTCTTTCGAAGTCCCTGGACTACAAATCACCGCTCAATATAAAACTGAAAATTCTGATTTACAAGGTCTGCCTGCGCCCGGTACTCACGTATGGCATTCAAATCTGGTCCGCCGCTGCAAAAACACATTTTAAAAAGGTGCAAGTTGCGCAGAGTAAAATTTTAAAAATTATATTAGGCTTGCCTAAGGACGCACCCACATCTGAAACCCATAGAGCAGCAAACGTTCCGCTTATATCCGTTTTCCGTGATAATCTTATCGCTCGCTACCTGTCTGCTTCATACTTGAACCCCCTCGCCAGGGCCACCTGCGAATTCAACGTGCATAATATCCCATATAAAATTAAATTCAAACACCCGATGCAACATTCCTCCGTATAATTTTTCTCTTACTGTTTTACTTCAAGTCTCCTGCTTCTGCGCGCGTGCTCCGTCCTGAGCGCATGCGCGTTGGTGGCGTTCTACGGCTCGATCTACTCCGATCTACTCGTCTTCAGTTAGTACGCACGCCGGCCCCTCTGCGGATTTACGGTTTGGCTTACTTCTTAGTCACTACTCTTCTTGTTTCTTATATCTTTCTCTTTCTATTTCTTCTTCACGTCCTTGCAGTTTTTAGTTTACTAGGCGCGCCACCTGTTTTATTCAGGCTAGCGGGCGCCTATATCTCATTCCTTTTTATTTTTGTCTTGGGGATTTTTGCAAATTTTCCCCTAAGTTACTCTTGAGTCTGTAGTCTCAACACCTCATTCCGGTAATACCTGTTATTTAAATCTCAAGTGCTCGATAAAGGTGCCCAACTGGTGCCTAGGCCCGAGTTTCTCCCCCTAGGGTGTTGCCACCCTCGCTCTATGCAACTCCCTAGGGCATCCAGGTTACCACACAACAACAACAAAAAATTCGGTTAGACCACTTCCCGACGTGCTAGCGACTTAATTTTTTTTGCATTCGTCAGATCGTGCTCTCAAATTAACGAAAACGCTCGAAAAAGTTGCAAAAGTTTACCACTAATATGTTTAAGTAGGAATGGGACAGGCAATCTGGTCAAAAGTTAATGACACATAATGAAAATACATATTTCCAAATACAGATAATGTTGTGTACGTTTAATATGGAAAAATGGAAGATTTGTATGTAATTAGTACTACAAAAGATATATGTTCCATTTAAAATAATATTTAACGTAAAAATTGTCATTATTCGGTAACACAGCACAACATTTTTGACATTGTGTGTACCATTGCTGAACTTGACGACCAAATTGTTCCTGAAGTTTAAATTGTGGTTTATGTGATAATATGGGGTAAGTACAATTGTAAAAGTGTGGCAGAAGCTGATGTACATAAAATTATTCTCTAATTAGAGTTTTTATTAATGATAATAACTCATAGTCATTTAAAAAAATAGGCTAATAAACGTGGCAACACCGCAGTCTGGTTATTTGTTTTAAGCGTTTATTGCAGTGTTAGGTAACTTATAACTTATAACTGACTTCACTACGCATCCAAGCGTGATTGAACAGAAGGGTGATTATAAAGAAAGAATCAAAATGTCGCAAGTTTATCGGTGGAAGGGTACAATTGTTAAAAATTGACTGACACCTTTATTGCTAATGGCGAAAAGGAATTAATAACACTGATTACCGAAACACTTTCAACCAAGGGCAATAAAAGGCTGCAAGAAAAGACAACTCAGAAAATTTGTACGTTTTTCAGGAATTGTAATAACATTCATAAAACATAGAACTGTGCTTCTCTTTGTTTTTATTTCTACGTGTTAACAAAAAATCTATATTTTCACGTCAATTCAAAGAAAAAAAATGATTTGATATTCAAATCATCAATTACGATTTTACTTGGCATGTATTTAACGGTATTACAGATTCTGCTTACGCTACCGACGGAACAGTAACTAGCTTTTCTTTACAGCGTTGCCACGTCAACTCCCCATTTTCAATGAAAATATAAGTTGCCTTTATTAATTAATTAATTACTCCATAATTATGTAGTAAACATGTGCGGAATTTATCCCAATCTATAGCTGAATGTTCTCTCTCAATGATACATTTTTTTGGTTAAAATCTGCGATTTATTTCTATTATTTATTAAATTCTTAAGGTTCATAAACACTGTTTCTCCATAAGAGACCGTGTTAAATTATTTAATTATTATCTTCCAAACTATGCAGTCGGGAATTCTGAAATTTTGTATGATCTTCTAATACGTTAAAAGATATCATTCCTCAAAATTTCAAGCTTTTCTGCGATTTTCTAATGTGTGTCCCATTCCTCCTTAAACGTCGAAGAAACGGCAAATTGAAATTAACCGATCTTCCAGATTTCGTACTTCCCCAAGTGCTAGCCACTTGCAATTTGGTCCTCTACTACATTTCACTGTCAAACCACTCAGGAAGCTTGAAAAAGTTGAAAAAGTTGACACCTTCCGCGTGAAAAACATTAACAAAGATATGAACGCTTTTGTTCTCATACTTCCAGATGTGCTAGAGATTTGTTTCTTTTTGCATTCATTAAGACCTGCTCTCCCGGCAACCAGAAAAATCCGAAAAGTTGCAAAAGTTTATTGCTAATTGTTTAAACAATAAAGCGTCATGGTTTCCTAAGTTCTAGCCACTTGACACTCTTTTCTCTATTAGTTCTTCCTCTTAGACACACGGGAATGCTTTCAAAAGTCGAAAAAGTTTACTCCTTCCATGTGAAAAACATTAACAAATATATGACGACTTTGATTTCGGGCGTTTGCTGTGCTAAAGATTTCATTCTTTTCTCATTCGTTAGATCTTGTTCTACGAATAATGAAATAAGTCCGAAAAGTTACAAAAAGCTGATTGTTTATGTTCTTAATCTGTGTAAGAAGTTCGCGTTGAACAGAATAGATAAGTAGCACAAGCAGACAATTTCGCGTGTCCGGCTTTTGTTGAGCATCGACTCCCTACATTATTCTGCGTCCTTATTTAGTAACGTTCTACACCAGTCTTCCAATGTTGGTACTAAATGCGCTATTTATCTTTGTGCCTGACAATCATTTTTCTTACAAGCCCAAGAATTCATGACAATACCATTGAAAATATTAATTTTGTTTCGAATCCACATCCCAAAACGCGTTTATCGGAAGCGCGTACATACATCCGCAAACGTCCTTGGCGATAACGCACACAATAGCCGTTGTAACAATGTTGCGTTACCTGCAACATGTGTCCCAATCCGTAAGCAAACACGGCTGAAGTATTACAGGGATCTTTTACAACGGGAATGATCATTTCAGCCTGAACAGTCATGACAGTTCAGCGCTGAGAAAGTACTGCTCAGTAGAAACAAAGTTCACAGTTTTATTAAAATCGCACTACAGCTATAAGTGAAGTGTGTGTTAGCTTCAGTGCGTGTTTAAATTACTCAAGTGGACTATTTAGAATAGACGCAAGTTTTCCTATTTAATTTATTAATTACCTTTTCTACTTTCTTTCTCTTTCCTAATTTTCTTATTCACCTTTCCTTCTGATGTTTGTTTGGCTCTTTTCCTTCTCATTTCTTTCCATTTTTCTTTTCTTAGATTAGTTAGAATTTAGTATTTAGATTGAATTATTTACAATCTAAATACTAAATTCTAACTAATCTAAGAAATTCTATTGCGTACCAGTAGATAGTGTGCTTCGCTATTTTTGTGATTATAAAGTACGGGAACGAAAAATCTATCGTAGGCTTTTGTATATTTCGCAGTAAAGTAACACATATAAAATAACTGTAAATATGTCTTTGCCAATTCTTTCTTTGTCCGAATCAGCAATTCGTGAATTATCAAACAGTGACGTATTATCAACTGACCATAGCAGTAAATTTAACGAAATTTTGGCTGCTTTTACCGAATTTAAGCCAAGGGAAGTTTTATTGATGTGGAATTTGTATGCTGATATTGTACCTGTTAGAAGAAATGAAAAACATTCAGATTCTTCCGTCGGATGTTACTGAACATATTACACATTGGATTGCCGCTTGCAACAGCAAAACTCTTATATGACGCGCCGCGATACCCGGGCAACGCCGGGTAGCACCTTCTAGTATATATATACACCCATACCTCGCTTTACGCTAGAAGTTGGCCGTTATAGCGAAATGCCGTATCGCGAGATATAGGTGTACGTATATGCAGCGAAAAAATTGGTCGTTGATAGGGACGCTGCTTAAAAAAAACTGACATTGTTACACTTCGGAAGCGATCTGGGCGTAATTATTTTACAATATTTCGTTAATGAGTTTCTATCCTAGTCTGCTCTTTCTCAATTTTTCCTGAACGGTCTGCAGGAGCGTATCGTAGGAAATAATTATTATGTATGCAATCAAACAAGGTAATGTTTCTTATCAATTTTTGTAGCTTCAAATATTGTGGTGAAGCGCACTCAGCGACAAATATGAAAAGAAAATGGATACACGTTTACGTTTACTTCTTCATAACATTTTTCGGTAGCTCTTATCAGGTAAGCGTGGTATTCAATTTTACGAAGTCTGAGCGATATCTCATCTGAAGCAGAAAATAGTTATATATTTTATATTTCGTAGAATGCCACCCCAAGTTCAAACACATACAAAGCTGGAGTTATGGAATTTTCACCAGTTTATGTGAAGAATGATGCTAAGCAAACATTAGAAACAAACGCTGCTAAATATGTAGAATACATTAATAAAGCAGGAGAACAGGTATGTTATTTAGTAGTCTTATGAGTTTTCCGTACTATATTTTCTTTTTTTAATGCGGCACCCATGTCCCTGGAAAGACTCCCCCAGTGCCACTGAGGTTTCTGACTTACAAAGGGTAGTCCAAGTAAGTGGGCACGAGTCATCCTCCAAATTTTGCCAACCCAGGGTGGGACAATAACTCTGTCTACCTTGAATATCTCCGTTGTTTGTCGTAATATGAAAAAATGTTTAATGCAAAACATATTGCAATGCCTCTTTTTGCGTGGGTGGACGCATTTCGGAGATTTCAAAGTTAATTTGTTTTTTTTTTAAAAAGGACGGGTTAAGTTTTTGTACACATTTGGATAGCCTTCGCCAAGTTCCATAACACTTGTTGGGAACATTTTTTCCTATTATGCATAGTTTAGAAGTTGTAACAACTCACACAGACGCGATGATTTCTCTATACTACATCACTTACTCCCTTACTCGCTCTCCGGAACGAACACAGTCAATTCCCTGTATCTATGTCACTATATAGCTTTAAAACTATGCATAATAGGAAAAAATATTCCGAATAAACGTTATCGAACTTGGTAAGCGCTATTCAAATATGTAGCAACATTTAATCCGTTCCATTTGAGAAAACCAAGTTGACCTTGAAATATCCAAAACGCGTCCACCCACGCAAAAAAAGCGGCATCAAAATATGTCCCTCTCTATGATGTTTAAGTTCTGTACCAAATATTTTGTCATATTATTACAACCAACGGAGAAGTTCAAGGTGGACAAAGTTATTGCCCCACCCTGTACATGTAATGTCTGTCCGTAAATTAGGCCCCCCATCACACCGTTTATGTGTACACTCTCCCCCGTCTACTGATTACAGATACAAGCACTGCCCTTCTACGTGTTGCCCTAAATTGGGCCTTGCAGTTTGCCGCGGACGTACACCTGTCTTCTATCCCTCAATGATTTTACCGGTCTCTGTCGTCGATCGTAACTATGCGTCGTACTTATGATCATATTTCGTCGCGTTTGTCTGTGATTTCGTCCGCTTCTAACATCCCACCATCCCTGCCGCATTCTCTTGAAAAGTTTTCTATATTACCGAAGTTATATGTAGCACACCTATGGTAACTGATTTTAAGGAGAAATTTATTTTAAATTTGTTAAATTAAGTAACTTTGAGGCTGTAGGCAGTTAACAATGTAAAACTATTTTCCAGGATGTTGATATCATTGTGTTTCCTGAAGATGGCTTAACTTCCACCTCTCTACCACGTAGAGAGGAAATGGGCCCTTGGACAACTATAGTACCATCTGCCTCAGATAATTATAATCCTTGTATTGAGGATGGTGTACCTGTTTCTCAAGTAAGTATTCTATAAGTTTGAAAAATTAATTACTGCAACATTGAAGTTACTAGGGATTAATGTAGCGTATCCCATGCTTGCAATATCTGTGTGAACAATACAGTGAATTAATTACTTCTATTTTGTATTGTTTTCCTTCTTCAGCAAAGCTTGTGTATGTTTTTTGTTTACAGTTACTTTTCGGTTAAATAGTTTTCATGTTATACATATCTGTTTAATTTAACCAACTTACATTCAATAAACTTCCATCTTGTCATTATTGTTTTAATAAGCTTATAATTAATAACAAGTAAAATAGTATTGTTAATAACAGTAATAACAATGAAAACTCCAAAACAAAAGGAAGACAAAATAGTATGCTGATTTATTAAATAAGAAAGCGTTTGGCAAATATAATTGGCAAATTAAAATAAAAACAAATTTTGATTACCCTTGATATTCAGACATGAAAAGTATCTATAATGTGTTATTGTTTGGTAGATTTGTTTACTTTTATTTTTTTTATCTACTATAATAAATCTATGCAAGATATATATGCCTTGTAATATTTAGTCTTAATTTTATGTATTGATAGCATTATGTAATTTTCTTACGACATAATACTGTGCATATTACAATTTTCAGGTACTGAGGAACATATCATGTGCAGCAAGAAACAATAACATTTATGTTGTTATCAATATCGCTGAAAAACTTCCATGTACTGGAAATACGTGTCCTGCAGATAATGCATATTATTACAATTGTAACGTTATATTTGATCGTTTAGGTAAAATAATTGCAAGGTATTTTCACTTGAAGTTTATAACTCAATTATACATTCTTTTTGGTAACGTTTTTGTACAATATAAAATGTGGTACTGGGTGCTGAATTCATACTTTAGTAATACAAGTATATATCTATACTGTCTACAAAAACATCTGTTTTATTGGAACGAGCAGGTATCGCAAGACATATCTTTTCCTGGAACCACAGTTTAATGTAACAGCAATACCGGAAATTGTTACATTTGATACTGATTTTGGTGTGAGATTTGGTACATTTATATGCTTCGATATATTGTTTGCGCAACCAGCTGTAAATTTAACAAGGGATGAGGGGGTGACTGATATTGTTTTTCCTGCTGCATGGTTCTCAGAATTACCCTTTCTAAGCGGTAAGTGCGATTGCAGTATTACTAACGCATAATGTTCAACTTTTCTAATTTTTAGTTTTTCTTTATTTGAATAATTTATATGTAATTGTTTATTTCAGCTGTTCAATCACATATAGGTTGGTCATATGCGGAAGATGTTAATTTGTTAGCATCTGGATACAACAATCCAAAGAGTGGTAATTCAGGCAGTGGCATTCACCTGGGTAAGAGATTTGTAAATAAATCTTTGGTAATAATAAAGGTTAACGAGACACCGATTTTACTGAGATGTTGAGAGACGTTACTAGACTGAAAATAAAGAGACGCGTGTATTGGTGTTTTTGCTCACAAATCTTCCTTTCCGAGAAAAATGTATTACTTTTTAATGGGTTAAATTGTTCCATACTCCATGTAAAGCACATGTATTTAATATAAACAGAATACGTGTCAATGAAAACCGTAAAAGGGTAATAACCGCAAGAAAAATGTTAAAATACGTCGGGTCGAGTCAACTGCCTTAAACCAATTGTTACATTTTTTTTCTTCGAAAGCAGAGGTCACCGGTTCAAATGCCCGAAAGCGCCTCTCAAAAGTTTGAGCAATATCGCTATCCCATCAATCACAGTCTTCCATTCTTAGTTGACATTTATACTCAATGTGCTGATGGATTGAAAAGCAAACTTAAAAAACATGTAATTACAATGGAAAATGTCAAACTAATTAGGTCCGTAACAAGGAAGTGATTGCTTAATTGAAAAACATAATAGAATCTGTTGAAATGTTACAGGCCGCGCTGGAATTGGCAAAGCTATACAACCCTTGTCTGATTGTGAAGAAATGTTAGTCTTTGACGTTCCAAAAAAGAGTAGTCACAAAACAAGTTCACGAGAGAGTTTCGAAGCCGAAGGTTCGCACTCTGATCTATACGCAAAGCATTCGCATCAAAACATTGTTTCAAGGATGAAACGGGAAACGGTGAATGAATTGTTGCTGCTTCACGAATATCTTGATACCTATGAAACAGTACTCTTCAGTGAAAACATTACGCAAACCGTTTGTCATAATAGATTTTGTTGCGATTTTAACATTGTATTGGAGAACGTTGACCCTGCTACGCATTATCGAATCGCTGTCTTCAATGGTCGCCGTATGTTTGTGCAAACCTATCCAGTAGGTGTCAAGGCATGTGCGATAGTGCAATGTTCAGGGGAAACAGTTCATTCATGTGGGTCTCCAAAACCATCGAATACGATATTCAAACTGATTAATATAACAGGGAATTTTGAAGATTACAATAATATGGTAATTATGCCATCCACACTGGGACCAGAATTACTACCGCTTCAAAAGTTTAGTTATCATAAGGACAAATATGTGGATTATGCACATGTATCAATGCATTCAACTGCTCCACAAAGCAATATAATTACGTTCGGTATATACGCCAGAGACTTTAATGGTGACCATTGAATAAATATCTTCTGCGTGATTGTCACTCCTTTCTGACAGTTAAATAATACACTAATACGTATTACGATATTATTTCTATTCAGTAACGCATAAGTACAATAAGTTAATATGTATAATATTTATTGTTATGAAATTATCTGTAAAATATAAACACATTCAAGATATTGAGCTCAAGTATCTATTTTTTCCTTTTCCGCGATAAATCTGTAATGGGTTGTATAAAATAGGTGCATGAAATAATAATAATTCATAAATACCACACATTAACTGCCCGTAACAATTGCCCGCACTGAGATGCAGTTAAATACAGCTACGTTCATGATTTACGTTGACATAATCTCGCAGAGAAAATCAAACTGCTAAACGTAGAAAATGATTTGCGCACACTCACTAGCGAGATTAAGTGGTATCACGACAAAGTGCAAGAGATATCGTTTAGGGTTTCGCCTGCATCCAAAATTTAGTAAGCTCAGACAAATACAACGTAAATATTAGTGTTTGTAATTGTTTTCGCGCTATTAATATAAAGAATAAAGTAAACGATTTACGTACATTCATACCGCAAATAGAAGAAAGCACCTCCGAACTCAATAAATCTTTTCGTGCCTCAGACATTTATGCTTTCGGTGCTCATACTGATATATCAAGGCCCAACTTTGATGAATATCGACGTAAAGTGGCACAAGATTGTACAAAACCGGCATCAGAAAGTAGCGAAGAACGCAAGGGCCAAAGTTGCATGACATCGTTTGGTAAGCTCAACATTTGTTTGAACTGCATTTCATAAATTGACTTGCTTCGTAATTTTATTGAAATGGTTATAGTTTACGAGTAATACAGAAGAATTAACTATACAGTAAAGATGTACTTATAATTCGTTAATTTGCTTTATATATTTAGATGTAACTGTAGTAGTATATCCAAGAAACACCATTAATTGATCTTAATCATGATGCACTGCAATGTTTCTGGGAGTTCGTTGATACTAATTCAAAATCTTACCTTTGTTTTGTGTATACAAGAGATTTTTTCCTTGGAACCAAATTTCAACGTGGATCTTTATATTAACATTCATAAATATTATTAATGTATCATCTCAGATGGAAAAAAAAGCTAATGTGATATTCTATTTATTTTTAGTGAAATATATAAAAATTACAGAAAATAATTTGTCTATACCCCTTATGTTTTAGATAAAATTTGCTGCTAATAATAATAAAATAAATAAATACATGCAAGTGTTTTTTACCATTCATTTTTACGATTTTTGTATATATAAACATATGTTGCTAGATACGCGATTAACCCAAACAAAAAATGATTATGATAAAAATTATATTTTAAATGCAACCATTAGTGACTTCCGAATAATGTTTAAATTACGTTCAATTAAAAAATTTAAAAAAAGAATAGTTTTAATACCCTTTCATGCATTTTAGAACATTGTTTTTATCAGTACAGCAGCTGGCATGGGACTACGAAGTAGATGTAATAATTATTTTGTACAAATACATATTGTAGCTGCTGGTGTTACTACGCTATATGGAATTAAAGCTCATTTAGTGCACTATATCATGTATATGTCTGCGTCACGAGAGGTTTTGGCAGGAGCGCAAACTGAAGTTAAATTAACTGATATACCAGAAGGAAAGACAGCTATAATTAAATGGAGAGGGAAACCTGTGTTTGTCTATCATCGGTACAAAACACATTTTACTTCTTTCAATACAACAGCATCATATAATGATCTTACACATTTATCCAATAGTATAACAAAATTATATATTGGAGACAGGGAGCATATCTTTTAGCACATATAGTGATTCTGAAAAGTATTTGTACACATACAGTTAATAATTGCAATATGATGATAATATAATTGAAGCAAGAACTGCCATTATATAAGACAAAAAGAAGTAATCCTCAAAATATTGTTAAATGATAAATTTACTTATCTTACTTAACAGAACATTTACTGAAAGATTTGTACTGTGCACTTTGTACATAATGTACCGTAATTGGATCAAAGTGGAAAATCTTTACGTTTAGTTATATCGTAACAAGTAAATGAAAAACGTTACAGTGCAATAATGGCTATTGTTTACCCATGCAATGTCAAATTTACAATCTTTAACACATCATTTTTAGTACTTCTAAAATTATAATGCAAGAAAGAAGTGTCAATTTGTTAGAACTGAGGGATCCACAAACTGACGATGAAAGAGTCCAAAAACCTGAGTGGTTGGTTGTAATTGGAATTTGCACACATTTGGGTTGCGTACCAATACCAAATGCTGGTATGATTCCTGGAGGTTTCTTCTGCCCTTGTCATGGCTCTCATTTTGATGGATCAGGGCGCATAAGAAAAGGGCCTGCACCAACAAATTTAGATATACCCAAATATAAATTTGTGGATGACAACAATATAACCATAGGATGATCAATATAATTTCTATGATGCATGATGGTGCATGACACATTATTTTCATATACAACTTCTTCAATCATCTTGAAAATGTTATAACACGTACGTGTTATTAAACTGTACGAGTGAATCAACATACAGAAAATATATTACAATAGTGCAATGTAAAAGTTATAAGAACTATACATCTCAGCTACACCCATGTATTGTTGCTGATGTTCCACTAATGATCTAACATTGAATCAAGTTGATTTTTTTTCTTTATGTCACAAAGTTCACTTGTTTAATCATGTTATACTAAATAACAATAATACCATAACGATGCATGGAAACTGTATTTACTAGCATAAGTTTTCAATTAAAATTTATCGACGTCAGCGTATGTCATTACTAATTAGTGCACTGTAGTGCACTTTGGTATGTGCTTTCAGACATTTTCCACCATTTATTTATTATAGATGCACTTGTTGGACATATATAGGGTATCTGTTAGGTACAGCCATCTCAGAAATAGCATCCTGCCACATTGTGGCTCGGGGGCACTGTGGCCAGATTTTGTCCCTCTGGTACCATACGGGCAAGTGTGCGTGCTTGTCTGTGATAAGAGAAGGACGGAACTATGCTGCGTCTCCCTTCCACCAACGTCGCGTGACGTCAGGTATCGTGACGACACGTAAGGACAGAACTATGCTCCGTCCCCTTTCAACCAACATCGCGCGTTGCGTCTTTGTTGGACATGCAGTCGCGTCTTTGTTCCGCACACAGGCCGGTGACAGTGGTGCCAGATTTTGCATAAGGCATCGCCTTGTACCAGTGTCATCAGATCCGGCCTAAAACCGCACACTTGGCGACCGTAGTGGGGGAAAACGCAAGGTGTGTGCGTGCCGTTTCTGTGAGCGCCGCGCGCGCACCGCGTGCGTGCAAGGAAGCCTCGGCGGTGCGCACGCGGCGCTCACAGACACGGCACGCACACACCTTGCGTTTTCCCCCACTACGGTCGCCAAGTGTGCGGTTTTAGGCCGGATCTGATGACACTGCCTTGCAGTGTTGCTCCTGGCTGCGCTTTCTGGCGCATGCGCAGTGCAATTTAGGAAAAATGCAGGGACGAAGCATGCAGTATGCCCTATTGTGGACGCCCAATAAAATTTTTTATAAATGATATCTGAGCGAAGGGGTCAAACAGGATCTCTTTTTCATGAATTTTAGCACGTACCTTAAGCAGAATTTCATGCGCATGCGCGAGAAAGCGCAGCCAGGAGCAACACTGCTGCCTTGTACCATTGCGTTCAGTCAGCCGGAAGGCAAATCGGGCACCACCACCCTGAGCAGAGCGCGATCCGCAGAAAAGTGAATCGAGGAGAGTTTCGGATTGACTCGTGGTACTCATCGTCGCTCGTCGACGCGGTCGTTTCGTTCGTCGTTTCGCGCCCGGCAATGGTTCCATTTTTTTTTCACAGAATAATTTTTTTTTTAATTGTTCATCACACAGCAACAAACGATATTCATTTAAAAATGTTTTAGTACTTACTACGGATAGTTTTTAATATTTTGTCAGCGGATCAATTTTATCACATTGATTTGAAACCTTTTTCTTACTACGCACGTTTACTTTAGCAACGCTATTCCCATTTCGAGAAAGAAGAAGGTGTTCCTTCTTCGGCAATGCACCATGCATACTGTAATCCATATGTACGTCCATTGTCGCATTCTGCCCACGAAATGTCGCAACGTGCGTATTGTCGAAGAAGGCATGATAAAACACGACAGTAATAGCAAAAGCCCTGTCAATGGAAAACCGAAACTCACATTGTGCCGCTCCCGACTAATTGAAATATCTGAAAAGTCAAACTATTCTGAACCCGTATTTTACG
The DNA here is from genome assembly GCA_963942575.1 of Priocnemis perturbator. NCBI lineage: Eukaryota > Metazoa > Arthropoda > Insecta > Hymenoptera > Pompilidae > Priocnemis > Priocnemis perturbator. Next base: position 19,845,775 of record OZ012645.1, read on the forward strand.
TACCTACTGCAAATTATTTCCCCAGGACTCTAACTGACTTTTCCAATGTCATTTATTCGTCATTATTTTGCAACAAATTGTACGATATGTATTACTTTTAAATGCATATGTACAGGGTCCACAGGTTGCGGTGGTCAGCTTTTTTCCTGCAAACGGTAAGTATTAGACAAAATTATAGAGGAAAGGGTTCAATGGGATCGTAATATGTATCTTCTACGAGACTTCACTCTATTCAGAAGTGCAACGCTGCACCCGACAAATGCAAATGCGTATGTAAGGTTGTTGTTTCTAAAATTTAAGATACGTGAACTTCCACCCCACCCACGAGGTGCCACGACTAGCGCGTTCGGTTTTTTAACGTGGACCGTCGCCTATAGCCCTATTATACCACATTTTATGATAATCATACAGCGTGCGGCAATACCTTTGTCCACTTTGAACGACGGAGATATTCAAGTGGACAGAGTTATTGCCCCACGCTGTAGAAGTAAGGGTTAAAAAGAAATGAGAGCATTTTTTTTTGTTTGTTCATTTTATTTAATACTAATGTTGACATTGTATTTTTGTGTGGTGGCCTCCCCGCTGGGGCCCCCACACAAAAATGCTCTCATTTCTTTTCTAACCCTTACTTCTACAGCCTGGGGCAATAACTCTGTCCACCTTCAATATATCCGTCGTTCAAAGTGGACAGAGATATTGCCGCACGCTGTATGATTATCATAAAATGTGGTACAATAGGACTATAGGCGACGGTCCACGTTAAAAAACCGAACGCGCTAGTCGTGGCACCTCATGGGTGGCGTGGAAGTTCACGTATCTGAAATTATATAAACTACAACCTTACATACGCATTTGCAATTGTCGGGTGTAGCGTTGGACTTTTCAATAGAATGAAGTCTCGTAGAAGATAGATATTACGATCCCATTGAACCCTTTCCTCTGTAATTGTGTCTAATACTTACCGTTTACAGGAAAAAAGCTGACTAGCGCAACCTGTGGATCCTGTACATGTGCATTTAAAAGTAATACATATCGTGCAATTGGTTGCAAAGTAATGATGAATAAATGACATTGGAAAAGTCAGTTAGAGTCCCGGGGAAATAATTTGCAGTAGGTACGTAAAATCCGCGCTCAGAATGGTTTGACTTTTCAGATATTTCAATTAGTCGGGAGCGGCACAATGTGAGTTTCGGTTTTCCATTGACAGGGTTTTTGCTATTATTGTCGTCTTTTATCATGCCTTCTTCGACAATACGCACGTTGCGACATTTCGTGGGCAGAATACGACAATGGACGTACATATGGATTACAGTATGCATGGTGCATTGCCAAAGTAGGAACACCTTCTTTCTCGAAATGAGGATAGCGTTGTTAAACTAAACGTGCGTAGTAAGAAAAAGGTTTCAAATCAATGTGATGGGACTTGATGAGAACTGTTAGAATATATGCACAATTTGGTCACCTTCTATTTAGAAAACAAATCATAAAGAACAACTCATAGAAACATTCACACCGTCGTCGCGTCGTGTCAAGCAAATTCTTCCTGTCGTACGCTGTCGTGTGTTAAAATAGCGTGTTAGTACGATCCCTCAGAACGTTCTAGTGCAAGAAGCTCCTGTTACTTGTTTCACGGTTAATGCTGTAACCGTACAGACCAATAGGCCAGGCCGCGTCAACTACTGACCAGTATATAAAAACGCCTTCGCCGTACGTAGCGTCGAAACACAGACATGACAACACTATTTCACCGTCCGTACACCACCGACAAACATCACTCACCGACATGCCGAACACATTCACACCAACACCACTGAACTGTCCGCACAATACAAACAAACATCACTCACCGACATGCCGAACACATACACACCTACACCACTGAACTGTCCGCACAATACAATCAAACCTCACTCACCGACGAAACAAAACAAATACATCTCCATTTATCACACATATTATATCACCGTCATACTCACACATCAATGTATTTATAACGGTACTATTTCGGCCGCCGAAGGAGAAGCGACTCCCGGCCACCGACCAAAATTTCTCGAGTGGAACCTTCCCCTTAGCCCATTTGGGTATATAAGGCGCGGGAATGCTCCACTCGAGGCGAGATTTATTTCGAGTTAGCGCCGTTGACGCGATCCCCTGTGAGATCCTCCGGTTATCGAAGCCAATAGATCTCGACTGTACCTATTAACGCCTGAACGGCGTAGTCATAAAATTGCGTACGACTTGAGAAGAATTTGCGTAGACGAACCTCAAGCCGCGTAAACTCACTACGACCGCCCAATAGAAGGGTAACGCGAGCAGACTCGCGTTATTTAGACTTATATTAGCATACAGTCACTATCAGTAAAACAAAGACCTTCGCCACCAAATATCACAATCATTCACACTCTTAACCTTTGCCGTACGTCGCCCCCGCTCTCGGCACCGGACACGACTGCGATTGCAAATGGTCATCCATCTCATACACTCATAGATTGATCTTTACCGTAAGCTACCACCGCTCTTGGCACCGGTCACGGCTGCGTTTTGTAAATGATCACTCATACAGCATCATAGACTGACGACTCCCTTACCGTAAGCTACCACCGCTCTTGGCACCGGTCACGGCTGCGATTTGTAAGTGGAGTCACCATACCGAAACAGACAAACGGTTGCCGTACGCCACCCCCGCTCTTGGAACCGGACTTGGCTGCGTGCAATTCGTTAACAACAGATCGAATCGTTAACGTATGCTACCTCCGCTCTTGGTACCGGCCTTAGCTGCGATTAATTGATTCACGACGAACTAACGCACCAAAACGATCACGACAAACCAGACATAGACAACCCATACTTCCAAAAAGAATCACCTACATTGGTAGCGAAGTGTGAGGTACGAAATTGACTAGATAACTAAGTTAGAAGTAAAAGCATCGAATATTGTATAAAATTGTATTACTATCGTTATTTTTATGAACAATATATTTATGTATTAGCACAGTTACACGCTCTATGACCGCACCGTCCTCAATCCCGCGATTCCCGTACAAGTAAAAGAGATCGCGAGAATAAACAAAACGAACCCATCCGCCGAACACTTGACAAATCCACGTGGCGGACCGCCGGACCGCGAAGACAGTCACTACTCGCGGCCGTGTATATAATACGTACCACTGTTGAAAAGCGGTACGGTGACAATGCATAATCCGCAATAATTGACATTTATTATATACTTTCTTATTTATTACTACCATAGAAAGAGTAATGCTACTGAAACAAAAATTTATGAAATATATATTTTGCCCATATCTATTATAAACGAATACGACACATCTATTCCGTTGACAAAATATTAAAAACTATCCGTAGTAAGTATTAAAACATTTTTAAATGAATATCGTTTGTTGCTGTGTGATGAATAATTAAAAAAAAAATTATTCTGTGAAAAAAAAATGGAACCATGGCGTACCGCGAACCTACGAAAAAAATATCTCGACCGCGTCGACGAGCGACGACGAGTCAATCTCAAACTCTCCTGGATTCACTTTTCGCTGGATCGCGCTCTGCTCAGGGCGGTGGTGCCCGATTTGCCTTCCGGCTGACTGAACGCAATGGTACGTGCGATGCCTTATGCGAAATCTGGCACCACTGTCACCGGCCTGTGTGCGGAACGAAGATGCGACGTCGCGACTGCATGTGGAACAAAGACGCGACGCGCGTTGCTGGTTGAAAAGGGACGGAGCATAGTTCTGTCCTTCTTATGTGTCGTCACGATACGTGACGTCACACGACGTTGGTGGAACGGAGACGCAGCATAGTTCCGTCCTTCTCTCCACGCAGCTCTCACAGACAGGCTACGCACACACGCCTATTACCCCCACCAACGCCAGCACGGACCGTGCTAGCGAGCCAGATCTGGCGTCACTGCTTATGAACCGTATACTTGCGTAGAATCAAGCGTCACGGAACGCATCGGATATTACAGACCGCCAGAATCACGTAAAAACACAAAATCAAGCTCCAATCATTTAAATAAGGTTTCTGCATCCGCTGCATTACATTCAAACGCAACCTTAATATACGGTCCATCAACATCATCCGTACCCCCTTCCGTTCCTCGCTACGATGCCGTAAGACAGTGTGGTCACGGTGGGGCCCCTCACGCGGCTGCTTCCACCTCCACTAGCTGGACGCAACACCGACCCCCTTCCCCTCCCCCCATATACCCTGCCGGCTCAGCGCAAGCGATCATGTGACGCACTCAGCGTCGTCCGTCACCATAACAACGGGTAGTCGGGTGGGGACTCGAAATCGCACCTAGGTGCGGATCTTGGACCACACTGCCGTAAGAGAAGCTTTGCGGATCGAGCACCTCAATGCCGAAGAGGAGGCACATGTTCTCAACCTAATACAGTGCAGTCCACGAGAGGGGCCCCTTACGCCGCTATTTCCACCTCCACTAGATAGAAATGGTTCTGTCCTTTATGTTTCATCGCGTTTTTTGTTTATGCCGATCATATGACACACGGTGCGTCGTCCGTTTCCAGGGCAACGTTAATTTGGTGGGGGGGCCTATAGAGCACTGGGAGCGCTCCCTGGACAGCACTGACCTAATAGGACAGAACCTCGATCTATTTTACCTCCCGACGGACTCTCTTTCAAAAACGTCTGCAGTAGAACACAGAATTCCCACCACGGACGACATACCTATCCATGTAAAACAATATCGCTATCCTCCGATCCACAAAGAAGAAATTAATCGCCAAGTAACAGAACTCCTAAAAAAACGACATAATTAGACCGTCTTCCTCTCCATATAATTCCCCACTTTGGGTGGTTCCCAAAAAACCAGACTCGCATGGCAATAAGAAATGGAGAATGGTAATAGACTATAGAAGCCTAAATGAAAAGTCATTAGCGGACGCATACCCGCTACCCAATATCGCGGAAATACTCGACCAGCTCGGGAGCGCCAAATATTTTAGTGTGTTTGGTCTCGCGAGCGGTTTCCACCAAATCGGCATGAACGAACATGACGCGCCTAAAACTGCATTTTCTACCCCTTACGGCGGTGCAGTCCACGAGTAGAGACACTATAATAAGAGACTGGACACGAGCCAATGTCCGCCATGTATTGTCTTAATCCTATGAGAGAGAAAGATATATCTACTTTCTACTGTTTCACTCTATCTCACTCTTACCAATGTTTACATAGATTTTTCACGTTCATATGTGTATGTATTGGGTTATTGTAATTTGTGTTTATGTATGTCATTATATAAATTTGTGACGTTCATATGTGTAAAATTAGCGGGAAAAGACACTAAATGTCGGACCAATCAAAAGTGGCTGTCTCGTGTCCAGTCTCTGATTATAGTGTCTCTAGTCCACGAGAGGGGCCCCTTACGCCGCTATTTCCACTTCCACTAGAAAGAAATGGTTCTGTCCTTTATGTTTCATCGCGTTTTTTTGTTTATACCGATCATATGACACCATTGAACTATAGAATACCTGGAATGCGCACGGCCGTATGTAGAGCTGCAGTCGAGCCGCGCCGAGAGAGAAAGAAGATATTTTGGTATTCTGTCCTTTGTTACCTGTACTACCCTTTCAATAATGTTGTGTACGCCGTTAAAATATACGGAACTGAACTATCTTTGCTGTACTATCCTTTTGACAAAAGGGTTTATGGTAAGTCGTAATAAAAACAGGATGTGTTTGAAGAAAAACTGTTCCCATACAAGAAATATAGGCTATATATATTTTATAATTTGCAATTTGTATACAGAGAGATAATTCCAAATATGTACATCAATCAGGCATCTATTACAATTTCTGACTGCGGCCAAGTATTATGTTTATACATCCAGCATGAACAATTCCCAAAGGAAAGCAATTTCGATATGTATTAACAATTAACCTTCACTACCTCTAAAACAAAAAATCATGTGAAATTTTAATGCGTTTGATAATATTTTTTACTTTATTTTGTGATCATATACATTAATTTCTGTGACATACTGACCAACTGACATCACCTACTGAAATATCTAAACAGAAGAGAGCAACTCTTTTGGAACCGGTCATATCTAGTCAAATCTCTGTGGAACTTACGTCGAAAGGTGCAAATCGACTGTATGTCCCACAGGTCCAGTGGTAAGAGTGAGACAGAATACCAAAATGTCTTTCTTCTCTCTCTAACAGCGAGGCGCGGCTGTTCCTGCATCCGTGCGCATTCCAGGTAGTATATAGTTCAATGTATGACACACGGTGCGTCGTCCGTTTCCAGGCTATAGAGCACTGGGACAGTGATGCCAGAAAGCGAAATCGTAACAGTAACACGCCGAGTGGTGGGGGCATGCGGTAAGTGTGTGCGTGGCGTGTCTGCGAGCGTCTTTCGCGCGTTCAACTGTGACAACTGTCACATATCACATGCATGGCCCCCACCACTCGGCGTGTTACTGTTACGATTTCGCTTTCTGGCATCACTGCACTGGGAGCGCTCCCTGGACAGCACTCCCTTACGGGCATTACGAGTTCGCGCGTATGCCATTCGGACTCCGTAACGAGACCGCCACTTTCCAGAGACTTATGGATAACGTATTGTCGGGACTTCAAGGCAACGAACTATTCGTTTATCTGGACGTTATCGTAATTTACGCAAGCTCACTCCGCGAACATGAAATCAAATTTAATAAATTAACCAAACGATTGAGAGACGCAAATCCCCGGTTGCAACCCGACAAGTACGAGTTTCTCCGAAAATAAGTTACATACCTAGGGCACATAATCGGCGAAGACGGTGTCCGCCCAGATCCGCGTAAAATAGAATCGGTAAAAGAATTTCCACGACCAACCGACACGAAGAATATTAAGCAGTTTCTGGGTCTCGCAGGCTATTACCGCCGCTTCATCCCAAATTTCTCAAGCATCGCTAAACCACTTACGAATCTCTTGAAAAAAGACACTCCGTTCGAGTGGAAAGAAAAATGTGAAAATGCTTTCGTAACCCTCCGCGACACGCTTTACACCGAACCAATTTTAGAATATCCGAACTTCGACTTACCACTCAATCTCACGACCGACGCGTCCGGGTACGCTGTCGGTGGAATTTTAAGCGAGGGCAAAATTGGCGAAGGTTTACCCATCGCGTACACATCTAGATTATTAAACGGTGCAGAACTCAATTATTCAACGATCGAGAAAGAATGCCTCGCGATCATCTATTCCGTTCAACACTTTCGACCTTACCTATACGGAACTACAGTAAATTCTCTCACATTGTCGTTTAGGCTCTCTGCCACACTGTCGCAGTGAGTTGTGCCTACGCCCAGGCACGCGTCATTTCTACGCCTATGTATTCTTAAGCCGAGTCAGTGAGGCGTGTGATGCGAGGCGCGGCGCGGCTTCTTTGATGAGAGTTGACGGTTCAACTGTTTATAATACAATAATATGACTCTTTTAATTTTACTTTTATTTGTTCGAAATTGTGATTTATATATTGCTGAGATTTTTCCGCTTAAAATGATATCAAACATGACATAATTTGAACAACATTTATTTATTTTATACTTATTGTATAAGTCATTACACTTGACGAATTAATTAGTAAATGTGGTCTGAATTACATCATGTTTGGTCTTATTTTTATGCAAACAATCTCATCAATATGTTATAAACTTTATCATACAGAAAAAGTTAATAAAAATGGTTAAGAATCGTCTGTGTTGCAGCATTTCGCACGCTGAGTTTCAACTGTGTCAGTTGCCTCGACTGTCGTTTTCGTGTCGTTCGGCAAACTGCAACGACGCGAGGCTCGAAAACCGTATCCACTCTCTCCAAGTTGTCGCAGAACGATTGACAGGTGCACGACAACGTGAGAGGGTATGCTACGATTAGTCAAAATTCGTAGCATACCCTCTCACATTGTCGTGCACCTGTCTATCGTTTGCCGCAACTTGGAAAGAGTGGACACGGTTTTCGAGCCTTGTGTCTTTGTAGTTTGCCGAACGAAGAAAAGGACAGCGAATGAAAGAGCTGTCCTTCTCTTCGTTGGGCAAATTACAAAGGCAGCTCCTTCATTCGCTGTCCTTTTCTTCGTTCGGCAAACTACAAAGCGAGTCGCGAGGCTCGAAAACCGTGCCTACTATCTCCACGTTGTCCAAAACGATTCCCAGATCCGCGACAATGTGAGAGAATTTACTGTACTTTCAAATTAATCACGGATCATAAGCCGCACGTGTGGATGCATTCGGTTACAGACCCGACATCGCGATTAGTACGTTGGCGTCTCAAATTGGCCGAATATGAATACGAAATTGTCTACAAGCCCGGGGTGACAAATTTAAATGCAGATGCCCTTTCTCGAAATCCCGTCATAAAAACTCCAACAGTCAAAGCACTTCCAATCACAGGCGACAAACAAACCAACACGAGGGCAAAACGTAAAATTAACCCCAGTTGGACTCCTTACCCCGACTTTTACTGTGATTTCGGTACAAACAACCAATCAACCAGAAACACGAAACGAAAAACCGACCCCGACTGGACTCCCAGTCAGGTATCCGGCAAAAATCCCAAATCCATCCCAGAACCAGACAACGATGACGGCAACAACGACAATAACAATGAAGACAACGTTAACAACAACGACAGCGATGACAATGACGACGGCAACACCGAAGCAAGCGACTACCTCGCTGACAAAATCGACGACGGCGACGGAATAGAACAATGTCTTGCCGACGATCCTGCTGCAGACAGCGACGAATCTTACGACATTGACTTAAATTTATCCAATAGCAATATTCCTCCAAATCCACAATTCATCGAAGTACGCGACAAATTATCCATGCGCAACGACAACCTCGCATTCTTCGTTACAATGCGTGGAGAGCCATGTGATGCAGGGGCGGAGGATTTAGCCGAAACAAATAAATTCCTGAAATTGAAAGACCTCACTTTGGGTCGTGCGAAAGTAATAAAGACCAGGTATCGGTACCTGATTGCTCTTGCTGTCAAAGAAACGTTAACGACACCGGTCGACAGAGAAGTTTTATTCGAAGCGGTAGAGTCGCTGCTTGACGTAGCCCTTGAATTACAGTTGGAAACCATTAGTATAGCTCAATCTAGAGTAGGGATGGAAAACTGGCCCTTTATTCGACACTACATTAAGGAACGGTTTACAGGCCGCTTCACTAAAATCATAACGTGTCAGGGCTTGATTGCACTTCCCCCGAGGGAAGGATGGCAGGAGATTATCGCGGAAAATCATATCTCTGCCTTTGCGGGTCACAAAGGCGTCACAAAGACATACGCGCGCATTCGCGAAAGGTTTTATTGGCCACAAATGAAAATTCACATCCAGCAATTTATTCAAAAATGTTCGAGTTGCCAATTAAATAAACTCAGTAGAATCAAAACACGACAACCGATGGTACTGACGGACACACCCGGTACCGCATTTGACAAAATAGCAATGGACGTTGTTGGGCCATTGACTACCACTCCTTCAGGAAATACGTACATTCTCACAATTCAAGATTTGCTAACAAAATATTCCCTTGCAATACCCATGCAGGGCATTTCAGCGATCGACACAGCTGACGCACTCATCAATTCATTCATTTGCCGTTTCGGAGCGCCGAAAATCATATTAACAGACCAAGGCACAAATGTTCTTAGTAGCCTGATGCGTACAATAGCAAAGAAATTCAAAATAACGCAGTGCAAAACCACAGCATTCCATCCTCAAAGCAATGGCTCTCTAGAACGGTCACATCATGTATTAGTTGAATACCTCAAGCATTTTGTTAATAAAAATTCAAATTGGGACGAGTGGTTGAATCTCGCAACTTTCTCGTATAATACTAGTGTACATGAAGGCACCCGGTATACACCGCATGAACTAGTTTTTGGCAGACTCGCACGAGTCCCTTCAAGTGTGCCGCTTACAGTAGAGTCAGAAAATGAGAATATGCAAATTATTTAGCCAACCTCTCCTCACAGTTAATATCAGTACAAAAGACCGCGCGTGAAAATCTTAAAAACGCCAAAATCAAAACAAAAAGGTACTATGACCGGAACGTTAATACCAAGGTCATCAATGTTAACGATTTCGTATATTTGCAAAAAGAGCCTAGGAAAGGAAAGCTGGACGCACATTATACAGGACCCTACAAGGTGCTAGCCACATTTACAAACCATAATGTTAAGATAGAATATAAGAATAACTTCAAAATTGTACACGCCAATAAGCTCAAGCTGGCGCAGAATTACAACCCCGCTCCAGGCGTCGTAGAATCATAAACCTAAGGGCCGGTTCCACCAACCTCGGTTAAATCCTTAATCGGCGGTTAACGTTTGTTAATCGATACTTTGCGTTCCACCAAACTTTGAACCCCGATTAAGTTAAGAAAACGCCGGTTAAACTTAACCGGCCAATTTTGGCCGGTTACCGTATTTAATCAGTGGTTAGCGTTTGGTAACATCTGGTAACATCGTCAAAATAAAATTGAAGTCATTACTATAGTCATGGACGCGCTATACGACAATGTATTATCCTCAGAAGAAGAAGAAGGTTATGAACCTATTAGGGCTAGAAGAAGAAGAATTATCAAAGACCGAATTAATTATTTCGAAACGTTAGACGATATCGACCTTTTTACAAGATTTCATCTTACAAAAAATACTATTGAGGCGTTGCTACACGACATTGAGCCAAGTTTAGAACATGCGACAGCAAAGTTGTATAAAACTTAATTTTGGTAATTATGCCCGGATAGCAGGGAATATTGCAGGAATATTGTAGGAAGATTATTACTTACACCTTGCAGCTGACATTGCCGGAGTATTGCAGGAATGTTGCTGCAATATTCCTATGTCCGCGCATAATTAGCAAAATCCAATCATAACTATTTTACTATGGCATTGTGCCATAATATATGAATATAATTGTACATTAAGACGAATCAAAATATATATTTTTACATAAAATTCATGTTTATTTTCAATTAAACCTTATAATAGTAATTTCGGTTGTTAACCCATTTGCATCACACCTCTGAATATGCTGCAAGCCCAATTCATCGGAGACATGAAAGCCTTAACGCAAATATATAATATTTTTATAAAATTTTTAGTATTTATTAACCTCTAATGATTTTTCCGCCATTCTTCCTACTGCCCTACACTTTTCTCCTCTTTACAAACTTCACAAAACACAATACGCTAATGACGATCAACCGCAATCAATGTTGCCATGCTTTGCCGCCTGCGGATTAAATGACACTGAGAATTGAACCAATCAGAGCCGCAGTTACAACGGAATTCAGACTCGCTGAGAGTTATCGCGAAGAGGGTATACGATTAACTAACCAGAGCTGAAATATTTTTGGTGGAACGGAACAGCACTTAATCATGATTAAAGCCTTGGTTAAAAATTAATCATGATTAGCTAACCGCCGATTTAACCGAGGTTGGTGGAACCGGCCCTAAGAGTCATATATATACACAGACAAACCGAGGACCGACGACGGCTCCATTGTCTGCTGCGAATCAGGGAGAGCGTTGAGAGGATATGCAGTCCGCGCGCAAGGGGGGTCCATGCCCCATTCATGACGTCTACGAATACGCCGACATTTCGTCGTGCTACTGCGTCCATACTAGACTGTATGCCGTACGAAGGGACTATCACGTGTGCATCCGATGCGTGCTGTCCCGTTTTGGGGACCCCATAGATTTCACCCTCCAGGGAGCCCATATGATTCTGGGACCCGGGTTGCCCTTCCCGGATTGTCCGAGTTGTGACCGCTCACCGGCATATGTGTCCCCGGCTGCAGCATGCTACGCGTGCAACGAGAAGTATGATGAATGCGGTCTCCGTCGAGAGAGACTCGGGCTGCTTCTCGGTTATAAAGGAGTGATTAAGGAATTTACCAAGCTCAAGGGGAGCGATGTATCTGCTGAAAGTCAATCCGCTCCCTTGGGTCATTCTAAAGGAATAGAGTTTTCTCGTCACCTGCATCGCCGCTCAACCGTCTTTTGTTACAATCCGCACAGAACCAAGGAAAATGCGGCCAAGAAGGGGAAGTTCCACCCCCAGCGAGCGCGCACGGCGACGCGCCGTCGATTCCTGCATCTGCATCCACGCCGAATTCTATGCCGTGACGGAAAACTGCCTCATCTGTCGCTCATGCGCGGCGCTAACACCAGGAGGTGTCCGCCAATACCTACTCGTGGTGGTCCATCTCATCGTGGGACCGGGATACCAAATCGCGATGTGTGAGCGGTGCCTGCGTTTGCCACACATCATCCGACCGGCAGCCGAATGCCTCATGTGCTCGGAGGAATTCGCACGAACTGGGATCCCCTTGCTAATGCGCGAGCGGCTGAGTGGATACTTCCGAAGCCACAACCAAATGACTATCCCTGGGCGTAATCCGCAATAAACTTCACATCATGATACCTATATGAAAGTTCTTATTCAATGTCTGGCATCCATATCCTCCTAGTTACCTCCACGCGGGTCCGAATCCCACCACGACGGTAGCTAAAACATAGAGGTAGGGTTAGAGCAGTGTTTCCCAAACTTTTCGAAGCCACCGCCCCCTTCCATGCACAAACGCATGCCCAACGCCCCCCACCGTAATCTAAAAAAAAAATAGAACACAGACTACACTGGCTACACGAATAAGTTAGGAAGTTAATCTGCATTTATCTTGCAATAAATAAGGTAACAATTTATTTTCCATGAACTTATGTGCGCATAATTGAACAAAAAATAAATTAACCGAAAATTTTAGGCTGTCGCCTCCTCGTTTGGTTTCGCCCCCCTACATTAAAACAACGCCCCCCAGGGGGCGGTGGCGCCCACTTTGGGAACCACTGGGTTAGAGTATACATATAGCCGCCGACCTGAGGACCAACGATCAGTTGCTCCGCATCCGCCATCGAGAACACATCAAGATGACATCATACTATACATTCGTACTCACCTTATTCGCATTTCAAATGCGAAGCGCCCACGCTATCATTGGGTTTGACTGCGGGGGACAAGCTCTTAATATCTCTATCTTCTCTCTACTACATATCGGGGAATGCAAAATCCCACACGTGCATCCGGAAAAGATACAAAAATATGTTCAACTATTACAACTTGCCGAATACGATAATACGGAAGTAAGGCAATGCAAAATAGAAATCGATCGTACCATTTACCACTGCGGCATGCACTCTCACACATCCGTAGTACATAACGGTAGAAGATAATATCTCTTCCCCGTTTCGCTTCAACTATGCAAACAGCTACAAACCACCGGTATGTTCACAATTGGAAGCAACGTACAATTATCTGAATTAAGACGGAACTCTACCGAATCTCGAAGCATTACACTCGCTGGATCAATTGGTATAGACGGGGAATGCTCCGGCACCCAATACAGCGACCCGTTCGGTACCTAGAATAACGTCCTTGTCCAGGCTTCAGTTCAAATAACTCTGCAAAATTACCAAGCAACTATTAAACAATCTTCGCATCAAATCATTTTACGCTCTGGATTATATTGTGACATTTCCGATACGATATGCCTCGACGCTGATGGCGGCGACACGTTCTGGTCTTCAATTATGTCGTCGAGCTATCGTCCTCTCGTTGACTGCCTGGATATGTGTGGTGAGGAGATACTTAGACGTAGAGCGTTATGGAAGGCTTCATTTACTTTTAAGAAACGTAAAGGTTTAAATGAACGAAAGTAACTTGTATAACAAAGGTCTATATATTGACTTTGACTATATGATTCTTACAATATTGATTTATACGATTGAACAATTAAAGGAACTAGATTCTACCTTACTAACACTGTCCAACAAATTTTGACTTTTTTTATACTTCGTAATATCTGTTAGGCGATTCTTATAGATTTCGATGCTCTAAAACCGAATCTGCAATTCGTTCCTTTCCATCACCCTCAGTTTTTGAAAAAATGAATTTTGAAAAAAGAGCACCTTTTTCAACTTTGAACAACAATTCTGTTGAAACTATGAAAGATAGACTGATTCCATTAGTCGCAAAAAATTCAGCAGATATTTCTGCAAAAATTGGAATCGTTTCTTTTCTAACCCTTACTTCTACAGCGGGGGCCAATAACTCTGTCCACCTTGAATATTTCCGTCGTTCAAAGTGGACAGAGGTATTGCCACACGCTGTATGATTATCATAAAATGTGGTACAATAGGGCTATAGGCGATGGTCCACGTTATAAAACCGAACGCGCTAGTCGTGGCACCTCATGGGTGCCTCGACCTTATCACAACCTGTGCACCCTGTACATGTGCATTTAAATGTAATACATATCGTACATAATGATGAATAAATGACATTGGAAAAGTCGATTACAGTTCCGGGGGAATCATTTCTAGTACGTACGTGAAATACGTGCTAAGAATGGTTAGACTTTTCAGATATTTCAATTAGTCCAACCGCAACCCGCGGTCGGTCGGGAGCGGCACAATGAAAGTTTCGGTTTTCAATTCAGAAGGATTTTGTTATTATTGTCGTGTTTTATCATGCCTTCTTTGACAATACGCACGTTGCGACATTTCGTGGGCAGAATGCGACAATGGACGTACATATGGATTACAGTATGCATGGTGCATTGCCAAAGAAGAAACACCTTCTTCTTTCTCGAAATGGGGATAGCGTTGTTAAACTAAACGTGCGTAGTAAGAAAAAGGTTTCAAATCAATGTGATGGGACTTGATGAGAACTGTTACACTATATGCACAATTTGGTCACCTTCTATTTAGAAAAGAAATCGTAAACAACAACTCATACAAACATTCGCACCGTCGTCGCGTCGTGTCAAGCAAATTCTTCCTGACGTACGCTGTCGTGTGTTAAAATCGCGTGTTAGTACGATCCCTCAGAACGTTCTACTGCAAGAAGCTCCTGTTACTTGTTTCACGGTTAATGCATAATCCGCAATAATTGACATTTATTATATACTTTCTTATTTATTACTACCACAGAAAGAGTAATGTTACTGAAACCAAAATTTATGAAATATATATTTTGCCCATATCTCTTATAAGCCAATACGACACATCTATTCCGCTGACAAAATATTAAAAACTATACGTAGTAAGTACTAAAATATTTTTAAATGAATATCGTTTGTTGCCGTGTGATGAATATTTAAAAAAAAAAATTATTCTGTGCAAAAAATTTGAATCATGGCTGGGCACGAAACTGCGTAAAAAAAAACTCGAACGCGTCGACGGGCGACGACGAGTCAATCCCAAACTCTCCTGGATTCACTTTTCCCTGGATCGCGCTCTGCTCAACGCGGTGGTGCCCGATTTGCCTTCCGGCTGAAAGAACGCAATGGTACGTGCGATGCCTTATGCGAAATCTGGCACCACTGTCACCGGCCTGTGTGCGGAACGAAGACGCGACGCCGCGAGTGCATGTCGAACAAAGACGCAACGCGCGATGTTCGTTGAAAGGGAACGGAGCACAGTTCTGTCCTTCTTATGTGTCGTCACGATACGTAACGTCACGCGACGTTGGTGGAAAGGAGACGCAGCATAGTTCCGTCCTTCTCACCAAGCCGGGCGCGATTCGGTGAGAAACGGCGCGCGCAGCTCTCACGGACAGGGCACGCACACTTCTGTGCCGCCGGCCGCCGATGGTGCAAACGGGCCAAATCTTCTACCACTGCCGTAGACCCTTTAAATCTGAAATCTGACTCATTCTCAGCGGCGAGGTAGAGCATCGAGCCTGATCCAGCCAAGCTTGCGAGACAGCGCAGCGATCAGATGTACATTCGTAACAAATTCATGATATGGCAATCATGCATTTATCGCATACATTTGGCAACGCCGCCAAAGTCAGTCAGTACAGTGGAACCTCTCATAGCGTACCCTCTCATAGCGTACCTGGGCGGAGCGTCGGGACGCAGCAGGTTAGTTGGAGGGGGATTGATCAGGGCCGTCGATGTTATACGATGTTGTCGCGGTTTTGTTTACAATATCTCATACCGGCACGAGCGAACACGGGGTCTGCAGTCACGGCACTGCACGAGTGTCAAGGAAGGGGAATGGTGGGGATAGCAACAGCCGGTTCTGGCTCGCGATTGGTCTTCAGATAGCGTACATTGTCTCCCTATTAGGTACGCTATGAGAGGTTCCACTGTATGTGAATTGTAATTATGACTTCTGCCGTTCGCATACGCAGAGGGCGCTCCAACTTGCCTCGTTTTCTGCTCCGTCGGTATTTCTAGACGTGTGACACGAAGGTCCATAAGATGCGGTGTCTATTCTATACCTCGTCTGTGTCCATAGTATATATATATCAGTGGTACAATCTCTACTCACTCGCAATGTAGAAGTAGAATCGGCTTGACTGTCGGATCGTCGGATCGGGCTGTGAGCAAATGTGACCGATCCGCGACTGTCTCGGATCGGGCCGAACAAGCTACATCGATTCTCCAATACTAGAATGAATCTCCAACACACCAATGATTTCTCATTCACGCGCTCAGCCAGTCACGGATCGGTCTGCATAACTGGAAGTCTTTAAGAATATCTCGTCGGTGCTTATGATAGCCTTTGTAGTTTTCATCCATGAAGTTCTTGGAAACATAATGCACGACACAGAGATTACTTTAGGTGGAAGTATGAGCAATTATATTTAAATTATATTGGCTTATTCTAAAGCAAAGACCGTAAAAACATGCACATAATGAAAACAGTTTTCCGACAGAAACAATACTTTCTCACTTTGTGTTCAATTTCGATAACAATGCTTCTCAGCTTACACGAAAATCGAGACATATAAAATAATAACTTTGGAAATATGTATTGATTACTAGGGTCTCAGAATACATGAATCAGAGAGAATACACAGAGGATCATAAAATGCAAGCGATATGCGTCGACGCGCGCCTTGTTTCACCGAGATAAGGTAGTTTATTTGTAGAACTCGTGCTCGGACTCGTCCTTCTTGATGTTGTTCTTGTATCCTTTCTCGAAGTCCTTTGCTAGTACAATATAACGATTCTCACGAACAGCATGCATTCCGGCCTCCTGGCAGATCGCATTAATATCGGCGCCTGAAATTCTGTCTGGCCGTGCGACATAATCCTCGAGGTCGACTTCCTCGCTCAGATTCATCTTGGCTGTGATTGTTGAGAAAATCAGACGCTTTTGACGTCGGTCGGGCAGCGGAAATTCGATTTTACGATCTAATCTACCGGGACGCAGCAAGGCAGGGTCAAGGGTGTCCGCTCTGGAATTTTTCAAGTCATCGTATTAGAAATGGGACTAGTGCAATTACTACTTTCAAATATTTCACCCACACAAGTACAGGTAGTATCGTATTAAGCAGTAATGAACTGAAATGGCTCGCTCCAAAAGTATTGCACTTGCGAGTATTTTTGTTGCAACCAAGCGATATACTTGCATTACCTGTTCGTTGCCATGATAACTTTGACATTGGTGGTTTGATCAAAACCATCCATCTGATTCAGCAACTCCAACAGAATACGCTGCACCTCACGGTCGGCTCCAGTTTGCGCGTCAAAACGTTTCGTCGCTATTGCGTCGATTTCATCGACGAATATTATGGCCGGAGAATTCTCCTTGGCCAGACGGAACACATCTCTGACCATACGCGGCCCTTCACCCAAGTACTTTTGTACGAATTCAGAGCCCACGACACGGATGAATGCAGCTGAAATAGAAAACATGAAACGCATAGTATATTTCAGGAGTCTTATTTAGATTCTTAGCGACGAGGATTGACAGAAATTGATGTATAATAGATGTGTATAAGGATCGATTTGCACGATGACACGAGCGCTTCGCTACGACTAATGTCATAGCGCGGAGATCGACAAATTTCAACGATACTAAGAGTAGGCTGTACTAGAGAACAACCTTGACCGAATAGAAAGTGGGAAATAGACTTCTTTACCTGTAGTATTTCTGGCTACGGCCTTTGCCAACATCGTCTTTCCACAACCGGGTGGACCGTACATGAGTACGCCTCTAGGAGGGTCAATACCGATTTGTTTATAAAGCTCGAAGTGAGTAAGTGGTAGTTCAACCGCCTCTCTGATTTCTTGTTTCTGCATATCCATGCCTCCGATATCGCTATATTGAATGTCTGGCTTCTCATCTGAAAGTTAAATTTATATTACTAGTTAGGGTTATATTAGGTAAGCAAATGGGTATCGATTGTTTATACAAGAATAAAGAAATTGTTTGAATAGTTTTAATGATTCCTGAAGCAATTCGATTAACGTGAGTGTTGTAAGTAGAGATTGAACGAAGAAGGATCGACTCACCAGCTTGCAACATAGAAATACTGGAATCTGCTTCAGGCGGTAGAACGTCGACCAAGGCGTTGCTATGTTTATGTAATGCTACACTAGCAGAAGGCTTCAGCAATTCTCTGTCTATTGTTGACAATATGCGCACATAATAATTGGAGCCGGTTGTTGATCCGACGATACCGGTATTTTGGTCTACAGCCTCGAGAAACTGGCCGATCACCAGAGGCACACTTTGTATACGTTTAACTTCCTCCTGAGCATGCAAATACTCCTTCTTCAAGTTACGTTGCTCATCTTTAATATATTCCTCTTGGACTTCAAGAAACTCCAACATTCTTTGTAGTTTCTATTTGAAAATGTAAATCGATTATTATTTAGTTCTAACAAGAACAAGCATACCTATACTATAAATTTGTCAAAATTTATACTTTGGGCATAATGTAAGATTAATTGTTTCAATATGTTTCTTTTTCCCTCTTCTCCACACATACAATTATTAACAAAAATTTGAATAAGCATTCTCAGTTCCTTGTTACATCCTATGCTTTAAATACTACAATTTGTTCCACACCTTATACTTAGTATAAAGATCTTCAACATCCAGTTCATCACCGGCTCCAGTGTAATGGCCAATCACCGGCTTGCAATCAATTTCCCCAACATCCTAGAAGGCAATATCAGTTTACAATACAGTCATATAAAATATATATTAATCACCAAATTTGGGCTCACAGGTTTGTTCCTACCGAAGGTTGCAAGATAACACTCGGAACAGTTTACAGACGAGTTACATTTAGCAGCATTGTGCAAGACAGTTACGAGATATTTTCCCACCAATTGCAGTGCTTCTTTCAACAAGTTTCACATAAGCTATTACGATCAAATTTTCTTTTGCACCAACTTCTAAATGTTTGTACATATTTGGAGAATGTTACTGTATAGTTTTACATTTTTTTTCTCTTCAAACGGTTCGGATTTCTACCGCATGAAGGTTAAAGGAAAGCGTACATAAAAAATTAAACATATGAGCAATATTTATTCCCTCTAATTGCGATAAGTAAAAGATCTGGGTCAAATGTGACCCATTCATCTATAGGCTAAGGGTTAACGGATTTCCGTTGGCGGAATTTTTAGAAGTATCGCCAACGAGAGCGAGAAAAACCTCATTATACAAACGTCTACGTACTTTGTCCGGCAGAATAAGACCGAGTTCCTCCATTTCCAACGGGGCTTTGACAATTCCAAGCTCAACTAAACATACGAAACTTCGAATGACTTGAGGATTTTGGTTCAAGTTCGCTGAGATGATGTTCTTCCAGGTGGAACGACCATTAACTATAGCATCCTGTGAAGAAGGGACATAACCGACAGGGGCGACAGGATTCCACAAAGATGCGAGGAGTTTTGAGTCGATTGTGCTATCCGAGATTCAAACGTTCCGATCTGAGATGTTGAACAAGTTTTTACGGTTTTTGTACGTGTAGATATTTGTTCAACGAATTCCGCTCATGAAATACAACCTTGATAGTCTGACTGACAGATACCGACAGTGTCAGCATCATTGAACTATATACTACCTGGAATGCGCACGGATGCAGGAACAGCCGCGCCTCGCTGTTAGAGAGAGAAGAAAGACATTTTGGTATTCTGTCTCACTCTTACCACTGGACCTTTGGGACATACAGTCGATTTGCGCCTTTCGACGTAAGTTCCACAGAGATTTGACTAGATATGACCGGTTCGAAAAGAGTTGCTCTCTTCTGTTTAGATATTTCAGTAGGGGCCGGTTTCACAAGGTTTCACCAACGACTGATAAATATCTAAATAGTTATTCGGCCAATAAAATTTATTTGTCAGTTAACGAGAGTGTCGAGACCAATGATTTTGTCGAATAAGCGCTAACTGAAGTTGGTGAAACGAAGAACATCGATTTTAACCGACAAATAACTTTATTCTACGAATAACCACTTATTCGTCGTTAAACCGGCCCTCAGTGATGTCAGAATGGGCCGTATTCACGTACTGCGCTCAGTGTTACCGTTTGGGACGCTTTTTCGCGCATGCGCACCGCATTCACAGAGAAATCCAGGGACGACACATGTAGACTATGTGGAGACTACGGCAATTTGGCGCAAAGTGTTTAGTACATATAAATATAATATTATCCGAGCAGAGGGCCCGACAGAACCCTTTTTTTCTCTAAATGTAGCACGTACCTTAAGCGAGATTTAATGCGCATGCGCGAGAAGGCGTCCCAAACGGTAACACTGACTGCGCTTAGGCCTCCGCGGCAGTGTCATCAGAAATAGCATCCTGCCGCATGTTTCACGCGTGGTGGGGGAAGAGAGAGAAGTAGATGAGTCGTGTCACTCGTGTCCATGAGAGCTACGCGCCACTCGATTGGCTCATAGCTCTCACGGACATGCACGCATACTACTTCTCTGTGTGCGGCAGGATGCTATTTCTGATGACACTGCATACGGCCATGCGCATTCCAGGTATTCTATAGTTCAATGGTGACAGCATATTTGGCCTCCAACTATACGGAGCTCTAATCTTAACATTGTAAACAGATGGTCGATATAGCGGAACGCTATGTATCCACCAACGAATGAAGAAGAAGAAGAAGAAGAAGCACTCTTTGTTTCGCACGCTATATGCCGAATCTTGTCACCGGGAAAATTGCATTCAGTTTGGAACGGTTTGGAAGTTTAGTTTGCATTTTTTAAAGTTTATGCGTTGCGTAACGAAATACTGCTAAATGCTTTGCATCACGATAAGTTCTCGACCCAGCGAATAATTGCAGATATCGTTAATCTCCAATTATTTTAACGTATTTTGTGTCATAAGAATTAACCACTCTCGCGTTCGTACCGAGGAGGAGTGAGCCGAATTTTCTCTGATCCTTAAGAGGATATATGAAGGTACGATGGTGATGGAAGAACAAGATCTGGATATGGAGCTTGCGTCGGAGAGAATTCCGGTCCCGAAAGTGCAAGAGGCAACACAGTCCGCGAATGTCGAAATCACTAATAAAGTGTCAAACATTCCACGCGTCAAGCCCAGACTCAGAAAAAAGGCTCTGAACACAGCTATTTTGAAGCAGATGGAATTTTACTTCAGCGATGCCAATTTGGGCAAGGATAGATTCTTGTCAAATCTTATCAAACAAGATCCGAGTGAGTTTTGTATACTTTGCAAACAGTTTCAATGCATATGTTGATTGTGTGATACCTGAGAAGCTTGAACGCCAAAAACATGATGTCCCACTTAATTTACGCTTAGCCTATTACAATTGTTGATTGTTTTCAGATATTGATTTGAAAATTTTTGTAAAATTCAATAAGATCAAAGAATTGACCACTGATTTAACTCGAATAGCCAAAGCTCTTCATGGTTCTACAATATTGTCTGTGTCGGAGGATGGCAGTACAGTTTGTCGTACGACGCCCATTAAGCTAAGAGAAAACACAGAGGAATGTACGGTTTATGTACAAAATTTACCACCGGACAGTGATCATGACTGGTTATCTTCTTTATTTTCCCGTTATGGCTCAGTTTCTTATGTCTCTGTACCTAGGTACAAGAGTAACAGAAAAATAAAAGGATTTGCCTTTGTTGAATATGATACCCCCGAAGCAGCAGGAAAGTGTATTAAGGTAAAACATTTCTAACTTAGTACGACATTGGTTTATGCATATTATTTATGCTTAATTATTCATTTATATCTAAAAGAAATTTGTAATAAGAAATCTTTTCCATCTAGTCATTTCAAAAAAAGGGATGCGTGTTACCTTTGTATACATCTCCAGAATCGATTTTAAGTATTACAACCTTTGACGATGTGCAGAAAGATGTCACATTAGAATGCCAATTGTTGAAATCCGATCATTGTATTATGGATTTAAATAAAAAGAGTGATGAGATGGAAATAACCGATGATACATCTGAAGGATGTAATAAAAGAAGAAAATATAATAATTTAGAAACATCATGTGAAGCATTGTGTACCGAGTCTCTCAAATCTGAAAATACAAATAAAGTATCTGGTGGAGACACAATTTCAGTAAAAACAAAAGAACATAAACATTCTAATGAAGGTGCATTAGAAAATGACGTTAATGAACAAAATGAAAGCGACCAAATACATATTTCTACAGAGTTAAAGAAATCAGAAAAAGAGAAACATAGGAAGGAGTTGGCAGTAAAAATAGAAAATAGTATTATGAAGTCATCGGATGATTGTGATGAAGGTAAACAAGGTGTACAAGAATTACAAGATAACACTGTAGAAGTTATGAATATGGTTAAAGAAGAAGATGAGGACAGTGACAGAAAGAAGGAAGGGAGGAAGAGAAAACGGAAGAGAAGGAGTAAAGGGGAGGATATCAGTGGAAATATGGGACTACAGGTAATGATGAAAAGGGACTGGAAGCATTTGAGGAACAAATATTTGGAACTGCAGCGAAGTAAAATGAAACAATTGAAACAGCATTTGAAGAAAGCACAAATGAATCAGTGGTCTGCTTATGATCGCAATAAGCCTCCTAAAGAGGAAATTGAACCAAAAGAACAAGTCCCTGCCAATAAGACTTCAAGAAACTTTACCTTCACGCCAGGCACCATAGTCAAGATCGAAATGAATGAATGTTGCACAGATCCAAAGAATTTCAAGGTACTTCAAAAGCATCAAACTAATTTTAAAATCATACAGAATTGAAATCCTTTCTTTACATTCATTATGAGTTTTCGATAAAATTCAATATTAATGCGTTTTTGTAGTCCGAGCTCAGAGGAAATAATTTTATAAAGTACATAGACGTTTCTGAAGGTTCGTATGAAGCGTATGTTAGATGTGAAACACCGGAGTCCGCTGTAACTTTTGCACAGAAGTGCACTAACGAAAGGCACATGGAAGTTCTGCAAGGTAAGTACAGATCCTTCCACAAGCTCTTATACTTCTCAACGATTGCTATTTGGGGTACCGAGATTTATGCGATAGACCGCATAATTAAAGGTTGACTTTTTTTTTTATATGAAACATTTAATAGGGGATGAAGAATGTGCTTATTTGGACAAAATACTTCAAGACAGGGAAGAGAAAGTGAGTAATAAGATCAGATGCAAACAGAGAGGAAGGGACAAACTTCTTAAAAGAGCAGAGAAAGCCCTCGGAAAACATATAAAATTTGATGAAGTGTAGGTTATATTGCATATTATTTGTAAAAAATTTCATATTTGTACATAAAAAGTCAAATGTCTCGTGTACAGTTAATCACTTAAGTTACCTCACGATCCTTACACAATACTTCAGTTGCACGAAATAAAGACGTTTAATGAGCATTGTGAAGTTTAAATTCCAAATTCAATTTGAATAGCGGCAATTTAAGCTTGGCGCGTGAATAACCGCGATTCATCTTATTCTACTTAAAAAAATATCTCCAAACTGCTTGTGTACTGGAATTATATTTATTTGTGTTGTCTGGTCATAAAAAAAAAAGTGATTGTGGCAGCAATATTATATTACATCTACTGTGTCTACCACCTTCCTCTACCACGTCCTCTGAAACTACCACCACCACCAGCACCACCTCCACTTCCACGACTTTGGAAGCCGTTACCACTTCCTCTTCCACCCCTGGAAAATCCTCTTCCGGCACCTCCCATTCCTCCACTGCCTCCTCTGGCAAACGCTCCTCTGCTAAACCCTCCTCTTCCTACACCTCCCCTTCCACCCCTAGGACCTCCTCTGCCTCCTCTACCACCACCTAGTTTATTTATGCCACCTCTCTTTTGTATCGACCCAGGAGCTTTTGGCAAAAACCTTTGTAAAGGTAATAGTTTTGCTGGATCTATGAACAGCTGTAAGAAATTATTGGATATTAAAAAAATGTGTGCAAATAACAATTTTCAACAAATACTTTCCTGTAGAGTAAATCCTACAATATGAGTATACACGGTAATAAGTAGTATAAGTGTAATATATACTATAGATGCATGAATGAAAGTAAGATTTTTGGTCTGTGGCACCCGGAGTAGAACATAAATATGTACGTGAACCGTTGCCAGTACATATAACCACCACTATAGGACATTTATTACTTCAACTTTGTTTTCCCTTTATGTGTTGTATATACTCCAATAGTCTCTGTCCCACTTGATACGTATATACTATACACATAAAAAACATACTATACCTGCATGTCCTTTTGAAAGCTGGATGCTTTCACATTTTCTGACAGTCTTATTGACACATAGTAATCCCGGATGTTGCCAAATATCTCGTCTATCTTTCCAACCTGCTGTTTATTTTCCATATAGATTGGTGCGTTAAAATATGGAACTTGTTCTATATCAACTTTGGCAACAAGGTCATCTTGAACAGTCCAGGAAAATCGTCCCAATGCTGTGACTGATTCTGGAGGACCTTGGTCATATCCACGTCCACCTCTGTCTTGGCCACCCCCACGACCTCCCCTAAATCCACCGCCTCCTCTACCTCCTCTGAATCCACCACCACCGCCTCGACCACCTCGACCGCGAAATGACATTTCTCAATATACTAATACCTGAAATAAAACCATAAAATTCACTTTGTGTGATTCTATTACAAACAAGTACGAAAATTATATCCAAACAGTTTCAGAACTGTAGTAAACTGTAGTATTGATCATAACAAACTGGTCATGAGGGTTCTGTGAGAAATAACATGATTGGCGGTATAATTACAGTAACGCAATCACCACAAAACAATTAATACTGTACTGAACCGCTTAAAAATGCTCCCACGTGGCTAACCTATATAAGATCTATGTATCGGCTTTTAATTGATTTTTACTTACACGTCCTGTTGAGAGAAACTAGTTTTGCGTACTCTATGACTAGGGATTTGATTTGCGCGCGAGCTGCCCTCTAGGGAATGTCTAGGGAAGGCATAGAGTTTGTTTTCGCGCGGTCGCTGTTAGCGGTTGTTACGACCCGGCGAGGAGTCCCGTAGGGAATTTGAAAGAATTCCCTTCTTACGGATTTCTATGACTCCTCGGTCACCGGATTTTGTCGTAACCGTTGTTATTGTGGATTCGCCTGTCGGAGGTTAGGAGCTGAAGTCGCAGAAGCGTCGAGAATAATCGATTCTGCCGTTGTCGATTCTCGAAGGTGTCGGCAAGACGTTTAAAATAGGCGGCAATTCAAAAGGATGATCCACCCGATTCGCTCTGAGTTTGTATTGGATTCTATACCTTTTTAGCCGTGTGTAGTGGAGACATTGATGATGTTGATGGTGCGTTATATAAGTATATATTTTGGATAAAATATATATATTTCCTTATTCTAACAATACAGTTATGTGTATCGGGTGATACTAACAGGTATAATAGTATGTTCTTACTTTCTCCTTGTTTTCGCTGAGTTGATGTTTTAACGATTCGAATCGCGACTTTGACTCTATACACTGTTTTTCACGTAAGTACGGATAGTTTTACCGTACTCTCTCTGGTCAGAGGACTGTACTGAGGACTGATCTGTAGACTGCACTTTTGTAACTCACTGTTGTAACTGGACTTTGACTAAACTACACAGCTTACGAAGCTGATCGAGGACTACGGACTGCTCTTTCCTAAATGACTCTTGTAACTGGACATACTGGAGCAACGCAGGCTCCCTTTTTATACCAATATTAGAGCGTAAACAAGCTCATAAGTTAGTCGTTTGTCGGCGTGAAACGATGGGTATTGCGCGGACCCCTGACAGTTCTCGCGAATAGGTGACAGTTTTAGGAGATAGAAGTAGAGTGAAGGATGCATAAATCCCTTTTGTCGGTGACCCGAGATGTTCGCGCGAGATCAAGGTTACCGGTATTCTCTATCGGGAGTCATTCGGCGCGATGTGCCGACAGTAGCCTTGAGTGCCCTCCCTCTTGGTATCTCCGCAGAAATTATGGCGGAGCCGTGTGGGTTGACGCTGCTTGCTTGTTTCCCTTTTTTCTTTTCTGACCTCGGTCCGAGGTGGTCTAATCTTCTCCCTCCTTCCTTGGTGGGCGGTGCTGGTGTTCTCAGTGCCTTGTCCTTCGGGGGCCGGATGGTATGGGATGACGACGTCGGCGCCGCCTGGCCGGTATCGTCCCGACCTGCAGGCGGATGATGTACCCTGATGTACCCTATCTGGCTGTCTGTCGTCTCGGTGTCTGCCGCACCCAGCGGGATGGCGCTTTTTTCCCTAGTGTTCTCTGGAGGGACGTAACACGGTGCTAAAAGTTTTGTAGCGGTGCTAAAAGTTTTGTACCGGTGCCAGTGCCAGCCATTGAACTATAGAATATCTGGAACGCGCACGGCCGTATGTAGAGCTGCAGTCGACCCGCGCCGAGAGAGAAAGAAGATATTTTGGTATTCTGTCCTTTGTTACCTGTACTACCCTTTCAATAATGTTGTGTACGCCGTTAAAATATACGGAAATGAACTATCTTTGCTGTACTATCTTCTTGACAAAAGGGTTTATGGTAAGTCGTAATAAAAACAGGATATGTATTATTCTATTCCTAAAATGTTAATGGGTGAACCTGAACGAGGAAACACTAATTTCAAACGCATAAAAAACTTAAAAAAAGTAACACCGACTTGAAAAATTGAACATTATTTTATATTTTTCAGTGCATTTTTGAAGTGTGTTAAAAAGGATACTTTCTCAAACAAAATGAATAATATCAATCAAAATTATTGTAATATTTATTTTATTTATTGTCTATGTCTATTTGGAAAAAAAACAAAAAATGAGCAAGTATTATATTTTTACATCCAGCATGAACAATTCCCAAAGGAAAGCAATTTCGATATGTATTAACAATTAACCTTCACTACCTCTAAAACAAAAAATCATGTGTAATTTTAATGCGTTTGATAATATTTTTCACTTTGTTTTGTGATCATATACATTAATTTCTGTGACATACTGACCAACTGACATCACCTACTGAAATATCTAAACAGAAGAGAGCAACTCTTTTCGAACCGGTCATATCTAGTCAAATCTCTGTGGAACTTACGTCGAAAGGTGCAAATCGACTGTATGTCCCACAGGTCCAGTGGTAAGAGTGAGACAGAATACCAAAATGTCTTTCTTCTCTCTCTAACAGCGAGGCGCGGCTGTTCCTGCATCCGTGCGCATTCCAGGTAGTATATAGTTCAATGGTGCCAGCAGACGTGGCATCAAAACTCCATCGGAGTTCCCGGGGTGGGGGAAACCTCGGCAAGTGTGCGTGCGTGTCCGTGAGAGCTGCGCGTGCCGTTTCTCACCGAATCGCGCTCGGCTTTTAGAGAAGGACGGAACTATGTTGCGTCTCCCTTCCACCAACGTCGTGTGACGTCAGGTATCGTGACCACCCATAAGAAGAACAGAACTATGCTCCGTCCCCTTTCAACCAACAACGCGCGTTGCGTCTTTGTTCGACATGCAGTCGCGGCGTCAAGCTGGGTACGCACCGGGCGAGCCGAGCCCCGAGCCGATTCTCGGCCGGTGCGTACGGTAGCCGAACCTCGAGCCTGCCCGAGCCTCAGCGGACCTAGGTGACACAATGCTCACGTATATACGAATCTTTCTGCGCCACTCACACACTTCGGTCACGCACACACTTTCAGTCACGCACACGCATTCTCGCTCATCGCACCCATCAGTCCATGCATTCGATACCACCGCATGCGCGCCTATTTCAAATAATGCCACAGATAATTGAGACATTAACCATTATCGGATGAATAGGAGACGGTGTTCAATGTATTGTTTATTATTATTGTAACTGCAACTATATTATTACTAATTATGCACTTTTGTCAGAAAATGTGAATTTATAATGCGTAAGTATATTCTGTTACAATGTTTCAATATACCTTCCCCCATGGCGACCTATCTAATCTCAATCCTTTGTCTGAATCCCTTCCCCTGCGGACTCAAGAGTGAGTTCAAGTCCGGTTACCATACGTGCATGTAATTTGGCACAATATTGAAATAGAAGAAAATATACGCATTTATAGCACAAATAACCGGAATACTTTTAGACAGCTTAACGACACGATTGAACCGCTACGTCTCCACATTTCAATTCAACGAACTGTTATAAGAAGTTGTTCTCATTTGTTGCACTCGAAATAGTATAACATTGATAAAATAAGACGTTGCAATTGTATTCTATTGTTAATGTGACGATTATAGCGACAATTTAGCGTTACCGTAAAATATGAGGCAATAATTTATTTTCCTTCATTACTATACTTTCGATGTTTATTATTACTGTTTTTGGTTTTTCGTTATTAAAACTGACTTACGTAATTATGTTTGATAATTACTTTGTATGATAAAAAAAAATGTCCTTTCCTATTTTATTGTATAAAAATAGTGTGTTCAGTATCCAATTGGAAAATATTTCGGAACCGAAGCACGGGAGACTGGGAAAGGCTCGCATGCTTTCCATCGGCGGTGGATCGCCGGCGAGCATCCACGCGATGCACGCATACACGCGCAAAAAGTACACCGACATCGTGTTTTGGGTGTGTCAGTAGCATCCTGCGATACTCGGCTGGGCAAAGACTAGGGGCTGCGGGATGGGGAGAGACAAGAGAGGAAACACGGCTCGTGCCCGAGCCTTAAGCTGGGTACGCACCGGGCGAGCATGCGAGCCTCGAGCCTCTCACACACTCAAATAATGATATCTGTATAAGGCCTAAGTCTTTCATTGTGTAAGGCTCGGGCACGAGCCGTGTTTCCTCTCTTGTCTCTCCCCATCCCGCAGCCCCTAGTCTTTGCCCAGTCGAGTATCGCAGGATGCTACTGACACACCCAAAACACGATGTCGGTGTACTTTTTGCGCGTGTATACGTGCATCGCGTGGATGCTCGCCGGCGATCCACCGCCGATGGAAAGCATGCGAGCCTTTCCCAGTCTCCCGTGCTTTGGTTCCGAAATATTTTCCAATTGGATACTGAACACACTATTTTTATACAATAAAATAGGAAATGACATTTTTTTTTATCATACAAAGTAATTATCAAACATAATTACGTAAGTCAGTTTTAATGACGAAAAACCAAGAACAGTAATAATAAACATCGAAAGTATAGTAATGAAGGAAAATAAATTATTGCCTCATATTTATCCGGTAACACTAAATTGTCGCTATAATCGTCCCATTAACAATAGAATACAATTGCAACGTCTTATTTTATCAATGTTATACTATTTCGAGTGCAACAAATGCGAACAACTTCTTATAACAGTTCGTTGAATTGAAATGTGGAGACGTAGCGGTTCAATCGTGTCGTTAAGCTGTCTAAAAGTATTCCGGTTATCTATGCTATAAATGCGTATATTTTCTTCTATTTCAAAATTGTGCCAAATTACATGCACGTATGGTAACCGGACTTGAACTCACTCTTGAGTCCGCAGGGGAAGGGATTCAGACAAAGGATTGAGATTAGATAGGTCGCCATGGGGGAAGGTATATTGAAACATTGTAACAGAATATACTTACGAATTATAAATTCACATTTTCTGACCAAAGTGCATAATTAGTAATAATATAGTTGCAGTTACAATAATAATAAACAATACATTGAACAACGTCTCATATTCATCCATGGTTAATGTCTCAATTATCTGTGGCATTATTTGAAATAGGCGCGCATACGGTGGTATCGGATGCATGGACTGATGGGTGCGATGAGCGAGAATGCGTGTGCGTGACTGAAAGTGTGTACGTGACCGAAAGTGTGTGAGTGGCGCAGAAAGATTCGTATATACGTGAGCATTGCGTCACCTAGGTCCGCTGAGGCTCGGGCAGGCTCGGGGTTCGGCTACCGTACGCACCGGCCGAGAATCGGCTCGGGGCTCGGCTCGCCCGGTGCGTACCCAGCTTTACACAATGAAAGACTTAGGCCTTATACAGACATCATTATTTGAGTGTGTGAGAGGCTCGAGGCTCGCATGCTCGCCCGGTGCGTACCCAGCTTCACGTCTTCGTTCCGCACACAGGCCGGTGGCACTGATGCCAGATTTCGCATAAGGCATCGCACGTACCATTGCGTTCTTTTAGCCGGAAGGCAAATCGGGCACCACCGCGTTGAGCAGAGCGCGATTAAGCGAAAAGTGAATCGAGGAGAGTTTGGGATTGACTCGTCGTACTCATCGTCGCTCGTCGACGCGGTTCTTTTTCGTCCGTTCGCGCCTAGCCATTGTTCAATTTTCTTCACAGAATAATTTTTTTTTTTTAATTATTCGTCACACGGCAACGAACGATATTCATTTAAAAATATTTTAGTACTTACTACGGATAGTTTTTAATATTTTGTCTGCGGAATAGATGTGTCGTATTGGTTTATAATAGATATGGGCAAAATATATATTTCATAAATTTTGGTTTCAGTAACATTAATCTTTCTGCGGTAGTAATAAATAAGAAAGTATATAATAAATGTCAATTATTGCGTATTATGCGCTAACCGTGAAACAAGTAATAGGAGCACTTCTTGCACTAGAACGTTCTGAGGGATCGTACTAACACGCGATTTTAACACACGACAGCGTACGTCAAGAAGAATTTGCTTGACACGACTCGACGACGGTGCGAATGTTTTTATGAGTTGTTCTCTATGATGTGTTTTGCATGATTTCTTTTCTAAATAGAAGGTGATCAAATTGTGTATATATTCTAACAGTTCTCAGCAAGTCCCATCACATTGATTTGAAACGTTTTTCTTACTTCGCACGTTTAGTTTAAGAACGCTCTCCCCATTTCGTGAAAGAAAAAGTTGTTCGGTTGAAGGCAATTCACCGTTCATACTATAATCCATATGTACGTCCATTGTCGCATTCTGCCCACGAAATGTCGCAACGTGCGTATTGTCAAAGAAGGCATGATAAAACACGACAATAATAACAAAATCCTTCTGAATTGAAAAACGAAACTTTCATTGTGCCGCTCCCGACATTTGATTGAAATATCTGAAAAGTCTAACCATTCTTAGCACGTATTTCACGTACGTACTAGAAATGATTCCTCCGGAACTGTAACCGACTTTTCCAATGTCATTTATTCATCATTATGTACGATATGTATTACATTTAAATGCACATGTACAGGGTGCACAGGTTGTGATAGTCAGCTTTGTTCCTGTAAACGGTAAGTATTACACAAAATTATAGAGGGAAGGGTTCGATGGGTTCGTAATATCTATATTCTACGAGACTTTATTCAATTCGAAAGTGCAACGCTGCACCCTACAAATGCAAATGCGTACGTAAGGTTTTTGTTTATAAAATTTAAGATACGTGGACTTCCACGCCACCCATGAGGTGCCACGACTAGCGCGTTCGGTTTTTTAACGTGGACCGTCGCTTATAGCCCTATTGTACGACATTTTATGATAATCATACAGCGTCCGGCAATACCTCTGTCCACTTTGAACGACGGAGATATTGAAGGTGGACAGAGTTATTGCCCCACGCTGTAGAAGTAAGGGCTAGAAAAGATGAGAGCATTTTTTTTTTTTATTCATTTTATTTCATATTAATGTTGACATTGTATTTTTGTGTAACGGCCCCCCCCCCCCCCCACTGGCGCCCCCACATAAAAATGCTCTCATTTCTTTTCTGACCCTTACTTCTACAGCGTGGGGCATTAACTCTGTCCACCTTCAATATCTCCGTCGTTCAAAGTGGACAGAGGTATTGCCGCACGCTGTATGATTATCATAAAATGTAGTACAATAGGGCTATAGGCTACGGTCCACGTTAAAAAACCGAACGCGGCTAGTCGTGGCACCTCATGGGTGGCGTGAAAGTCCACGTATCTTAAATTTTATAAACGAAAACCTTACATACGCATTTGCATTTGTCGGGTGCAGCGTTGCACTTTCGAATTGAATGAAGTCTCGTAGAATATAGATATTACGAACCCATCGAACCCTTCCCTCTATAATTTTGTGTAATACTTACCGTTTATAGGAACAAAGCTGACTATCACAACCTGTGCACCCTGTACATGTGCATATAAATGTAATACATATCGTACATAATGATGAATAAATGACATTGGAAAAGTCGGTCACAGTTCCGGGGGAATCATTTCTAGTACGTACGTGAAATACGTGCTAAGAATGGTTAGACTTTTCAGATATTTCAATCAAATGTCGGGAGCGGCACAATGAAAGTTTCGGTTTTCAATTCACAGGGATTTTGTTATTATTGTCGTGTTTTATCATGCCTTCTTTGACAATACGCACGTTGCGACATTTCGTGGGCAGAATGCGACAATGGACGTACCTATGGATTACAGTATGAACGGTGAATTGCCTTCAACCGAACAACTTTTTCTTTCACGAAATGGTTGAGAGCGTTCTTAAACTAAACGTGCGAAGTAAGAAAAACGTTTCAAATCAATGTGATGCGACTTGGTGAGAACTGTTACAATATATACACAATTTGATCACCTTCTATTTAGAAAAGAAATCATGCAGAACAAATCATAGAGAACAACTCATAAAAACATTCGCACCGTCGTCGCGTCGTGTCAAGCAAATTCTTCCTGACGTACGCTGTCGTGTGTTAAAATCGCGTGTTACTACGATCCCTCAGAACGTTCTAGTGCAAGAAGTGCTCCTTTTACTTGTTTCACGGTTAATGCATAATACGCAATAATTGACATTTATTATATACTTTCTTATTTATTACTACCACAGAAAGATTAATGTTACTGAAACCAAAATTTATGAAATATATATTTTGCCCATATCTATTATAAACCAATAAGACACATCTATTCCGCTGACAAAATATTAAAAACTATCCGTAGTAAGTACTAAAATATTTTTAAATGAATATCGTTTGTTGCCGTGTGATGAATAATTAAAAAAAAATTATTCTGTGAAAAAAAATTGAACCACGGCTAGGCGCGAACCGACGAAAAAAAATCACGTCGACGAGCGAGGATGAGTACGACGAGTCAATCCCGAACTCCCCTCGATTCACTTTTCTCTGGATCGCGCTCTGCTCACGGCGGTGGTGCCCGATTTGCCTTCCGGCTGAAAGAACGCAATGGTACGTGCGATGCCTTATGCGAAATCTGGCACCACTGTCACCGGCCTGTGTGCGGAACGAAGACGCGACGCCGCGACTGCATGTCGAACAAAGACGCAACGCGCGTTGCTGGTTGAAAGGGGACGGAGTATAGTTCTGTCCTTCTTATGCGTCGTCACGATACCTGACGTCACACGACGTTGGTGGAAGGGAGACGCAGCATAGTTCCGTCCTTCTCTCAAAGCCGAGCGCGATTCGACGAGAAACGGCGCGCGCAGCTCTCACGGACACGAACGCACACTTGCCGAGGTTTTCCCCACCCAAAAAACTCCAAGGGAGTTTTCGGGCCAGATCTGGTATCACTGCCTGTATGTATGGCAAAGTAGTATTCACCTCTGCATTCCTCTTCCTCACGATATCCAGGCCACACACTGATCTCTATACAATGGATGCGAGATCAGGATCTGGGGAATGCTGCCAATATGAACGGTGGAGTCGCAAGCGGTCCTCCGCGGTACTACGTATAGTGCCGGGCCTATTATTTGGGCAAAGTGGGTACCTTGTAGGGTGCCGCGCTCTGAAAATTGTTCTGCAACATTTTTTTTCTTCGGTGCGCCCCCCATTTCCTTAAGAAAAATTGCTATCTGTGGGGTTGAAACGTTTAATGCCGGCCCTTCACTCTGCTAAAGGTAAACATACCGACACCACAAACACTTTTTGGGAGACGTCGAGTCATATACTTTGACATAAATATATTCATCCGTAAGTATGTTTTGTTTAGAAAGCTTCCAAAATATTGTTCAAACGTGAAACGAAACGATCCTAACCCAATCAGCGATTGGCGAAGACAGGTGAGATTAGTTAATATTAAAAAATTAAAATGCAGAAATGTGTCAAATTTTGGAGAGTTAAAATTGTACAATGTGAGAAATGTTGAAAATTATGTAAGCTTTACATATTTCTGGCCATGGTTTCTTCAACGCACTGATTTGCTTTCAGACACTGTGCAATGTGAAAAAATTGAAAGAATCACATAGGAAAAATTGGCTAAACTTTGAAACATACCATTTCAATACCGCATCCTATATCAATTTACGTGAGTACCACCACAATAGGATACATCCGGTAGCTCTACAACTAAAATGTAATAGACATTTACATTAGTTCACTTTTGTATGTTATAGACTCCGGATGAGGAAACTAATTGTTTTGAATCATGTAAGGGATGAAATATATTGATTCATTCCATTCTCAACCCAGAAGAGGGCAATCCTACATTATACATTATGTATACATTTCTTTTTCTGATTCCGCTGTTCAACTTGGTGTTGGAAACAAATGTAAAATTTTGTTGCTGCTATGGTGGGTTGGTCCCTGTTCAGGGCATTGGATTTGGTATGAAGTTTCAATGTA
Source organism: Priocnemis perturbator (assembly GCA_963942575.1). Lineage (NCBI taxonomy): Eukaryota > Metazoa > Arthropoda > Insecta > Hymenoptera > Pompilidae > Priocnemis > Priocnemis perturbator. Next base: position 19,880,574 of record OZ012645.1, read on the forward strand.
ATAAATGTCTTCATTTTACAGATTCATTGCCTGTATTATATTATCAAGAATGACCTGAGCACTAAATTGTTCTGGCCCCATATTGGTGACTGGAAGTAACATGGACGGCAAAAGTCATGTACATTATGAGACAATTGATTTGAGGTACGTGTACATTTATATTTTTAGCTATCGACTGTCAATATAATTTTCATCAGTTCTTCACATTATTAAAACAATTTTGGGTCAACAGATGCAGCACAATGATAGTTTGGGGAAATCAAAAGGACATACAGAACCGTCATTCTGGATATGCGAGGAATATCAAAGTGTAATACTGAAGCGTAGTCCAGATGTCTTCAGGAAAACTAAATGCTAGCCGAATATTACTTATCAAGAGGACCTGCCATCAGACAGCCACAGGATGTTTGGACAATCTTTGTAACATACCAAGGCATCAACAGTTGTGAATCGCGTGCGAGGAAAGGTTGTGCAAGCGACATGAGAAAATTAGTCTTTTCGATTTCCTCATTCAGGTTCAAGATTCAGTTGGGTGATCTCTGTTCCTCACATTTAAATACGAAAAATACAAAACTGAAACCATATCAATAGAGTCAACTCCATGTGTGGAAGTAGAAGACACTAAACGTTTGGGTGGTTGAATATATTATCACTAACACTGTAAAAGAACATAAGTTATCGTTTATACGTTCACTTACACTTTTTTGTTTTTACGTCGCTTGCAGTATCTTTTCTATTTATTTTGAACACATTTATAGTTTCATTACATTTTAACCAGTCTGATGAACATTGCATTTCTGTTTGATTTAAATGTTTCCTTATATGCTACTCTTTTATATATATACCCTAGTTAGTAAATGTGAATAAATACCATTGTAAATCAAAATGTACATGACATATGTCACTGATATTTGATGTATATTTAGGTGAATTATAATAGGCTTAACAAATTGATTACAGTGTTATTATGAATTTACTTTAATATAATCCTTCAAATATAATAAAAACTACCGTAGTAGATATACTATTACTTATATATATATGTATACTATTTTATATTACACTATTACTTTAATATCATATAAATAATTCATTTTAAACGTGCATTAATGTGTGTATTGGGCACGTTGCGACTTTGCGAGTCCAATGATTTGGAAACCAACAGATATATAATCCTAGTAACTTTTTTAGTTCCGCGGAGGACCGCTTGCGACTCCACCATTCATATCGCCACGCTTAGCCAGCACGGGATCTCGCATCCATTATATATAGATCAGTGAGGCCACATGTCGGAATAGCATATGTGTATTTCCCCCGGATATTCGTTATGTCGGTATTGATTGTCCTTACGATTTTCCGAAGATGTCATCATGCTAAGTGGGTTCATACAAAATTGTTTTAATAATGTGAAGAACTGATGAAAATTATATTGACAGTCAATAGCTAAAAATATAAATGTCACGTACCTCAGATCAATCGCTCATAAAGTACATGACTTTTGCCGTCCATGTTACTTCCAGTCACCAATATGGGGCCAGCACAATTTACTGCTCAGGTCATTCTTGATAATATAATATAGACAATGAACCTGTAAAATGAAGACATTTATTACATTGAAACTTCATACCAAATCCAATGCCCTGAACAGGGACCAACCCACCATAGCAGCAACAAAATTTTACATTTGTTTCCAACACCAAGTTGAACAGTGGAATCAGGAAAAGAATTGTATACATAATGTATAATGTAGGATTGCCCTCTTCTGGGTTGAGCATGGAATGAATCAATATATTTCATCCCTTACATGTTTCAAAACAATTAGTTTCCTCATCAGGATTCTATAACATACAAAAGTGAACTAATGTAAATGTCTATTACATTTTAGTTGTAGATCTAGCGGATGTATCCTATTGTGGTGGTACTCACATAAATTGATATAGGATGCGGTATTGAGATGGTATGTTCCAAAGTTTAGCCAATTTTTCCTATGTGATTCGTTCAATTTTTTCACATTGGACAGTGTCTGAAAGCAAATCAGTGCGCTGAAGAAACCATGGCCAGAAATATGTGAAGCTTACATAATTTTCAACATTTCTCACATTGTAAAATTTTAACTCTCCAAAATTTGACACATTTCTGCATTTTAATTTTTTAATATTAACTAATCTCACCTGTCTTCGTCAATCGCTGATTGGGTTAGGATCGTTTCGTTTCACGTTTGAACAATATTTTGGAAGCTTTCTAAACAAAACATACTTACGGATGAATATATTTATGTCAAAGTATATGACTCGATGTCTCCCAAAAAATGTTTGTGGTGTCGGTATGTTTACATTTAGCAGATTGAAGGGCCGGCATTAAACGTTTCAACCCCACAGATAGCAATTTTTCTTAAGGAAATGGGGGGCGCACCGAAGAAAAAAAATGTTGCAGAACAATTTTCAGAGCGCGGCACCCTACAAGGTACCCACTTTGCATGATAATAGGTCCGGCACTATACGTAGTACCGCGGAGGACCGCTTGCGATTCCACCATTCAATTGGCCACGCATAGCCAGCACGGGATCTCGCATCCATTACAGTGGAACCTCTCATAGCGTACCCTCTCATAGCGTACCTGGGCGGAGCGTCGGGACGCAGCAGGTTAGTTGGAGGGGGATTGATCAGGGCCGTCGATGTTATACGATGTTGTCGCGGTTTTGTTTACAATATCTCATACCGGCACGAGCGAACACGGGGTCTGCAGTCACGGCACTGCACGAGTGTCAAGGAAGGGGAATGGTGGGGATAGCAACAGCCGGTTCTGGCTCGCGATTGGTACTTCAGATAGCGTACATTGTCTCCCTATTAGGTACGCTATGAGAGGTTCCACTGTATATAGAGATCAGTGACATCCTCCCGTAAAATAAAAATAAAATTGAAAGTGAGAAACCGAAACGAAAGTGGCTTCGATCTTCAGACCCGACTCTTCCACCCGATCCACTTCGCTCGTTGGGGAAAAATTATACTCAACACGTCCTGTGTAAATTCAGGGATCACTTTTCAATTCACAGTCTTGTCCGTTCTCTGTGTCAGGAGCGGTTATATTTGCGAACAATCAGTTATATTTTTTGCGAAATTATATCATGTTACTCTATGATGTATATACAGAGGCCACTTGGGCGCCACAGTTCATGCCCAATAACCCAATTGGACGCATGCGTGATGTATATACATAACACAACAGACTGTCCACCGACGAGATATTCTTAAAGACTGCCAGCGCCTGTGTTAAACAGCGGCCCGCAAATGGGGGCTGGATGGGGTCTGAGGGGGCGCTGAGGTCTCTTGGCGGCGTCGGCTGGCGTCGGTAATTGGAGCTAGTACCGTAGGTAATAGGCAAACATAGAACGTTGACATTACCCATTGTGTAACTGCTTCAAACGTAATGAGATTTTATTTAAAAATTTTATTTCACCCTCACCTTTGTAATCGATACTTCACAGATGCATACATAATTAAAGAGTAATTAGCACGTGATTTAAAAATAACATCAGTTTCTTTCGCTACTTTGCAATATCTGTTTAATATATCAAAACAGTTCGTTGCGTCTCGGATCAACTTTTCATGCGGCCTCGGGCTGCCCTCATGTGCATTCGAGTTCAAATTGGTACGCGGCTGCATGTTTGCAACAAAACGAAAAACTTGTTTAAATAGACCAATGGAAGCGTACGAATCGATTAGTGTATTGCGGAAAATATCGACTGCCCGGGGAAACGGTGCAATATTTATGGGTGTGCGGTCACGTTTGACTTCGTTTATCTTGGCTTGTCTCGGAAACGGTCAATAGAACACAACCGTGCATGGCATCGCTTTGAAGCTCTCGACAAGATCTGTTCGAATATACGAAGAACATTTTGCATTGTTTTAAGCTGAACATTTTAAACATTCTTTACCAAATTCGTTGTGTTCCACTCACAGTTGCCGAGATAGACTGACAATGAGTTAAACACGGCAGCACACCCGCATGAAATAAACGCTTAGAAACTATACTTGACTAGCTCAACTTCACTCTCCAATCTGCAAGTCTTAGTCCTACACTCCTACCCAACCTCGCAGCGATACCGTTGTTTCTATGCGACGTATTTGTCGATGTAGCTGAGTGCCACTACTGACAAATTGTTTCGGACTACAGAAGATCGACCAAAACCGCGACCATTGTAACGGCAGCCTTACTTATTTTCAATCTCACCTATAGCGATCATGACCTATACGGCAGATTTTTCCGGGCACCTGTTCTCCAATTGTCAATTTCATGTATCTCACACAGCTTCAAATGGTGGAACAAATGAGCAAATTGCATTGAAACTATACGTGAACTTCATTTCAACATACAATAATATATATTCCAAATTCAGACCAACAAGACATGGTCAGGTTTGTATATCAAAATTTCCGCGTCCAATGTTGTACATATATTTTTACGGTTAACGTTGAATAGTTGAACATTTATTAAAATTTTAGTGAACTTTTTATCTTTCATTTTATGTTTCGTACACCCTTTTCTGCCGTTAATAGTAATTTTGCTTCTATTATTTTGAAACTTAAAATTCCACTTGAAATCGTCTGTAAAGAGAGCTTCACTTGCCCACACACAGGTGACATCTCATGATAATAGTTCAGTACGGTAGTGATTCGACATCAGTTTCTTACTCTGGCCGCAATATATTCTAGAGGGCGCCCGAGAACAGCGAATTTTGCTGGAGACACAAAGTCCCATAAGGCTGGCAGTCTTTAGGAATATCTCGTCGGTGTAATTTCTTAACACATTGATAATATTGTACAGTATACAATGCAAAATTGTTCACTTTTATAAATAAAAATAAAATGTTGATAACCACTGATATGTGCATGTTAAAAAGTGTATATTATTATGAAAAAAAGTTATCGACCACTTTCCTCAAAATGTCTTTGAAAAATACCAATTGGTCTAAAAGTTACACCAATTTTTTGGACCGTAAGGCAATTGAATGAAATGACCTGTATTCACCCGGGTACGCACGTTAGATTCGAGTCTGTACTCGAGTTGAAACGCCCCGCCCCCTGTGTTGAGAGCATAGTTGCTCCGGGTTGCGCTTTCTCGCGCATGCGCAGTGCAATTTACGAAAAATTCAGGGACGAACATGCAGTATGCCGTATTGCGGACCCCGGGCCACAGAACTCGCAGTGGTGGTTTGAAATTGATTCGGGCCATTTAGAATTATATAATAATATGACAAATCGTAAGGAATAGTTTAATTGCTCTGATGGCGTTTTCATTTAATTTTCTTAACTTTTATAATTTTACCTTCATCTAGCCCGTCTATATATATTAGATAATTATTATTTACAATGTTCCTTTCTCAACAAATATGTATATATATATTTTACTTATTTATTTATAATCTACTTCAATTATTTTTGTGTTTTTATATTTTTATGTTTATGTATTTTATATTGTTATTTAATTATTTAATATTTATTTCAAAGATCAAATCAAACTGTGATATTTTTATTACGAATACTGGTAAGGTTTTCGGCAGTTTTCCTTACCCTTGCAACAAATGTTGGTATTTGTTGTAATTCTGCCAAATAAAATGTTTTTATTTAATGACAAAATGGTTTCAAAATTCTTGTAATACCCTTTTCCACCTTATTATTCTTTCCCTATTTATTATAATGTCAATATTTTATAATTATGTTTGTGTATGTACATTGCTTACTATAATATATATATACTCACATTTTTAAAACTACTCCTTTTATCGTTTTTTATGAAATTGTTAATTATTTGTTTGTGATTTATTAATTTATAAAATTAATATTTGTTTTTAAATGATATCTGAGCGGAGGGGCCAAACGGGACTTCTGTTTCATGAATTTTAGCACGTACCTTAAGCAGGATTTCATGCGCATGCGCGAGAAAGCGCAACCCGGAGCAACTATGGTTGAGAGTGCTAATTTTTAAATGCAGTGCAGGGCAGACTCATGAATCGAATAAAGATTAACTTCAAATGGATTGATACAAATGTATATTTCAATCGACATCACAGCAGACAACAAATTCTTAAGAACACGTACAATGTATTTACATATGTGTGTAAGTATATATAGATAGAATTATATGCGCCGGTGATAATAAAGGCGGTCTAAATAAAAAAAAATATATAAAATTGAATTATTTATACCGTAATATACAGGTAAAAACTTTTTTTTTTTAATTTTGTACCTAGATTGCTTTCATATTCACGGGCACATCAGGGCACATATGTATAGTAAAATTGCTAGAAAATTATGTTTACGAAACTGACTAGTTATACGTAATCCTTAAACTTTACGAACGATAGGCCCCAAGAAATTGGTCACTTGCTCCGCTTTGTAAGCTTCGTCCGAACCGCTCCCGTAATCTTTTTCTTGGACATAGAATCGGCGAAGAAAAGCTTCCGTGACATTGGGCGTCGGTGGATGCAAGTAGTCCTTCACTGGTACAAATTTTGGACCGCCGAAAGTGTCGAGAACTGCGATAGTGCTGATTTTCAACTTCGCGAAGAAGAAGTGATGATCTGCAATGCGATAAGTGTGTTAACTCGTGTTCTTATTGAGGTGTAAATGAAAAAAGTCGCGTGACTAATAATCTTACCAGCTGGCATGTGGGCTAACCACGGATGACGCCCAAAAACTGCCTTTTTAGCGATATCGAGCTCCAGACTGTCATTTTTAATCTAATAACAGATAATCCTATGTGAGAGATTGCAACGTATATATGCGTATATTATTCGAACATAATATTAATCAATATCATCTACTAACCGCCTTTATTTTTCCACTTAGAAGGATTCTCGCACACCTCGGGTCCATGGGATCCCATATTTTGTTTTTGCAGTAATCACCCTGCGCCAAGGTCATCAGTAGCGTTGCCCGGTGATCCCTCTGCAATGGTGTATGCGTAATGTACGGTCATGATTTTTGCTCTCAGCTGTCCGCATAGCCATAGCTCAACGTTGCTCATACAAAAACAATAGTAGTAATTCGAATGTTTCTTTAACGCTTAAACCGCGAGCGTTGCACAGTGCAGCTCGTCCTTTAATTGGTAGGAATGTATATAGAACAGTATCACACAAAAACATTCGTAACGATTTAAATATCTTATGAGTAAGCGGCGTCTTATTTCTTAAACATGCAGATTAATGAAAACAGCGCGTATCGTTAAAGCAGATAACGCTCGCGTCTGTCTATACAACTTACAGCAAGATCTTGCGCGGTAAAATCAAGAGGAGTTAAGTAAAGATAAGGTATGCCCGATCCATTTCCGAGCGGCCCGTCGCTGAATGAGATAACGTTGACAGTCGGGAAAGTCTCGATTTCCTTACGTGTACTTATGGTTGCGACGGACGTCCAGTCTGAAAGCAATAAAACAGATTTCAATCGTTAATGGAAAATTAGTTCGTTAATTCTTTTCCGAAGTAAACGTTGAGATAATTAATATTCTTAGATTCCTCTCTAGTGCCAATCGGCTGGAACTACGCTTAAGTAAATAATCGCTTGATTATTTTGACTATGAAGGAGATGTCTGATATCGATTCGGAATAGATTTATCTAACTAAGTGTGGTTCGGCGCTTCTACTCTGATAACGATTTTTAATTTAAATAGAGTATCATAAACGTGTATCTGATTAAGCACGATGATAGTAGTTTTGCTTTGAAATTCATAATTTGGATCATCAGGGTGCACGAAATATAACCTGATTAAATTTGCGTGCTCCTAGATTAATTCATTTTTCTGTTTTTACGCGCTCATATTTTGCTAACTATTGGGGTAAAACAAAGCTATATGTTCATTGACTAAGACGTTGTCTGATTTCGAATAAGCATATGTAACACTGGAACTACCGAGTTCCGAGTATGAGTAAGAGAGTATAACATAGGTGTACCCTGATTAAATGCAGTACCGCTTACTTCGGAATGACGGTGCAAATAGATGTACATATATACGTAGCCACGTATTCAGCCACAGCCTGTTCTGCTTTGTCCAAATTACAGTAATGTACGATTGGCAACGGAGGGAGTGTGCAAGCAGCGCGCTCAAATAGAATTTCTCGTCATCAATTTAATGCGATTAAGATAGTTTAAAACTAAAATATCAGCGTCTACGGCAGTTTTGTAAGACGTAGACGAGCGGATTGCTAAACGATTCAGCAATACATTTATGTACATATACGCTATGTTCCTATACGAACGTTCGAGGCGGTGCCAAATGCGCACGGAACCACTCTCGTTTTGCTGAGTGCTCGAGATAAATTTTACGTGCTGGACAGTGAACCTCAGATAACGAGAGCAAAGAGTGCCTTCAAATGGCACGAAGATCGCAATCATTCTGTTCAATTCGATCAACGCCCTTACGCTTAACTAAATCAATATTGATATTGTAACTAGCAACGGTTCAAAATGATTTGTTCCATATTTTGTTATGACGATCGTTAACTTTTTGAAGTCGTTGTGTTTTCTGCAATTTTGCCTGACTTTTATTGAAATGTACAGATCATCGATTTCTAAGAGCCAGACAGACTCTCAGAAAATAAGATAATTTCAACATAAAGAATCATTACAGAATTGTCAAATCAATCATTTTGATCCCCCTACAGTACCAGGGTTCATGACTTCTGCTCTTCGAGTCTGCACATTTGTTTACAAATATATGAGCAATAACAATGTCTGGTCAATACTTGACGGAACAGTAACAAAGCCAATCTTCGTATACCTCTCCCCTACGAGCAGTCACGATAGAGCTGCAAAAGTTTCCTGACAAGACTACCACGTACCAGCTTGATTGACAATGTATCTGCCCATAAGGGCACCTTGGTCCACTGGTGGCGGATCCTGCTGCTGCTTCCCGGCAGTGTTTAGCGCGCTCGTACGATCCTGATCGAAAGCAATCGATCGTTCAGCCTCCCACAACTTCTCGCCATTCCCGCGAACCTCCTTCGACCTTCTCCATTCTTGGAACTCCTTGAACTCCTGCCATTCCGTCTCCTGCGTCCTGTCCGCGAATTTCTTCGCGTCCGCCACCACCAGCAGGGTAACGAGCAAAAATGCTCGCACAGCCACGATCATGTTTGGGTTCGTGTCCGGGCACTGCTCCAATGGTAATCAATTTGCAGAAGAGAGTCCGTGGCCGTGAGTTCGTGAAACCCTTTCACGACGGTTTTGTACGACGACCCTGCTGGACCCTACTCGCGGATGATTTTGAAAAGGAATGCTCGATGTGCCTTCGACGATCGGCTACTTTGATCGATGGTGTGCGTGTGACTGACGAACGCGGACGACAGTCGCGGAATCGCCGATTCGAGCTAAAAATCTCGAATATCGAAGGCGAGCGCGGAGGGAAGTGCAGAAGGCAGATAACTGCGTCAGAGTCGCGTCGGCGCGGATTTACTGTCATCGGGCTATCGAACATAACCTCAAGAAGAGATATGCTCGACTGCGCTTGACTGCGCTCGACTACTTTGCTGCGCAGTAGAACGCTACCCACGACCTTACATTAAGATGCGTCATCCTGCGCATTATACCGCGACATGGGTCGATGCAATAGAAAATAAGCGAATAAATACGTTTTTGGGAATTGTTTAGTCATCAGATCACTCTCGTGATCTCTGGCACGTGGCACGTAATGAGGTCTGATGTCTGATTGAAAGATGCGGAAATTTTGAAATTACGCGCCATCGGAATACGTCATTAAATTCCCCTGTGAGTTCTGTTGTCTTACATTTTTTTCTGTTCAGATTATTCATCGTTCTGTATCTAATTGTTTGAGTGGGCGCAGATTGTGTTGTGCGAGTTTTGAATCTATCAAGGTTATTATGATCGATGAACGTCAGCTAATGAAGAAATGCGGTCCATATGTACGGCATATAAACAGTTCAATTTGTAAGGATGGTCATAGGAGTTTTTTTTTAAACGGCCATAGTTAGTTGTAAGTACTGTACATCTAAGATCAAACGTTGATAATGAAACAGCGCACAATCATGTTTAATCGAAAAGTAATTATTCTATGTTACGCAATTTTTAAGAAATACTACCCTTATCGGTTGAACTTGAATTTGTTATTAAATTTGTTTAGTCCATCTCCACATGCTTGGGAACCCCCTGGCTCTCTTATCAAAAGTCTATTAACATAATGTTTTAGAACCTACAACATGTAAATACATACGAAGCAAACGAATGCTTCAACCACTATTTCTTAAAAATCATGTTTAATGTCATTTAATTTCTTCAATCACTACTCTGCCGTCGCAGGTAGGACAATTGTATTTCCTATTTCACAATTTTCAACTAGTTTGAATAAATGTCGGATTTTTGTACGCAGCTAGGTATTTAGAAACTCGTTGCTTCAATTATTACCCTTATCGCTGTGTCTTTGAGAATGGCAAACGACTAATACCGAACATCAGGCTGAAATCTTAGGTTTAATTAGACTGACCGTTATACCACACCGCAAATCTCCTCCTTTTGCATATTTTCTCGTAAAGGTCATTTAGATTTATTTTTGAAATATCATTTAAACACATAATCTCTCCTACTTATTACCCACTACTATCACGGCACGCTGCTGCATAAATCCAGCCGGTGCAACGTGCGTCGGCTCGTTTACCGTCTCTCTTACGATTTCAGCACCGCGTACTATGGCAAGTGTATCGGTTGCATGCCGACGCATCGCGTAGGCAAAAAACATGAAACCGTTTCGAGCAACATTTTTTCCACGACTTCCTCTTCCGTTCGTCGATTACAGTTACTAGGCCAAAGGTAAGAAATGCGATGGCCGAGCGAAGGAAAGAGAGAAGAGCCGAAGTAGGGGGAGATAATTCGTAAAATATCTGTGGAAGTAAAAGGGAAAGGCTGGAAAGAGGATACATTGCATATCGCCGGACGGGATGAGAGGACTTTTAAAAACGAAAATGACGTAGAGAAACGGGAGCGTGACGAGCGGAGGAGGAGGATCGGGTGGAAGAGAAATGCGAAGATTCGGATTTGATATAATTTCGAAAGGTCCCATCCTGTTCCTTATACGCGCACAGAGGGTAAGGTCGAGGAAACTAGCACGTTGGCCGGCCCTGAGCGGCTCCCCGCAATGTGGGTCGTCGTCTAACTGTTCTACGTACCGTTTCGTTGACTTCATGCTGTCCATTAACCAGATCCAACTTCTTCTCGACGCTCTCTACTTCCACCGCCACCATCCACCATCACGCTCACCATATTTTTCTCCTGTATCTCTTCCGTGCTTCGCAGTCATCATCTTCCCCCCTACCACGTACATTTAATGCCGCAAACTCCCTAATTTGTCGATTGTTCTCTCTCGGCGCGCGATGTAAAGGAAAACGGACTCCGTAACGATGACGCTTCCTTCAACGTCGATTCACGGTTTGCCCGGCAGGGTACCGTGTGTATGGGCGCGTAGGGTTGTTTCTGATAAACGTGTTTTTAATAAACGCTAGAACATAGGTCGTACATGGTCGCTTCTGACGCATGCTTCTAAATGCTAAAACGGGTATCGTGACAGATAATTTTGGAAGCTGAACTTTTTATCAGATTATGACTAACCCGATGATATTACTTAAGACGCAATGCTGCCAATCGTTGCATCAACGTTACCTCTCGGAACCTCTCAGCACACGTCCGAAAGCACGAAAAACTCAAAGTGTGGCGTTTTGAACGACGAAGCTGTGTGTGAGAAGATTGCCTATAAGCTTCTACGAGACATGCCACCTTCGGCCGAACGAGACCGCTCGATGGCGGGTTCTCGCCAATATAATCGAGCAGGAAGTTCTTCCAACAACCCGGTAAACATAGATCTTCCTTGGCCTTGAGTTTGTTTCCGTCTCGGTCATAAGATTCTTCTTCCCGTTCTATGTGTTGCCATGATACCACCTTGTTCTCCATACTTTCCATCTTCCCCCCCAACCACCCGTTTGCGGTGGCTCCTGCCTTGCTCTTCTTCCACCTCTTCGCCTTCGTGCCATCGCATCGGCGCTGGTCTTTCTCAGTCGACGTACGACCTTCTGTTGAAGCTACAGCAGTTAGTTCGGTGAACTCGCCCGAAGATTTCATCCTTTGACGCGTGTGTTGCGATAATCGAACGCTCAGTTCCGCCGCTGCTCCACTCGTTCGAAGTTGAAGACTGCACAACGAACCCATCAGGTTTCCTCGTCTATTCATGGATCGCGGGTGAATGATTCGAACCAATTGTCGCCGTCGCTGAGGACGTTCGTATAACGTCGGCACGCTGAGCTGTATCATTCATCGTGGTAATTTAGAACATATTCGTTTTGGGGTGATATTGCATGTTTCGTATTCTGCACTATGTAACATAAACGGTATGGCGGATTGAAATTATACTGACAATGAGAGGCTTTGAAGTCATGTGGAAGTATCTAAGGGGCATTTGTATGTATGTTTCGACAAATCGCAGTCGCCGCGATTTTAAACAGTCCGAGGAGTGGGATATGGCGAATTTTGTATATCATATTTAGCGTCTGTAGAGTGAACTTGGAGCTTTTAAAGGAAATTCTGTAGTTTGAAGAAATAACTTCCTTGTCATAATCTCATACATTTTTAGTGTGGAATGTGTAGCAGTGTGCGCGATGAGTAATACTGAAACATTGCATACTGATCTTGGAATTGTTTAATGGAGCTTTTGCATGTTTGTATGAAATTTTGCAATTGCCGAAACGTAAGTTAATTATGTGGAAATATAAATAAAAACGTTCTGTCGACATCTTAAAGACCAGGTTTTAAATTAAATTAGACTTAACATTCAAGACATCAACGAACAAGTCTCGATAAAGTAATAATAGACGGAAAACGTAGTATACGGATTTATAATTAATGAAACTTAAACCATTGTCCAAAGTCGAGATATATATCACGGCAAATCAAAGTCTGTTTACAAATTATGTCGTAAATGTGTAATTCGATTTGTCTGTTATTATATAAAGCCGCGTACAGACCTGATCCGAACCCCGAGCGAACAGCCTATGCATGAGAGGATTTGGAAATGTGTGAGTGTCGAAGCGAACGTCATATCGCTCGGCGAACCTCTTGATTGCTCGCGAACAGCCCCGAACAGTCTGGCATACTATGCTGGCAACCTGTGGTAGTAGTTGTTTGGCCTACACCTGCACCTACAGCTGCATCGATGCCGGCCGTATCTCACTTATTTCCATCTATCCCTACTCATACCTGCGACACTCATCCCCGTTTGCTCAGTCACACACATATGCATACACACGCTTACCCCACTCATACACCAATGGATTGGCCTCACAGTTTAGTAAACTGTCTTTTGTTCGGTCGCCGAATCCCTATTTCCTTTGATCCGGACCGCTACCCGGAGCGATCGCTGATGTTCGTTCGGCAATATGCCACCGTCATTTTTCGCACCTCAGCCAACTTCCCTACATCCCCGTTTATATGTCACCACGCTCTGACCAACGTCACACATGCATACATTTGCTGCCTCGCGCTGTGCGATTCGGCTCCGAACAAAATTGACACGGCATTTCAGAGGCCCGAACGTTCGGGTTCGCCGTTCGCGTTCGCGTTCGTGTTCTATTAAATTTTATACTAAGCCAGCACTCACAATTGCCAACACATATTACATTTTTGGAACTCTATTCTTTTGAATAACTCAGATTCTGATAAAATTCATTTTCTTAGTAAGTTAAATTTTAACAGAAATCGTTTGTCCAACAGTGTTACACTAGACGCGTAGCACGGTAAACCTACAACAACGATAAACGTAGCAGCAACGTGTAAATATTCGACAGGAATGCTTTATGGGGCGAAATACGAGGTCAAACGACTCGTTTCTATACCTCGCATAAGACAACCACGGGCGCGGTATTCGGTCAACGCTTTTCACGGAAAGGAAGTCGGGTGAATCATGGTCCGACGTATCCGAAACAGCTTGTCGAGGACGAAAACCGAAAACAGGTCCTCGATGTAGGTCATTCATTCCGATCGACAATGGCATACGCTCGCTCGTGTATATACGATTACCATTCACCGAGGACGGAGTCAGGAAACGTCTAGGAGTCGGTCACGGTCACAATCGTGACAATGAATTCGTAGGCAGGGTTACTGGCCCGAACGAGGCCTTGGTCCGTTTCAAAGACCTCCTCATCAAACTCGTTTAGACCAACCAAATGAACTGTAGCCTACCTCTTTCCCACCTACGTGGTCTATATCAGTTCGTTGACTCATGACACACTCTTCGTCACTTGCGTTCTCATAAATATTTCTAACGTATTGGGACCTGTTAACGCTCGAACTACCGAGTTACCGATGATTGTTCATTTTCAAATCATCTCATTCCCCAAAATTTGATTCATGTATTCGCGTGATGCAATATTCATGGCGAATGCATAATTAACGTTAATGTGGCGATAATGACACAAGCAATGTCGTTGACTTAACGAATGGGAGATCAGAATTGACATCGACGGCGAGAATGATACGTATCCCGAAAGAATGTTTTGTCAGATAGTGGATGGTTTGTCTCGGTTGTCATCGATGACATAGTTGACAAATCATCATGCTCCTTAGGGGCAGATGCGTATTTTCCACTGTTAGAAGATGATGTTGCACGGAATCGTCAAATTGACTGCAAATGACTGGTTCGGAGTACGGAGAATAGTGTCTCGTTGTTTCGTTTCCTGCAGTATCAGAAGGCCGCACGAAAGTGCGAGTAACGAAGTGCTAATGCCAAATATGGGGATCAAGGCTGCGTTGTAGCCTCGGCAAACCATGTAGAATGCGAGACAGTAATGAAAGAGAAGAGAAGTGGAGAGATAGAAAGAAGAAAGCAGAAAGGAGGGAAAATGAGAAACCCGTTACGTGACGGAACGTAATTTCATTCCGTACAAGCCACGAGTGCGTTTGTGCTAATTACACTCTGATAAAGACACCGTCAGGATCCGCATTCATCAACATTAAATCACTGCTCAGTAGTCAGTATTTCGAAACGCATAGCGTTTTACTTTTTTTTGTTTCTTTCTTTCTTTCATCTATATGCAATATTCTCATAATTACGAATATACGTGGTGCTAAGTGTGCCCTAAAAGTAAAGTGAGTTAAAATCACAGTTTTGATACATTATTTAAAATACGCTGACGAGAGAGCTCGCCGCGCTGCTTTTTGAGACTTTATGCAAAATGTGAAGTATTATACCTACGTCGAACACCTTCAACAATTTCGAAGTCGCTCAAATAGAATACGAGCATGAAAACGAAGCACACTTTGATCGGGCAAGACATTTCAGACAAATGCATAACGAAATCGTTGCTACCTGTGCGAATAAAGCCGTCGCCAATTCGCCAATCTATGGAGGACGAGTTTCTGCGGACACTCTTCCGTCACCCATGACTGGGTGACGCGGCAGTCAGTGTTATTTGCCACAAATTTCGGTGTCGGCCGAGTGTCGTGCCGACAAGAAACGTCAGTGTGCCACTTTTTCGGCAAATGCCTCGCCGAACGTTCAGATATAAAATAACGAAGACGTGAGAATATGACGACGCGTTTACAGTAAAATCGTTAGCGGTACGACGACAAATCCGGTGGGCGTATAACGTAAAACGAATGCACGATACACATAGCCAGTGCGGACATGTTCGATGGTCCGTGACCATGCCCATGCGACGGAGACCCAAATGTGGGTCACAAAGGACAGAACGGGTACTTCCTTGTCCACTCTTCTTATTCGCCTCCGCCCATACCCGATTAGGCTGGCACATCAATTATGTCTCTTTACTGGCGGGAACGCTGCGCCGATTCCTACGGTTCGGGGATACAGTTAGTAGCAAGAAATTCTTGCGTTTTAATGTTGTCGTTACCGTGTTCGACTTCCACATATAACCGCCGTGCCATTATCAATTTGTATTCTTGCGGGACGTTATGCGGGTGAGCTGTGGTTTTGCCGAGTTAGCTCCAACCACCTTTAACGCAGATGCAACGCTTGTGTTGCACGCGTTGAGAGCTCTACATTTGACTGATTACAAGAGCTCTGTCATTGTATTCGCACAATTTGTCATTAGGGAAGTGTATAGGGGGTCTCAGCTGATGGAGGCCACGTCAATATCTGCTCTGTTTTTAATGACATGAAAAATGTTTATAGCACAATTAGAATGGTTTCTAAAGAGGAATACCATGGAAGAAACTTTATCACTTTGACCACTTAAATACAGTAAGTTCATGTAACATCCTGACATTGTGTTATAATTTCAACAGATTTTTCGTGTTCAAGATTAAATTCAAGGAAATTTGTTGGCTTACCTGTCGGAAGGTTAAAGTCAAAGGAGACGTTTAGGTGGCTTTCTTCAGCTAAGGCACCGTGTATAACTAATATTCGCCACTTTAGGCAATATCCGTCAAACTATTTGCTTTTAGAAAATGTAAAGCAAATTCAAATTTTCCGTTTTTTAGTGGATTTGGCTGAAAAATCCGCACCTATCTATCGGTTGACGTTTACATTACAAATAACGGATAACGTGGAATTGAAACCAGACCCTTAATATTAAACCAAATTGATAAAGAGTATCGAAAGCTAAGTTAATGTCAATTGATCGGCACTTATACGCTACGCTTGCGTCTAAACGTAATGGAAGATGGTTCACTGAAAGTATGTTACGGTCATGGTACACTCTTCTGACACTTCTTACATTTACACCCATGTCGATTTTTAGAGATTCCCGAAGAAGATGCAACGTATACTATGGCGGGTTCTAATCGTGGCGTGGGTCGTTGGATGTGGATCGAGCGAGTACATGATGGCCGGTTATTTGGACAACAGCGAGCCATCCAAGTCTCGGCTGGAAGCCTTAGAACCGTTCTCTGCCCTGGCGAGGAGCGCTCAACTGGCCGGCCTTGACCTGGATCTCGAAGCTGACGAAAGTACCATATTGTCAACCTCGTCAGGTGATGCGGATGACATCGGGAGCGACAATGAAGGCTTGCGATACGCGATACCGTTCCCGTTCGCGTTCAACGGCGGCAAACCATTCTCCTTAGAGAAGGATCCGATAACCGGAAAGATCGACTTTGAGAAAGCACCTGTTAACGCTCTTAATTACACGGACCGTTATCAGGAGAGTGGTCACGAGGAGCGGGAGGAGAGCGCCAAGAAGGCTGGAAAAGACGATCCGGAGTTCTATGCCGAGAAAAAGAAGAAGGTCGAGAACGAGGACGTCAGTCCGAACGAGATTAATCCCTATTCGCCGAACTTCCACGACTTCCTCAATCTTCCGGTTCATTATTCGTCGGATAAGTACGGCAAGGACAAGTATCCGTTGATATCGAGCTCGTACGCGAACACGAAGGTTCAGAGTGGATCAAACAGTTATAGTACGAACAATCATAGGCCATATCATCGTGAGACTACTCTTTACTATCCGACGAGAAAAACTTCGTCGTTTAAGCATCCTGCGACGACGTCATCTCAGAAGACTAGGGTTAGCACGACGCCAGCGAGTACAACTACTAGGAAGACGTCGACTACGCCGTATTTCGTGACAGACAGGACCACTGTGACATCCACTACCGGTAAGACTACTCCCAAACCGTCTCCACGGATTACACGTGCTTCCACGAGACCCCCAGATATCACCACTTGGAAACCTTCGACGACTCCTTCGAGTACCAGCACTACTACTACTACTACAACCACAACTACAACCGCAAAATACGATAACAATGACTATGACGATATGCTTCCCATAGAAAAGCTCCAGACGTCTGTCTATAATGCTCATCAGGGACCCAGCAACGTGTTGCCTATTCACAGGGAAGAGTTTCAGATTAGACCTGACATGGGACACGACGAGGAATACGATGGTTACGAAGATTATGACAATCAGGGAGACGTTATGGAACATGATTACTTGCCAATGAAGGATATTCTCAAGGAAACAACGGCCAAACCGGAAGTCCAGTATACCGTTCACTATAGCGACAAGCAGAGTACTACTAAAGTACCTGAAAAAGTGAGCAGTACGGCAGTCGCCGAACCAGCCAGCACCCCTAGTACAACAACATCTACCACCACTACTACTACTACTACTGCGTCGCCGCTTCTATCGTATACGCCTGTGAGCTATCAAGACAATGTTTTCTCGGCAAATCCTCTTCACTTTCAAGTTCTGCCGCATCGTACAGTGACTTCCATGCCTGTAGGCGACGATAGTAGAGAACCGTTGCCGCACGATAACGTCTTGGACACCAGTTTGGCTTACAAACCCGTTCATGTCTTACCATCCAGGAGACCGATCGACGGTTTTGTACTCGAGAGTACCAGCAACATCGTCATACCTCCTGGCCAGGACACAGTCTCGTTCGTTCTTGGAAATCGGCAGAACGTCGAGGACGGATATTATTCGCCGGGCCTGGCGATCGGTGAGAGTCCATACGGAAGTTTGGCTGAACTCGATCCATCCTTCAAACCCGTGTACAACGTGGCCGTGAGCACAACCGGCGAACATTCCGTTGTGCATCAACCGGAAGCGCAAGCGAATTATGAAGGACAGCCTGCGATGCCGTCTCATGATCGTCGAGGAATGATCGCGGTGCCGTCCGTAATGGCAGAGCCTGCCTTTGTTTATCAGAATTGGTGGCCACCGGCATCGTCGCCTCTCAAGGCCACCAATGATATAGGCTCGTCGAAGATCGAGGCCCCGACATTCGGTAGCGATCCCGTAATGGTGAAACAATTGGGGAAGGACGATCAGAAAGCCACCGGATACGTTGTGTTCCCGGACTTGGAGGAGGAGCGAGAAGTGGATAGACACGTGATCGTGGTGAACAATTATAATGATACTGTTCGAGAGATCCCACCTTCTACCGTTGCAACTCCCACAACGAACAGTGTGACGACGACGATAAAGCCGCCTCGAGTAGACCCGATGTCCAACGACAACCTTCCACAACTCGCCGAGAACCTGACGCCACCCGCGGAAAGACCGCGGCCACCGTATTATTATCACTACCAACATGTTGGCCTGCCGAGACCTAGTAACAATCGGGAATACTCGAAGCCTAGACCTCCACTTCCTCCGCGCGGTATTCCGCCGTACGATGTAAGTATTTAGCTTCTAATAAAGAGAGACTATAGTCGGATGGGGTACCGATTTTGCTTCGAAATTTGGGAGATGATGCTGGACGAAAAGTAGAGAATAGAAATAATGTATTAAGTAGAATGTAAGTACTACAAACACAATGCGAAACAATTAAAGCCGTACAAAATTAATGACAATAAGGAAGAAATTAGGAAACGGCGGGAATCGAAACTACGGCCGTAGGATTAGGAACTCTGCCCATCTTCATACGGCTTCATAATTCATGTTCAAATCGAGTTTTTTCGTAGAGAACGCGTTTCAAAGTTTGACCGATATCGGTGTCTCGTCGACGGTGGTTCCTCTTTTAAATGACATTGCTAAGATGCGACGAAACTTCCATGTACGAAAACATGAGAAACGCGAAGTAACGTGCAAGGATACTAATTGATCGTATGAAACTTCTCCAGGTATCGTTCAGCAACGGAAAGCCAGCTCTTCCGCCTCATCCAGACTCGATGAATATTAGACGACGACCACCATTCAACCCCGACACGAAACTGCCGAACATTTTGCCACAGTTCCGACCGAACGCAAAGGCTTCGCACGGTCATCGTGGCCCAGAGAACATCGGAACGATAGCGACCGCAGGTCAAGTACCGTTTTCAACGAGAATACGTCAACAGGCACCGCCGGTTCATCACTCGCCGCCATCCAGAAGGCCGTTCCCGCCACCCTTATCTCATCTGCAACGTCTGAACCCCCCGCCACCGCCGATACACGCACTCAGGTTAACCGGTACGCCTCCTCCGAAAGTGGACAACATTCTGCCGCCGTTGCAGTCGGAACTTGAGACGAAACGATTTCGCCTCCCGTCCGGTCGGGACAACGGGGACGACGGTGCGAAGTCCGCGCTACTTTCTGGTCAGCAGAAATTGAGGCAGGAAGAAGAGGAAGAGGGGGAACGTTACTCGGAGGAGCCGCCTCAACTTCCGCCGCGACCGCCGTTGTTTCCGAAACGAAGAACGGCCGATCCGCCTAGAGTGGCCACGCTTCAGATGATTCAGCAGCGCGGAGAACCGGAGGAGCAGGTGGATGAGGAGGAGGGGGACGAGGAGGAGGAAGCTGACAGCGTGACGTTGGTGAAGGACGTGATCGAAGCAGAGAACCCGGAAACGCTGAAGCACGCTTTTCGCAACGTCCTGGTCGACCCGCCCGTCTACGTGGTGTATCCAGTCAATTCGGCGGTCAATATTCATTCCGACGATTTCCGTGACAATGACGAGACCGTGGTGGTTGGCACGCGCGGACCACATCGTCCTCTTCCACCCGACACTCTTCTGCAGGACGATGAGTATGAGAAAAGTGGGGGTGACGGCTCGATGATGAATCCCACGATCGATCGTCGCATCGAAGCGCTCGCCTTAAACCCGTCGGCCGACCGACGGATCCAGGAACCGGTGATAGCTTCGGGTTTGACGTCCGAATTGCCGTATCCGGTAAAAGGACTCGCCGGCGACTCGTCGATCTACTCCGGACCCAGGGAGACGCCGCTTCTGGTGCCCAGCGACCAACGCGACAATACGGCTGTCGAGAAGAATCTCGACGTGGAAGGCGGCACCAGCGTCAATGTTATTCCTTATCTGCAGGACTTCGTGCCGTTTCCGGTGCGAAAGAACGAAAACGTCATTTCCGCGACTCTCCATCGCGCGCCCTCCTCGACCCCGATAGCTTACGTCTACACGCCGAGTGCTCAAATCTCGCATCGCTTGGACGAGGACATTTCGCGTCTGGACGACAAGATGAAACACGAGAAGCCGATTCTGCTGCCTTCGCAGCAGCCGTCGAGTTCGTCCAGTTCTGCACCCTCGCCGCAAAATTTCATGGCCCCGTTCGTGGCCAGCGTGAGCGCGGAGACTCCTGTTAAGAATGGATGGAGCGTGGTGGTCGTTGAGCCTAGTATCGACAGGTCCTCTTCCGTGTCGCACGAGGAGCATGACGAGAGTTCCGCCTCCGGCAGCGACAACGAAACGCAGACTGAGAAGACGGAGTTCGATCTGGACAACTTCAAACCTCAGCTATTCGGTGGCTTCAAGCCAATATATGAGTTTCCTTCGGACGATACGGAGCAGGTTGATCGTAGCCAGACGGGCACCGTCGATTTAGATGTTCCGAGACACGGGTCGACAGAGAACACATCGTCGCTGGCTTGATGTCCAGGAGGAATGTAGAGAGAAATTAAGATTATAACAAGTCGTACGCGCTTGTTCGCTGGCATGTGTTCGCTGCCAGGTGCTAACACCTCCCACGTTCCTTTCGACATTTTTACGGCAGTTCGCGGCAAGGTGTGGGTGTGGGTGTGTGTGTGTGATATTCTATTTATTCGTACCCGATTCTTGCGCCGCCGCCGCCGCGAAACGAGAACAAAGTGCAGAGTGGAACGTTCTCGAGATTACAACTATGCTCCTGTGTATATGCATTTGTATATCTACATATACAGATATGTACACGTATACTTATTCATATATGCATAGATACATATGCATGCATACACGTATTTTTTTTAGTATCGTGCTTGGGTTTAATGAGGGTTGCAGTTGTGTGCCTTTATAAAACATAAGAAATGTTGCACCAATTTTCGTTACAATTGTATGCCCTTCTAACGATATTGATAATCAATATGTGCAACATGTGCGAGAGCATATGAGTTGTATAGAGTAACAATTTATTTAACATATCGTACAAAGTCCTATTTATTGATTTTTACGTAATAAGTTATTAACTGAGTTTACTTGAAATTTATATCATATAAAGCCGACGTGTCTGTGGGTGAAGTTTACATTGAACATATTTGTTTTAATTAGCTAAATGCTTTATATGGGATGTTAGGAAATATTTCATATGTTCATTAAACTTTAGCTTACAGAATAATAATATTTATCTTATAAAATGCGTCGAATTCTACATTCCGCAGAATGGATGTTTAATACGCAAGATATGTATGAAATATGATAATCAGTACATTTGTTCATATATAATAGCTATTCTCTTTACGTTATCTTACATATGAATGTACTGGATTCACCGCGCAATTGTTTATAATGTAATACTGCAGTTACTTATAACTAGTAGATATGAAAGATTTGTGCTTAAATAGGAAGACTGAGAATCATTGGAATCGATGTTAAGCGAGTCATATTATATATGTACTTATTATGCTTGTAATAAGAGCTAATAAAGATTTCGCTATTTTTGCCGCTGACGCTGTTTCATTCTGGGCCATACCCGTGGCGTGAAGAATTCTGTACTATCAGAATGAATTGTATGATGTTCTCCTGATTCGTATATAAGTTTATCTTTTCATTAATTTACCAATTATTACCCTTTTGTGTTGGCAGTGAGCTTGCGTTAGTCGCGTACGTTTCACCTGCTTCCAAACAGGCGAAGGTCTAGCTTTAAGACAACATCACCTTTTTCCACTTCGTGCAGCTTAATTCGTTTCTGAATTGGTCCGCAAGTGTCTTTACTGTCCCGCATTATGTCTGCGACTCTGATTTCAGCGCGGCCCAGAAACTCTGTATAAAAGTTATATGATCGACAAATTTTCATGTGACACATATGGCTATGTTGTAACTTTATCAACTAGTGCGCGTACCGTCAGGACTGTAGTATCCTTTATCGAACGCGGTGATACACAAAGTATCCTCTAGAAGATCTTTCACTTGGAACTGCATAGAAGCGTCCCACAGAGGACAGTCCGTCCCTGACACGACACTCGTCCTTTCCTCTTGAGAACCCATCGATACTTTGCAGAACGCATTACATTTCCCTGAAAGTAACTCTATCTTGTACAATGATTCACTGGCAGTGAGGAATATACTGTAATCTGTAATACGTGCATCGATATTACTGAATCTTTTAGTGTGCAAGTACTACAGCGTGGAAGAGTAGAGAATTTGAAAATAGTTAGGGTTGTGAGAGATAGTTTAGACACAAATATATGTACCTACAAGTCTACAGTTAATGAGAAAGAGCGGTATAAGTTATTGTTAAATTATAACGAAACTATGCTAAAAGCTATAATTAGACCAGAAGTCAGCAGCAAAGCAGTTCGAGCAGTTATACGTGCGGTTAATATTGGCAAATACTAACAACAAAAAATAACTCACAGAAATATTTATAAATATTTAGTCTGTCTTTCTCTTGACAGGTATGCAAACAACTTTGATTTAAGAATCGAGTTCTTGAGGTGCCTGCTCCATTAATATGATTCATTTCACTGAGTGGTGTGGAGTGTAACGTTACATTCATCGATTCATAATAAATCTCGGAGAAACAATGGTGAATAACCGCCAGCGCGAAGCTTTACCTGCTCTAACAATGATTATATCTTCAGCTTGCATCACAACTAGTCGAAGATAGCCCTGCGGAGGTCTTCTGCGAACTACAAATCATGCAATTTTTTTTTGTTAGTGATAGACTACGTGCTGTTAAAAGTGAGTACGCAAAAATTATCATATCCTGCGAAGTGTCGGTTAACGGTCGAGCTTCCCTTCTGAAATTGTTTAACGTGCACAAGTCGAGTAGTGAGCAGACTGTAGAGTAGGCAAAGAGAACTAATAGTGAGCAAGCAGTATAAATGATCACGCGAAACACCCAAGCTCCATTTTAAACAGCTTACCAAACTGCATCTTTAAGTTGTAACCTTCGAGTACCGTAACGAGAATACGTCCGCACGCTCCAAATTGCGCTTGTTCTGTTCGTTCATGTACACATTGCAACATATTATTTTGCGCATCAAGTTACATCGTAGTGGGGAAAATTATTTACACGTTTGCAGGGTAGCATCGATCAGTGTCTTTCAAATTGTGATTTGCGACCCATTCGTTAAGTGCGAGTTTATAAAATGTGACTTTTTTTATTATATACGTAGAATACGAGGATATGCTTTGCGCAGTTTCGATTGATATGATAAAATAAGAAGATTAAGTTGCTCATTTGTACATCATACTAAATATAAAGGAATCCCTTCTACGTATAACAAAAAATAGAAATTATGTAATAACTTCTTCCATGTCTAGTAAGGATATATGAATCCTGTTAGATTATAGTCTTAAAAATTGGATTTTGGCGCAAAAAAGTTTGAAAAACACTGCATTAGGTAATGGTTTAAGTACCGACAAAAAAGAACAAAAAAGAAACGTTGGGACATTAGGGCTAGCGATTATTTACACCTTGAAGACGGCTATTTGCTTTGTTGGTTGGTGTATACAACGATAATAGTAATAAACATGAAACACGATGCTAAATCGACAAACACACCATACAAGCGGAACTCACTCGATCGTTGCCTTTGCAAACGAGTCTTTTCATTCTCCATGAACCTTCGTCGTGCCTCTGTAATTCTTTTGCTCCATAGCGAGCATTCGCTCGTCGACGGTGCCAACAGTATTATTGGTTTTTTCAAGTCTCTCAATCTAAGTATTTTAGATGAATTTTCAAACGACTCTCCGACGCTGCTACTTCCGTCTGAATCGGACGTTCCTAATAGTGACAATTCATTAAGAAATATTGGCTGCAAGACAAAAACATTGCTTTTCGTTAATGAAGCGCTTTATGTTATGGATTCCGTTAAAGTATCCGCTGTCGGCGTTAGCGTTCACATGGATTATTACGTTGTTGTACCTTTCTGTACATTTTGAACTTCTGGTTCTCGCTACGCTCGAAAGAGAACTGCTGTCCACTGGGTAATGATTTTGTCGGCTGAACGAATAGCAAAAAGTCGTTTGTAAGAAATCCGACAAGTTCCTTTCCACTCTTTGCCTAGAACGAAGCATTTAATTTGCACCACTCTTTCCCCCGCTTTGTTATGTCCGCTATATGATTTGGTGTAAAATAAGTTACCTTGTGCAGAATACCGTAATGCAGCAGTTTTCGCGGACCTAATGAATTTGTTAAAGAATTGAATACAAGCTGCTCCTCTAATCCATCACAGGAGACATGGTTCTGTAACCATTCCAATCTATCACTGTTTTCCTTCTCTCTAACACCTTCGTTTACCTGCACATAAGCACGTTTAGACCTGGGCGCAAGATGAACTACAGTTAACTAGAATATTTAAGTATTTTACCTGCGTACAGAATTCCTCAGCTTTGGCAAGTGCTTCTTGAAGATATTGTCTATCAGGATGATGTACAGGTGTGTGTTCCAAAATCTAATACAGACATGGTGCATACGTAATCGATTTGATATAATCAACTAGTTAACTGACTGCTTTTAATGGTGACGATTGATTATGTACCTTGCCAATTATAAGTGGATATTTTGTTATTCTTTGCATTGGCTTGATCAAGAAGGAACTCAAAGGCATTCCCTTGGTTCGACGATCTTGCTGACATGCGTGGGCAACTTCTACAAATTCAGGAACAGTTTCAGTCAGTCTTTGAAGATAAACCGCTGCTGATATTTGGCAACTGCAAAATCTGATATACGCAGACATACGTGGTATCTGCAATTAAAGCAACGAAACAAATGCAACAAAGATGCAGATACAATTATTGTACATATTGTTATACTATAAAATATTTACATTCTCGCACAAAATGTCTCCTATCATTCTGACAATCCCAGCCTCACTATTGTCTCTTCTTATTCTCAAAGTTCTGGAAGGAAGGAGTTCATTGGACTATCAATAATCAAACTAATGAGAATTTAATTTCTTGAACTCTCAAAGGCAAACTTGCAGTAGGGGAAAAAAGAAAACAGCAGTACCTTAGAAAATTATCGTTACAAGCAATGATGTCCCTCCAGTTGACAAAGATCTTATCCACTTCATCAATAGACAACACTAAACTTTCAATGAGTGGTTTCTCGAATACCTATAAGTTTACTATTTCAGTTTTTTAACAATAATATGTACCAATGATTATGAAAGTTGGTTAATTGTAAGTAATCGAAAAATTGAAATTTTTACTTATTGTATAATGCAAATTAAAGTAACACAAGACAGGTGAAAAATATTTTTTTTTTGTAGTTTTTCACTTAGATCACTCTTATAATTACCGACACATATGTGCACAGTAATATTTACTAGAGATCAACGCTGATCAGTGAAATACCTCGTGCACAAGGGTCATATCTTCTATGTATGCTTGCTCAGTTGTAATAAGTTCTTTTATATACTCCTGACGCTTTCTTTCCATTGGATCAAGTCGTTCCATAAGATCTGTCGTCAGGCCATTAGCTACACAAAAAATGAAGTTTTTCCTTTTCTCATATACCTTACCATATTCTAGCTGAGAACTAAATTTAAGAGAGGTTGTAATACTATTTATGAAGTGGTTGAAGTAAAAAATTGTCATAATATACCACATTCAGAGGTATCTTAATAAATATAATATAGACGGAGAGAAACGAAAAAGGCTTTCAAACGGTTTATCTGCCTTCGTGCAGCAATAAACAAAATGGGTAGAATAGTGACGTAAAATCGTGCGATCACAGTGCTTCACAACAGACAGATACTTTATTTTTTAATTAGCGTTCCTGCGAATGTGTCTGTGTGTTAAGTTATGGATATGTGTACATATGTATAAGAACGATCGTGTATATGCATGTAAGAAGACAAACGGTATTGCGTACAAAGTGCGAACAACTGCGAAATCAGTACGAAATATACAGTAATCATATGTTGCCCACACTTTTACAATGTCCTCTATGGCGAAGTACGTCGCGTATGACTTTGAGATTCATTTAGGAGATTTTACATTACACAACAAACAAACAATGTGGATAGTTTGCAAATAGTAACAATCTTACAGATACAGCGCTACATAGGTAATTAATCTAAGAATAACCAGTTGCACAACTTGCTTTACATATAATCAACATCATCTTGGATAAAGATTACACACACGGGCGCGTCTAGAATACTTAACGTAAAGCATACAATCCCTTTTATCGCGGAGAACTGGTGTCCTTACGCACTCGTTCCGCGAAATGACATATAGAACGTGTAAAAGGATCAACGAGTGAATAAATCCTCTGGCCTGTTGTGCGCTTTTCTTTTTTTGAATTACTGAAACCAGTCGTTCCAACTTTTCACCCCCATGATCGAGTCATTACTGTCATGTTGAAGCGTACGACTTGGAAACATCCCTCGGAAGCTTCGTATTCTATTCTAGCAATATAGTTAACAACTTCCCACCTATTCCTCGTCGTTAGTAATGTATGTGTCTTGCGATAGCATAGATTCTATGTGAGAGATGATTATGAAAGTCGTCTACGTAAAAAAGAAAAACTGAAAATATCGAATTTTTCACTTATATTGTAATGTAAATCGATGCAATACAAAATACAAGGGAAATTCACCTTTTCACTTATTTCGGATTGAATCGGTTCACAGTACTGAATAACTAAAAAGTTTAATTCTTGCACCTTTTTAGACGTACGGTTAGATCACTTGCATAATCACCGGTGCATATCGGAATAGGGTGTAGTTGCAGCAAATGTAAAAAGTTTGCCCCCGACCTTTCAACAATGATCCTACCAATGTGTAATTGCAATCACTATACAATATTGTCGTACACTGACGTTAAGGTATGCCCACACCTATCAAATAACTACGTACTCAAAGTAATAGTCATTAACATCGTAGCATTCTTCATTATTAATATTACGTTTACATGAATTATACTTTTCCGAAGCTCTAATCATGATATTTGCTTTTGTTCGGGAGCAAATTTTTTGAACGAAACGATGGAAAGACTGGTTTTCTCGATAGAACAGTGTCACTCAACAGATTACTTCTCCACGGTTAGCAGTAACATATTTGTTCAACTTTGCAAATGACTTATTATCATCTTAAGGGTGACTGATCATTTCTTTAGGCTCTATCTTAAAAGGCTGCGAAGAAGGAGCGTAACTACGATTAATTCGTCTGATTAGAACGAACCGGAAGTCGGCCACACTTTTCATCGAGTACTAAATAAGTAGAAACAAATTATTTCACGTAACGAGTTGGTACTTTAAGAGAGCAAATTAATTTCATGTTGTTCTAACAATAAGACAATTCTTGTCCTACGACCGCTTAACATTAATCAATGTATATAAAATATTTAATATAAGAAAGGATATAGATTTTAACAGACTGGGTAGAGGACATTTCTCATAGAACAAAACGTCGTATTCATTTCAACATAGGAATTAAAATAAAAACAGGATAGACACCGCGTAACGTACAAATATGATACAAGTGGCTAAAAAATATAAGGCTGCTTCTCCCTTTACATCACGTCCGAATAGAAAAATGACTACTATGGATCCTTGTTTCTTTGCTAAGTTGCTATTAAAACTTTTCTATTATTTCGCGTTTGTAGGCCTTAGCACGATGAGATTATGATAAGAATCATCTGTATTGCGCATCAAAAGCACAAATCGTTCTTCTTTACGATTACACCGTGTTGTCGTAGTTTCCACGAATGTACGCAATAAATTTGACTTGCTAAGATATATAATAGCAAGACCCAATATACATTAAATTATATTACAATTCCTTTTATCTTGAGTACATTAATACTGTCGGGATTTCAAGCCAAAGTGGAAGCAGTTCACCGAAACTGGTATTATGAGTGTGCAAATTGGGTAAAGTATATAGCACTGAGCCTTTAATTACACGGACTAATAGTAAAACAGGTTAACTTTACTCATCAAAAGAATCGCATCAAAGAAGATTTGGAAAAGGCCGTCAAGTTTACATCTCCACGATTAAATTAACTTTTGCCGTATGTAGTCAATCATGTAACGATACGCAAGGGAATGTGAAATCTATAAGCATATGTGATGAATATCTGTATAAACGTAAATATACACAGTTTGGTACAACAGAAGTAAGGATAAATAATATATAAATAATATGTACATGTATATATACATGATAAATAAAAATTTGGCACACTCATTGTATGGTCCAAATCTCATCTACTTATAATTCACATCTTTGAGGAAAGACAGGGATCAAATCGGAAAATTAGATGAACGTAACTTATCCCGGAGTATACGACTTTGTGGTCTATATTTACTTTGATCACGAACCCTCCACCTGCTTTCGGTTGGAATAGCAAAAAACAAGCTGTATCATTTCATAGTTGCGCCAGATTGCATTCCATCTTGCTTATCATAAACAAAGCAATGATTATTTGTTCCGATGGGCAAAGCAAGGACAGGCAACATGTAATCCGATACAAGAGCATAACAACAAATTTACAATACGCTTCCACACGCTCAGACCAATATTCTCACAAATAGACGAACGTGTCCGAGTATTCGGTAAGCCTAAAGTAACAACAGTTCGATAAACTGTAACATTTCGAAACAATAATATCGTTCATTTGCGATTCTTCTATATATGTGCCGGTGATTACGGAAGTGTTCTAAAAAAAAAATAAAAAATTTTATTTTTTGCTTATTTTGTTTTGCATCGCCATCCACAACAATATAAGAGGAAAATCAATTTTTTTTTACAAATTTTTCATTTAGATACCACCTTCATAACTACCGATTCACATGTATATATGCAGGCGACAACTGGAACTCAGACGAATTTTGGTGCACATATCAGGTGGTTGTTAACAGCGTTACGTGCTGTCTACGTTATCGTTTACGCATCTGTCTTCCCATGCGCGCGAATAGTTACGCGCGAAAAATAATAATAATTACCACGCGGTTTACACGCACAACATCTGCGTCGAGAATACTTAGGTAGATGACTAATGGTTACAGTGCTCCGGTAGATTGCTGTAATGTTTTGATAACAATTCGAATGAAGATGACAATAGGGGTACAAGAGGCGCCTCGTATTGGAGGTAAAGGCTTGCGCAATACAGATTCGATAAATTGAGACGAAGAACCAGCTCTGAATCTCTTATATGTCTCTGTCTTTCTCTTTCGCTCTCACTTATTGTCTCCACGCCGTTGAGAGACTTCTGGCTGTTACACACCGTGATGAGCGCAGGGACTTCTATCATTCTTATTGCACTTCAGATGTTTTTATTTTAGCCTGCAATGCTGCGGTGCTGCTCTGCTATCCTTTATGCTGCATGTTAAGCAGAGGCGAAAGACAACAATTAGTAATGGGAGATACTCATTCTGTGCAGGTGACATAAATGGATGATAGGGTGCCTTTGAAATAATCGAGGTAGCCGTCTTGAAATTTCGTAAAAAAAAAAGCGCCGCAAGTTACTTCGAGCGTGCACATGGTACGTCGGAAATATTGCCAAATACTGTGTGCGAATTAATTTTGGTCGATGCTTGTTATCAGACATAATATAAAGATATGACTCCGCAAGCAATGATACGTCGTTGGTTTTAACATTAAAACTACAGAGGGATCAAAACGCACCAACTCATTCTGACCCCTCGGCAATTCTACTGTTAAGAAATCGTTTGCGCAAAATATTTGCCTTTTGATTCTATTTGGACTATTTGCTACCGTGATACAACGGTAAAAATGTATTTAATTGACAAAATGTTTCGCGGGAAATTCATTAATCAATTTCGGAATATTTACTGCATATGTCGAGCTTGATATATTTGTCATTAGAATGAAACAGCTATTTCGGACGGACGGACAGACGGACGCACAGGCAGGCATGCAGGCAGGCAGACAAGCAGGCTATTTTGCAAGTAGAGAGAGAGAAGAACAATTTTCCCATAGACATCCAGTAGCCACGACTAGATGTATAGAATAGGAAATGATTTCATGATCGTGCAAATGTCACAATTCCTTTCAAGCTGTATTGTACAAATACGTTGAATAAGAAATCAACGGGATCCTACCACAAGACACAGACAATCTGACGTGTACATTTGCAAGTAGCGCTCTCTTGCACAATGCCTGTTTGCGCTAATATCAAATTTTCTTGTTACAATGTGCCACTGATAGGAGACATAGTTATAACGGATAATAAAGTGTATATATACTGTACGATATATAATTAAAGTGATTGACACGCTTTCGATACAGACTAAAGTTTAAATTGTATCCCATTAATTATAAACGGTCTCAAGCGAGGTTTTTATCGACTAAATTACTATTGCAAACGGATCTGGTACTTTACCTAAATTAACAGTGATCGTAGTTATACTTAAACGTATAATGTCCATAGAGGATCGCTTTATGTACGAAAAAGTGTATATTTGTGTATGGGTTTTGATGTTATTATTGAAAGATATCGTGAATTTTAGTAATTAGATAGTTTCGCCAAACATTGTTGTTAATTCAATAGAGCGTTTTATATGGATAAAAGTTGCAGAACCTTCCATATTTCTAACGTAAGATTACACTCAACGGTTGTCCGTCTATCCGTATTCAAAGTAATAATGAACAAAATATTTTGTACAACCGACCAATATACATAACAATGTTCTTCATTAACGGTACATAAAGAACCAATATTATTTCGTTTATATTCATTCTTACACACGATTGTGTCACCATGATGCATGTGCATGCACTTTCTGAACTTGAGTCATTATCTGCTCTTTAAATGAACATTATCTGTATGCACGTATTTCAAGACCGTTGTAGCAACAGAAAAATGTTTGCATTTTGTGCTAGTGATTATAACAAATTGTATTACAAATTATGTAACGGAATACTTACACATGGGAGACACGTAATTACTAGGGAAGACCCCAGAAAGCCCATTCAATTCACCTCTCCACCAAGCCGTTTCTTCCTTTGCGATCACTGATATAACGTCGCCTTTCTCAAAACTCAACTCGTCTTCATTTTGGGCCCGATAAGGATACAGTGCCATGACACGTTCTGCAAAAGGACAACAAACGATTATATGCTGTACCGTCGAACAAACGTTGATGTGTCAGCGTATCTAGAGTTTACTTACCAACATTAGGATCCGTAGGAGAATCCTGGTATCCATGAGATACAGGTGTGCTACGGTTACTACTGCTGGTCAACGGTTTGACGTAGGACGCAGGGAACCAACCAATCTGTCTCTTTTTACCACGCGCCTGAACATTACAAGATACAGAGTTTCAATCAAAAGACATCGTGCCGTTAACCTCTCATGATTTATAATACATACGTTTCAGTTGATCAGCGATAAATTTGATATTCTCACCTGTAGCTCCCCTTCCCACCATCCACTGTCTGTTTTCTTGCGGATCATGATAAGTTGCCCTCTTTGCAAATTCAGCTGTTCGGCACTGGTCGCTTGATATGGAGCAATAACTTGTACGATTTCAGGTTTCCTGCCTCTCTGTGTGACGGAAGTTACAGAGAATACAATTTTCGATTGAAATTTCAGGCGACGTGAAAAAAAAAGCAGTTTAAGCTTTACTTATGTCAAATGACTTCCGCCTTCCGCATATTAATTAATGTACAAAGCAATCATGATACTCCATGAAATTGTAAATATGTTAATTAACATGCACATCGTATCGAAGCTATCTGTAAAATCTTATACCTTTTGATACTGTGATGTCGCATTGTCAGCAACAGAAAAAGCAGCAACGGGAAAATTACATTACAAGGGTATATCAGAACTTTGATGTCAGGTCGTTGAACAACTATTACTACCTTAAGTGTCTCCGAAACTGTGACAGTCAGAGAATGTGTTTGATTTTTTTTTCTTTTGTGACCGCACTTATACATTTTACTATTTTAAACCAATTAATACCTTGTTTTGTTTTCATTTTGTAATAACGTCTCTTAACTTTCGAAGACATTCAAAATGGCAATAATTATTAATCCGATTCGGATATCGCTGCGGCAAATTACGTTACTTCTAAGGCAGGGGTAGAATGGTTTACCTGCTGTGCAGACATGGCGGCAAAGTCTGGCAATTCGGCTCTATCCTCAGCTGCCGCTCTTTCATCTTCAAGCTGTTCGGCTGTCTTCTCTGTTTGCTAAAGGTACGGATGATACGTGTATCTAGCTTACTGCAATTTCGCATTTTTGTCTATGGATATCATCAGGAAGGGAAAAGCACCTTTCCTTATGAAACGCGTAACTGGTATTCACTGTCAGTCGCTTCTCAAGAGTCCTTCTTCGCGAGCAAAATTGTTGGCTACTTACCGGCGATCCTTGTGTTGCGGCCTCAACGGGTTCAATATTAGCTTCGGTCGTAGTGGGAGTCGGTTCAACTTTTGGCTCAGGCACATCAGTAGTTGTAGGTATGATGGCCTGCTACGTTACCGTACACATGAATTAGTCACAAACAAAAGCAATTATAACAGTGAACGTGTTATTAAAGAAATAATTTCTTTACACAACACGTGTTAACAGAAAGCGTTGCAGAGCTCTCCGATCAGTGTTTACGGACATTTCTTGAGATAGTAAATAAGTGTTTTGATGTACCGCCCGCTGTGCAAACAGTATTTACTACTCTGTAAGGAGTTTACTGCTCGCAAAACTGCCCACACTATTCGCGAACACCAGTGTAGACATGGTATAAAGTGAAATTAATTATATGAATGCACCCCAGAGAGCCTAGATCTGCCGCTGTATGCTATTATCACAAAAAGATTGTTAGAAATAGAATCGATGGTCAGATATTAACGAAGTTAAAAGTTACTGCATACACGCAATTAAGATAAGGAAACAATAAGCATTAATAGTAAAACAGAAAGTATGGACTACCTGGTCCGGAGCGTCACAGGTTTCTACGTAATTAGACGGGAAGATGCCGATTCTCTCTCCTATACATCCTGTCCACCAATCGCCTTCCTTTTTCGTAACAAGTATGACCTCGCCCTGATTAAAGCTGAGATCGCCGGTTTCGTTGGACGCGTATTGATAAAGTGCTACGTAGTATTCATTTAGACCATCGCCGATGCTCTTCTCAACTGCGGGAACTTCTTTCACGTACGACTTAGGGAACCAACCCTTACTGCCAACACTTGATTCACCGTACCACCAATCGCTCTACAGTAATCAATTAGAAATTGTTACCAAACGTTACTAGATTATTTATTTGGTGGTAAAACTACACCATTTAGTGAACGTGCCTGTTGTTCGAAAACGGTCAGTGTATCGCTTTTGTCAAAGGCCAGATGTTGCTCGGTGGGGGGACGATATTGAAACAGTGCGACGCATTGTATACTGCAAGCCACACCGAGTCCCAATGTCGGTATTATGACTTCTACAACGGGTGGTTCACCGCCTAGTGAGCCAGCGTCGGATACATTTTCAGGAACCTCAGCTATTCCTCTACAATGTATGAAAAAATGTGTATTGTTTACCCAATTTATCGTTTAGGTCAAATATCACATTTACATACTCTAAAGTTCTCTTCTCAACGCTGTCCTGCTGTATGAAAGCATTATCATTGACGATAGTGTCTACAGGTTCAACGTAAGATTCGGGGAACCAACCCGTGTGCCCACGAATTTCTCCGGCCATCCATCCGGGCTCGGCATTTTGAACAGGTGGGACCTATACACAAATTTTACACGTAATTAATTTCGCAAAAAACCAGGATTATTAGAAAAGCAATTTGTCTCCTTCTTGGTTAAAATATAAAAAATTTTAACCACGATGGGGACAATTTCTTTTTATAATCATTACAGTGTTGAGTATAAGTTAATATTACTAGAATGATGTCGCCAGGCTGGAAGGATATTTCATCTTGATTTCTGGCCACAAATTCGTATAAAGCTCTGTATTTCATGACGCCGGGTGTAGGCTCTTCCGTTGGAGCTATTACTGGAGTAGCATTGTCTACTGGCCATTCTGCCTCGTTAATAGTATTTTCAGGCTCGCCCCAACCACTGTCACCCCACGCAGAAGCAGCGTAATCTGTCGCACCGACAGCGCCGTTCACTGCGCGAAGTTCCAATATTTGCGTCTTCTTATCGTCGAAGGAAATAAAGAGATTTTTGCAGTCTGCCACTATGTTCTTTATTTCCGTCTTGATATCTTCGAGTTGGCCGTTATTGTTCTCAATGTCAGACATTTTGGCGTCGATCTAATAAAAGAGAGTTCTCATTATAATGACGCTTTTACGAGGTGGCAAGATTCTTATATACAAGAATAAAAGTGAGGTATAGAAGAGAAATGTTCCAACCTGCTGTTGCAGATCTGCGATCTTGTCCTTCATCTGTTTCAGAGTTATTTGCTTATTATCGAATGCCATCTTAACGGCTTCTTGTCCAGCAGCGTCTTGAGCCGCGTTCATCTTGTTCTTTGCTTCGATTCTTGCTTTCTCTTGACTCAGTGACAGTAATCTTTGATTTTGCTCCCGAAGTTTGTTTTTGAGCGCAGACATTTCTTGTAGCAGTGTGTCTCGCGTCGTGCGCATACCGTCGATCGTCGTCTTTACACCAGAGACGCCGACTCGTGTGTCACAGATTTTTTGAGATAATTCTTTTACCTTGTCGTTCTGTAAAGAAGAGACATGTATTGGCTCATGATATTCATCATTGCGAATTAATATCAGTTTCTACTACTAACCAATGTTCCGAGCTCAATCGTTAACGTCTGATTTTTTGCCTTCAGCTTAAGTAAAATGTCCTGCTCTTTTTGTCGTTGTGTCTGGAGTTCTTGTGATTTCTGTCTCTCCCATTCCAACTGTCGTTGCCTTTCCATTTCTCTGTAAGGAGAGAAAAGAAATGAGTATCGATGTTGGGCCGTGTAGGAAATATTCGGCTGCTTTTTTAACTGAGCAATTTGCTCACTTTCTTGCCGCTTCTCTTTGTTCCTGAGCCCTCTTTCGTTGTTCCTCTTTCTCTTGTTCGATTTCCTTCTGTCTTAACATTTGTTTCTCTATCTCCGCTTGCCTGCGCCTTTCTTGATCCAGCCTATACGAAGGGAGTCATATTAATGATGGGTCTGGGTTCAATTCATTTGACTTTCTGTATCTGCGTAACTGAATAAAAAATAAATTCATTTTCAACCTTATCTTTTCTTGTTTCTCAGATTCCTCTCTTTCTTTACGCTCACGTTCTTCCTGTTCTTTTCTCTGAATTTCCAATAACGCTTTTCGACGTCGCTCGAGCTCCGCTTGACCTTTCTCGAAGTTCTCTTTTCTTTTATCTTCAAAGGAAGTCTGAAGAAACAACTCAAAATTGTGGTAAACAATGTACATTAGGACAAATAGTTCATGCTAAGTAATGTAAGGGATGTTTAAGAATTGTGTGTTGGAAGGAGTATTGCCTAAAATACGACAAACAACAAAGAAGTGTGATAAAACGTTCTTGCACATCTTCGGCATCATACAAAACGAAAACGCTCCCCCCTGCCTTCTTCTCCGCCTTCATGAATTAATCACTACAAATTCTAAAAGCAGCCATATGTCTATTTACCTGTGGCATGCCAGCAGATGGATCCGCATTTTCTATTGAACCCGGCGTCTGTGTCAAACTGCCTTGACGCTGACGTCTAAATGTAGGGGGAATAAGGTCTATTGGGAGTGTAGTAGGTATCTGTTCGCCAGCTTTAGCAACATCACATAAATGCATCGCTAAAACAAATTCGTCGCAACCCAACCGACCGTCAAAGTCCATATCTGCCAAAGCCCTAAAAAGTATTTACCAAAGCAATTATAATTAGGACATCGTCTGAGTCACTATAAAACTTGTGAAATTATTTAACGAGCATACCATATTTGTGCAAGTATAGGTTGAGGCAGTTGAGACTGAACCATAATATTTCTCGCCTGCGGGCCAGATAAGAATCCAGATCGTGTTCTATCCCACGTATTGAACAGCTGCGTATATTTCAATTTTGTTTGATGTGGTACAGCCCACTCGACAGCGTGTGGCGAACCAACTGAATGCTGACTATGTTGGGAATCCACCGAACTAACTCTGTCTATGCTCGGTGGTCGCGCAGTTGTACTTAACGGTGTACTTGTCGACACAGGAGTGTGTGGAACGGCTCCATTCATTGATATTCCACTTGCCGATGACGACACCAGTGGGAGACCGACACCTGGTGCAGCAGACACTATTCCGGTTCCTTACAGCAATAATGCATTAAATTAAGTATTGCAGGGCAGCAAGTCTTACTTCAGTAGCAACTGACATAGCATGTAAGGTTCGTACCTGTAGCCATAGGTGCCATTGTTGGTACAGTTGTGCCTCCTGTCGTCGGTGCAAGTATACCAGTACACATTGCTTGCATCGGCATAGTTTGACCCATTCCAAATGCAGTCATAGGGGTTGGATTTGTGTTCAAAGGCGCAATTGAAGCGACTGGTGGCACAATTCCTACTTAAGAGAAATTTGTTGAATTCGCGGACTTATTTCCGTCTCTTCCGCCGATCGTACATAGTTTTTCTAATCATATGATAACACAGTATTACTTTGATGTAAAAGTTACAATGACCAAAACAACACATATACGGATTGCCCTATTTTGAACTGTGAATCAGAATATTTAGGATAGCACATTTGTATTGGGGAAATTAAGTATGTGAGGAATTTTACTATATTGTATGCTGCATGAATGAATAAATATTCCATATGTTGTTATAACATAAGAAGCATGTGTATTCTATTTTGTGGATTTGAATGTATTGTAAATAAGGAAACAATTGCATTGATACTGTATTTATGGCCACACCAGAATTATAACAAACTTATCTAACTTATTGTTAGATAACAAGTATTAAAATTAAATTATATTTGTCTGTATTAGAGTTCAGGTTTATATGCGCAATTGTTTTGTTATTTTCTATGAACATAGTTTGTTAGACTGGAGCAACACACAGCCTATCCAATAATATTCGTTAAATTCACGTAAAAATATCTATTTTTTTTAAGTTAACCTGGTTTAATATACCACAGTTGATATGTATATGAAAATAAAACCTACCGTACATGCACGTTTACTTTTGTATGACGCGTGGTATAAAGCATGATTGGAAGATAATAGAGGCGCCTTTATTAAGATATCTTGATTACTAGTAAACGAGTAACGGAGAAATATGAAATGAACGGATAGGGGAAATGGAAAGCTGATAAAAGTGACTGCACGAATTTTGTAGTTTTTTCCAATAATATTCTGTCAAATGCATGAACATTTACAATCATGCACTAATTGTCGCATAAACATATAAAATTATAATGAAAACACTGTGCAAACACGTATATCTCATAATAATGATTTTGTAAACTGGATACCTGTCTTGCGTAACAACAATAATCAAATCTACATTAATAACTTTTTTTCGTTCGTACGTGGTGTTTGGAAAATCTTATTATGAGAGCCAAAACAAATTCGTTTAACTGTACCAAAGATTGGGTCAAAAACCTATGTATGGGTAAAGGGAGTATACCAATAAATTGGTACAACTGAGTATGAAAAGGGAGCATAAGACTAACACAGTCTAACATTCTGCAAGTTTCAATCATACTCTTTGTTAAGACTTATTGAAAAAGTATACCTTCTGATAACTCAAGATCGAGTAAGTCTGCAAGAAAAAAAATAAAATTTGTTGAAGGCCGTGTATTACCATACTCCATGCACACCAGATATACATAAACATTTAATGTCAACTGACAAACCAAATTAAAATTACGGGATGTGTTTTCATTGTTTTTATCAGCGATCTGGATTTATTAAGTTCATGAGAGCAGCTGGACTAGCGAGCAATGGTAACATCTTACCCAAACCGGAAGTGGCCATAGGTTGAATCGGCTGCACTGGAGGAACTACAGCTGCAGGAATGGTTGGTGGGCCTTTTATTGGAGAAAGGCCAATTCCAACTGGACTGTTAGGAAATGATGGCGGTGCTGGTTTAGGAGGCGGACCACCAGTAGCAGCAGGTGTAAAATTCGTTCCTGAAAATTCGTAATGCTTATTGTATATAAATGATACTAAACATAACAAATGCAATAAATACGCCTTTTTCGAAACATTCCATTCAGTACAACTATAACGCAGTAGTATAAAGGCAGGCTGGCGTTTACATTAAAAACCTTATACATTACGTACAAGTTTACATTCGATATAATACTAAACCTGAAAAGAAATTTTATCACACAATACAGTCACTAATTATTACACCCATGCAAACAGTCAGGAAATGATCCGATGCAGTAAAACATAAAATCACAAACACATTTAACAGACATTGTCATGTAAACTTAACTTTAAAACATGACTTGTGGTGTAAAAAGACAGTAATGTAAAATAAATAATTACGAAGCAGGAAATGTTGCATGTCAAATAAACTACTCAGTGGGGTACTTGTATTACAATAATCCACTATGTATATTTAAAACGTTATATTACGGGACGATAAAAAAAAATCAATAAAAGTGTAAATTTTAATATTTTCAACTTTACGTTCCCCTTTAGACATACCAATGTTTGCAGGTGGAGCAGGTCTCTGAGGAGGACTACTACTCCTGGTACTTGTAGAAGTTATGAGTCCTTTATTGCGGCATAAACAGCATAATGTTGTTAAAGACAGGAAATGGTGTATGTGTATACACAAAGAAAGTATATAAGAATCAGTATAAAAGTAAGCTGTATTGGCAAAATACAATCATCACGCTACAATGACATAAAACAAGCACATCCACTGTGTATTCGACTGAAGACTGCAAAGTCTGTCTCAATAAATATCACCACTGATAATGTATTAAAACGTAATATGTATTTTGAGTACGTAAAATGAGATCGGTAATATATTTGATTATATATTATAAACGTGCATTAAGCGAATGCATCCTCTCCGTCGTAAATTGAAAATCAGTATGTAAATCATTTTCAAGAACATAATACTGATATAGTGCAATGTAGACTACATAAATGAACAATAATATAGCACAATAAGGCCTTTAATTTTCCTATTAACACTGATAGTACATTTTGCAACATAACCAGCACATCAAGGTATGCATCAGTGCATTACTCACCTTACAATTGCATAAGAAAAGAATGTTATATTAAGAAAAATATTTATAGATTGCTTGCATTGCATAAAAAAAGCTTGTCTGCGTGTAAAAAGAACATACAGTGTCTCACACATTGATGAACATTCAGAGTTAGTAACATACCCACAGAGGGTGGAGCAGGTCGAGCAGGTGGCTTTGACGCTGTGTGAGTTGTGGCATGTGTATTGGCAGCCACATTCTGTCTACTTTGTCGCGATGCTGTGTGGTATGATGCATAAGTAACATATAGACAAGTGTCGCGTAAGGTCAATATGCTTTTTCAATTTTATATAATAACAAAGGCATGTATTGGCAGTGATAATCAGCAAAGAAGTTCACGATTATACAGATGCCATGTGGCAAAGATACTGTACAGAACCTTGGGCAAACATGAAATACCTATTTTAACACTGTGAAAGTTTTAACTCTGATCTCAGTTTACATATGCCTTGCGGAATGTTTCATGTTAGTGAATACCATTATATGTCGCTGTTTGGGTTTTACGTGATCCACGTGCACTGTCATGTTTCATAATGTGCACCTACATGTGCATCTATTCAGAGCATCAATTTATTGATAGTAATTGTTTACTTTACCTGGTAATGTCATGGGTGAAACAGGCCTGATCTGGTGTCCAGAAAGAGGATTGTTAGTTGGTGGAGGACCAATTAAAGGTCGAGGTGTCGAAGCTGTCATTGGCATTCCACCGATCAATGGCTGGGCTGGTACTTGTCCAGCACCAGTTAAATTAACTAAAGAAGGCATAGTACCGTGAGGATGGAGCTCAGCTGCTCCATTTGCCAGTCCTACCATGGTACTGTCTCCTAAACCAATAGTTTCTTGTATTTATAAATATAAAGATACCTAATAATGTAGATGTATAGTGTGGTACATACCATTAGAGAGGGATTTTAAACTTTGAACTAATGCCATTGGCAATGTCTTTGGTATTTCAAAGCCACGTAGCTTCAAAGTAATGAGCTTACAAGCTATACTGAATTCATTTATATCCATTTTTCCATCTGCATCCGTGTCAGATAATGCCCTGCAATGTACCGAAACAGCATTATGAATTGTGTCATAAATTCTCAGATGTAAATTCCATAGCTTTTAAAAAAGTAAGTACCATATTTGTCCAAGAATAGGTGGCTGAAGCTGTGATCTGAGCAAAAATCCTTTTGCCTGTTCTCCTGTGACAACTCCATTGATTGGTTTCAAGCACTCAAACTGTTCTTGATATCGAACAAGTTCTCTGGGTTGAACGATCCAAGGGTCTACTCCTGTAAATGAAATGTACATTTCCCATTAAATTTATTACGTCGTGCTGGAAAAAAATAATAAAAAGGAAACAATAAACGAACAGTGCCAGCAATTTTATCAATCAGTGCATCAAATGTATGCATAGGTGGATCATGTGAAAGTAACACATTTACGTTGCAACATACAGTGGAGAAACAATGTGGGAGGATTTTTATGGAATAAACATTACTCTTATGACCTGCAGATTCTCAAAACTGAACAAATACCGATATATAGGAGACTAAACCATGTACACTTATGATGAGGCCTTTTTACATTTGTTCTCCTTTGTCTGCTATAGCCCAAATATTTCTCTCGCTTTGTTCTTTAATATTAAATGTAAGCGCTATAGACAATAGGTACAGGAAGCCAATCTGATTAGTTTGTAGTGACAAAAGTGGAGGATACTGTAACTGCTGTCCAAATTGAACATACAAGCTTAACCATACAAAAAATAAAGATTATTTTGCAGCTACAAGTTTACTTAAAAAGTTACAATCAATCTGTTCTAATAATGAACCAATGTCTACACAAAGAAAGTAAGCTCAGTTCCACCCACGCAGAACTATTATAGAATATTCGCAGTCAACCTGACACATAGCTGACAGAGTTGACAAACAATTTTGCGATATTAAAAAGACCATAATTTTGCGGCGACATACCTGGTGTCTGGGGAGTAGCCATTTTCGTTGAATCGCAATAAACTACTGTGATGTTCCTGCAAACAGAAAGTCAAAACGTCTAGCACATTTGAGAGTCTTCCCGACAACAGTCGCGATAGGACAATGACTTTCAAGGTTAGGTCAGTGTGATCGATGCTGTGCCGTTCCCGTTCAAATTTCACCTTGCGACAACAGTATCGCCGGAATGATCTAAATTTCTCTCTTTACTATATAGTATGTACCCTTAAGAAATGGGCATTAATTTAACCGAAAGTGCTGTACCGCGGTCGCGGAACCTGAAGATTGATCGAACTTTCTAACACAAACGTATGACTGAGATGTAGAGCTATATTGCGGCGCAACGTCTATGATAATGCAACAATAAAGAGCCTCGGTGACTTCGTGCACTCCGTAACAGCGAATGGAGTGGTGTGCATGATTTTCGCACAACAATTGTCTATCGCCTTTTCG
Organism: Priocnemis perturbator; assembly: GCA_963942575.1. NCBI lineage: Eukaryota > Metazoa > Arthropoda > Insecta > Hymenoptera > Pompilidae > Priocnemis > Priocnemis perturbator. The sequence goes on from OZ012645.1 coordinate 19,923,021, forward strand.
TCCGAAACTGGATCGGAAAAATTCGCGAAACCGATACCGACGGAACGCAGGTCGGCCCACACCACACACACTGACCGACGTATGTCACTTTAACGACCTCGGCCGTACTCGGAAATCCTCGGCAACAATCGATAGACGGCACAAATCACGTTCGGCAGTGGTCGTCGATGTTCGGTTCCTCCGAAAGTAAAATTCAAATTCGGCGGATCGTCGTCAAGGAGGAATCATTTTGTAAAGTTTGAAATTAAGTGTTAATATGTTAATTTACTTGGTACGCGGGAGCCGAATGTATGCTTTTCTGAATAGAATTGGGAACTTACGGGACTTCCGAATAGAAATTATTCTCCGTACATAGGCATGTTTCAGTTTGTTTTATGTTGTAGAATAGGGACGGTAAAAATACCGTAGGACTTAAATAATCATGAACGGGAATTGGGCGATATTCGATCTATTTCAAACAAGTATTTCCCGAATTGTCAGATACTTATCCGATTATTCGCAAATTTTGTCCCGATTTAATCCGAACTATTCGTTAGATTAATTGAATCAATTAACAACTTAAATAATTCCTAACGAACCAGCTTCTCCTCTCCTTTAGTACGTCCTGTTTCCGATTCTTCGAATAACTAACAAGTAATAAATAATTAAGAATCAATTTTGATTGGAATGAATCTTCATTTGCTAGCACCGATTACGACTATAATTCTATTTGTTATTCTTATGCTTTATCTGTTACCCAAATAACATTTCACCCAACGCTATTTCAAAGTTGAGCCCCTCAAACTTAAAACTGCATTTTGAAACAAAATTGACGTACATACTACTACAGCAAGCATTTTTCCCCGTCTTCTAAACACGTCAAACAAACAAAACTTTAAATTATACCTCAACAATTGTTAAAGGAGTAGACAATGTTCGTGAAAAAAATTGGAACTATGGACGTATTCAAAAATGCATTCAAAACGCGGGCCGTTTTATTACGTGTGAACGTACGAGATGAACAATTTTGTGCAGTAACGAGCCGTACGAATCATACGAAATTATGTGTGCCCCGTAGTGGTCATGTCCTTGACGGTATATGTTCTGCTGTGCATGCATATACGTATATGTATACACGACCTGGAAATTGCAAAGCTCCGTTTCGCGGCCAGTTAAAGCCCATGCGAACGTTCGTACACAGTGTAAGTTCGCGGGAACGTCGCGGTTGCGTTGAAATAGCCGAGGTATTCTTGAAATATGGAGCAACGTACGGTACTCATAGTTACCGGAAAATAACACATGTTAGTCTTGCCGGGTACCGAGCACGAAGTGCGAACGATCGGCTCGATTTAGACTTGACCCTTCCGTGGGACGGTGTGACGATATTGTTTTTTTTATCAAACGTCAGTAATAGTGGGTGAGGAACATTTTGCGCAGACATGCAGTGTTTAAGTTCAAAAGCTCTGCCAATGTAACGGTGCCTTATAAATGTTCTACAAATTCGAGATCGATCGTTGGATACTTTCAACCATTACTTTTCGTCCGTATTCGGGAGTACTTTCCTAAATATTGTCGGTCAGATACCGCGCAGTGTATTCACAGTGAATTCAGAATACGATGCTAAAGTTGATGCCACTATCACGCACTGTGTTGAAGGTGAAATAAAATACGTCACTCCCAGTCGAAACTTCCAACAAATTACTTCCGTAATTGCCTGTAGTCAGATAGTGGAAGCAAAGTGTTACGACTATGATAGCGGAACAATGTTTAGGCTGTTATCAATGCTTCAAGCGTGGAAAATCGACCTGTCGTGACATATAGTGATCGATATCTATTTGTGTAAAAGACCTACGCTCGATCAAGCGCCTAGGAAATGCGGGACAACGGAAGGTACGTCTTACTTATAACATTACCTTGTCCTTATTTGATTTCATGCTGCATTCGCTGTTATACACACTTTCATGTCGTGTCAAGTTTTACGTCCAAGCCGCCCGTTTTACGAGGCAACGATATCGTCAATCCATTTAGTCCAAGATTACTTCAACGAACAGCATTTATTTCATATATTCATATGTTATTTAAACTCAATTCTTTTGCCCCGTGCCATGCGTGTCGAGAGTCGTCGTTGCAAGCAACAGGTGCATCATAGATGACACGTTCTAAGTGTCTAATTAAACGGATTATAATCAGCTTAATAAAACTAGTAGTAAGATAAACTGATCCCGATCAGATTTCCGAGAACTCTCAATTAATAATAGATAAGAAACGGGTAATACTTATATGAAGTGCGCTATTAAATTCTAATTTGCGCCAACTATACACTGGCAACTCAAGTACGCATTCATCTGTGGATGCACGTGGCACTAATTCATATGATTATATGTGCGATAACGAGGATGAGCCAATTAAGAGAGTAGACATGAATTTGCGTTTGACATGACCGATACGTTATTTTGATATTGTCGAAGTGAAAATATGACGGTAATTGTAGACACTAGTGAATCTGTATTACTCAGAGACTTAGGTAAACTCTGAAATATAGCAGTCTTTTTGGGTTAGGTTCCTTCAAGGTTAGGCCTTCCTTCTTTTTCACGTATAACAGTGACTGCATACATTTCCTATTAACTGTAAAATTGCTTTGTGAGTTTATGTTTTCACAGTAATAATATCAATTGGTTACCGATACATCCTGTCAGACATCACTTTTATGCCAAAGGCAAGTCCATTGATTAAATGCAGTAAGAGACTTTATTGTCAAATTGTCATTATGTTTCCAATTGAGCTGGCTTTCGAAGTGCGGGCAATAAAACCGCAGAATTGAGCCACATGAATTCTCCCGTAAAACGGATGAAGATCACGTTTCAACTCCACTAAATAAATATCCTCCCGGGACATTACAGTTCTTTCCTAAATTGAGCTGTAAGAGGTCAATTGGAAGAATTGTCCGGCATTAACAAGCGCATGATTATAAATGGAAGAAAAGAGCGGACCCTTTCCCGATACCATTAACAATCGGGAAGACTATAAAATGCCGTATCAAAACTAAGAAACAGACCGTCGCGGTTACATTAATCAATATATACATTAATCGCACAATTTCTCGCCAAATGGAGAAACGGAGGTTTGCAGTCAAAACCGGCACTCGTGTACTCGCACACGTCAAACTTGTAAATATTAATCCAATGAATCTATTCAAATATCAACTGAACACATGTTTGTGCTAAAACACAAAATTGTGCTCACATACATTAAATATTACTTAGACATTTATGTCATTGGTCTGCATAAATAATGGAACTACTATCCCAAAAGTGTAACATTTGACAGTAAAAACACCAAAAAACCCAGTAAAACATCGTAGAAGCGCAAATAAATGATACATATTTACATATTGTAGGATATTGAAACCGATTTTGTAACAGAATAAATTGAATAAGTACTGGAACACCACAGAGACGCCAAACAGAAATTAGTGAAGTAATTACATATATTCACCGCCATAATCATCGGAAATGTGGGAAGTCTTCAGTATTACTAACACTAATTACGAATCATATACTCAAGAGATACTCAAACCACGTACCTCTTTGAAACCGCGATACGCCCTATCAGCCTCTCCGCGATGTTGTCGTTCAATTACGGCATAGTTACCATTCAGTACGAAGAGCGTTAATGCGAGACGATTACGCTTTCAGTCAATGCCAATCGTTTAAACTACAGGTCCCTATCACGAAAATGCACCGGGATATATAAAATTGCCTTCGCAATAACGTTTCTGGTCTGGACGCATGCTGCTGTCCGATTGTGATAATTGGGAGTACATCGATGGTGTAAAATTGTCGTTGGGTAATACTGCGCTGTTCTGTTCTGATAATAAAATTTATTAACGGAACGTAATGGCGTAATCGAAATACAATACCATTTCCTGCAACTCCGTTTGTATACAGAGTGCTCCCTAGTCGGTAGTACGTTCGGGTAATACTACGTGAAGAAGTAAGTAAAAAATGTGAAGAAAATAATTTTAAAGTCGTATTTTCTTTGTTTCTGACAGGAAAATTTGACTTTGAATCCGCGTTTCTATTCTTTTTTGTTGTTACTTCTTACAATATAAACTGCTTTATATCCTGTTTACATTACGTTAAATTTTATATAATTAGTGTAACAAATAATTAAAACAAAAAAAAGTGAAAACAGAAAACAATTTTTTTCCAAAACGCAGACTTATGAAAGAATACGCCAAACACGTCTCCCTTTATTTGTGACTGAAAAATTCCTCTCAAAGTCTGAGCAAAATCCGAATATTGTCCACCATGGGATTTACGTGTAAGTGCACGCACATATTCAGTAAACATTAAAAATAGATTTTCTCAGAAACAATACCTCGCATAACAAAGGATTTTTTTGCATATTTTTGACTTACAAGATTTTTCATGTAGAATGGCCAGCCGCTCGATTATACCGCCAGTTATGGAACACCCTGTACATTTAACTAATTGTAAGCAATATGACAATCTGAGACATCCATATAAACGTTCCCTTAACAACACTGCATTTATGCTAATTGAGCAGGACAATTATATAACGATTGACAATGTCATGGCCGCGTAGAAGATCAAACGAGAAAATACATATTGAGAATTTAATCTAACGGAGCCTTTTGACGATATCGATTACATCGCTTACACGATAAACGCAGTGTCGAAGATACAGTGTTTAGGATGGTAAAGCAGCCAATTATAATGATGAAACTGTTTATTACTTACAATCTTACGATCGCAATCTGTTTAATGATCAATCGATGTTCTCCTCAGGTTCGGAGTCCCATTGTCGTGCGCGTTCGACGTATAAGCGTGCTAAAAACAACTATTTGCAGGCTCGGGGGAAAAATGTCAGATGAAGCACGCGTGCATTCGTAATGGCGGAAGCGTGGAAGTTTCGTGTGTCACATCGAACAATTGCGCATGAATCATACAATGACCTTTGCGATCTTCCGAACCTGCATTACAAACAAATTTATAACTGAACGTCATCCAAAACATCTTTATTAATAAATAGTGCCGATGAATACGCACGACTTTTTGGAAACTACATACATAGAATATCTCACATTTGTTATATTGCTAGTTTTCAAATACTTGCATATGTTACAATGACTTACATTTCCATGCTTTTACTTCGACATATACATTTTATATTGTGTTTCGTAAGTAACTTTGTACAATATGGACGACAGCGTTAAGAATCCGAGATGGACCAATATGTATTAACGCCTACAGAAGGTTCGTCGACAGGTCAAGTGGACAAGTGATGATTAAAACGGAAGCCAAATCTACAATTCAACTGTGTGTATTTCGCGCTCACAAATCGTTTGCTTCTAATGTGAAGATTACGGCGAAACGTAACGATCGTCGTATGCAGCGAGTCATTATTTAGAAGTTTGCATCAGCAAGAGTGCACGTGTACCGAATGATCAAGTTAATATTCCCTTTTACATAATGCTGTATGCAAATAATATTTTCCTCATCCTTATTTAATCTCTCTAATCTCTCCAATCGAATAACGCTCATTCATTTATAACAATCTACATTTATGATGTTCCGTATTTATGGAATCTTGCACGATTGTCAATCGAAATATGGCGATTTTTTTATGCGGAACATAGATATGTTTTCTGAGCGTCCCTGGGACTACAGTTGTTTCTTGTTGTAACCCACTCGCTGTGACCTTATTCACGTCCCTTTCAATGGGAGAATTATCGATTTCCTAATAGATTCCGTAGTTCCTACTGGTATTGAAATTATACAGATTTATTCATTATATCTTGAATTTCGATGTGATGACAAAAGAAAATAGTATGTGGAGCTTGTATATAGAGTAAGAAAGTTGCTTCTACGAGGCATTCACGCTGATGATTTCTACGACCAATGGACGTTTCAATTGCAAATGTCATTCCTATGAATTAGGATATTTGTTGGAGATCGAGCGTGGCGTGTTATATTTTTCGGATTAATTTGAAGGTGTCTTGTCAACATTTCTCTGGCCTGTAACGAAGTAAAGTACGGAAATTATAGCATTGATACTGACCTATCTGGCCCAGTTGACCCACGCTTACAAGATAACATTGCTGACACGGTATGTACTTAAGTTATCCATACATTTTCATTCATGTATAAACTACGTGTACTTGTTTGTATACCCGGAGTTCTTAAAGTAATCGTGCACGATGATAAATTCTGCAAACTAAGTATAGGTTTTGCTGGGGGTATTTTTCTTCGTCCAAACTAAAGTCATGTAGATCGTATCAAGAAATTCTATAAATCAATGACTCTATACACACACCCAACGATCTCCCGTATAGACTCAATACCAAGTCTACGACGAGAGCAATGATGTAGGCGTATATATACATACACATACGCGAAATACACACGTATGCTTCCAAACTGTATATACATAGCTGACGCTAGAAGCATCAATGGGGCAACTTGTTATAATTGTGGGGGAGGCAGTCCCAATCGCGTGCGATCAGGCGTGATCGAGGCGCTCCGTTGTTGGTATGTACAATAAATGGTGCGTCAACAATCATCAAGCCCAGTTAATCATCCGACAGGCTCGTGCTGCAAAGTAAAATTAAACGCGACACTCCTCCTGCATCGATATGCCTTGCAGGGAATGCAGGGGAGGAACCCGATAATAATTCCTATCCGCGAATCCGTTCGTGTGTCAGCGTATCTTATGTCGCCATCTTACGTCAATTTCGGAAAGCTCGCAGGCAGGCCAGACGCTATATAGGTCCTGCGCCGTCCTCCTACCACCTCCTACCAACACCAACTTGGGTGGCGTGCTTTTGACGTTTTGCCGTAAACCGCGCCGTGCTGCACCGTGCTCCGCTCGGGCCAATTATTGAGGGCAGAGGCGAAAATTCGTGCCATCTGATGACAGAGAAAGACGAGCGCACGCGTCGTTCCAGTGCATCGCTTCGAAAGTATCGAGCGAGGCGACGCATTTGCTGCGATACCGAGCGTTTCATTTCTACGGGACGTATTATTGATTCGATCGTATATACACATAGTGTGCAGAGCCGGCCGGCCTTGTGGTTGACGCGGAGTCGCGCGAGTTTCGTCGGTGAGATAATTGCGCGAGTTCTCGCGTCTCGGGTCGCCTCCGGTGCCGTTCAAGGACTCCAGAAGAAAAAGGTGGAGGATTCAGCGAGGACTCTCGTGCGCACGGTAATTGCGTAGCTGATATCTTTTCTCTGGAGACAATCTGGGTCATTGGCACGTCGTACGATGTTCCGATGCGTGGTGCGCCGCGTGCACGCGTGCGTCGCTCGACGCAGTGCGCACGCGCGCCAGATTTCGTCACGTGGCAGTGGTGTAGCGTTGCTCGTTGGGTGCCCGCGACCTGCATCCACGTTAGTCGCGAAATCCACTCCAATATCATCACATTGTTTGTCATTGTCGCTGGCTATTCGCCGGTCTGCGGGTCTCTACTCATTTATCCTTCCATTGCAGTTTTCTGGATATTATTTGTTCTGCTAGCGTAGTGATAACTCGACATATAATAAAATGAATGCATCATTTACTAGTTTCTGTTTGCTTGTATATATTTTAAGGTTTACTGCTGTTTTGCTGATATAGATTTCAATGTTCAATGAAGTAAAGTCTGTAAGCATTTCTTCTTGTGTCTTTGGGTTGTTCACACGAAATATTCGGTCGGCGGTTTGGAGTTACGATATATTGCTGATATTTCGAATTCAATTTTCATCCAACTACGAATAAACATTCACCATTGCCGTTCTGCACAAAGGTGCAGATAAAAAGCAATCGAACGACGTTGTGTTGGAATCATGAACGTTTTATTCAGTAGATCGACGCTTTCAATAACTGCGCACATTGTTCAGAAAGAAATGAGCTAATCAAAGCTCATGTTATATGTTACGTTACATATTTGCGCTTTTGTATATAAGTATTGATAAGATAATTTTTTCGAATGACGCGTCTTCCATACTGTCATTCAATTTTCACTTTCTGAAATTGTTGAATGAGATATTATTGAAGGAGTGATACAAGGCTTGAAGTGACGTACTATGATGTAAAAACTTTTCCTCCTTTTTGTCATCGGTTGTACGAGAAAAGCAGTCGATGTGGTTATTCGATTTTATTTTTTACCACGACTTTTTAATTCTTTTGCCGACCTTGCACCGGCGATACTCGGCGGCGTAACACAGCACCAAACGCGTGAACGGCAACCCTAGATATGTATAGCAATCTTTTAAATTCAGATATACTAATGAGACCTTCGATTTATTCTCTGTCTGGTGTAAATAGATAAACGTGCACAGAGTGAGTGGTTTAAATGCCATTAACAAGTAGTTAACGTCACAAAGTGTTCATGTTAAAGTCAAAACGGAATATTTTAAGATGTCATTTGGCAATATTTACATTATTTCGAGTGTGAACTATGCAAATCCGTTATCCCGAACAACGACGTGGTTTGATGACAAAAACAAATATTTCCAGTACCATACGGGCAGGACCATTAATGCGCAAAGGCGATAATAAACACACGTCTTGGCACATTTAAGATTTGCTTGTGTCGTCATACATAACAGAAGACGCAAAAGAAACTGGTTATCCTCGGTGGTTATATTCCCTTATTTTTTGCATTCAAGTATTTATTATCACTACCATTGTTTCCTAATGTCTCACTGCATCACTCCGGATGCATAAGGACAACTGAAACGTGAGCGCAAACAATGAACAGTAACACTGATCAAATATACATACGAGTCTAACAATAAGTTCCATTTACATTATAGCAGCATCGAATTTCAAAAGAAAAGTGTGAACCAAGGAAACATTATAGGACAGTTTTGGGTAAGGATTCGTTTTAGAAAGTGTAATTTTTTTGGGCGTTTTATTTTTTTTCATAGACCATCGGAAGGCCTACAAGTTTTCCATATAACTTTTTTTGAGGAAATGACTCCTTAAAAAGTTACGAATTTTGTTGTGAAACATACGAAAGTAGCACTGGTTACTGTATTTTCCAGCGCACGTAATGTTGGAGATTGAGGATTGAGGTGTTAGTCGATTGATAGTTTGTTTTCCCCGTAAAACGTCACTTTATTTGCTTTCAAATACGCTAGCGTCCGAGTGCAACGCTTGACGCGTCTTCGGCGCGGAAAAATATATCAAAATCTTCTCATTGTGGCAAACGACTCTAGTTGAAAGTACAGGCGTCACTTTATTTGCTTTCAAATGCGCTAGCGTCACTAACATCTCAATCTCCAACATTATGTGCGCTGGAAAATACAGTAACCAGTGCTACTTTCGTATGTTTCACAAATAAATTCGTAACTTTTTAAGGAGTCATTGTTATCATAAAAAAAAAACCCAAAGAAATTACACTTTCTGAAACAAAGTTCAGCCCAGTTTGTTCATTAACACAACTACCGAGGGGTCACAGTATACCTTAATAGACATTTTCCTATAACGACATCTCATTTTTAAATAATTTTATTTTCTATATTTCCGCCTCACTTATACCGAACATATGGATCGTCCATATAGGATCCGTTTATAATAAAACTGGCAAGACCCTATTTTTCGAAAGAAACATGAGCTTAAGCTTCGGTTAAAATTAAACACGATCAAGTTTTCACCCGAAAAACCTGGATACAAAGAAACTGTTCGAGTTACGCCGCTTTCATAATGATTTTGCAAAACTTCAGAATGTAAAACGATCGAAAAATGGCCAATGATTAAAGTAAAATGTCAAACGAGCCATTCCGACCCCTGGGTAGTTCCATGTCCTAGCGTTAACGAACGAAAGGAATTAAAGAATCTTCTCGGTGCGCGATGACAATTTTCCGGAGCGAGGTGTCAGTGCCCGTCCTTGAAGGCGGGAGGGTCGCCTTTGGCAGCGAAGGTCGCCCCACCATTTGAAAACCGTGGGGGTCGATAGTTTCCAAAAGAAAACGGTCGGCATTCTGTCCGGCTGGGTAGAGTAGTCATACCCGCATATCCTCAACTCGTGGGTGCATCGTACTATGCGCCCTTGCAAGGACAGCGGCCTTTCAGGCTTTTCAGAGCAAGCGCCGCGAACGAAAGGCAAGAGATTCCAAGGGACTTTGGCCAAACGAGAAAGAGGAAGAAAGAAAGAGGGAGGGGAGGGAGTAAGGGAGGGAGGGAGAGAGAGAGAGAGAGAGATAGAGGGAGGGAGAAAAAATGCGCGAGGACTCTTGACGACTCCTGAACACTGCGTTTCTCCTTTTGCCCGTCCTGCCTGCGCGCCCCCTCTTCCCTTCTCTCTTGTCACGCGTTCGCCCTACACCCCCTTGCCTTACCTTACCCTACCTTCTCTTGCTTTCTTGCCTTACCTTACCTCCTCCCCTCGGTCAGCCGCTACTACTGTGTTTCTGGCTCGCAGGAAACCAGTTGCGATTTTTCACGCGATGGGAACTAGCAAAGCCGCTCCCTACTATAAATAGCCTTCGGAGTTCGCTCTCTTGCACACCGGTCTCTCGGCCTCCAACGGCGACGAGAGTGGCTAAAAGGGGGGCAACTATGTCTGGCAGGGAGAAAAACAAAGAGAGAACGATGGCAAAAGCGTGGCGAGCGGGGCGACGGAGCAGCGGGGAGCGAGAGTGTTGGAATTTTTATGGGAGAAAAAAGATCCTGCACGGCGGGAGCCGCGACCAATCGAAGAAGAAGAGGACAGTATAGGCGAAGATCGGTATACGTGAGAGGGCGAGGGGGGAAGATCGCTATGGGATAAAAAGTCTACGCACGTTTTATATCGCATGAAATCTCTTCGTCTTCTCTCCCGCCGCCGTCCGGCGCGCGCTGACTGCAATGTTCATGCAAAAAGTATCCGTCGCGGGTATTTTTGATATATCTGTCACACACGTACCCACACCCACACACGTACATATGTGTACGACGGTTGCGCGGATTTTAATCTTTTTTACTCTGCACCAATCGCGACCGGTGATCGACGAGACTGTTTACTAATGACGTTTCCACTTCTGTCAAGCATATTATTGTTCCCCCATCGATGTCGTTACGATGAGCAGCGAGAAAAGTCAACGATACGTGCGTAGAAATCGTGAAGTATCTTGATCGTTTATGTCGGCCGAAACGTTTACGTACCTTCTTAATTAATGTAAATACTTGTTCATTCTGAATAGCCACTATCCAACCGTTTAACGTTGCACCTAGCACGATCTCTCGTCAGGTTTGTCGACTTATTGATTGTATACTATGGATTTATTTCGCGATGCACTTAATCGATAACGATAGCAAGACAGAATCCTGTTTGATAAACGACACATTGATCCTACGCTTACTCACTGCTGTTCGCACATGATTTATGCATGTAACGCTTTACCATTGGCGATATATTTCAATAAAATCATAATGCTTGGAATGCGAGCCCTTTACAGTCGGAGTCGGAGTCAAAGGACGCGTCGAGACAGGTTAACGGCATAAAGAGGGATAATTTTATGCTTATCGGGTACCGCAATGCTATAATCTTATCTGTAACTACACTATCGGTGTGGTAAATATATACAGGCGGCAGGTGCCTGGGCACTGGTATACTAATCGTCCGATTCACAGCCAATTGATATATTTATGTTGAACAAGTATCTTTTATATTTTTCCCTCCGTTTAGCTCTCGTCGATTATGGTAAAAATTAAAAATTGAACCATCTCGCTGGTTAAGGAACCTTGGCCAAGTGTCTGGATCCAATTTTATTCTTCAAATATGTATATTGTTGCGCCGAAATCTAAACAACCCGTATTTTCTTATATAAGCTTATTTTTAGGGTTAATGGACATTTAATACCCCTTTGAATACCTCCAAAAAAGGAAAAAACTTTTTTTGTGTACCTCAGTATTTATTCCCACGCGAAAGGACGTTAAAAACTGAGATTTGCAAGTCTTTTCTATACACACAAGGGGATTTGAAAAGTTCGAATTTTCGCAATAGTTCTGGAGATACGTCCAAAAATAAGTAGGGAATGAAGAAAAAAAACGCAGCTCTTTAGATAGCTTTATCATTTTAAAGTGATGTGGTATTCATCGTGATCAACAAATTTCTATCCTTTCCAATCGAAGGTGAACAGTTCGAATAAACCATAGGGCCATCATCTCACAACATAATTGACTTGCATTGAACTTCTTTTTCAAACTATGTTGTAATAGCCTCTTTCTCTGTCTCAATGCCTTCGCATATAGTTCCCTCTACTTATGCAGAATCTGTATACTTTACAATTGCCATAGTATTGTCTCCCTATTCTTATGCTTGTCCAAGCCTGTTCCGTCCCGTCTTACAATCTGTCATTGTCCATCACATGTACGCAGACCGTGTACTATAATGCCTCCTATTATTTCTCGAAAATGCCAAATGACAGTCCAAGGTGGTCGGTTTCCAGAAAAATGGGTCATTGAAGCGAATAATACAAATTGAGTATTGAAAGAAACTTCTTTGAATAAGCTTACAAGTAATGTAAGCTTCTAAATTTTCATTAGGGGCAGGTATAGTCAGAATAAAATGCGCTTTAAATATGAGTCGGCAAACTTAAGCTTCTAAGGCTACGTAATAAATCCTACAATTAAGCGGAAACATTTCCTGGAAAATAAAAGATTTCTTATTGCTATACGCATTGCGGTACATGAATGATACGAAAAACATGTTTGCCGGTGTACAATTATCCTATGACAAATGGACCTAATTATCATAGTTGAGTCCCCCGCAGTGTACACCAGTAGATCGTAGCCATCAACTTTTATAGTTCATTTCGCAATGTGGCAAAACGCATAATGTCCGTTTTCACGTAGACGTTGCAACGTTTCTTTCGCTCCTCTATGTTCTACCTTCATCAGCAAGTAACCATAATCTGGTTCCGCTTCATTTATACTTTCCGCGGTGGCTATTCCGCGGTGTGCCTCCAATAGCATTGTAATAAAGGGTTACTTTAAATTTGTTTCGTTTCCTCTTGTTCTATCAGCGTTTGGCGTTACATTAATTATTTCGAACAAATATTTTTCTAAGTTAATTATCCGAATAAGTTCATGTCATTCGAACATTTCATCCAAATAATAATTATTCGTTATTTGCAATATATTATTCTATTTACTTCTTTGGGTAAATATGCGGTTCAGGGGACCCAGCTCCGATTTGGACGGGCTTGGAATATGCTGTATATTTTGACATTCTGAACAACTTTTTCCTATACATTTATGCGCGCTCGACCTTCGTTTCGGAGTTATTAGGGAGAAACTTTTGTTATAAGTACGCTTCGTTTTACTGTAAGCGGCTGTGGTATGCTGTTGATGTCCCGCTTACTTAGCGTACAACAACAACACTTGGTGGGGGTGGGGCAAGGCTGTCTATGTTAATTCCCAGTCATATGAAAAAAGAAAATAGAGTGAGGCCCATACTTTCAACTGGAATCGTTGCCACAATTAGAGGATCTTCTGTTATATGTGTTAGCGTCCGTCTGCAACGATTGACGCGCCTTCGGCGCGGATAAATATATAACAACCCTCTCATTGGAACAACGATTTCAGTTAAAAGTACAGGCGTCACCCTATTTTCTTTTTCATATGACTTGGAACTTGGAATTAACATTAGACAGCCTTGCCCCCCCCCCCCCCCCCCCCCCCCAACCACCAAGTGTTCTTGTCAGTGTCAGCAGTTCTGGCCTAAAACCGCACACTTGGCGACCGTAGTGGGGGAAAACGCAAGGCGTGTGCGTACCGTGTCTGTGAGCGCCGCGCGTGCACCGCGTGCGTACAAGGAAGCCTCGGCGGTGCGCACGCGGCGCTCACAGACACGGCACGCACACACCTTGCGTTTTCCCCCACTACGGTCGCCAAGTGTGCGGTTTTAGGCCAGAACTGCTGTCACTGGTTGTTGTTGTACGCTAGGTAAGCCGGACGTCAACAGCATACCACAGCCGCTTACAGTAAAACGAAGCGTACTTATAACAAAAGTTTTTCGCTAATAACTCCGAAACGAAGGTCGAGCGCGCATAAATGTATAGGAAAAAGTTGTTCAGAATGTCGAAATATACAACATATTCCAAGCCGGTCCAAATCGGAGCTGGGTCCCCTGAACCGCATAATTACCCTTCTTTGAAATAATTTATTCGAATAATAATGGGAGTAATGTCCACTTTATCCTGGGGTAAGTACCTGAGCTGTCTCTTTCGGTCTTCTACCAGAAAGGTTGAAAAAACCAATATATATTTACCCGATCCAACATTCATTCGCCAGCATCGAGTACAGACTCGTTCGAATAAAACTGCATTCACCTTTTTCCTGGTTTATCCGTTATCCCAATAAGATTTTGTCCGACGCCGCGCTGGTATCAAAATATTCAGCGCAAAGATTGTATTGCCCAGGGTCAACAGAGTGTTTATTTCATTTGTTCCACGTCAGTGACCGCGCTCGATTAAGAGACGTCCAATACCTGCTAGAAAACTGCATGCCAATGCTGTAATCGTTCGCCTACGCCTACGCTATCGAGTTCATTGAATTTTTCGAAGGAATCCTACTCGGCACAACTATGGTCGTCCATTCAGGACGACAGCAATCGATCGTTCGTTACTTTTAGCCGAGAGGTTTCAGTATACGGTCCGCGTTTCACCTTATCTGTTTCCTAGCTTACAGTTATTTTCCTTATGCAACAAGGTCTTTGCTTACACAGAATAAAGATTGCGTTTGTAATTACATTGACGCAATGTAACTTAACAATCTTAGACAGGATGACACATTGATTGTGTTCATTTGATGTGCCACATGCACCGCTTAACGTCCGTACGAAGCGTACACTTATTAATTTAATACAGGAACACTAAAGTATTTCATATAGCCTTCTTAACTATGTATTGTTCTCTTAACGTTCAATTTGCTTAACATCCTATTTTCCGGAAAGTACCGCAGACCTATTCTTAACGCTAAGAATCAAGTAAAGCAGTGTTGTCCACGGGTGGGGCCCCTCACGCGGCTGCTTCCACCTCTACTAGCTGGACGCAACACCGACCCCCCCTCCCCTCCCCCCATATACCCTACCGGCGCAGCGCAAGCGATCATGTGACGCACTCAGCGTCGTCCGTCACCATAACAACGGGTAGTCGGGTGGGGACTCGAAATCGCACCTAGGTGCGGTTCTTGGACCACACTGAAGTAAAGTGAATCTGTTCAATACAACTGCCGTTTCATTATAGCGCGATGGGAACTCCTATCGCACCGTGCGACTGTATCATATTGATTCGAGGTTCTTTTCTCTATAATTGCGACCTGAATATCAAATAACACCCGCTTTGGTCCTTCGATTCATATTGCGTAGTTACATAGTTTCCTGAGCCACGATTATCTTTAAACCTTTACGCATAGACATTTTATCACGTCCCAATGCTAATCCTGTGTAGAAATTCTTTACCGCATGTCACCAATCAGCATGCGAGGTATTCCGTGTATATGAAGTATGTATACGTATCATGAAGAAGTGATGAGAATTCGATCTACCGGTACTCTGCACACAACTGCGTAAATCGAATTACGCATACGTCAAAAAGGTTGAATCTGTTTAAGTAACAGATTTGCAGGTGCCCCTAGGTATGTGAATGTGCAGACGTTTCGTAAGTTGAAGGTAAAAAAATGCAGAGAAAAATATGAAGAGTCTCGAATCCAATACTAGATGTTTCTTGAAGTATTTGCAACGTTAATGATGATAATATTCACAGGTACGCTGTTTCTAACAAGGTACTCACTGTTCAATTCATAATCACTCAATTTCTTAATTCACCCTCGTTGCGCGTGTTTTCTGCTATTCGCAATTTTTAGCAACCGAGAGAATCTCCAAACTATCATTATTATAGCTATGTCACAGTATTGGCAACGGTAATGGTGGTAGTATACAAAGGTATGGTGCCTCCATTGAGGACATACTCATCCATTATGTTCTCCGCGCTATTGAGCAATTCAAAGAATCTCGGTCCATCACTAATCGTGTCTCAGCAGTGGCAACGAAAATATTGGTATTATACAGAGATATGATACCGCTATCGAGGTAGTCATAATAAATTGGTTTGTCCCACATGATTTTTACTTGAAGAACTTTGAATCTAGCACGTTCTTCGCGCTTTGGAACAATTCGAAGAGGCTCGAGTCCATCACTAGGTGTGTCAGCAGCGGTGGCAACGACGATGACGGCAGTGGTGGTGGTAGTGGCGCCTCTACCTTCGAGAAAGGGTCTGCGTTGTGCATCACGGGCAGCAGTGAGGTTGAACATAGTCAGTCGCTATCCGTACTCTGTGCGTGCCAGGAGTGCGCGCTTGTTTTATGTTTCAACCCGTAACTCTCGCAGTAGTCTCAGAATCCATTGATCTTCGTAAAATAGTTACACCGTGCCCTTCGGTGCTTCGTACGGTGCACGCCGAGGTATATCGAAGAATCGCAAGACGATCTCGTGAGGATAGAAAGCGCGGTGTAAGGAATTACCAACATCGTTAATTGTAAGAATATACACTCTCAATTGCCGCGGGCTAGACGGCTTGCATTTATAGATCGATTTGTCTCTGCCGTTTGAACTGGCAGGACGGAGCGCTTGCCGGAACGAACACGATACTCCCAATACGAACTTAAAACATTTCTATAAATATTATGCACAAAATTGTAAGTGCTATTCGTAATATCCGCCGGGCGATCGACAGTTACTTTAAAGCCGCTTGTCGTGATGTTGAAAAATTAGAATAGAGATTGTGTCTTTGTTTATTATTATTAAATGTTAAATATTTGACGGCGTTATCGTGATACGCAAACATCCAAATAAAGTATTTTTTTACTGAAAAAAAGCATAGCTTTTGCGCGGCTTGAAATTGTTGATCGTTTACGTGCAGCCTGCCTACTAGGAATTGACATTTTTTAATTTTCCTCGGACCGTTTCTGCTTCATATGCATATCATTAATCTGTTTAAATCTTCATATCAATCAATTTACGATTGATTAACGAATCATTATTACGTTTCTTAGAAGCTCATTTATCAACCTTAAAGTGATATGCAAAAACGTGCGACAGACACACAACATAATTAGTACACGAAGAGCAATTTGCAAACATAATTCATCCAATTTACGTACACAGTGTCATGTGGCTAAATTAGAATTGTTATTGGAGAAAAAAACGTGCGAAAATTACGTGATTTTTAGAAAACCGACAATCGGTCGCGAGATCAACGAACGAAATATGACACGCTATCGTGTCATGTTCCACGTGTAAGAATGTACTCTGAAATCAAACAAGGGATAACGTCTACAGATTACGGGAAAAATTACTAGACGAAGATAAAGTGTTAAGGGTTTGTTTGGTCAATGGTATCGTATAGATACTTGATTTTAGAAGATTAGTGTTAATGCCGTTTTTTAAACGAGGGATAACAACGATGCGTTTGACATTTTGTTATAATGACTGCTCATTTTTAAATCATTTCATTTTTATAAATTTTGTCTGACTAATTGAAATGTGTAGGTCGTCGGCATATAAAAGTAAGGTAAAATTGCAGAAAAGAAAATAAATTAAAAAGAGCGATCAGTATAGCCAAATGTGAAACAACTCATTATAACCTTCAGTAATTCTAGTCTTAAACGTGTAATTAGTTGGATATTTTCATTGGGACCTATTTCGGGCGAAACGCAAGGTTTGGAGAAAACTGGTTACATTTAAATTTAAATTCGTACGTCGCGTTACGCTTCTATGCACACTTTCTGGCGTCACCGTACGTTTTAGCTTCTAAAGAATAGAGTGGTGTAGTGTATTAGCAGGGAACGATTCTTGATCCTTGGTGAAGTTTGTGCACAGACTAAACTTCTGTGATAATTTTCACCGAAATTTATATTGATCAGGTGCCTTAAGTCAGTAGATTACAGACAATAAATTATAGTAGTTTGAAAATTTTCTGCTAACGTAGTTCGAACTTCTCTCAACACTCACTTCCTAAGAACTGGCAAGCATCTTTTTGTATACCACAACAGGTTGATTATCTCTGATCTGTTGAGTAGCACAGGTCTCTCATATTAATGCAGTAGCGTTGCATACCAGTTGTGTATTATGATAATATGTTAACGTACTGACGGCGGACTCTCACGATTGCCGATATGACTATACAATACGTTTATCATAATTTCATGATAAATAGGTATGTAAAATATGATGTAAGGGTTTTGTATCATCTCAGGTTTAATTTGCTGTACAACTGCGGGGTTATGTCCGATCGATACTATCTACATTTTCATGTCGTGCAAAATTTTTCCCAAATGTATGGCCTGCGTATATGCACAGTACGTTAATAAGTAGAACCGACTACACAGTAACTGAAAAAAAAAAAAAAAATTTAATAATAGGAAAAGCCGCATTTTTTATTCTCAGATTTTTCATTCAGACTGCCCTCATAATCACCGGCACATATATAGAACAAATGTCATCCACATGCTTCAACCGTGTCTCTAAACGTTTCAATTGCTAACTTCTACGAATGACAAATTCTAACGGATCTAATCGATATTAATGAACGCTGACGAAAATAGTTCCAAGCCAAGATATTACTAACCGTTATAATGGCGCTGTTGCACTTCTCTCCACCGAACTACATCATACGTCAATCGCAATCTGGGTTAACGTCTAGACGGATCGGCTCCTCCTTTGCGAGAGACGTTCCAGTTCAAAAGTACAGTGTGCCGACAATGAACCCTACGCGGCGGCGCAGCGGGCGCAAAGAATTGGTTCGTTGACATTCTTCACCTCTGTTGTGTATCAGTCACGATTCCTATCCACGCGCAGTGTGAGAGAATAATTGCGTCACACGCAGGCGCACGTGTCACGGCTACTGTCCCTCTGCTTCTCCCGTTGCCGCGGCTGATCGAAGGGAATCAATTGGTCGTTATAGATCGTCATCGTATTGACCGTAGAACGTAATCCAACCCATGTTGCTTATGCGCGATTATGCACCTCATGCATGCAAAGCACATTGGGCTTGAGCCTAAACTTGTCAAGCCTCTTTCTCTTTCTCTTCTCTTCCCTCCTTAGCCACCTCCGTGTATACCTTTTCATACTGTCCCTGTACCACAGTGCTACTCACAGTGGTTGTTCGCGAACCGATTCCGAGTCGCGCAGAATCTATTGCGGATCCGCCGCGAGCGTATATATATGCGCTGTTGTTGATGAAAGCGGTCTGATTGTAAGTAAAAATTAAAACGAATTGATTTGCATGATTGGATAATTGAATTTCGCGGGGTTGAACGAGAGCGGCTGTGCATGTTGCAGCAGAAATTTTTGACGTGGCGTGGTTTGACGTGAGTTGTAGCAGTGCGCTTAAGTCATTGGGTGAATCGACTCTTATACATTGATACAATTGTGTACGCACGACCACTATCGATTTCCAGCCGGTCACTGTCATGTCACAATTTTCGGTACTGTATCAGAAACAGAATATAAATGTCTAAGAACATTAACAGGTAAGTTTAAAATCAAACTACGCCAGTGTAATCGAAATTCATCGCTAAAGATCAGTCGAAACATCCAAAAATGTGTAAATAGTTTGAGAAACGCTGCTGTCTATCACATACGCACTTTGGCCCAACCCCTTCCATCTCACTTGTCTTCCCTCGCCTTTCTATATTCAGTTTCGCGCATTCTCATGTGTGCAAAGGCGATTTCATAAATGCATACGTATGGAGAAATTAATTAATATACCGCGTTCGCAAATATCTGTAGAGTGTGCTTCAGCCATCTACCTATAGTCCTATGCGTATTGACGCAGATCGTAGACTTATTACGAAATCCGACAAAGGCCCAAAATTCCTCGGTTGGCGAACAATCCGATCACACTGCTACTACTACTGCAACACATGGTTCGCGAAGGAAATAACAATTTTTAATTGTACCGTTGCTTTTTTCCATATGTGCGTGAATGTTTTTAGTGTTAAATGTAGTTTCGTGTGAATATATTTATTTTACGCTCATTTAGTCCATCAACTATCTATAAGTTGAAGGATGTTTAGTATATTAGTCATACAATGCATGTTTATCATATCACAGCATAGTAGCGTCTCTTATTAGTTACCGACACATTGTGATAGTTGATTCACATATTACTGCTGTATATACGGTTATACTTCTCGAGTCATTTAAATTTTCATGGAAAAATCTTCCGTAATTTGTTGGGTCACAGAGAGCTCAATATGTATACCGAATACACTGCTTTACGTTCATCAGTATAGTACGTGTGAATGGGACACGGTTTAATACTATGCTGCGTCTCCATTCACACGTTATTCGATAAAGGAAAGTTCTTCTCTATATACATCGCTTTTGTCGGCAAACTGTTGATGGCGATTGTCGGTTATAATACGCAGTCATCGGGAAGTGCAATATTGTGAAAGTGATCGTGAAATTACAGTGTTAAATTAGGTACACCTGGTTCCGAATGCCTACAAACTCCCTCTTACGACGGTTATTCTGCTATAAATTGATCATTTTTCTACGATAATTTTCCAACTAAAAGTTACCGATTAAGAATACAGCTGGGGTTTTGTTCTACTTTTGGTATCGCTGACGGTTCGTTGAATTGGCCACATGAAAAAAAAGGAATCCTGTTAATCGCGCGACACGATTAACAGATAGCGAAATGCGAGGTATCATCGACCATTACCTTTCTCAAATTTGCTTAACTGGCACGATGATCTATCGATCTAGGCAGATAGCTGAGAACGTGTAGCGGTAAGATCGAGCTCGATAGTATTCAATGTAAACACGATCTATCGTATAAACACAGTTATCATTCGTGCCATCTATTAAATAGATAGGCATGCTCAAAGTTATACATTATGGGAACATGTACATATATCGCCAAATTTATAGTATATAACTTTATATAATATATTAAAGACAGTTCTCATGGAAAACCTTCTTTAACGAGTATGTATAACGACTGCGCAAAAATTACATATACGTTTATAAAAATTACAGGTCGCAAGAGTACGTTTCCTGACATCGAAACGGGAAGTCCGCTGCCGTCCAATCCGATCCGACTGAATTCCGCGCACATAACGTAAGACCGCTTGACGCGAAACCGATTCAACACGACGAAGAGAACAAAATCCCGTCATTCTGCTACCTCAACGATCAGATGCTAGAATTGCCGGCGAACGTATTGCGCTAATTAACGAAGATGACGTGCGAACGTTAACGATCCCCAAAAGGCGTCTGGCGCACAATCGCAAGTGGTCTCGGCCGTGCGAACTCTACGAGTGTTGAGACGGAATTTTGGCATCCCAATACGGGGATTCGATCTGTGCCGGCTCGCGTACGTTTCGCCAGTTTATTATCGGCACGGCGGTCGAAAACAAGAAGTCCGTCGAGACGGATTCGACGATCGAAAACAGGTATTCCAGGAGGAAATCCTTCGCTCCTGTCGCAGGACCGCGAAGACGTAGGGGAAGGAAAAGAAGCGAGGACACGAAGAAGAAATAATGGCGTACGACGACGTTATCCTCCGGATGGGGGAGTTCGGACGCTATCAGCGCAGAGTTTACCTGTTACTCTGTCTTCCGGCGATATCGTGTGCTTTTCACAAGCTCGCGGGCGTATTTCTCGGTGCCAAAATGGACGCCAGGTAATTTTTTGATCCTTGCAGGTTATTTTTTATTTGTTTCTTTTTTGTATGTGGTATCAATTCCCGAGAGTAGCGGAGCAAGTTTTCTCTGATATATTGTGCCAGGTGGGAAATGGTAACGAAAGTAACGATGGTACTCTTTTTGTGACTTGCGAGACTCGAAAAACTGTGCTTTATTAACTAAAAATGAATAAAGCCTTTTTATATTCTTTGATATATCATTATGGGTTTCCGCTGAATAGCACATGTTCGTAGGTTTACAGCGTGTTTCTCGTGCTTCTACGGTTCTATTAGTTTTATAACTCTTGCACACGAAACCACGAAATCCTCTATATCTATAATTTCTCCCGCTTAAAGCCTAATTCTACCAAGGTCGTTTGTAGGGTAGGGCAGGGCTAAAAGGCCCATTTTTGACACTTGAGGTCATATTTTGGAAAGTATATAGATTAAAAAAAAATCAATGTCATAATCGATAGTACAATTATTTGGCTATCTAAACATTATGATGTAATGTAAGAAATTTAAAGAGAAGTGCGAATTTAAGCAATTTTTGTTAATTATGTCGTCTGGACCTTTTTGCCCCACAGGTGGGGTAAATAGGACCAGCATCTTTACTCTTATTAGGTTTATTAAAAAATGACCAAATTATTAATTATTTCATTGAATTATTACCTAAAATACAAATATTAATATCACAGGGTATTCCAAACTTATATATAATGAGAATTGTAGGATCATCTTACACACTATCATAGTCGGAATCACAGTTTTGACAAACGAAGTAGTAAGTGGTCTGGGCTTTATTTTCAACACATTTTTCGTGTTGCCAGTTTTTGCAAAGATTACATTCAATCCAGCCTTCGCCAGGAACGCTGCTGCTATATTATTAGGCCTATAAAGTCCATGATGGACCTTTTAGCCCCAACCACTTTTGCTTTTATTATTAGGTTATAAAAAATTATCCGTTGATTCCAGTGACAAACTAATGACATATTAAAAAAGCCAAGTAAATGATTGAAGTTATTCAACCCTTATAGGCAACCGGTAAAAGTGATATATGGCTATAGATCACAAAGGAAAGGAAAGAAAAATGTTACTTTTGTGCGAATTTCGAGGAAAGGTCGTGTATCTTTTTATAGCAGCGTCGGATAGATGACAACCATGCTTTGTTTTGTTTGTAGCACTCACTTATTATCACCTTGGCAACGAAATTAGTCAATGCGTCACTGGTTATTAAAATACTTATGGTGGACCTTTTTACCGGCGGACCTTTAGCCCCGCTCTACCCTACTCTAAGAAATATGCGACGAACACATCGTTATTATTTTCATTTACGTCACTTTTCAAATCCAGATGCATGCTACCGTTTGAGAATGCGGAAAACGCAACGTACCTTCTACCTCAGGATGTCATGAACGGGAGCTACCCGTGGGACTATGAGCTTCACGGATGGTCACAATGCACTAGATTGGACGCCGTGAATTCAACGATATATGATCGACCAAATGGAATTGGCGCTCCTGTTCAAAGACCTATAGGTTCTCTCGGCGGTCTAGTCGGTGGAAATGTTAAGCCGTGCGAAGAATTCGTATACGACAGGAGCAAGTACAAGAGTACTACCACTTCTGAGGTGCGAGATTGTTATACGCGATAAACACCCTCCCGTTTCAACAACAGGCATACATTTACCTTCCTTTGCCGTACACGTAATCTATTCTCAGGTGAATTTGTCGTATCGATATTATCCGCGCACATTGGTCTAAGCTCCTCATTTACTGTTCAACGAGCACTAGTTATTGCCGTAGCTGCTATAATCGGCATACGTGTTAAAACAGTTCACGATCGTAGAAACTATATCTTTCAGAAGTTCAGGTAGAATTTGCATTCTGTACATTCTTGTAAGATCAGCTTGACATATGCTTATACGCGGTAGTTAACGTATCCTCCATCTCCTTTGCTTTCAAGATTTCCTTTTATTTTCAGTGGAATTTAGTCTGCGACAGAGCGTGGTTGAGGGCTACGGGGGACTCTCTGTTCATGGTAGGAGTCATGCTTGGCTCGATGATTTTCGGTGGTTTGTCCGATAAATTTGGACGTAGACCAATTTTCTTCCTGTCTTTAGTCATCCAGTTGGTCGGCGGTATACTAGTCGCAGTAGCACCAGAGTTTATTTCCTACGTAATCTTCAGGTTGATCGTCGGCTCGACCACCAGCGGCGTATTTCTGGTGGCCTATGTTATAGGTGCGTCTTCAACTTAAATAACATACCCTCCATCTCATATATTAATCTCACTACTTGTGTATTTGGTAATTTCTGTTCATCCATTTTATTATTCGCTTATTCAAACACGCAAGCCCTACATGTGATGCATACAAGTAAATACGTTGTATTTCATGTAGAACTCCCCTTGTTGGCTTATATGCCGTAGCTTTAAATCAATTTAGTTTTGTAATGTAATTGTTTTTTTAAGCAACAGCAAAGCATGATATTTCTGAATTTATGAGGACATGCAATACTTCCTAACTGAATAAGTTGATAATTTATTACCTCTCCGAGGATAATGTTTTGTTGTAATTTATCGTATTATGAATTCATAGTATGGCAATGCGATATAAAATTTTCGGTTGATTCTTAGCCCTTGAAATGGTGGGGCCAAAAAAACGTTTGGTAGCCGGTGTTGGTTGCCAGTTATTCTTCACAACCGGTTATATCCTCACTGCTGGCTTCGCATATTTTATCACGGACTGGAGGATGTTGCAAGTTGCAATCACTGTACCCAGCATCGCGTTTCTCCTATATTATTGGTAAGAATACCTCCGATGTAAATTTAGATTTCAACAGATCTGAAATAAAATTTCAATTGACCCTGGAAATGATGCAATGATAATAAGGAGAAAACTTCTACTGAAACGTATTTGCATTTAAATTTTCTGTACCTTTATAAGCATTTGGGTCATTTGGTGCAAGGTCTTTAGCGTGATCAGTATTTACATCTGCAAGTCTAAAGTTTGCTGTTTAACCCACGCAAATAATACTTATGAATGAAATTTCACATTCTACAGGTTCATTCCTGAATCGGCTCGTTGGCTATTGACAAAAGGCCGTACACAAGAGGCGAAGGATTTACTTCAGCGTGCAGCTCTAGAAAACGGCGTAGAAATACCGGACGACTCACTTGACACTCTTCTGAATAATAATAGCGGAGAGAGCACTCCTGACTCCAGAAAGCCGTCGCTTTTTGATCTTTTCCGGTACCCGAATATGCGGCGAAAGAGCATTCTCTTGTTCTTCAACTGGTAATGTCACGATTAGCTAACGTATGTCTTTAAAGCGATAAACTATTAGCTCTCTGGATAATGTTCACTTTGACGATATTCATAATGGTAGAGCACAGAATAAAGTCCTAAAGATTACATCGCTGATTTTATCGCAAAAAGTGCAGGGGGTCTTAGAATAATCGAACGTTCGTATTTGTAACCGACTTCAAACGAGAAGGAGGTTCTCTATTCGACATGTATAAATTTAGCTTAAGCATGGAGTATCCTTATTTATTACACAACAATCAATTAATCTTATTTTCTTTTCATAATACAGTTATAGTCGATGATTTCCACACAGTTCATACATCACATTTTTTGCCGATTACGTATGCAGCTACAATTTCGGTTCACACTTTATTATGTCAGATTTTGTCTGCGTCATAATAAACATAATACGCTTCCTTTTGCATTATCTAGACATAGGGTGTAAATTCTTGGCCGTCAGTTAACCAAACATTTAAATTCATAAATTACCATTATTACATGACAATACAGGGTTTGCTTTCAGCACACCGTACTATTCGGACGATCGAACATTTGTCCTTTACTCTTTTCAAATAGCTCTTCTTCTAAACAGTGTTTAAACCTTTCTTTATTAGACCACATATCCAGATAATCCGATATTTGGTCAAATCGTATTCAAATGGTGAAGCGTTTCGTTGAAACAACGTTCAACTTATACATATTTTACTCTATCTCCAAGGTGATTTTAAATAACGTTTTTCCTTCTACTCACCCTTAGGCTTGTAAACAGCGGCACGTACTATGGACTGTCCTGGCACGCGTCCAACCTCGGCGGCAACGACTACGTTAACTTCGTAATATCCGGCTTCGTCGAAGTGCCTGCTTATACATTTTTAATCTTCACGTTAAATCGATGGGGCAGGAAGATCATTCTATGCGGATGCATGTTGATCTCAGGATTTGCACTTCTCGCTACACTGTTCGTACCTGCTGGTAAGTCGCGTCAAAGAGACTAACATTATATTGTTAGACATTATTGTAGAACGCTTTACGAGCGATTGTTCGACCGACTTCATTATTTCAGACGCACCTTGGATGATCGTGTGTCTCGCGATGATCGGAAAACTCGCTATCACATCTTCGTACGGAGCTATTTATGTCTTTACTGCCGAACAGTTTCCCACGGTCATACGGAACGTTGGCCTTGGAGCAAGTTCAACCTTCGCACGTATCGGCGGTGTCATTGCACCCTACGTTAATCATCTGGTAAGTAGTCCCTTTTAAAAAGGCCCCGTCAGACGCCAGCGATCGGTCCAAATTACTGTGCATCCTTACTCCGTTTAAGTCTGAAATCTGGATGCCTCTGCCACTGGTGATCTTCGGCTCATGCGCTCTCATGGGTGGAATGATGTCGCTGCTGCTACCGGAGACACTGAACAAGAAGCTACCTGAATCCATACAAGACGGTGAACTGTTCGGAAAGTATGTTAACAACTTTGTAACTAGGACTATTAAAATGTCTATGTCAGTAATATGCAGAAATTTGTGGAAAAATCGAAGTACTTTAATTTTCACCGGTGTCTTACTTTCTCGATTTACATTTTAATATAAGGGACAAATCGAATTATTTGTGTCGTCTAATCCATCTAATCAAATTCGTTGTTTGCAGAAAAGTAAGTAAGGGTAAGAAGAAGCAGCAGTTGGACATCGAACAGCTCAACGACGTAGACGTAATTAAGCCACTGAAGCCACAGGAGAACGGCGTGCACGAAAAACAAAACGGATGACGTTAATTGTTCACAATAAATGTCGACCATGCTCAAAATATTTATCCGGAATTCCCGCCTGTGACTGTACCTTATAGGCGTCCTCATGCACGCGCGCGAACCGTCCGCAGTTCTTCCTTCTGCGTTAAGCACTGCGTGTACGTATGCGCGTGAATTGCAGAAGCACTTCGAAATGTTTAATCGTATTCTCGAAATAAATGGGGTCAACGGCAGCTGCCCTGAGCGCAGCTTAGATCATGCTCGCATTAAATTAGTCTCGAAGGACGCTCAAGAAGAGGAAAATGCTGTACCCGAAATTGATATCACTTAACAAAAGTCGAGAGTACCATGACTAATGCACACTATGTGGTCGCGTATCGTCACGAAGGAAAGATTAAAGTACCGTTCTGCCCGAAATACATATCATTTTATTATAATCTTGAATGTCATTTACATTTTAAGTGCCCTTGCAGTTGTAAACGTGGTAAGCTGTACTTTCGTGCAATATTATGAACTTAGAAATACAAATTCTCTGAAATTTTATTTCTTTCTTGAACGTTACGTATTATTTCTTTACCTCAAGACCATACCCATACGTAATCTACTCAATACGGTATATGTATTGTAACGGCTTGGTGCTGTCGTCTGTGTGTGTGGGGGCGTACCCACTCCTGCAGTGGGCTGCGTCGTTGATGCACCGGCCAGGGGTTACAGGCCGACCGGTGCAGGTTCGTGCACGGGGCGGTGAGTGAGTGGTAGGTGCCGTATAAATGAGATTTGGAGAAGTAGTTTTATATAACTGGTAAAATTAACGCATATTCTTTCTTGTTTTGATAAGTACAGTAGTGAGCGCCGCGCTGTTGACGTCTCGTGTTGGTGTGGGCCCGTGTACGTGTGGGCCGTTACGCTTGCTTGGCGTCGCGAATATTCTAGGCCGCTTAGGCTTAACCGATTACTGTCGATCTTGACGACGGTCGAGCGATGCCGGGTCTCGGTTCGTGAAGCGCGACGATTTATGATGCGCGTTGCACAGTGCGCTATTCGCAATAGTTGCAGCGGAAGGTCCAAGACTTTCCTGGTGGACACCCAAGACGGGTATGAGCCACGCGTAGGTCGGTGCCTCGCTGTTTCTATCTTAAGCTACTGTACGAGAGAGCGGCATAATAAAAGCGGTGGTAGATCCGTGTGTACGGACCACTGATCTCTATATTGATCTCAGAAGCGGCATCCTGCCACTGATCTCTATACAATGGATGCGAGATCAGGATCTGGGGAATGAAGCCAATATGAACGGTGGAGTCGCAAGCGGTCTTGCAGGGTACTACGTATAGTGCCGGGCCTATTATTCGGCAAAGTGGGTACCTTGTAGGGTGCCGCGCTCTGAAAATTGTTCTGCAACATTTTTTTTTCTTCGGTGCGCCCCCGTTTCCTTAAGAAAAATTGCTATCTGTGGGGTTGAAACGTTTAATGTGAAAAAACCGACACCACAAACACTTTTTGGGAGACATCGAGTCATATACTTTGACATAAATATATTCATCTGTAAGTATGTGTTGTATTAGAAAGCATCCAAAATATTGTTCAAACGTGAAACCAAACGATCCTAACCCAATCAGCGATTGGCGAAGACAGGTGAGATTAGTTAATATTACAAAATTAAAATGCAGAAATGTGTCAAATCTTGGAGAGTTAAAATTTTACAATGTGAGAAATGTTGAAAATTATGTAAGCTTTGCATATTTCTGACCATGGTTTCTTCAACGCACTGATTTGCTTTCAGACACTGTGCAATGTGAAAAAATTGAAAGAATCACAAGGGAAAATTTGCTAAACTTTGAAACATACCATCTCAATACCGCATCCTATATCAATTTACGTGAGTACCACCACAATAGGATACATCCGCTAGATCTACAACTAAAATGTAATAGACATTTACATTAGTTCACTTTTGTATGTTATAGACTCCTGATGAGGAAACTAATTGTTTTGAAACATGTAAGGGATGAAATATATTGATTCATTCTATTCTCAACCCAGAAGAGGGCAATTCTACATTATACATTATGTATACGATTCTTTTCCTGATTCCGCTGTTCAACTTGGTGTTGGAAACAAATGTAAAATTTTGTTGCTGCTATGGTGGGTTGGTCCCTGTTCAGGGCATTGGATTTGGTATGAAGTTTCAATGTAATAAATGTCTTCATTTTACAGGTTCATTGCCTATATTATATTATCAAGAATGACCTGAGCACTAAATTGTTCTGGCCCCATATTGGTGACTGGAAGTAACATGGACGGCAAAAGTCATGTACATTATGAGACAATTGATCTGAGGTACGTGTACATTTATATTTTTAGCTATTGACTGTCAATATAAATTTCATCAGTTCTTCACATTATTAAAACAATTTTGTATGAACCCACTTAGCATGATGACATCTTCGGAAAATCATAAGGACAATCAATACCGACATAACGAATATCCGGGGGAAATACACATATGCTATTCCGACATGTGGCCTGGATATCGTGAGGAAGAGGAATTCAGAGGTGAATACTACGTCGCCGTACATACAGGCGAGATCACGTTAGGCAGCTCTTGAATGTTCTGTCAGTTTAAATGGATAGGATACGTTTTATTGATTTGACGACGCGAATAAATACCATTGTTTGTAAACCAAAATGTACTTCACATATGTCACTGATATTTGATGTATATTTAGGTGAATTATAATAGGATTAATAAATTGATTACAGTGTTATTATGAATTTACTTTAATATAATCCTTCAAATATAATAAAAAGTATCGTATTACATATACTATTACTTATATATATATACACACTATTTTATGTTACACTATTACTTTAATTTAATATAAATAATTCATTTTAAACGTGCGTTATTGTGTATAATGGCACGTAAATATAATAAAAATTACCGTATTATATATACTATTACTTGTATATATATACACACTATTTTATGTTACAGCATTACTTCAATTTCATATAAATAATTTATTTTAAACGTGCGTTACTGTGTATAATGTCCACGTCGCGAGTCCAATGATTTGGAAACCAACGTATATATATTCCTAGTAACTTTTGTAGTTCCCTGCAAGACCGCTTGCGACTCCACCATTCAATTGGCAGCATTCCACAGACAGTGTTACCGTTTGGGACGCTTTCTCGCGCATGCGCATTAAATTTCGCTGAAATCTCGCTTCAGGTACGTGCTAAATTTAGAGAAAAAAGGGTTCCGTCAGGCCCTCTGCTCAGATAGTATTAAAAATAATATAAAATACTTTACAAATTAAATAATTAAAAATAAATAATGAACAATTAAAAAAAGGCGATGTTACGATTTGTTCACAAAATTTGTGGCATTATTTTTGTTATAGTAAAGGAGTAAAGGAGTAAATAGAAAAGGTCTGGGTTACATAACAAAAGAAAAGAATAAGAGAGAAAGAAAATTGAGAATCTTCATATAACAAAAATATTTTATTTGACAGAATCATAACGAATACCAACATTTGTTGCAAGGGTAAGGAAAACTGCCAAAAACCTCACCAATATTCATAACAAAACATATCACAATTTTATTTAAAAAATAAAACACACTAGATGACAAAATAAATAAATCAATAAATAAATATGCAAAGATAAATAAAAACAATTAATTAATTTAAAAAATAAAATACAGGTACTAAATGCAGGTATATAATTTTTTAGGAACATATATATATACTAAAAAAAACAATACAAAATATAACATATATTTATATATATCAATAAATTCTAACAATCCTAAATAAATATATATATATATACATATATAAATATGGGCTAGATGGACGTGAAACTAAATGAAAATTATGAAAATAATATTAAAATACCATGAGATGTCTTCTACTACTTCTTAGAAAAATTTTGAGAGCTGTATAATTCTAAATGTTGCGAGTCAATTTCGAAATTTACACAATTAATTCCTGCGGCTTGAAAACTTGACCGAGCTATAGAAATTGCGGAAATGGTGCTTGTTGATAACCGGTTCCGTTTTTTATTTTTTACGTCAGCTGTTATGAAAAAGATTCTTTCTGCTTCGGCATTTGAATGTGGAAGAGAAAGAACCGCTTGGACTAGTAATTTAAAATTTTCAAACATAATATCGTTATTAAAATCTTTAAATTCAAATATTTTTTGCCACATATCCGGAATTTTTAATGAAGCTAATGCTTTTTTTCAGTATCGTTATATGAAGATGGCAGAATTCGCCATTCGTACGCTAATTTAGAAATGTCAATATTACCAAATCGCATAGCAATATAAGTCAAGTCTTCAATTATGCTTCTTGTTTCATCAAAAAGCGCAACTTTGGGGTCTAAAAATGATAGATGTTGAAAAAAAATATCTTTATACGGCAAACGCTTTAACATTTCCCCAAGCGCAGTTTTATAAAATTCTAAACAGGTTAATTTAATCGTTTCAACGGAGTCTAATGACATTGTTGCCAAACAGTAGTCACATTCAGGCCCAACATATATATTTTCTAATTGTTTAAAATTATTTTTATCATGTAAATTTAAATTATCAATGTCCTTCAAAGCTTCCGGTGTCATAAAATTTAAAGCAAATTGCTGGATTATTTTGCGACTAATTTCGAATAATTTGTGTATTAAAAATTCGCGTGATTGAAATAAAGCATTAAAGCTATTAAAAAAATTTAGAGTAATTTAATAAATTAAAAATGTGGTACAATAGGGCTACTGGCGAAGGTCCACAATCAAAAACCGAACGCGCTAGTCGTGGCACCTCATGGGTGGCGTGGAAGACCACGTGAAAATTTATATTTGGAGAATAAAATACTTATACTAGTAGATTCGTAGAATGTTCCTGTGTTCGAATGCATGACACGCATTGGAAGCTTCATTGGGTGATATAATATAAGTAAAGATTACATAAATAATGCGATGCGTGCATATATATTTCATACACAATACAGTTAAAAATTATAGAAGTATGTTTAAAATACTTGTAAGTGAATATCGCTTACCGTCGTGTAGTTATTAGAAAGAAAAAAAAGGTGAGCCGACTCCTGGGCGCGAACCTCTGACAAATGTGTCTAACGATGTCGCAGGCGGGTGTAGCTTACAATTAGCCAACGAGCTACTCGTCTTGTTGTTTTACCGTTCAATATTTTTCAAAATACATACTGTGCACACAGACTTTCAATAAACTCGAAATAATCTAATTCCCTTTATTTGTACATTGCTCTCTCGCATACAAAAACATAGAGCATCGTATAACTGACTGGCAATATCAAGAAAACGCAATTATTTTAAGTATTCAATAAGTTATTACACGAAATATGTCGTAAATATCGGTTTTTATTTATTTGAACTACGACGCACACTACCAAAAAATCTAAAAAAAATTGGTGTTACTACTTATGCCAATACTTCACTACAGCATTTATAAAAATTCTGTGGGTCGGAAACTTCAACACGTAATTGGAATTTTTCGTGTTTTTGGGGGGTTTTTGATTTTTTATGCTTAGGATTTGCTAGACAAAAATCTGCAAAAATTCCCAACCATAAATTCACATGTTCTGAATATTCTCAAATTATTTCAGAATTTTTCCGCGCCGCTAAATACGAAAAATGTGTCAAAAACTGATTTTTTTATTTCCCCTATAACTACCCTTCTGATGGAGATAGAGGGTTGAAACTTGGCATAGAGCGTTTTTCTTTTCATCCCCTATCGAATGACGCCTTGCGAGATAAATTTGGTACAAGTGCATTTTTGACAATTTCAGCCGGCTCAACGGTCAGCCGAAAGGTAAATTCGGTACCGCTGTCGCATGCCGAACGAAGCGCGTGTGTGCGATCGTGGTGGAAAGAAGACGGAGCATAATTCTGTGTCTCTTTCTATTAGGTGCGCGCGCAGCTTCTGACGTCATTTTTCTCTACATTGGCAGAAGAAAGACGAAAAGCATAGCTCCTTCCTTGTCTACGTACGGTGCGCGCGCAGCGCTCACGGACACGGCACGCATACAACTCTCGCCTTCCCCCACCACGCGTGCCGCGATGCGAAAGGTTGCCACTTCTGAGATCACTGGTCACGGCACTGCACGAGTGTCAAGGAAGGGGAATGGTGGGGATAGCAACAGCCGCTTCTGGCTCGCGATTGGTACTTCAGATAGCGTACATTGTCTCCCTATTAGGTACGCTATGAGAGGTTCCACTGTATTTCAATCACTGATCTATATATAATGGATGCGAGATCCCGTGCTGGCTATGCGTGGCGATATGAATGGTGGAGTCGCAAGCGGTCCTCCGCGGAACTAAAAAAGTTACTAGGATTATATATATGTTGGTTTCCAAATCATTGGACTCGCAAAGTCGCAACGTGCCCAATACACACATTAATGCACGTTTAAAATGAATTATTTATATGATATTAAAGTAATAGTGTAATATAAAATAGTATACATATATATATAAGTAATAGTATATCTACTACGGTAGTTTTTATTATATTTGAAGGATTATATTAAAGTAAATTCATAATAACACTGTAATCAATTTGTTAAGCCTATTATAATTCACCTAAATATACATCAAATATCATTGACATATGTCATGTACATTTTGATTTACAATGGTATTTATTCACATTTACTAACTAGGGTATATATATAAAAGAGTAGCATATAAGGAAACATTTAAATCAAACAGAAATGCAATGTTCATCAGACTGGTTAAAATGTAATGAAACTATAAATGTGTTCAAAATAAATAGAAAAGATACTGCAAGCGACGTAAAAACAAAAAAGTGTAAGTGAACGTATAAACGATAACTTATGTTCTTTTACAGTGTTAGTGATAATATATTCAACCACCCAAACGTTTAGTGTCTTCTACTTCCACACATGGAGTTGACTCTATTGATATGGTTTCAGTTTTGTATTTTTCGTATTTAAATGTGAGGAACAGAGATCACCCAACTGAATCTTGAACCTGAATGAGGAAATCGAAAAGACTAATTTTCTCATGTCGCTTGCACAACCTTTCCTCGCACGCGATTCACAACTGTTGATGCCTTGGTATGTTACAAAGATTGTCCAAACATCCTGTGGCTGTCTGATGGCAGGTCCTCTTGATAAGTAATAT
Organism: Priocnemis perturbator; assembly: GCA_963942575.1. Classification (NCBI taxonomy): domain Eukaryota; kingdom Metazoa; phylum Arthropoda; class Insecta; order Hymenoptera; family Pompilidae; genus Priocnemis; species Priocnemis perturbator. The sequence goes on from OZ012645.1 coordinate 19,956,911, forward strand.
TCGGCTAGCATTTAGTTTTCCTGAAGACATCTGGACTACGCTTCAGTATTACACTTTGATATTCCTCGCATATCCAGAATGACGGTTCTGTATGTCCTTTTGATTTCCCCAAACTATCATTGTGCTGCATCTGTTGACCCAAAATTGTTTTAATAATGTGAAGAACTGATGAAAATTATATTGACAGTCGATAGCTAAAAATATAAATGTACACGTACCTCAAATCAATTGTCTCATAATGTACATGACTTTTGCCGTCCATGTTACTTCCAGTCACCAATATGGGGCCAGAACAATTTAGTGCTCAGGTCATTCTTGATAATATAATACAGGCAATGAATCTGTAAAATGAAGACATTTATTACATTGAAACTTCATACCAAATCCAATGCCCTGAACAGGGACCAACCCACCATAGCAGCAACAAAATTTTACATTTGTTTCCAACACCAAGTTGAACAGCGGAATCAGAAAAAGAAATGTATACATAATGTATAATGTAGGATTGCCCTCTTCTGGGTTGAGAATGGAATGAATCAATATATTTCATCCCTTACATGATTCAAAACAATTAGTTTCCTCATCCGGAGTCTATAACATACAAAAGTGAACTAATGTAAATGTCTATTACATTTTAGTTGTAGAGCTACCGGATGTATCCTATTGTGGTGGTACTCACATAAATTGATATAGGATGCGGTATTGAGATGGTATGTTTCAAAGTTTAGCCAATTTTCCCTATGTGATTCTTTCAATTTTTTCACATTGCACAGTGTCTGAAAGCAAATCAGTGCGTTGAAGAAACCATGGCCAGAAATATGTAAAGCTTACATAATTTTCAACATTTCTCACATTGTACAATTTTAACTCTCCAAAATTTGACACATTTCTGCATTTTAATTTTTTAATATTAACTAATCTCACCTGTCTTCGCCAATCGCTGATTGGGTTAGGATCGTTTCGTTTCACGTTTGAACAATATTTTGGAAGCTTTCTAAACAAAACATACTTACGGATGAATATATTTATGTCAAAGTATATGACTCGACGTCTCCCAAAAAGTGTTTGTGGTGTCGGTATGTTTACCTTTAGCAGAGTGATGGGCCGGCATTAAACGTTTCAACCCCACAGATAGCAATTTTTCTTAAGGAAATGGGGGGCGCACCGAAGAAAAAAAATGTTGCAGAACAATTTTCAGAGCGCGGCACCCTACAAGGTACCCACTTTGCCCAAATAATAGGCCCGGCACATACGTAGTACCGCGGAGGACCGCTTGCGACTCCACCGTTCATATTGGCAGCATTCCCCAGATCCTGATCTCGCATCCATTGTATAGAGATCAGTGATTTCAATATTTACTTAGAGCTAACTACCTACCTTAGCCACCTCGCTCTAACCTGGTAGCACTTATGCATCCCGCATCCCGCCAAGTTGCCGCGCCGAATTGCCGCAGTCCCCACATATTCCGCATGCGTCGTCCCTGGATTTTTCTGTGAATGCACTGCGCATGCGCGAGAAAGCGTCCCAAACAGTGTTGCTCCTGGCTGCGCTTTCTGGCGCATGCGCAATGCAATTTAGGAAAAATGCAGGGACGAAGCATGCAGTATGCCCTATTGTGGACCCCAACAAAATTTTTTATAAATGATATCTGAGCGGAGGCGCCAAACAGGACCTCTTTTTCATGAATTTTAGCACGTACCTTAAGCAGAATTTCATGCGCATGCGCGAGAAAGCGCAGCCAGGAGCAACACTGGTCCCAATGGGTAACACTGTCCCCAGATCCTGATCTCGCATCCATTCACATCCATTGTATAGAGATCAGTGATGCGCAGGGGAGAGGAACTCCCCTCCATAAAGTGTGACACTATAACTACCGCCATCTGCGGTTTCCGTGCGGATGGTACTAAAAATATATATGTATACTTGTGCACGTACACTAACGTATCCTTCTGCGGATTACGCACACTAGCATACACGTATGTGGGCCCGCTTTGCCTGGCAAAATATAATTAAATGAATATGTGGTCGGTGAAGGATAGAACCAGGACAGAACTTCTAGTTAGTTTTCAATGTTTGAATTTATTTTGTTTTATCGCAAATTTCTCCTTAGCTGCTTGCGCAGTCGGGGATACAAAAGTACATGGTATGTCTTTTCCTTTTAAAACGCTGTTAATACTACTTATCCATATTTTTAAGTTAATCGAGATAACCTCGGTGAATAATTGTTCTACAACAACTTTATGGTGGATGTCACACTGCAAGTCTTGTCCTTCCTACGCAGTTTTTTTACTGCAATCTTCAAGTGCTCTGTCAAAAATTTATTTAAACCTGCCTTCACTTCGATTTTCCCCAAAAGTGAGCGCAAGGTTTTACCAGATGGAAGGTGAAAGTATTTTTGCATATAAGAGTAAGCCTTGCCTGATTGCTTGTACAATGACAAAGACAATATTTTTTCATTAATCATGAATCGCCTGCCCTGTTGATATAAAAATGATCACGGTAATACACCATATTTACTAGTTGGCGATATTAGTATTGTTCATTATTCTTTTTCTCTTCTTATATGCTTGGATTTTGGCCAATTCGGTAGAGTCTCATGCATACCCGTGGTTTATATTTTGCGGTACGCAACTGCATCTCAAAAAACTGCCTTTGCATGGGATTTAAATTTTCCATTAACTTTAGCATTGTTGTGTTTGTGGCAGTTTTTTCTGCTAGTTGCAGCCTTGCCCGGAAACTTAACATTTTTCTTGATGTCAGGCGTTCCTTCCTTCTCAATTGCCTGGCAATACTGTAAATTCGTGCGGTTTTAGGACTCTGTCCGGCTCTGGTCATCATTCCCATAAAAATTTTTTTGCGTGTTGCTGCAGGCTTCCTATTTTTCAATGGAGACTTTATTGCCTTAGGTGTGTTTTCTTCTCCTATGGAATGTTCTGCATTTTCATTTGCACCCGATGTGCTAGGCTGTGGAAATGGTTCCCTTTCTTCAGTACATTCACGTTGCTAAAAATCAATTTAGTCTCGTCATTAATTTTTAAACTGAGGGTTTCAGCAGCATAACATGTTGATATCATACCTGATTGAGTAAATTTATCAAAGGGATGACATTTTCCTTTCCATAGGATGTGCTAGGCTGTGGAAGTATTTCCCTTTCTGCAGTACGTTCAGGTTGCTACAAATCAATTTAGTCTCGTCATTAATTTTTAAACTGAGGTTCCAGTAGCATAACATGTTGATATCATACCTGATCAGGTAAATTTATCGAAGCGATGACATTTTCCTTTCTATAGGATATGCTGGGCTCTGGAAGTTTTTCACTTTCTGCAGTACGTTCAGGTTGCTACAAATCAATTTAGTCTTGGCATTAATTTAAAAATTTAGGGTTTTAGCGGCATTATATGTCTATATTGTACCTTATTTGGCAAATTTTTTGAAGGAATCACATCATGTTTTAAGTTTCTTTTTTTATATGTATACACCTCATAGTCCTCCTCCCCAAAATGCTTATAACAAATGACACATTCTGAAGCTCATCCAATGTATAAAGGCCTTTGAAATGACGCACTGCTATCATCCTCTTTAGCCGCATATCTACATTTTTAGGAAATCGATGGCTTGGGAGCGATGCCACTGATGCGCAGCCGTACACCACACATGCACGGCCCATTGCTTTAATAACATTATATGGTTATACTGCTACATTAGATTCAGATACTGATGTTAATAACTTCTATGATGTCAAGCATAGTTTACCTTACCGGATTTCAGATGGTGTCTTACTCGTTGTATTTGACGATAAAATCTTCCCTTTGTCCACTCCTGTTTCTTCAATTATATTAAATAGAAACTAGTATTTCCAATTCATATTAAGTTACTAACATTAACCTCTTGCAAACATAAATACTTACCCTTATCTCACACGGAACTGCAACAACTATTTTCACAGTCTTTTTGCCTTCAGCTTCAATCCACGATCCACTATGCACACTTTACTCACGCTAGCTTGCGCTAGCTTAACTCAAAATGACTCCAAATTCCGTATACTGTACGTACCCACGCGGACTACGCTCACTGATCTATATATAATGGATGCGAGATCCCGTGCTGGCTAAGCGTGGCGATATGAATGGTGGAGTCGCAAGCGGTCCTCCGCGGAACTAAAAAAGTTACTAGGATTATATATCTGTTGGTTTCCAAATCATTGGACTCGCAAAGTCGCAACGTGCCCAATACACACATTAATGCACGTTTAAAATGAATTATTTATATGATATTAAAGTAATAGTGTAATATAAAATAGTATACATATATATATAAGTAATAGTATATCTACTACGGTAGTTTTTATTATATTTGAAGGATTATATTAAAGTAAATTCATAATAACACTGTAATCAATTTGTTAAGCCTATTATAATTCACCTAAATATACATCAAATATCAGTGACATATGTCATGTACATTTTGATTTACAATGGTATTTATTCACATTTACTAACTAGGGTATATATATAAAAGAGTAGCATATAAGGAAACATTTAAATCAAACAGAAATGCAATGTTCATCAGACTGGTTAAAATGTAATGAAACTATAAATGTGTTCAAAATAAATAGAAAAGATACTGCAAGCGACGTAAAAACAAAAAAGTGTAAGTGAACGTATAAACGATAACTTATGTTCTTTTACAGTGTTAGTGATAATATATTCAACCACCCAAACGTTTAGTGTCTTCTACTTCCACACATGGAGTTGACTCTATTGATATGGTTTCAGTTTTGTATTTTTCGTATTTAAATGTGAGGAACAGAGATCACCCAACTGAATCTTGAACCTGAATGAGGAAATCGAAAAGACTAATTTTCTCATGTCGCTTGCACAACCTTTCCTCGCACGCGATTCACAACTGTTGATGCCTTGGTATGTTACAAAGATTGTCCAAACATCCTGTGGCTGTCTGATGGCAGGTCCTCTTGATAAGTAATATTCGGCTAGCATTTAGTTTTCCTGAAGACATCTGGACTACGCTTCAGTATTACACTTTGATATTCCTCGCATATCCAGAATGACGGTTCTGTATGTCCTTTTGATTTCCCCAAACTATCATTGTGCTGCATCTGTTGACCCAAAATTGTTTTAATAATGTGAAGAACTGATGAAAATTATATTGACAGTCGATAGCTAAAAATATAAATGTACACGTACCTCAAATCAATTGTCTCATAATGTACATGACTTTTGCCGTCCATGTTACTTCCAGTCACCAATATGGGGCCAGAACAATTTAGTGCTCAGGTCATTCTTGATAATATAATACAGGCAATGAATCTGTAAAATGAAGACATTTATTACATTGAAACTTCATACCAAATCCAATGCCCTGAACAGGGACCAACCCACCATAGCAGCAACAAAATTTTACATTTGTTTCCAACACCAAGTTGAACAGCGGAATCAGAAAAAGAAATGTATACATAATGTATAATGTAGGATTGCCCTCTTCTGGGTTGAGAATGGAATGAATCAATATATTTCATCCCTTACATGATTCAAAACAATTAGTTTCCTCATCCGGAGTCTATAACATACAAAAGTGAACTAATGTAAATGTCTATTACATTTTAGTTGTAGAGCTACCGGATGTATCCTATTGTGGTGGTACTCACGTAAATTGATATAGGATGCGGTATTGAAATGGTATGTTTCAAAGTTTAGCCAATTTTTCCTATGTGATTCTTTCAATTTTTTCACATTGCACAGTGTCTGAAAGCAAATCAGTGCGTTGAAGAAACCATGGCCAGAAATATGTAAAGCTTACATAATTTTCAACATTTCTCACATTGTACAATTTTAACTCTCCAAAATTTGACACATTTCTGCATTTTAATTTTTTAATATTAACTAATCTCACCTGTCTTCGCCAATCGCTGATTGGGTTAGGATCGTTTCGTTTCACGTTTGAACAATATTTTGGAAGCTTTCTAAACAAAACATACTTACGGATGAATATATTTATGTCAAAGTATATGACTCGACGTCTCCCAAAAAGTGTTTGTGGTGTCGGTATGTTTACCTTTAGCAGAGTGAAGGGCCGGCATTAAACGTTTCAACCCCACAGATAGCAATTTTTCTTAAGGAAATGGGGGGCGCACCGAAGAAAAAAAATGTTGCAGAACAATTTTCAGAGCGCGGCACCCTACAAGGTACCCACTTTGCCCAAATAATAGGCCCGGCACTATACGTAGTACCGCGGAGGACCGCTTGCGACTCCACCGTTCATATTGGCAGCATTCCCCAGATCCTGATCTCGCATCCATTGTATAGAGATCAGTGACTACGCTACGCGTATTTGGGGATTAGTCGGCCATTTTGAAATTAGTTCATCAGCCAATCACAAATCAGCTACCGTGGCGTCCTCCAAAGAAGCCGTCGAGTGGGTACTAACGGCAGAGAGTCACAGCGTCAGAGGAATTGAAGCAAGTCCCATGGCTATCGCTGTAAGTTCAAGAATGTAGTCGCATATAAATTTAATTAATTTTGTTATTCAATTTTATATAAGTCTGCAACTGTATATTTAACATCTCACGTTTTCCTTTCACATAAATGAGATTAACAGAAAGTTAACCTCCATAACCAATAGTTTTGACTTTCAAATTTTATTTATGTTTTCTGATATCATTTTGAATGGTGGAACAATGTGCTGCTTAAACCCGCGTATCAGTGGTTGTTCCCAAGATAATGTGTGTGACAAGAATTTGTTTGTAGTACATAGTTAATAGAAGGTCACACATGTGAATATATGAATACATTTGTACACCTATGCTTTTACGTGTCATTACTGTTACAACAAATAACACACACCAGTGAATTGACCAATGCTATCACATACTTGGCGAATAAGTATGTGACTACTTTTACTCATAGGTGACCTAATTATAGAAATTGTAATGGCTAATGTCATAATAATGAGATACTAATTTTGTATTAGTAAATAGCAATGAGTAGTACACATATTAAAACCCAAGTTGTTCCATTAAATTTTGTCTCTTTTTCCAGACATGAATGGTATAATGTATATCAGCAGATTTATTCAACAAATCCATTAGATCAAATGATGCATATGAAACTCTGTTAGTTTGGAATGTCAGGTAATATATATATACAGAAAAGCAAAAGGAAAATTAATTCATACAGCATTGATCACTATGAGCAGACAACTTTTTTATTTGGAATTTATTTCTTGTGTGTCCAATTTTTTGCAAAAAGAGACTGTTTTGGTACCCAACATTTTTGTAGTTTGCCCTTAGTTCTATTGATCTTATATTTTCTTACATATTTTTTTTATAAACAATGCTCCGGTAGGCAATATCATAAATAATCCAATGCATGATACATTTCCAAATATTTCATATGTTCTGGAATTGTTTAGGATACCGAAGCTCCCTATTCGTGTGGACTGCACATTATCGATTATTTAGGTTTGCCTTAGAGATAGGGAATGGACTCCAAAAATGGATTGCGGTGAATTACCCATTGGTTATGAAAGTGATTTATGATTAATGTACTCTACTACAATAATGAAGTTTTTTAATCTCATTGGTAACATTGGTGTTATGAAGCAAACTGCTTTATATAATATTGCCAAACAATTGAAAATCCCGGAATGGATTGTTAATCTGAGGCACGACGCAGCTCACGGTCACGAATTACCATCTCTTAGCATCTTAAGGGTAGCTGCAAATTTCCTGCTTTCCTGGATACATGTACGTACTATTATTGACATTTATTTATTCTGAAGATAGAGACACAGAATGTCACGTAATACCCAAAGCAACCGAGAAGAATATGATTTTCGATAAAGATATGTGGGGATCGTAGTCCCCTATAACGAACAAAAGAGGATCGGAATAAAGAGGGGCGCCGCGCGCATTAGACTCGTAAATAAGGCATTAAGATATAAAGCAAAGGTGGTACAGTGTGTTAGCGTCTGTCTGAGGATACAGGCTGGGTGAGAGGATGGTCGAAGGTCGTCGGTTGGATCCCGCTCGATGCTGCCTTTCTTTTTCCAATCCCACAGACATAAATAGAAAACATACAAGAGTATTTGGTTTACATTAGATTTTACTTTTGAAAAAAAGCCATATGGAATTTGATTATTCATTTTGTGCAAAACATATAATTTTTTTATATTTAATCATAAATCTACACAGTAAAAGAAGTAAAAAATGTCATGTGCAAATATGTCCAATATACTATCACCAACTGGCAGCATGTTTTCCAATTTTTATGCATATGAAATATGTTGTAGTCTAGGTAAAATAATTATGACTTTAAGTCATCATTTTTATGACTTCAAAGTTGCTAACAAGTTACGACATGTTGAATATCGCGAAAAAGCGTATTTTTAGTCAAACATGATTGCATAAACGATTTTCCAATCTCCGAAACTATTGCACTTACAAACGGCTTTTTTTAATCTCATCGCAATAGATTGACATTTTCAAATATATTTTTATTTTTTAATATTAGAGTAATGCCATCTTATTGGTTGACAGAAGCTACCCTGATAGCCAAACCTGCAATGTCAAATTTTAGCCAAGACCTGTAACCAGAGCTTGTTGCCGAACGGGCTGCAGATTGGATGCAGGGTCTGCAATGTTTGCGTTTGTTGCCAAATTGGTGCCAAGGAGGCACCAGAACCTGCTAAGCAGATTCGTGACAGATGTCGCCTCGGTTTAGTTGCCGTACATTGTCGGCAGATTGATAGCAGAAATTGTGCAGTTCTGCGTTGCGGCCTCCGGCGGCAGATTGATAGCAAAACCATAGCAGGTTCTGTATAGCGTAATCCGATGCCAAATTGGCACCAAGAACGTGCCAATTCCTGCACACTTGAGAGTTTTAATTTTGCAGTGGACGGGCGCGTACATTGGCATATACACGATTTAATAATCGGGGGAATCTTTACCATCCACGCACTCGCGTTGAATAAATTCCTAAAGCCCATACTACAATCATATAAGAAATTAAAACCGCCGTAGGTAGCCGTTTGTAAGTAGCACTTCTGCAGATAGACGGTTCAAACGTGGTACACAAGTGTTTGTTTTCATAATCTATCGAATGGTGCCTGACAAGATAAATTTGATTCGAGGGCAATTATGACCATTTTAAAGCGTTTCCCGGGCGATTCCTGCAAACATATAGTTCCGTCTTGCTCTCTGTTGCGCTGACCAGTCTCTACACTGCTCTACACTTCGTTCATTCCGTTTTCGCATCTTCACGTGTCGCGTCGTGGTGTTGTGTACGAAAGTGAATTAAAGTGCAAGAGTGCACAAAGAACAGGAAGATAGCAGAGAACATTGCAGTGGCTACGTGGACGTATTCCAAGAGCATGTAAGATTATGTATTACTTATATGACGTATGCCTCCCTCTGCATTTCTGCCAATATTTTCCTTCTTTTACAGGATGCAATAATATGCAACAATTTGCACATACTACTGCCCATGGGAGAACAGGAAGACAGCAGAGAACATGCAGTGGCTGCATGGACGTATTCCAAGAGCATGTAAGATTATGTATTAGTTGCCACAATAGTTGCAACGTATAACTTTTATATATAATAAATTACATGTATATTTTTGTATAAACAGGTTTAAACGAGAGGCAGAACGGCACAGGGTCCATTATCCTGCAGCGTTAGGAGCAATAAAATAATAGGTATTTTATGAGAAGAAGCAGAATGCAATTGTTGCAGAATTTACATTGGAAAGCAAATATAATTGTACATTGTTTCGTAATTATTGTGTTCTGTGAAAAATTGTACATTATGTAATTAATGAATAAATACCTATTTCATTATAACAAATATTTGTATAATAGCATTTATATTTGACCTGTATGAAATAATAGTTTGCAGGCCCTGCTGCCGTTTTTGTGCTAATTCCGCGACAGGTCGTGTCAGCATATCTGCTGCCGTTTTGGTGCCAATTCCGCGACAGGTCGTGTCAGCATATCTGCTGCCGTTTTGGTGCCAATTCCGCGACAGGTCCTGTCAGCAGATCTGCTGCCGTTTTGGTGCCAATTTTCCAACAGGTTATGTCAGCAGATCTGTGGCGTTTTTGGTGCCGATTTGGTAACAGGTTATGTCAGCAGATCTGTGGCGTTTTTGCTGACAGGACCTGTCGCGGAATTAGCACAAAAACGGCAGCAGGGCCTACAAACTATTATTTCATACAGGTCAAATATAAATGCTATTATACAAATATTTGTTATAATGAAATAGGTATTTATTCATTAATTACATAATGTACAATTTTTCACAGAACACAATAATTGAAGCGGCGCCGAGCCGCTCATCAAATAAATTGCCAAAAGGCTCTACAATTGCAATAGAGTGACGATCACTCATTGAATTTAGAAAACTACCCAACGACCCGCGTAGATAAGACCGCTCGACCAGGCACCTGCCGAGCGGCCAAAACTCCCGAGGGCGCTCAGAGGGAGCGCCCTGGCTCGACGCGCGCGAGGAGCCCTATGAAACTACCCGGCCGACGGCGGCTACGAATCCGAAACCGTCGGCCACCGGTGATGCGGCGACCGCAGAGAGGGCAGCTCCCGACGGTCGCCCACGCGGTTATCCCCCGTCCCCTCGCACAGCGGGACGGAGGAAGGGAGGCGGAAGCCTCCTCGGACGCCGCACGCGGAGCGAGTCGGGATCGCGTTCCCGCTCTCGCTCGGCAGCCTCCTTCTCGGACATGACGTCCTCGCAGAAGGAGGCGAACGCACTCCAGGACCGGTCGCTCCGGAGCATCTCGGGGAAGAGTTGCCCAGGCCTTTTTTTTTTTTTTGATGTCGAGGAGGAAATCTTTCAAAGACACCCCGCGGCCCAACGAGGGGGACGCGAGGTAGTGCCGGATTTCCACCGGCTAAAACCTCCCCGATGCCACGTCCCTGCTCGAGAGTGGGTGCGTTACGGGAATTTCGCGCACGAATTACGTCCGCGACGCACCCGAGTATGGCGTGAAGCGCCCAATACCTTGGAGGCCGCGAAGCGGCCCCCGAAACGGCTAGGTTACAGACTCGGCGCCGCGAAGCGACGCCGAGCCGCTCATCAAATAAGTTGCCAAAAGGCTCTACAATTGCAATAGAGTGACGATCACTCATTGAATTTAGAAATCTACCCTACTACTCGCGTAGATAAGGCCGCTCGACCAGGCATCTGCCGAGCGGCCAAAACTCCCGAGGGCGCTCGGAGGGAGCGCCCTGGCTCGACGCGCGCGAGGAGCCCTATGAAACTACCCGGCCGACGGCGGCTACGAGTCCGAAACCGTCGGCCACCGGTGATGCGGCGACCGCAGAGAGGGCAGCTCCCGACGGTCGCCCACGCGGTTATCCCCCGTCCCCTCGCACAGCGGGACGGAGGAAGGGAGGCGGAAGCCTCCTCGGACGCCGCACGCGGAGCGAGTCGGGATCGCGTTCCCGTCCTCGCTCGGCAGCCTCCTTCTCGGACATGACGTCCTCGCAGAAGGAGGCGAACGCACTCCAGGACCGGTCGCTCCGGAGCATCTCGGGGAGAATGCACCGAAGAGAGAGGTCCCAGCCGCAAACGCTGCGAAGGACACGACGTTCCCGTGCCCACGCCGGGCACTCCTCGACGGTGTGCGCCGCCGTGTCCCTACCCTCCCCGCAGTGATGGCACTGCTCGGACAGTTCCCTCCCTAGGCGACACAGGTACACCCCGAAACATCCGTGTCCGGTGAGCACCTGCGTCATCCTGAAGCTAAGCGCGCCCCGCGATCTGCTGACCCAATCTTCGAAGATGGGGAAGAGTTGCCCAGGCCTGCCTTAGACTATATATGTATGGACTGCCAGTAGCATGCCTGAGCCGCAGTGCCAGCAGACGTGGCATCAAAACTCCATCGGAGTTCCCGGGGTGGGGGAAACCTCGGCAAGTGTGCGTGCGTGTCCGTGAGAGCTGCGCGCGCCGTTTCTCACCGAATCGCGCTCGGCTTTTAGAGAAGGACGGAACTATGCTGCGTCCCCTTTCAACCAGCAACGCGCGTTGCGTCTGCGTTCCGCACACAGGCCGGTGACAGTGGTGCCAGATTTCGCATAAGGCATCGCACGTACCATTGCGTTCTTTCAGCCGGAAGGCAAATCGGGCACCACCGCCGTGAGCAGAGCGCGATCCAGAGAAAAGTGAATCGAGGAGAGTTTGGGATTGACTCGTCGTACTCATCGTCGCTCGTCGACGTGATTTTTTTTCGACGGTTCGCGCCTAGCAATGGTTCAATTTTTTTTCACAGAATAATTTTTTTTTTAATTATTCATCACACGGCAACAAACGATATTCATTTAAAAATATTTTAGTACTTACTACGGATAGTTTTTAATATTTTGTCAGCGGAATAGATGTGTCGTATTGGTTTATAATAGATATGGGAAAAATATATATTTCATAAATTTTGGTTTCAGTAACATTAATCTTTCTGTGGTAGTAATAAATAAGAAAGTATATAATAAATGTCAATTGTTGCGTATTATGCGCTAACCGTGAAACAAGTAATAGGAGCACTTCTTGCACTAGAACGTTCTGAGGGATCGTACTAACACGCGATTTTAACACACGACAGCGTACGTCAGGAAGAATTTGCTTGACACGACTCGACGACGGTGCGAATGTTTTTATGAGTTGTTCTCTATGATGTGTTTTGCATGATTTCTTTTCTAAATAGAAGGTGATCAAATTGTGTATATATTCTAACAGTTCTCAGCAAGTCCTATCACATTGATTTGAAACGTTTTTCTTACTTCGCACGTTTAGTTTAAGAACGCTCTCCCCATTTCGTGAAAGAAAAAGTTGTTCGGTTGAAGGCAATTCACCGTTCATACTGTAATCCATATGTACGTCCATTGTCGCATTTTGCCCACGAAATGTCGCAACGTGCGTATTGTCAAAGAAGGCATGATAAAACACGACAATAATAACAAAATCCTTCTGAATTGAAAAACGAAACTTTCATTGTGCCGCTCCCGACCGACCATGGGTTGCGGTTGGACTATTTGAAATATCTGAAAAGTCTAACCATTCTTAGCACGTATTTCACGTACGTACTAGAAATGATTCCCCCGGAACTGTAACCGACTTTTCCAATGTCATTTATTCATCATTATGTACGATATGTATTACATTTAAATGCACATGTACCGGGTGCACAGGTTGTGATAGTCAGCTTTGTTCCTGTAAACGGTAAGTATTACACAAAATTATAGAGGAAAGGGTTCGATGGGTTCGTAATATATATATTCTACGAGACTTCATTCAATTCGAAAGTGCAACGCCGCACCCGACAAATGCAAATGCGTATGTAAGGTTTCTGTTTATAAAATTTAAGATACGTGGACTTCCACGCCACCCATGAGGTGCCACGACTAGCGCGTTCGGTTTTTTAACGTGGACCGTCGCCTATAGCCCTATTGTACCACATTTTATGATAATCATACAGCGTGCGGCAATACCTCTGTCCACTTTGAACGACGGAGATATTCAAGGTGGACAGAGTTATTGCCCCACGCTGTAGAAGTAAGGGTTAGAAAAGAAATGAGAGCATTTTTGTGTGGTGGCGCCAGCGGCGGGGGGGGGGGGGGGCGCCACACAAAAATACAATGTCAACATTAATATGAAATAAAATTAACAAAAAAAAAAAAAAAATTCCTCTCATTTCTTTTCTAACCCTTAATTCTACAGCGTGGGGCAATAACTCTGTCCACCTTGAATATCTCCGTCGTTCAAAGTGGACAGAGGTATTGCCGCACGCTGTATGATTATCATAAAATGTGGTACAATAGGGCTATAGGCGACGGTCCACGTTAAAAAACCGAACGCGCTAGTCGTGGCACCTCATGGGTGGCGTGGAAGTCCACGTATCTTAAATTTTATAAACAGAAACCTTACATACGCATTTGCATTTGTCGGGTGCGGCGTTGCACTTTCGAATTGAATGAAGTCTCGTAGAATATAGATATTACGAACCCATCGAACCCTTTCCTGTATAATTTTGTGTAATACTTACCGTTTACAGGAACAAAGCTGACTATCACAACCTGTGCACCCTGTACATGTGCATTTAAATGTAATACATATCGTACATAATGATGAATAAATGACATTGGAAAAGTCGGTTACAGTTCCGGGGGAATCATTTCTAGTACGTACGTGAAATACGTGCTAAGAATGGTTAGACTTTTCAGATATTTCAATTAGTCCAACTGCGACCCGCGGTCGGTCGGGAGCGGCACAATGAAAGTTTCGGTTTTCAATTCACAGGGATTTTGTTATTATTGTCCTGTTTTATCATGCCTTCTTTGACAATACGCACGTTGCGACATTTCGTGGGCAGAATGCGACAATGGACGTACATATGGATTACAGTATGAACGGTGAATTGCCTTCAACCGAACAACTTTTTCTTTCACGAAATGGGGAGAGCGTTCTTAAACTAAACGTGCGAAATAAGAAAAACGTTTCAAATCAATGTGATGGGACTTGCTGAGAACTGTTAGAATATATACACAATTTGATCACCTTCTATTTAGAAAAGAAATCATGCAGAACAAATCATAGAGAACAACTCATAAAAACATTCGCACCGTCGTCGCGTCGTGTCAAGCAAATTCTTCCTGACGTACGCTGTCGTGTGTTAAAATCGCGTGTTAGTACGATCCCTCAGAACGTTCTAGTGCAAGAAGTGCTCCTATTACTTGTTTCACGGTTAATGCATAATACGCAATAATTGACATTTATTATATACTTTCTCATTTATTACTACCACAGAAAGATTAATGTTACTGAAACCAAAATTTATGAAATATATATTTTGCCCATATCTATTATAAACCAATACGACACATCTATTCCGCTGACAAAATATTAAAAACTATCCGTAGTAAGTAATAAAATATTTTTAAATGAATATCGTTTGATGCCGTGTGATGAATAATTAAAAAAACAAATTATTCTGTGAAAAAAAATTGAACCATGGCTAGGCGCGAACGAACGAACAAAAACCGCGTCGACGAGCGACGATGAGTACGACGAGTCAATCCCAAACTCTCCTCGATTCACTTTTCTCTGGATCGCGCTCTGCTCACGGCGGTGGTGCCCGATTTGCCTTCCGGCTGAAAGAACGCAATGGTACGTGCGATGCCTTATGCGAAATCTGGCACCACTGTCACCGGCCTGTGTGCGGAACGCAGACGCAACGCGCGTTGCTGGTTGAAAGGGGACGCAGCATAGTTCCGTCCTTCTCTAAAAGCCGAGCGCGATTCGGTGAGAAACGGCGCGCGCAGCTCTCACGGACACGCACGCACACTTGCCGAGGGTTCCCCCACCCCGGGAACTCCGATGGAGTTTTGATGCCACGTCTGCTGGCACTGCTGAGCCGTGTTAAATTCGTGACGAAACATCTGTGGCGCCGCTACTACCCAAGAACTAACTTTAACGTACGTTATATATCTATATATATTGATGTACGCATGCGCTCAATTGACTTGTGGTTGACTCGTGTGAAGTTAGTCAGAGTCACAGTAAGCGAAATATATTGCGATTCCGTAGTTCTTGGGCAGTAGCGGCGTTACAGATCTTACAACTAACGTGAATACAGCAACTAGCGGTCCATATATATTTAGTCTAAGCTGCATCCAATCTGCAGCCAGTTTGGCTACAGGCTCTGTTTACAGATCCTGCACAAAACTTGGCATTGCAGGTTTGGCTATCTGGGTATCACTGTGTTACTTTAAATACAAAATAAATCTTATTTACTGTTTTCACTCTTGTTTTGTTGAATGAACATGCATTATATGTGTGGCCCTGTCAACGAAAATGAACTGGGAGCACGTCAGTTATATCAAGAACATGGAACCGCCGCTCTGTGTGTTGAAACCATTGAACTATACTCTAACTGGAATGGGAACGACTATTGTTTTTACATGCAGAGCGCCCGGCTAAACAGAGAGGGTAAATTTGGGGACCCTTCATCTCACTCTTTCCTATGCGTTGCGTCAACAACATACAGTTGCTACGTTGGCACGATCAGTTCGACAAGAGTTCCTCCCAGTTTTAACAGCTGAACCTTTTTGAACTGGTAGTACCTTGTTATGACAGGCCACTCACATGTACCAGGGCCACGCCATACACCAATATCAAAAATAGAATATTCTTTTATCCTTTTTAGTGCTGTTTTGAAGACGGTGTTACTTTTTTTTAAGTTTTTACGTGTTTAGATTTAGACCCTGGGGTATTGATTTGCATTTATAGATCACTCTGTATGTACGTTATGGATAGAACTTGTATGTTAAAATATGTGTATGTTTCTAGGAAGAATACTGGATCGGAGAAGCTAGAGTCTTGGAGAAATGTTGCGTTAATGGAATGAAAGAGATACAAACAGAAGAAGCGAAAGAGATTGAAGCGTTCAAGGAATTGCTTGAATTATGGATTGCAACTGGTTTGTATATTCATGCCGGTTACCGTAATATTAAGGAAGTACCTGATAGTAAAGTGCAGTAAGTTTATCTTTGGTAATTTATTTCGACAATTAACTGAGTTTCCGTTAATTCTGCTTTTTGCATATTTTGTTAATTAATTGATACTATTCGGAACTAGAATTTATTGCCTTTCGAAACTTCTATTGAACTATACAGATAGTAATGATTTTTCTTAACAACGTTGCAATTGTTAAATATATGATGCGATTCAGAAGAGAGTACACATTTTTCTTCTTGATTCCAGACATACCTTGGAGGACCTGTGCGTACACGCTCTAAATTCGGTAAGACGGAAGGCGGTCCAAGAGGACAATTGCATAAATTTACAAAATACGAACGAGACAGAGGCCATTAACATTGGTAAAAACATTAGCAGTAGAAACAAGTACGATCTTTTAACTGCTCGAGAGATTCTGCTAACAGAAATTTCTCGGTATTTTGGCAAGAGGCTGTCATTTTACAAGGAAAATGTTATACTTAATGCTCTGTTAACGAATGCATCGTTTTTTCCAAGAGAGGAAATGCTGCTCCTCTTCAATGGAGTGGAGAATATCAATGGCCTTTGGGCGGCCAATTATTTACCAATTGACATGTTGAAATTCTGACAAGACGTTCTTCCCTTGTTGCAGAAGAAAAGAATTTTGGGTCAACTAGTGGTTAAGTTGATCGAGGTGGCTCGTAAAGAGTCCATTAACAAACAGAAACGGTTATTAGCCTCGCTGTGGGCAAGTTCTATTCTTTCCGGCTATGTAAAACTGAGTGTCGCTAGGGAAATCTCTCGAACACTCGAACAAAAATTGTGAATGTCTAAAAAGAAACTGACTTTAAAAATTTTAAATTTAAAGGTGATAGAAGAAGTGAATAGAGTTCGTCCTGACGTAATCGGCATCACTTGGTTTGATATGTTTGGCGAGACGCCGTCTTTATTTAAAAGTGATGAATTTGTACGGAAAATACTGATAGACGTTAACGAGGTTACCCTTAAATTTCTCCCACCTCTGTTGGAACTTGCAATGTCCAATTTTGGAGGGAATCGACAGAAAAAATTAAAGAAGTTGATTAAGGTTTACCTGCCCAATGATTATGCGCACGATGAAACGAATGATAATACTAAGCTTTACGCCGTTGAAGATCTTTCCAAGATCCATTTTCGAAACCGTGTTATTCAACAAAGTCGTAAAGCTACCGAGAAGAATGACTGCATCGATAATGCAGCTAGAGTACAAATGTCTCTTTGCTTGGGAAACAAAGTGTCAAAAAATACACATTGGGCAATGGCATTAGGTAAGATGTATCTTTTTTTATTACGTAGAACACGTAATAAAACTTGTAAGGTCTAAAGTTACAAGTCGTACAAAATACAATGATAATCTTTTAAGTCCCCACCAGTGGTCCCAGATCCAGCTACGAGCACCATTGCTGTCGGCAGTGTCCCCCCCCCCCCCCTCCCCCTCCCCCTCATAATATGGAAAATAAAATTTCTTTATTTATTAAAAATGGCTCTCCAGATAGGTCGTCAGGCATTGTTGACCGAATAAAGCCATTGTTAATCAGAAATAAAAATTTGTTTTTCTGCATCCTGTTTAAGGGGGTGATAGCGTTATTAAACTCTCATACCCGAATGGATAATATTCCAGACACAGAGGATTGGGTCAATTCACCGATCGGTCTTCTTCCATGGCAATTGGATTCATTGGAATCCTTAAAAAGGCTTCAACCAACTGTTCAGAATGTCGATGCAATCCCTGACCACTCTGGACTCATTCTTGGCATTATTAAAATTGAAAACTTACATACAAAAAGTGGCATTAATTGGGATACAGTATTTAGGAAAAGGAAGAAGTCAAAGAGGAAGCAAGAAACCTTTGATGCTAATATAATAATTGATAGAGCAATTCAAGCTTGCAAGAAGCGAAAATAACAAACTCGATATGGTGTTTATTTTAGAAATTATTGGGGAAGGTAGCTTTCCTTGAACCATCACAGAAAATGCGCAATGAAAAAGTTACAACAATAAAAAAATAAATTAAATCCAACCTACAACATACACTAAAAAGGATAAAATCATTTTTAGCGCATCTTTGAAGCCCGTTCTTTAATTTTATTTAACATTTTTTTTCTTAATTAATCCAGTCGATTCTCCGTACAATGGTTAATAAAAAAAAAAACAATTGTTTCAGATGAAAGTGGAATGGTCTCGAGTGAAACAATCTGATGCTAATTGGGGCTTTGTAAGTGGAGTTATTATCACGTTTATGTGGGAAACAGGCGGCTAGGAAGTCAGCTCTGAATAATCGATTTTTCGACATCAGTCTCGAACAGGTCGGAAGACCTTTTTATGCACCGAGGATTCATATAACACTATTTCTGTCGTAGTGGTCTCATATTGAGATTAACTACTTTCATTAGTTTTGTATTTTATAAAAACATTCTAGGACGTAGCAGTACTAATAAAGAAAGTATAATCTAAATAACAGAATATGCGAGTGTTAAGTGAAATTATATCTGCTGTGTAGTCGGCCTATAAATGATTGTAAAGGAAACGTTTTGCTTTCAGTTAGACGTCGGACTATTGTCGTCGATTCACTCAGACCTATCGGCAGTTCGGCGACTGATTGAATCTTGCCGTAGACGCTTGTGCTTGAAGTTGAGGCTTGGTGGAGGCCTTATAATCGGACTAATTCATTCGACATATAGCTCTATGATTAATCCTAATATTAGTCAAGCGTCATTCGTTAGTTTCTTAAGCAGAATTAAGGATAATCACTGCAATTCAATAATAACTTCAATTACACTTGGCAATGCTAAAATTTATTTTTAAACAGGACCAATTTCTTTTAAAAGGCAAAAACAACTAATTGTGGTGCCCAGTGTTATATAATTATTAGTTTTACAGAGATAGTCAAAATGCAGTGACATATAATAGATTTCCAGCCAATGTAAAGTATAGTGTGATTGGCCTTGTATTTAACAGTTACATGTATGTAGGTACATATTGAAGTTGTAAATTATCATTGGAACATGCTTCTAAAGATCTTGGAGAATGGGGAAACCATAACCAATTGAGTGGGCAGTGAACCGAAAATTATGGTCATCACAATTGGCAGAGTCAATGCCGATAAACAAGCTAAAAATTTAACACATCTCTGAAACCATTTAAAAGTAGATACTGGACAAGTCGTAAATAAACAGTAAAACTACGAAAACGATTGCAATGCACCGCAACTGCCCACATAACCATTTGTGTGCACATTGGCTCAAAATTACCAGCAATCATAATAAAAACTCTGTCAACAAATCCTTAGTCATGTTATTGTATTAGACTATGGTTCTGCACGCAAAACCTGTGCCAAGGTTTTGATGACAAATTGGCAGCAAAAACATAGTAGATCCATTAACATGACCTGTTATCAAAATGGAGCCAAAACAGGGCAGTCTGTTCGTCATGTTATGATGGCACATTCGCACCAAACCGTAGCAGATCTTGTAACTTTAGCCATTTCCATTCTAAATACATGTAGTAGGTATGTAGGATCGTTTTGGTGGCAGTTTGTCATCACAGTACGCTACACAGGTCCTGCCACAAATCTTCAGTGAATGTTTGATTTGTATTGTCAGTCTGCCGTCAGATTGCTGCAGACATATATGTTTTAGCAGGTTTTGACAAATCTTTGACACCAATTTGCTGATGTAACCGAACATAATGAATTTTTGATCAAATCTGTGGAAATCTTGGTTGCAAAACTTGTTACAGGTTTTGGCAAAAATTTGCTGTTGTAGGTCTGGCTATCTCGATAATCAGAAAATGCTATGACATCATACTGACTCATATTTAGAAATGATTCTGTTTTTAACTAATGTTTTTGTTTGCACATCAAATGTTTTGTTTAATACACCGCGAATGCACGAGTGCAGTCTATATCAGCCATACTCAACCTTTTTTTTTCTCGGGACACATACGTATGATTGTTACGTTACGCGAACTGCAACATAGTGTACCATACCAATAAAATGTGACAAAAAAATCCAAACCTTTTCAAGCATTTATTGTAAAATTAGTGTGACTTTTGATGTTCAAGCAAATTTTATACTAATTTACCAAAATCAGGTTTATAGCTGCCACATGGTACTCTTAATATATCATCAAGATGCGAATTGGTAAGCCGATTTCTATCTACGTCCTTCGCATATTTGCCAGGCCCGCGCTTACCGTGTGTGCAATGTGTGCGGCGCACGCGAGCGGTCGATCGTAGCGGCGGCTGCCCGTAAAAAAATAATGTACGGAAAAAATTTGTCGAAGTAGAAGTAATCCATGCATTGTTATCGTAATTTTGTTGATGGGCGTCGCTGATTGCTGAGCGAAAGAAACCTCCCCTTTGACCGGCGCGGACCGTGAACTTTGGGGGCCCTGGGTCAACATTGTTTGAGGGCCTATCTTATAATTAATCAACCTGACTGCCATTTTCTCACAAAAAAATCTCACGATTGTCAGCTGCAGCGGGGGCCCTTAGTATCTCCGGGGCCCTGGGCTGCAGCTCATAAAGCCCATGCCTAAATCCGCCCCTGCCCTTTGATTTCTCGGAGTTTCGGATACGTCTGTTCACGCCTGATCATTTCGAATCATTCCTGTGGATGACACAGGAAACGACGACTCACTATGTTGTTGTAAAAATTTAGAAGAGAAGTTAACAGATAAAGTGCTTGGGAAGTCTGATATTGATGGGGATGATTTATTTCAAGAAATTAAGTCTACGCAATATTATTGATAAAGACAGCCAATCATTGGATCCTAAATCTGTTTTGGAATATATTGTTCAAAATAAGTTAGAAGGAATGTATCCTGACATTTACATAGTAACCCATATATTTTTAACTCTTCCGGTCAATGTGGTCTCAAATGAAAGGTCGTTTTCTAAATTAAAAATAATTAAAAATAATTTGAGATTTTCTATGAACGACGAACGTCTGAATCACCTAGCAATTATATCAATTGAACATGAATTGATCAACCGAATTAATCTAGAGGATATTATATCTGAGTTTGCGTCAAAAAAGGCCAGGAAAACATATTTAAGGTAAATAATTAGAGTACATTATAGTTAAGTTTGTTTGATGTATTTTATAATAAAAAAATGGTTGTACAGTATAAATATGTGTTTAGCAAAACTGTATGCTTTATTGAAATACTATTATATTTTTATACTTAAATAAATCTCTGGTGGTTAGAGAGGCGGTAAACAAACTTGCACACAGGCGGCCAAATGTCCTGGCGCGGTCCTGCATATTTCATATTTAAATAAGTTGATTTGCAAACATACGTTGATGCCAAAAGCGCGAGCAGCATTTGGGTACCCTTTTGACCCGTCTTGTATTTTTAAGAAATTAAGAACCCTATTACAATTCTCATATATAAGCTAACACATACAATTCGGGCCGTTGTTGATAAAACCCCGACGGGCCTCACGCGGCCCGCAGGTTGCACGTTGAGTACGGCTGTTCTATATAATCGAAAAATAATAGATATGACGTCACAAACACACACAACATAACTGCAGCCAGGTGTAAGGAGGGCTCGATGCAGCTCGATGAGATTGCGATTAGTTCGCCAAGCCTTCGGTACGCGGCGCATTTCGGAACCGTCTTTCTCGCATAAAGTATTCCGTTCACATGGAAATAAAAGGTGCAAGAAACACTGCTTTAACATCGCTTCTCGGCCCTATGGCTAAGATCAAAGTGTAGTATCTGTTCTTATCAGCTTAATATCTGATACACTCCCCATTGGGGAGTCAGAATATTAAACTGATTTTTGGAAGTGGGCGGGTGTCCGAAGCTTGCTTCGGCCCTGTCGAGGGTCGGCTCGATACTGCAGTACCGTCGGGCGTGGCCCAATTAACGCATTCTAAACGCAGTACCCCACTTCCACCGCTAAAAATATATTCTGGCTTCCCAAAAATTCGCAGCGCGAGTTTCAAAATTCGAAAATTTTCAAAAACTTTAAATTTCGCGCGTGGAGTGATTTTAGTGACTTGTATGTGCTGTGACAGTGTAGTGCAGTGAGATGGTGGCTCCCTAAGTTGGATTACGTCCCGGGCTGGCTCCATGGAAGCAAGGTTTGTGGCAACTTACTATATTTTTACTCTTGCTATCCCCAGCGGGTTGTATTGGGGATAGGGATTGGCGCTCTCCTGGGCGTCCAATCACTACCTCGCTCCGCTGCGAGTCCTGTCACCATAACCTGTAAGAGGCCCCGGCTTCGGTGGGGGTTGCGACGTCACCAGATTCGTCTGGTGACTTAGCTCTTCGCCGTTGCTGCTGCCTCCCCGTTCTCAGAATTTATATATCTGTCGGCGGGATCCTTCCGTCAGCACGTCCGAGCGCGTCGACGGTCATGAGTCGACTGACGTTTGCCATGGCCGGCGAAAGCGGCGGTCGTGATGCGCCATCTCGAGTGTCGTGGCTGAAACTGTTAGCGAAATCTGACAGTGGCAGTTCGCGGCGCTCGGGATTCCTCCCCCTAGGGCGCCACACTTCTAGTGACGTCCTGGGGAAACCCTACTATCGCTTTCCGCTTCAGCTTTCTCTCCAGCCTATCGCTTTCACCCGCTTTACTTGTCCTGCTTGTACTATCTCCCCATCTTTAACTCTTCACTACTTCTTCTACCGCTGCTTTCCTTGTTGAATTGGGGCTGGCCCGGGCGTAACTTTTGTGATATTTGTTGAGTCATTTTAAAAAAAAAAAGCTTTTATTTATTCTTTGTTATAATTATTTTTCTATTCTTATTTTCCTTCTTTTCTTTGTATTTATTTATTAAATTACTGAGCCACCATCTCCTGCGAGCCATAGGGCGAGGAGCATATAGTTTTAATCCAAATTGTAATATAGATAGTTGAGTTTTAGCCTGTTTCCTGGTGCCGTCCTAATTTATTCTCATTTTAACTTTTTTACTCTCGCGTAATTTATTAATCCGTTTAGTCGTAAGTTTTAATCGCGTCCGGGCCATTTACACCCTCATATTTTACTTTTACTTCGTTTATTTTATTGCTATTTTTAGCGTTTTATTTATTTTTACTATTTCCGTTTATTTTCTTGTTTCATTTTACTCCGTGTTTGTCGATCGTGTTTAAATTATTCGTGCCGGTCCTAAATTATTCGTATTCGTGTCCATTTCTGTATATTACTGTGAATTTTGTTTGGCGTACTAGGATATAGGTTTTGACTCCGCTGTCTATTTATTAGTTAATTTAAGTCGCGCGAAAAAGTCCGACAATGGCGCAGTCGCAACGGGCCTCCCAAGAAGCGCCATTATTAGTTGAAATTATATTCCCCCACATCTCCGAACATTTCCCCTGCCCAGCCTGTTACACGGGCACTAAAATCGGGGGCAGGGCATTGGCGCGGTACGACCGCCACGCGGACCTCGCGAAGCACTTACGAAAACACCACCCCGGCCACATAATCACCTATAAGTGCGGAGAGTGCGCCTTCACCGGCTCGGGGTTTTACCCCCTGAAAGTGGTGAAGGCGCACCACGCAAAAACTCACTCCGCGGGCCCCATAACATCGGGGCCAACGGCCGGGGTGAACGGTTCGCGTGGTGCGAGTACCAGGGGGGCCCAAACTGCGGGTGCGACTGCGGCCACCCGGGGGAGATACGCGCAGACCACCCTAGCGACGACGACAACGGCGGCGGCCGTCCCGGTGACAGTAACAAGGGAGTCGCCGCCATTATTACCACCATCAACGACAGCGGCGACAATCCCGCCCTTGCCACGGCCTAACAGGGCCGCCCTGGCAACGAAAAAGGCAGCAGCAACAACAACAACAGCAGCACCCGCTACCGTGGCGCCCGCCACAGCAAGACTGAGTGCCGGGCCTAGCACCGCAAGGAGAAGTGATCCACCGGCGGCGGGGAGAAAGTCAAAGTCTCCCCGCCAGGCCCCGCAGTCCATCCAAGCGGGGCCCAACGCAAGGGCTCGACGGGCGTCGAGCGTGCCGGTGGATGTCCGGCCGACCACCAGCCGGACAACAACGAGGAGGACTGCGGTGTCGAAGCCCGGCACGGTAACATCAAGAAGGACCCCGGCTAGCACCTCCTCAAATCCCACCAAAGAGCCCTCGCAGCCGGGGTCCAGGATAAGGACGGCGGCAAATGCCACCTACGCCGCCGTCACGGCGGGCGTCACTATCCCGTCGCAGGCGACAGCGGAGATTACGGTAGCACGCAGGGGGCTGCGGCCGGCGTCGAGGGCCCCCTCAACACCATCAGAGGAGACAAGTATCCGCCGCAGCCCCCCATCGAGGGATGGCCGGGACCCCATAACCTCACTCAATGCCATCGCAGAAGAACCGAGGGTCCCGGTCTGTGGGCTGCCGAGCTCCCCGTCAATGCCTGCGACGATGACGACGACCACCGTCACTACAACCACCTCGGGAGGACCAATTATGTCCTCCCAAATACAGGGGGGAGGAAGAAGAATCAGCTCTATTCCATCCATGGCACCTTACCTCCCCCCCATGGTGGTCGTCGAGGTAGCGGGGCCATCCGGATCATCCAGGGCGGCCCCACCACCAAGGCATCCACCATCACCGCCATCGCCGCTGCCATCTTCACCACCATCATCTCCGGAGAGCAGCGGCGAGCCGTGGCAGGGGCGCAGAAGACGGAGGGCCCGCATCTCCAGCAGCAGCAGCGGGCCAGAGTCACCGGGCGAGTCGTCGCCGCCCACGAACATTGCGCCGCGGCCCCTACCTCTAAGATCTCCCGATGAGAGCCGCGGCAACGTCGTAACGCCGACCTCCCGACGTAGCGCCGGGATCGATACTGGGGCGCCACTAGTCAATGCCCAGAGTTTAGATAATAATAATAGATTTAGTATTTTAATGTTGGACGATACTGCCAACAATAGTAATAACAATAGTAATAATATAAATAACTTTTCTTCTCCTCATACCATCGGAGCACCCGGGGCGTGTTCGACTGCGGAGCGTCGTCGTCGGAGCGCGAATTTAAGGGCGGGTGGGTCTTCTTCGTTTGTATCTTTTAGGGGTGGGCGCGAGGGTCGGCGGGACTCGAGGCGAAGCGGATCCGGATCCGGTGCAGGAGGTGGGACGCCGGTCCCCGCGGGGCAGGCGGCTGCCCCTGCGAGCGTCGTTAGTAGAAACGAGTCGTTCGCCATTCCCCGCCGTGCGCCGGCCCCGATGCGGCGGCCCCCGACGACTTCCGGTCGGGTCCCCCGTCCGCGGAGTACTGCTCAGCCTACCGCTGGCAGTACCCTGCCGGACGAAAGGGAGTGCCTGATCGGAATGGCGGAAGGGGTCGTCTGCTTAGAGGAATTGGAGGATGCCGCCACTCTTGTGACGGCATTCTTCAAGGAATCCACGGGGACGACGCGCGGCGGGGTGAGCGGCGGAAGGCCGGGCCGTGGTGGGGGGCGCGGGGGTCAGAGACCCGGGCCTACCGGGCGTGGTTTGGGGGTTCACCGCGATCGCCAGCAGCAACAACAACCGCTGCAGCAAAATGATCAGCCGTGGCGGGCCCTTTCAGGAGGAAGAGACCGGGTGAGGGAGGCAACCAGGATCCAACGCCTATTCCGAGCTAACCGGCGGCGTGCGATCCAAGAGGTGCTTCAGGGCCCCTCCCAGCACTGTGAAGTGCCTCGGGAGCGGGTCAGGGAGCACTTCGAGGAGATGTACGCGCCGTCGGCGCCACTCGGAAGGCGGCCTCCCCCACCTCTGCATGGAGCTCCAGACGAGGTGAGCACCGAGAGTCTGGTTCGGCCCTTCGGAGTGAGTGAGGTAGACCGGCGGATCCGGCGGACGTCAAACTCCGCGCCTGGACCCGACGGCCTAACTTACAAGGACCTTCGGAAGGCTGACCCGGACTGTCGGCTGCTCACTGCATTGTTTAATGCCTGTCGCCGTCTGGAGTCGGTCCCTGAGTCCTGGAAGACGTCCAATACGGTGTTGATACACAAGAAAGGCGATCGCGACGACCTTTCGAACTGGCGTCCGCTGGCCTTAGGGGACACGACTCCCAAGCTTTTCGCTGCGGTTCTGGCTGACCGTTTGCTCGGGTGGGCGACTCTTAATAAAAGAATAAGTCCATCGCAGAAGGGCTTCCTGCCGTGCGAGGGGTGTTACGAGCACAACTTCGTACTGCAGGAGGTCCTTAACGACGCTCGTAGGGGGGGCCGTCAGGTGGTGGTTGCGTGGTTGGATCTTACCAACGCGTTTGGTTCGGTCCCCCACGCCTCCATCTACCGTGCCTTGGCGGAGGCCGGAGTTCCCCTCGCTCTCCAAAATATCGTGGAGAGCATGTATGACGGCTGCACCACCCGGGTTCGCACCGCTGAAGGGTTCACCGACCCTATAAGAATATCATCGGGGGTTAAACAAGGGTGTCCGATGAGCCCTGTGGTGTTTAACCTTGCTGAGGAGCCAATCCTTCGGGCTGCGGCTTCCAGTGAGGCGGGTTATACACTGCATGGCCATCGGCACAATATTTTAGCTTACGCCGACGACCTCGCTCTGATCGCGGACTCCACCGAGGGGATGTCAGAGTTATTGAAAAGGGTGGAGGCTGCGGCGGGTGGGATTGGACTTAGGTTCAACCCTGCGAAGTGCGCTACATTGCACCACAACGGTAGAGGCACTCGCAGGGTAATTCCCACCCGCTTCACCCTCCAGGGTATAGAGTTAAGGTCCCTGGCAGCAGGCGAGCCTTATGAGCACCTCGGCGTGCCCACCGGCTTCCAGGTCAAACAAACGCCTCTTTTGACAGTAGAAGAGCTTCTCCGCGATCTCCACGCCATCGACGCCTCGCTCCTCGCCCCTTGGCAGAAGGCCGAGTCGGTGGCAACATTCCTGTTGCCCCGCCTCGACTTCTTGCTGAGGGGAGCCCACGTGGAGAAAGGTCCCCTAAAGGCGGCCGACCTAGTCATTCGCAAAATGGCGAAGTCCTGGCTGCATCTGCCGCAGCGAGCCAGCGCGGAGGTAGTCTACCTCCCTCCCACCCGGGGGGGCTGTGGACTGCTTCCGCTTGCGGACATGGCCGACGTCCTCACGATCTCGCACGCCTACCGCCTTTTGACGGTGGACGACGAGGTTGTGCGGACGTTGGCCTGGACATCGCTGCGTGCGGCTGTAGCTAGGAAGGTCGGCCGCACCGTATCGAACAATGACATCGCGAACTACCTCTCCGGTTCGCTGGAGGGGGAGTTCGCACGCGACGGGGGGGACATTTCTTCGTTGTGGTCGAGGACGAGAAACGCGGGCCGGAGATCTGCGGAGAAGCTGGGCCTAAAATGGAAATATTCCGAGGCAAAGGGGGAGCTGGTGGTCACAATGAGGGGCTCTTCGGAGAGGGAGACGACGGTCGGTCCTGACGCACGCGGTCAGATAATCCGCCGCCTGCGGCAGGCGGTGGCAGAGTTCTACCATCTACGACTCCAACGGAAGCCAGATCAGGGGAAGGTATTCCGGGTGTCGTCGCGGGCGGGAGTGTCAAACCACTTCCTCCGCGGCGGCAACTTTACCCGCTTTGCTGAATGGCGCTTCGTTCACCGCGCTCGCCTGGATGTCCTCCCCCTTAATGGGGCGAGGCGCTGGGGAGACGGTGACAAGCGTTGCCGGCTTTGCGGGGAGGGCCTGGAGTCCCTTCCTCATGTTCTGTGTCACTGCCGGCCGCATTCGGCGGCCTGGCAGCTGCGTCACGACGCCGTCGTCAACCGCATCGCTAAGGCTTGCCGACTCCCGGGGACCCGTAGAGTCAATCAGAGAGTCGAGGGAGTCGAGGGCGATCTGGGGGCTCTCAGACCTGACATTGTGGTCAGGCATGAGCCCTCAAAGAGCATCGTCATCGTGGACGTGACCGTGCCATTTGAAAACACCTATACCGCATTTGAAGAGGCCAGGGCGCGTAAAATACTTAAGTATAAGCCCCTGGCCGACGCGCTGCACGGTCACGGCTACAAAGTGGCGGTGCTCGCGATCGTCGTCGGGGCCCTCGGCTCATGGGATCCGGCCAATGAGGCGGTGCTGGGCCTGCTTAGGGTTTCACCACGCTATGCGGGCCTAATGCGACGCCTCATTGTGTCGGAGACCATCCGGTGGAGCCGCGATATTTACGTCGAGCACGTATCGGGTGTACGGCAGTACCGTCCGGCGGGCGCCTTAGGGTCGGAACCGGAGCAGGGGGTCGGCCCTCCCCCGGGCGAGTCGGACATAGGTTAAGTGTTTAGTCCTTCCTTGTTCGACGCGGGGCAGCGTCCGCCAACGACTGATAAATTATATTAAACTGTGATAAAGGCGGCGCTGCCCCATATGACTTATTATACTCAAGACACCTAATTTTTGACTCAGGGCCAGTACTGGCCCTCATATTTATTTACCATAGAAACATCGACTGACAGAGGGCCAGTACTAGCCCTAAATTTTATTAGAATAATATTTATTATTATTTATTGAACGAGCGAGGGTCCAGGGTCCGGCATTTTTAAACACTGACACCCAACAAACACAAATTAATGGCGTGGCCGGACCCTGGCATCCAGAAATTGTTAAAAAACCTTTATTATATTAGCCCTCGCCAAATAAGGCGATGAATTTTGTAAAATACTGCACCCCCGGGCTTCGCCCGGGGGAACATATCTTGAATAAAGTCCTTATTTATCTGTTCTTATCAGCTTAATATCTGATACACTCCCCATTGGGGAGTCAGAATATTAAACTGATTTTTGGAAGTGGGCGGGTGTCCGAAGCTTGCTTCGGCCCTGTCGAGGGTCGGCTCGATACTGCAGTACCGTCGGGCGTGGCCCAATTAACGCATTCTAAACGCAGTACCCCACTTCCACCGCTAAAAATATATTCTGGCTTCCCAAAAATTCGCAGCGCGAGTTTCAAAATTCGAAAATTTTTCAAAAACTTTAATTTTCGCGCGTGGAGTGAAATTCTAGTGACTTGATGTGCTGTGACAGTGTAGTGCAGTGAGATGGTGGCTCCCTAAGTTGGATTACGTCCCGGGCTGGCTTCATGGAGACAAGGTTTGTGGCAACTTTACTATATTCTTACTCTTGCTATCCCCAGCGGGTTGTATTGGGGATAGGGATTGGCGCTCTCCTGGGCGTCCAATCACTACCTCGCTCCGCTGCGAGTCCTGTCACCATAACCTGTAAGAGGCCCCGGCTTCGGTGGGGGTTGCGACGTCACCAGATTCGTCTGGTGACTTAGCTCTTCGCCGTTGCTGCTGCCTCCCCGTTTTCAGAATTTATATATCTGTCGGCGGGATCCTTCCGTCAGCACGTCCGAGCGCGTCGACGGTCATGAGTCGACTGACGTTTGCCATGACCGGCGAAAGCGGCGGTCGTGATGCGCCATCTCGAGTGTCGTGGCTGAAACTGTTAGCGAAATCTGACAGTGGCAGTTCGCGGCGCTCGGGATTCCTCCCCCTAGGGCGCCACACTTCTAGTGACGTCCTAGGGAAACCCTACTATCGCTTTCTGCTTCAGCTTTCTCTCTAGCCTATCGCTTTCACCCGCTTTACTTGTCCTGCTTGCACTATCTCCCAATCTTTAATTATTCACTACTTCTTCTACTGCTGCTTTCCTTGTTGAATTGGGGCTGGCCCGGGCGTAACTTTTGTGATATTTATCGAGTCATTTTAGAAAAAAGTATTTATTTATTCTTTATTATAATTATTTTTCTATTTATATTCTTATTTTCTTTCTCTTCTATTTATTTTTACTCATTGAGCCACCATCTCCTGCGAGCCATAGGGCGGGGAGCATTTAGTTTTAATTCAAATCGTAATATAGATAGTTGAGTTTTAATCTGTTTCCTGGTGCCGTCTTAATTTATTTTTATTTTAACTTCCTTTTTTTACTCGCGTAATTTATTCCGTTTAGCCGTAAGTTTTAACCGCGTCCGGGCTATTTACACCCCTATATTTTATTTTTACTTCTTTTATTTAATTGCTATTTTTAGCGTCTTATTTATTTTTACTATCTTTGTTGATTTTAACTTAGTGTCTGTTATTTCGTGATTAATTTATTTGTTTCGGTCCCTAAATTATTCGTGTCCGCGTCTATTTCCGTGTATTAGCTTAAATTTTACTCCGAGCACTAGGATATAGGTTTTAACTTGATTGTCTATCCATTAATTAGTTTAATTTAAATTCGCGTACGTCCGACAATGGCGCAGTCGCAACGGGCCTCCCAAGAGGCGCCATTATTAGTAGAAATTGTTTTCCCTCACACGTCCGAACACTTCCCCTGCCCAGCCTGTTACACGGGCACTAAGATCGGGGGCAGGGCATTGGCGCGGTACGACCGCCACGCGGACCTTGCGAAACATTTAAGAAAACACCACCCCGGCCACATAATAACCTATAAGTGCGGAGAGTGCGCCTTCACCGGATCAGGGTTTTACCCCCTGAAAGTGGTGAAGGCGCACCACGCCAAAACTCACTCCGCGGGCCCCACAACATCGGGGCCAACGGCCGGGGTGAACGGTTCGCGTGGCGCGAGTACCAGGGGGGCCCGAACGGCGGGTGCGACTGCGGCCACCCGGGGGAGACTCGCGCAGACCACCCTAGCGACGACGACAACGGCGGCGGCCGCCCCGGTGACAGTCACCAGGGAATCGCCGCATCATCCACCACCAGCGGCGACAATCCCGCCCTTGCCACGGCCCAACAGGGCCGCCCTGGCAACCACAAAGGCAGCAGCAACAAGGACAACAGCAGCACCCGCTACCGTGGCGCCCGCCACATCAAGACTGAGTGCCGGGCCTAGCACCGCAAGGAGAAGTGATCCACCGGCGGCGGGGAGAAAGTCAAAGTCTCCCCGCCAGGCCCCGCAGCCCATCCAAGCGGGGCCCAACGCAAGGGCTCGACGGGCGTCGAGCGTGCCGGTGGATGTCCGGCCGACCACCAGCCGGACCACAACGAGGAGGACTGCGGTGTCGAAGCCCGGCACAGCAACATCGAGGAAGACCCCGGCTAGCACCTCCTCAACCACCAGCAAAGAGCCCTCGCAGCCGGGGTCCAGGATAAGGACGGCGGCAACTGCCACCTACGCCGCCGTCACGGCGGGCGTCACTATCCCGTTGCAGGCGACGGTGGAGACTACGGTAGCACGCAGGGGGCTGCGGCCGGCGTCGAGGGCCTCCTCACTACCACCAGAGGAGACAAGTATCCGCCGCAGCCCCCCATCGAGGGATGGCCGGGACCCCATAACCTCACTTAACACCATTTCGGAAGAACCGAGGGTCCCGGTCTGCGGGCTACCAAACCCCCCGTCCATGCCTGCGACGATGACGACGACCACCGTCACAACCACCACCTCGGGAGGACCAATCATGTCCTCCCAAATACAGGGGGGAGGGGGTAGGCTCAGCTTTACTCCATCCATGGCACCTTACCTCCCCCCCATGGTGGTCGTCGAGGTAGCGGGGCCATCCGGATTATCCAGGGCGGCCCCACCACCAAGGCATCCACCATCACCGCCATCGCCGCTGCCGTCACCACCACCATCATCTCCGGAGAGCAGCGGCGAGCCGTGGCAGGGGCGCAGAAGACGGAGGGCCCGCATTTCCAGCAGCAGCGGGTCGGAGTCACCGGGCGAGTCGTCGCCGCCCACGAACATTGCGCCGCGGCCCCTACCTTTAAGATCTCCCGATGAGAGCCGCGGCAACGTCGTAACGCCGACCTCCCGACGTAGCGCCGGGATCGATACTGGGGCGCCACTAGTCAATGCCCAGAGTTTAGATAGTAATAATAGATTTAGTATTTTAATGTTGGACGGTACTGCCAACAATAGTAATAACAATACCAATAACATAAATAACTTTTCTTCTCCTCATATCATCATCGGAGCACCCGAGGCGTGCTCGACCGCGGAGCGGCGTCGTCGTAGCGCGATTTCAAGGGAGGGTGGGTCAATTCATTCGTTTACATCTTTTAGGGGTGGGCGCGAGGGTCGGCGGGATTCGAGGCGGAGCGGATCCGGATCCGGTGCAGGAGGCGGGACGCCGGTCCCCGCGGGGCGGGCGGCTGCCCCTGCGAGTGTCGTTAGTAGAAACGAGTCGTTCGCCATTCCCCGCCGTGCGCCGGCCCCGGTGCGGCGGCCCCCGACGACTTCCGGTCAGGTCCCCCGTCCGCGGAGTACTGCTCAGCCTACCGCTGGCAGTACCCTGCCGGACGAAAGGGAGTGCCTGATCGGAATGGCGGAAGGGGTCGTTTGCTTAGAGGAATTGGAGGATGCCGCCACTCTTGTGACGGCATTCTTCAAGGAATCCACGGGGACGACGCGCGGCGGGGTGAGCGGCGGAAGGCCGGGCCGTGGCGGGGGGCGCGGGGGTCAGAGACCCGGGCCTACCGGGCGTGGTTTGGGGGGTCACCGCGATCGCCAGCAGCAACAACAACCGCTGCAAAATAACGATCAGCCGTGGCGGGCCCTTTCAGGAGGAAGAGACCGGGTGAGGGAGGCAACTAGGATCCAACGCCTATTCCGAGCCAACCGACGGCGCGCGATCCAAGAGGTGCTTCAGGGCCCCTCCCAGCACTGTGAAGTGCCTCGGGAGCGGGTCAAGGAGCACTTCGAGGAAATGTACGCGCCGTCGGCACCACTCGGGAGGCGGCCTCCCCCACCTCTGCATGGAGCTCCAGACGAGGTGAGCACCGAGAGTCTGGTTCGGCCCTTCGGAGTGAGTGAGGTAGACCGGCGGATCCGGCGGACGTCAAACTCCGCGCCTGGACCCGACGGCCTAACTTACAAGGACCTCCAGAAGGCTGACCCGGACTGTCGGCTGCTCACTGCATTGTTCAATGCCTGTCGCCGTCTGGAGTCGGTCCCTGAGTCCTGGAAGACGTCCAATACGGTGTTGATCCATAAAAAGGGCGATCGCGACGACCTCTCGAACTGGCGTCCGCTGGCTTTAGGGGACACGACTCCCAAGCTTTTCGCTGCGGTTCTGGCCGACCGTTTGCTCGGGTGGGCGACTCATAACAAAAGAATAAGTCCATCGCAGAAGGGCTTCCTGCCGTGCGAGGGGTGCTACGAGCACAACTTCGTACTGCAGGAGGTCCTTAACGACGCTCGTAGGGGGGGCCGCCAGGTGGTGGTGGCGTGGCTGGACCTTACCAACGCATTTGGTTCGGTCCCCCACGCCTCCATCTACCGTGCCTTGGCGGAGGCCGGAGTTCCCCTCGCTCTCCAAAATATCGTGGAGAGCATGTATGACGGCTGCACCACCCGGGTTCGCACCGCTGAAGGGTTCACCGACCCTATAAGAATATCTTCGGGGGTAAAACAAGGGTGTCCGATGAGCCCTGTGGTGTTTAACCTTGCTGAGGAGCCAATCCTTCGGGCTGCGGCATCCAGTGAGGCGGGTTATACGCTGCATGGCCATCGGCACAATATCTTAGCATATGCCGACGACCTCGCTCTGATCGCGGACTCCACCGAGGGGATGCAAGATTTATTAAAAAGGGTGGAGGCTGCGGCGAGTGGGATTGGACTTAGGTTCAACCCTGCGAAGTGCGCTACATTGCACCACAACGGTAGAGGCACTCGCAGGGTAATTCCCACCCGCTTCACCCTCCAGGGTACAGAGTTAAGGTCCCTGGCAGCAGGCGAGCCTTATGAGCACCTCGGCGTGCCCACCGGCTTCCAGGTCAAACAAACGCCTCTTTTGACAGTAGAAGAGCTTCTCCGCGATCTCCACGCCATCGACGCCTCGCTCCTCGCCCCTTGGCAGAAGGCTGAGTCGGTGGCAACATTCCTGTTGCCCCGCCTCGACTTCTTGCTGAGGGGAGCCCACGTGGAGAAGGGTCCCCTAAAGGCGGCCGACCTAGTCATTCGCAAAATGGCGAAGTCCTGGCTGCATCTGCCGCAGCGAGCCAGCGCGGAGGTAGTCTACCTCCCTCCCACCCGGGGGGGCTGTGGACTGCTTCCGCTTGCGGACATGGCCGACGTCCTCACGATCTCGCACGCCTACCGTCTTTTGACGGTGGACGACGAGGTTGTGCGGACGTTGGCCTGGACATCGCTGCGCGCGGCTGTAGCCAGGAAGGTCGGCCGCACCGTATCGAACAATGACATCGCGAACTACCTCTCCGGTTCGCTGGAGGGGGAGTTCGCACGCGACGGGGGGGACATTTCTTCGTTGTGGTCGAGGACGAGAAACGCGGGCCGGAGATCCGCGGAGAAGCTAGGCCTGAAATGGAAATATTCCGAGGCAAAGGGGGAGCTGGTGGTCACAATGAGGGGCTCTATGGAGAGGGAGACGACGGTTGGTCCTGACGCACGCGGTCAGATAATCCGCCGTCTGCGGCAGGCGGTGGCAGAGTTTTACCACCAACGACTCCAACGAAAGCCAGATCAGGGGAAGGTATTCCGGGTGTCGTCGCGGGCGGGAGTGTCAAACCACTTCCTCCGCGGCGGCAACTTCACCCGCTTTGCTGATTGGCGCTTTGTTCACCGCGCTCGCCTGGATGTCCTCCCCCTTAACGGGGCGAGGCGCTGGGGAGACGGTGACAAGCGTTGCCGGCTTTGCGGGGAGGGCCTGGAATCCCTTCCTCATGTTCTGTGCCACTGCCGGCCGCACTCGGCGGCCTGGCAGCTGCGTCATGACGCCGTCGTCGACCGAATCGCTAAGGCTTGTCGACTCCCAGGGACCCGTAGAGTCAATAAGAGAGTCGAGGGAGTCGAGGGCGATCTGGGGGCTCTCAGACCTGACATTGTGGTCAGGCATGAGCCCTCAAAGAGCATCGTCATCGTGGACGTGACCGTGCCATTTGAGAATACTTACACCGCATTCGAAGAGGCCAGGGCGCGTAAAATACTCAAGTATAAGCCCCTGGCCGACGCGCTGCACGGTCACGGCTACAAAGTGGCGGTGCTCGCGATCGTCGTCGGGGCCCTCGGCTCATGGGATCCGGCCAATGAGGCGGTGCTGGGCCTGCTTAGGGTTTCACCACGCTATGCGGGCCTAATGCGACGCCTCATTGTGTCGGAGACCATCCGGTGGGGCCGCGATATTTACGTCGAGCATGTTTCGGGTGTACGGCAGTACCGTCCGGCGGGCGTCCCTGGATCGGACCTGGAGCAGGAGGTCGGCCCTCCCCCGGGCGAGTCGGACATAGGTTAGGTGTCTTGTCCTTCCATGTTCGACACGGGGCAGCGTGCGCCTATGACTGAAAAATTAAATGAAACTGTGATAAAGGCGGCGCTGCCCCATATGACTTATTTATATACATCCGCGCGGAACTTTGACTCAGGGCCAGTACTGGTCCTAATTTTTTTATTAATCTTAGAAACATTAACTGACGGAGGGCCAGTACTGGCCCTATATGCTATTAAAACAATTATTGTTATTTTTGAGCGAGCGAGGGTCCAGGGTCCGGCAATTTTATACACTAACACACAGCAAAACACGAATCAATGGCGTGGCCGGACCCTGGTATCCAGAAATTGTTAAAACCTTTTATTATATTAGCCCTCGCCAAATAAGGCGATGAATTTGTAAATCACTGCACCCCCGGGCTTCGCCCGGGGGAACATATCTTGAATAAAGACCTTATTTATCTGTTCTTATCAGCTTAATATCTGATACACTCCCCATTGGGGAGTCAGAATATTAAACTGATTTTTGGAAGTGGGCGGGTGTCCGAAGCTTGCTTCGGCCCTGTCGAGGGTCGGCTCGATACTGCAGTACCGTCGGGCGTGGCCCAATTAACGCATTAATAAACGCAGTACCCCACTTCCACTCTAAAGATATATTCTGGCTTCCCAAAAATTCGCAGCGCGAGTTTCAAAATTCGAAAATTTTCAAAAACTTTAAATTTCGCGCGTGGAGTGGTTTTAGTGACTTGTATGTGCTGTGACAGTGTAGTGCAGTGAGATGGTGGCTCCCTAAGTTGGATTACGACCCGGGCTGGCTTCATGGAGACAAGGTTTGTGGCAACTTACTATATTCTTACTCTTGCTATCCCCAGCGGGTTGTATTGGGGATAGGGATTGGCGTTCTCCTGGGCGTCCAATCACTACCTCGCTCCGCTGCGAGTCCTGTCACCATAACCTGTAAGAGGCCCCGGCTTCGGTGGGGGTTGCGACGTCACCAGATTCGTCTGGTGACTTAGCTCTTCGCCGTTGCTGCTGCCTCCCCGTTTTCAGAATTTATATATCTGTCGGCGGGATCCTTCCGTCAGCACGTCCGAGCGCGTCGGCGGTCATGAGTCGACTAACGTTTGCCATGGCCGGCGAAAGCGGCGGTCGTGATGCGCCATCTCGAGTGTCGTGGCTGAAGCTGTTAGCGAAATCTGACAGTGGCAGTTCGCGGCGCTCGGGGTGCCTCCCCCTAGGGCGCCACACTTCTAGTGACGTCCTAGCGAAACCCTACTATCGCTTTCTGCTTCAGCTTTCTCTCCAGCCTATCGCTTTCACCCGCTTTACTTGTCCTGCTTACACTATCTCCCCATCTTTAACTCTTCTTATTTTCTTCTATTGCTGCTTGCCTTGTTGAATTGGGGCTGGCCCGGGCGTAACTTTCTCTGTGATATTTATTTAGTCATTTTAGAAAAAAAAAAGTATTTATTTATTCTTTATTATAATTATTTTTCTTATTTTTCTTCCTTTCTTTGTATTTATTTTTATTCATTGAGCCACCATCTCCTGCGAGCCATAGGGCGTTATATAAATAGCTAAGTTTTAACAGTGTCCTAGTGCCGTCTTAATTTATTCATATTTTAGCATTTTATTCGCGTTTTATACTTTTATTTTAATTTATTTCTATAGACTCGTAAGTTTTAATCGCGTCCGGGCCATTTACACCCCTTATTTATTATCTCGTGTTATTTCCTGTTATTATCTGCGTGTTCTGCGTGTTAATTTATTCGTCTCGCGTCTTAACTTATTTCTTTTTCCTTTATTGGTTAGATTAATTTATTCGTCTCGCGTCCTAATTTATATTATTCGCTAGTCCCGCGTCTTAATTTATTCTATCCGTTTGTCTCGCGTCCTAACTTATTGATTTTGTGTCATTTTATCGGCGTTTTTGCCTTTTTATTCCAATTCTACTATAAATTTGAGCGCTAGGATATAGGTTTTAACTTGGTTGTGTATTCGTTAATTTATTTGCGTGCGAAAAAGTCCGACAATGGCGCAGTCGCAACGGGCCTCCCAAGAGGCGCCACTACTAGTTGAAATTATATTCCCCCACACCTCCGAACATTTCCCCTGCCCAGCCTGCTACACGGGCACTAAGATCGGGGGCAGGGCATTGGCGCGGTACGACCGCCACGCGGACCTTGCGAAACATCTTAGGAAACACCACCCCGGCCATATAATAACCTACAAGTGCGGAGAGTGCGCCTTCACCGGATCGGGGTTTTACCCCCTGAAAGTGGTGAAGGCGCACCACGCCAAAATTCACTCCGCGGGCCCCACAACATCGGGGCCAACGGCCGGGGTGAACGGTTCGCGTGGCGCGAGTACCAGGGGGGCCCGAACTGCGGGTGCGACTGCGGCCACCCGGGGGAGAATCGCGCAAACGACCCTAGCGACGACGATAACGGCGGCGGCCGCCCCGGTGACCTTCATAAGAGAGTCGCCGCCACGTCTACCACAACCATCGGCAGCGGCGACAATCCCGCCCTTGCCACGGCCCAACAGGGCCGCCCTGGCAACCACAAAGGCAGCAGCACGAACAACAGCAGCACCCGCTACCGTGGCGCCCGCCACAGCAAGACTGAGTGCCGGGCCTAGCACCGCAAGGAGAAGTGATCCACCGGCGGCGGGGAGAAAGTCAAAGTCTCCCCGCCAGGCCCCGCAGCCCATCCAGGCGGGGCCCAACGCAAGGGCTCGACGGGCGTCGAGCGTGCCGGTGGATGTCCGGCCGACCACCAGCCGGACCACAACGAGGAGGACTGCGGTGTCGAAGCCCGGCACAGCAACATCGAGGAGGACCCCGGCTAGCACCTCCTCAACCAACACCAAAGAGCCCTCGCAGCCGGGGTCCAGGACGAGGACGGCGGCAACTGCCACCTACGCCGCCGTCACGGCGGGCGTCACTATCCCGTTGCAGGCGACGGTGGAGACTACGGTAGCACGCAGGGGGCTGCGGCCGGCGTCGAGGGCCTCCTCACTACCACCAGAGGAGACAAGTATCCGCCGCAGCCCCCCATCGAGGGATGGCCGGGACCCCACAACCTCACTTAACACCATCTCAGAAGAACCGAGGGTCCCGGTCTGCGGGCTACCAAACCCCCCGTCTATGCCTGCGACGATGACGACGACCACCGTCACAACCACCACGTCGGGAGGACCAATTATGTCCTCCCAAATACAAGGGGGAGGAGGAAGGCTCAGCTTTACTCCATCCATGGCACCTTACCTCCCCCCCATGGTGGTCGTCGAGGTAGCGGGGCCATCCGGATCATCCAGGGCGGCCCCACCACCACCAAGGCATCCACCATCACCGCCATCGCCGCTGCCGATACCACCACCATCATCTCCGGAGAGCAGCGGCGAGCCGTGGCAGGGGCGCAGAAGACGGAGGGCCCGCATTTCAAGCAGCAGTGGGTCGGAGTCACCGGGCGAGTCGTCGCCGCCCACGAACATTGCGCCGCGGCCCCTACCTTTAAGATCTCCCGATGAGAGCCGCGGCAACGTCGTAACGCCGACCTCCCGACGTAGCGCCGGGATCGATACTGGGGCGCCATTAGTCAATGCCCAAAGTTCAAACAGTAATA
This sequence comes from Priocnemis perturbator, assembly GCA_963942575.1. Taxonomy (NCBI): domain Eukaryota; kingdom Metazoa; phylum Arthropoda; class Insecta; order Hymenoptera; family Pompilidae; genus Priocnemis; species Priocnemis perturbator. The sequence continues at coordinate 19,996,201 of OZ012645.1, forward strand.
ATAGATTTAGTATTTTAATGTTGGACGGTACTGCCAACAATAGTAATAGCAATAACAACAATAATAATATAAATGGTTTTTCCTCCCCGTCTCACACTCTCGGAGCACCCGAGGCGTGTTCGACTGCGGAGCGGCGTCGTCGGAGCGCGAATTTAAGGGTGGGTGGGTCAAATCACTCGTTTGTTTCTTTTAGGGGTGGGCGCGAGGGTCGGCGGGACTCGAGGCGAAGCGGATCCGGATCCGGTGCAGGAGGTGGGACGCCGGTCCCCGCGGGGCAGGCGGCTGCCCCTGCGAGCGTCGTTAGTAGTAACGAGTCGTTCGCCATTCCCCGCCGTGCGCCGGCCCCGGTGCGGCGGCCCCCGACGACTTCCGGTCAGGTCCCCCGTCCGCGGAGTACTGCTCAGCCTACCGCTGGCAGTACCCTGCCGGACGAAAGGGAGTGCCTGATCGGAATGGCGGAAGGGGTCGTTTGCTTAGAGGAATTGGAGGATGCCGCCACTCTTGTGACGGCATTCTTCAAGGAATCCACGGGGACGGCGCGCGGCGGGGTGAGCGGCGGAAGGCCGGGCCGTGGTGGGGGGCGCGGGGGTCAGAGACCCGGGCCTACCGGGCGTGGTTTGGGGGGTCACCGCGATCGCCAGCAGCAACAACAACCGCTGCAGCAAAATGATCAGCCGTGGCGGGCCCTTTCAGGAGGAAGAGACCGGGTGAGGGAGGCAACCAGGATCCAACGCCTATTCCGAGCTAACCGGCGGCGCGCGATCCAAGAGGTGCTTCAGGGCCCCTCCCAGCACTGTGAAGTGCCTCGGGAGCGGGTCAGGGAGCACTTTGAGGAAATGTACGCGCCGTCGGCGCCACTCGGGAGGCGGCCTCCCCCACCTCTTCACGGAGCTCCAGACGAGGTGAGCACTGAGAGCCTGGTTCGGCCCTTCGGAGTGAGTGAGGTAGACCGGCGGATCCGGCGGACGTCAAACTCCGCGCCTGGACCCGACGGTCTAACTTACAAGGACCTCCGGAAGGCTGACCCGGACTGTCGGCTGCTCACTGCATTGTTCAATGCTTGTCGCCGTCTGGAGTCGGTCCCTGAGTCCTGGAAGACGTCCAATACGGTCCTGATCCATAAAAAGGGCGATCGCGACGACCTCTCGAACTGGCGCCCGCTGGCTCTAGGGGACACGACTCCCAAGCTTTTCGCTGCGGTTCTGGCTGACCGTTTGCTCGGGTGGGCGACTCATAATAAACGTATTAGTCCATCGCAAAAGGGCTTCCTGCCGTGCGAGGGGTGTTACGAGCACAACTTCGTACTGCAGGAGGTCCTTAACGACGCTCGTAGGGGGGGCCGTCAGGTGGTGGTGGCGTGGTTGGATCTTACCAACGCGTTTGGTTCGGTCCCCCACGCTTCCATCTACCGTGCCTTGGCGGAGGCCGGAGTTCCCCTCGCTCTCCAAAATATCGTGGAGAGCATGTATGACGGCTGCACCACCCGGGTTCGCACCGCCGAAGGATTCACCGACCCAATAAAAATATCATCGGGGGTTAAGCAAGGGTGTCCGATGAGCCCTGTGGTGTTTAACCTTGCTGAGGAGCCAATCCTTCGGGCTGCGGCTTCCAGTGAGGCAGGTTATACACTGCATGGCCATCGGCACAATATTTTAGCTTACGCCGACGACCTCGCTCTGATCGCGGACTCCACCGAGGGGATGCAAGAGCTATTAAAAAGGGTGGAGGCTGCGGCGGGTGGGATTGGACTTAGGTTCAACCCTGCGAAGTGCGCTACATTGCACCACAACGGTAGAGGCACTCGCAGGGTAATTCCCACCCGCTTCACCCTCCAGGGTATAGAGTTAAGGTCCCTGGCAGCAGGCGAGCCTTATGAGCACCTCGGCGTGCCCACCGGCTTCCAAGTCAAGCAAACCCCTCTTTTAACGATCGAAGAGCTTCTCCACGATCTCCACGCCATTGACGCCTCGCTCCTCGCCCCTTGGCAGAAGGCCGAGTCGGTGGCATCATTTTTGTTGCCCCGCCTCGACTTCTTGCTGAGGGGAGCCCACGTGGAGAAGGGTCCCCTAAAGGCGGCCGACCTAGTCATTCGCAAAATGGCGAAGTCCTGGCTGCATCTGCCGCAGCGAGCCAGCGCGGAGGTAGTCTACCTCCCCCCCACCCGGGGGGGCTGTGGACTGCTTCCGCTTGCGGACATGGTCGACGTCCTCACGATCTCGCACGCCTACCGACTTTTGACGGTGGACGACGAGGTTGTGCGGACGTTGGCCTGGACATCGCTGCGTGCGGCTGTAGCCAGGAAGATCGGCCGCACCGTAACGAATCATGACATCGCGAACTACCTCTCCGGTTCGCTGGAGGGGGAGTTCGCACGCGACGGGGGGGACGTTTCTTCATTGTGGTCGAGGACGAGAAACGCGGGCCGGAGATCGGCGGAGAAGCTCGGACTAAAATGGAAATATTCCGAGGCAAGGGGGGAGCTGGTGGTCACGATGAGGGGCTCTTCGGAGAGGGAGACGACGGTTGGTCCTGACGCACGCGGTCAGATTATCCGCCGTCTGCGGCAGGCGGTGGCCGAATTTTACCACCTACGTCTTCAGAGAAAGCCGGACCAGGGGAAGGTATTTCGGGTGTCGTCGCGCACGGGAGTGTCAAACCACTTCCTGCGTGGCGGCAACTTCACCCGCTTCGCTGATTGGCGCTTTGTCCACCGCGCTCGCCTAGATGTCCTCCCCCTTAACGGGGCGAGGCGCTGGGGAGACGGTGACAAGCGTTGCCGGCTTTGCGGGGAGGGCCTGGAATCCCTTCCCCACGTCCTGTGCCACTGCCGGCCGCATTCGGCGGCCTGGCAGCTGCGTCACGACGCCGTCGTCAACCGGATCGCTAAGGCTTGCCGACTCCCGGGGACCCTTAGAGTCAACAGGCGAGTCGAGGGGATCGAGGGCGATCTGGGGGCTCTCAGACCTGACATTGTGGTCAGGCATGAGCCCTCAAAGAGCATCGTCATCGTGGACGTGACCGTGCCGTTTGAAAACACCTACACCGCATTCGAGGAGGCCAGGGCGCGCAAAATACTTAAGTATAAGCCCCTGGCCGACGCGCTGCACGGTCGCGGCTACAAAGTGGCGGTGCTCGCGATCGTCGTTGGTGCCCTCGGCTCATGGGATCCGGCCAATGAGGCGGTGCTGGGCCTGCTTAGAGTGTCACAACGCTATGCGGGCCTTATGCGACGCCTTATTGTGTCGGAGACCATTCGGTGGGGCCGTGATATATACGTTGAGCACGTATCGGGTGTACGGCAGTACCGTCCGGCGGGCGTCCCTGGGTTGGACCCGGAGCAAGAGGTCGGCCCTCCCCCGGGCGAGTCGGACATAGGATAAGTGTTTTCGTCCTTACTCGTTCGACAAGGGGCAGCGTCCGCCAACGACTGATAAACTATATTAAACTGTGATAAAGGCGGCGCTGCCCCATTTGACTATCTATGTAAGCCACATCCTAACTTGACCTAGGGCCAGTACTGGCCCTCACGATTATTAATTACAAGAACATTGACTGACAGAGGGCCAGCACTGGCCCTATATTTATTAATAAGAATGATTGAGCGAGCGAGGGTCCAGGGTCCGGTATTTTATACACTCACACCCTACGAACAAACTATTATTGGCGTGACCGGACCCTGGGATCCAGACATTGTAAAATTCTATTATTATGAGCCCTCGCCAAAAATAAGGCGACGAACTGTATATACCTGCACCCCCGGGCTTTGCCCGGGGGAACATACTTTGAATAAAGTCTTATTTTATCTGTTCTTATCAGCTTAATATCTGATACACTCCCCATTGGGGAGTCAGAATATTAAACTGATTTTTGGAAGTGGGCGGGTGTCCGAAGCTTGCTTCGGCCCTGTCGAGGGTCGGCTCGATACTGCAGTACCGTCGGGCGTGGCCCAATTAACGCATTAATAAACGCAGTACCCCACTTCCACTCTAAAGATATATTCTGGCTTCCCAAAAATTCGCAGCGCGAGTTTCAAAATTCGAAAATTTTCAAAAACTTTAAATTTCGCGCGTGGAGTGGTTTTAGTGACTTGTATGTGCTGTGACAGTGTAGTGCAGTGAGATGGTGGCTCCCTAAGTTGGATTACGACCCGGGCTGGCTTCATGGAGACAAGGTTTGTGGCAACTTACTATATTCTTACTCTTGCTATCCCCAGCGGGTTGTATTGGGGATAGGGATTGGCGTTCTCCTGGGCGTCCAATCACTACCTCGCTCCGCTGCGAGTCCTGTCACCATAACCTGTAAGAGGCCCCGGCTTCGGTGGGGGTTGCGACGTCACCAGATTCGTCTGGTGACTTAGCTCTTCGCCGTTGCTGCTGCCTCCCCGTTTTCAGAATTTATATATCTGTCGGCGGGATCCTTCCGTCAGCACGTCCGAGCGCGTCGGCGGTCATGAGTCGACTAACGTTTGCCATGGCCGGCGAAAGCGGCGGTCGTGATGCGCCATCTCGAGTGTCGTGGCTGAAGCTGTTAGCGAAATCTGACAGTGGCAGTTCGCGGCGCTCGGGGTGCCTCCCCCTAGGGCGCCACACTTCTAGTGACGTCCTAGCGAAACCCTACTATCGCTTTCTGCTTCAGCTTTCTCTCCAGCCTATCGCTTTCACCCGCTTTACTTGTCCTGCTTACACTATCTCCCCATCTTTAACTCTTCTTATTTTCTTCTATTGCTGCTTGCCTTGTTGAATTGGGGCTGGCCCGGGCGTAACTTTCTCTGTGATATTTATTTAGTCATTTTAGAAAAAAAAAAGTATTTATTTATTCTTTATTATAATTATTTTTCTTATTTTTCTTCCTTTCTTTGTATTTATTTTTATTCATTGAGCCACCATCTCCTGCGAGCCATAGGGCGTTATATAAATAGCTAAGTTTTAACAGTGTCCTAGTGCCGTCTTAATTTATTCATATTTTAGCATTTTATTCGCGTTTTATACTTTTATTTTAATTTATTTCTATAGACTCGTAAGTTTTAATCGCGTCCGGGCCATTTACACCCCTTATTTATTATCTCGTGTTATTTCCTGTTATTATCTGCGTGTTCTGCGTGTTAATTTATTCGTCTCGCGTCTTAACTTATTTCTTTTTCCTTTATTGGTTAGATTAATTTATTCGTCTCGCGTCCTAATTTATATTATTCGCTAGTCCCGCGTCTTAATTTATTCTATCCGTTTGTCTCGCGTCCTAACTTATTGATTTTGTGTCATTTTATCGGCGTTTTTGCCTTTTTATTCCAATTCTACTATAAATTTGAGCGCTAGGATATAGGTTTTAACTTGGTTGTTTATTCGTTAATTTATTTGCGTGCGAAAAAGTCCGACAATGGCGCAGTCGCAACGGGCCTCCCAAGAGGCGCCACTACTAGTTGAAATTATATTCCCCCACACCTCCGAACATTTCCCCTGCCCAGCCTGCTACACGGGCACTAAGATCGGGGGCAGGGCATTGGCGCGGTACGACCGCCACGCGGACCTTGCGAAACATCTTAGGAAACACCACCCCGGCCATATAATAACCTACAAGTGCGGAGAGTGCGCCTTCACCGGATCGGGGTTTTACCCCCTGAAAGTGGTGAAGGCGCACCACGCCAAAATTCACTCCGCGGGCCCCACAACATCGGGGCCAACGGCCGGGGTGAACGGTTCGCGTGGCGCGAGTACCAGGGGGGCCCGAACTGCGGGTGCGACTGCGGCCACCCGGGGGAGAATCGCGCAAACGACCCTAGCGACGACGATAACGGCGGCGGCCGCCCCGGTGACCTTCATAAGAGAGTCGCCGCCACGTCTACCACAACCATCGGCAGCGGCGACAATCCCGCCCTTGCCACGGCCCAACAGGGCCGCCCTGGCAACCACAAAGGCAGCAGCACGAACAACAGCAGCACCCGCTACCGTGGCGCCCGCCACAGCAAGACTGAGTGCCGGGCCTAGCACCGCAAGGAGAAGTGATCCACCGGCGGCGGGGAGAAAGTCAAAGTCTCCCCGCCAGGCCCCGCAGCCCATCCAGGCGGGGCCCAACGCAAGGGCTCGACGGGCGTCGAGCGTGCCGGTGGATGTCCGGCCGACCACCAGCCGGACCACAACGAGGAGGACTGCGGTGTCGAAGCCCGGCACAGCAACATCGAGGAGGACCCCGGCTAGCACCTCCTCAACCAACACCAAAGAGCCCTCGCAGCCGGGGTCCAGGACGAGGACGGCGGCAACTGCCACCTACGCCGCCGTCACGGCGGGCGTCACTATCCCGTTGCAGGCGACGGTGGAGACTACGGTAGCACGCAGGGGGCTGCGGCCGGCGTCGAGGGCCTCCTCACTACCACCAGAGGAGACAAGTATCCGCCGCAGCCCCCCATCGAGGGATGGCCGGGACCCCATAACCTCACTTAACACCATTTCGGAAGAACCGAGGGTCCCGGTCTGCGGGCTACCAAACCCCCCGTCCATGCCTGCGACTATGACGACGACCACCGTCACAACCACCACCTCGGGAGGACCAATCATGTCCTCCCAAATACAGGGGGGAGGAGGAAGATTCAGCTGCACTCCACCCATGGCACCTTACCTCCCCCCCATGGTGGTCGTCGAGGTAGCGGGGTCATCCGGATCATCCAGGGCGGCCCCACCACCAAGGCACACACCATCACCGCCATCGCCGCTGCCGTCAACACCACCATCATCTCCGGAGAGCAGCGGCGAGCCGTGGCAGGGGCGCAGAAGACGGAGGGCCCGCATTTCCAGCAGCAGCAGCGGGCCAGAGTCACCGGGCGAGTCGTCGCCTCCCACGAGAAATGCGCCGCGGCCATTAGCCTATAGAAATTCCCACGGGAGCCGCGGCAGCGTCGAAACGCCGACCTCACGACGGAGCGCTGGGACCGAGTTGGGGGCGTCTTTAGACCTCGCTCAAAATATAAATAATAGCAATAGATATTCCATTTTAATGTTGGACGGTGCTGCCAACAATAGTAATAATAATAATATAAATAGCTTCTCTGCCTTACACACTCTCGGAGCACCCGAGGCGTGTTCGACTGCGGAGCGGCGTCGTCGGAGCGCGAATTTAAGGGTGGGTGGGTCAAATCACTCGTTTGTTTCTTTTAGGGGTGGGCGCGAGGGTCGGCGGGACTCGAGGCGAAGCGGATCCGGATCCGGTGCAGGAGGTGGGACGCCGGTCCCCGCGGGGCAGGCGGCTGCCCCTGCGAGCGTCGTTAGTAGAAACGAGTCGTTCGCCATTCCCCGCCGTGCGCCGGCCCCGGTGCGGCGGCCCCCGACGACTTCCGGTCGGGTCCCCCGTCCGCGGAGTACTGCTCAGCCTACCGCTGGCAGTACCCTGCCGGACGAAAGGGAGTGCCTGATCGGAATGGCGGAAGGGGTCGTTTGCTTAGAGGAATTGGAGGATGCCGCCACTCTTGTGACGGCATTCTTCAAGGAATCCACGGGGACGACGCGCGGCGGGGTGAGCGGCGGAAGGCCGGGCCGTGATGGGGGGCGCGGGGGTCAGAGACCCGGGCCTACCGGGCGTGGTTTGGGGGGTCACCGCGATCGCCAGCAGTAACAACAACCGCTGCAAAATAATGATCAGCCGTGGCGGGCCCCTTCAGGAGGAAGAGACCGGGTGAGGGAGGCAACCAAGATCCAGCGCCTATTCCGAGCTAACCGGCGGCGCGCGATCCAAGAGGTGCTCCAGGGCCCCTCCCAGCACTGTCAAGTGCCTCGGGAGCGGGTCAGGGAGCACTTCGAGGAGATGTACGCGCCGTCGGCGCCACTCGGAAGGCGGCCTCCCCCACCTCTTCACGGAGCTCCAGACGAGGTGAGCACCGAGAGTCTGGTTCGGCCCTTCGGAGTGAGTGAGGTAGACCGGCGGATCCGGCGGACGTCAAACTCCGCGCCTGGACCCGACGGTCTAACTTACAAGGACCTCCGGAAGGCTGACCCGGACTGTCGGCTGCTCACTGCATTGTTCAATGCTTGTCGCCGTCTGGAGTCGGTCCCTGAGTCCTGGAAGACGTCCAATACGGTCCTGATCCATAAAAAGGGCGATCGCGACGACCTCTCGAACTGGCGTCCGCTGGCTCTAGGGGACACGACTCCCAAGCTTTTCGCTGCGGTTCTGGCTGACCGTTTGCTCGGGTGGGCGACTCACAATAAACGCATTAGTCCATCGCAGAAGGGCTTCCTGCCGTGCGAGGGGTGTTACGAGCACAACTTCGTGCTGCAGGAGGTCCTTAACGACGCTCGTAGGGGGGGCCGTCAGGTGGTGGTGGCGTGGTTGGATCTTACCAACGCGTTTGGTTCGGTCCCCCACGCCTCCATCTACCGTGCCTTGGCGGAGGCCGGAGTTCCCCTCGCTCTCCAAAATATCGTGGAGAGCATGTATGACGGCTGCACCACCCGGGTTCGCACCGCTGAAGGGTTCACCGACCCTATAAGAATATCATCGGGGGTTAAGCAAGGGTGTCCAATGAGCCCTGTGGTGTTTAACCTTGCTGAGGAGCCAATCCTTCGGGCTGCGGCTTCCAGTGAGGCAGGTTATACACTGCATGGCCATCGGCACAATATTTTAGCTTACGCCGACGACCTCGCTCTGATCGCGGACTCCATCGAGGGGATGCAAGATTTATTAAAAAGGGTGGAGGCTGCGGCGGGTGGGATTGGACTTAGGTTCAACCCTGCGAAGTGCGCTACATTGCACCACAACGGTAGAGGCACTCGCAGGGTAATTCCCACCCGCTTCACCCTCCAGGGTATAGAGTTAAGGTCCCTGGCAGCAGGCGAGCCTTATGAGCACCTCGGCGTGCCCACCGGCTTCCAGGTCAAACAAACGCCTCTTTTGACAGTAGAAGAGCTTCTCCGCGATCTCCATGCCATCGACGCCTCGCTCCTCGCCCCTTGGCAGAAGGCTGAGTCGGTGGCAACGTTCCTGTTGCCCCGCCTCGACTTCTTGCTGAGGGGAGCTCGCGTGGAGAAAGGTCCCCTAAAGGCGGCCGACCTAGTCATTCGCAAAATGGCGAAGTCCTGGCTGCATCTGCCGCAGCGAGCCAGCGCGGAGGTAGTCTACCTCCCTCCCACCCGGGGGGGCTGTGGACTGCTTCCGCTTGCGGACATGGCCGACGTCCTCACGGTCTCGCACGCCTACCGTCTCTTGACGGTGGACGACGAGGTTGTGCGGACGTTGGCCTGGACATCGCTGCGCGCGGCTGTAGCTAGGAAGGTCGGCCGCACCGTATCAAATGACGACATCTCGAACTACCTCTCCGGTTCGCTGGAGGGGGAGTTCGCACGCGACGGGGGGGATATTTCTTCACTGTGGTCGAGGACGAGAAACGCGGGCCGGAGATCTGCGGAGAAGCTGGGCCTTAAATGGAAATATTCCGAGGCAAAGGGGGAGCTGGTGGTCACAATGAGGGGCTCTATGGAGAGGGAGACGACGGTCGGTCCTGACGCACGCGGTCAGATCATCCGCCGTCTGCGGCAGGCGGTGGCAGAATTTTACCACCTTCGCCTACAAAGAAAGCCAGACCAGGGGAAGGTATTCCGGGTGTCGTCGCGGACGGGAGTGTCAAACCACTTCCTCCGCGGCGGCAACTTTACCCGCTTCGCTGAATGGCGCTTTGTTCACCGCGCTCGCCTGGATGTCCTCCCCCTTAACGGGGCGAGGCGCTGGGGAGACGGTGACAAGCGTTGCCGGCTTTGCGGGGAGGGCCTGGAATCCCTTCCCCACGTCCTGTGCCACTGCCGGCCGCACTCGGCGGCCTGGCAGCTGCGTCATGACGCCGTCGTCAACCGTATCGCTAAGGCTTGTCGACTCCCGGGGACCCGTAGAGTCAACAAGAGAGTCGAGGGTGTCGGGGGCGATCTAGGGGCTCTCAGACCTGACATTGTGGTCAGGCATGAGCCCTCAAAGAGCATCGTCATCGTGGACGTGACCGTGCCATTTGAAAATACCTACACCGCCTTCGAGGAGGCCAGGGCGCGCAAAATACATAAGTATAAGCCCCTGGCCGACGCGCTGCACGGTCACGGATACAAAGTGGCGGTGCTCGCGATCGTCGTCGGGGCCCTCGGCTCATGGGATGCGGCCAATGAGGCGGTGCTGGGCCTGCTTAGGGTTTCACCACGCTATGCGGGCCTTATGCGACGCCTCATTGTGTCGGAGACCATCCGGTGGAGCCGCGATATTTACGTCGAGCACGTATTGGGTGTACGGCAGTACCGTCCAGCGGGCGCCTCTGGGTCGGAACCGGAGCAAGGGGTCGGCCCTCCCCCGGGCGAGTCGGACATAGGTTAAGTGTTTAGTCCTTCCTTGTTCGACGCGGGGCAGCGTCCGCCAACGACTGATAAATTATATTAAACTGTGATAAAGGCGGCGCTGCCCCATTTGACTTATTATACGTAAGACACTGAAACTCTGACTCAGGGCCAGTACTGGCCCTCATATTTATTAATCATAAGAACATTGTCTGACAGAGGACCAGTTCTGGCCCTATATTTTATTAAAATAATTATTATTATTTATTAACCCAGCGAGGGTCCAGGGTCCGGCATTTTACACACTGACACCCTGCCAACACAAATCAATGGCGTGGCCGGACCCTGGGATCCAGAAATTGTTAAAGAAGAACCAAAAAATTTTATTGTATTAGCCCTCGCCAAAAAGGCGTAGAATGTTGTATTTCTGCACCCCCGGGCTTCGCCCGGGGGAACATAGTCTGAAATAAAAGCCTTTTTATCTGTTCTTATCAGCTTAATATCTGATACACTCCCCATTGGGGAGTCAGAATATTAAACTGATTTTTGGAAGTGGGCGGGTGTCCGAAGCTTGCTTCGGCCCTGTCGAGGGTCGGCTCGATACTGCAGTACCGTCGGGCGTGGCCCAATTAACGCATTAATAAACGCAGTACCCCACTTCCATCTCAAAAATATTCTGGCTTCACCAAAAAACTTTTAGTACGAACTCGAAATTCGAAAATTTTCAAAAAACTTTAAATTTCGCGCCGTGGAGTGTACAGTGACAGTTCTAGTGATATGTGCCTAGTGACAGTGCAGTGAGATGGTGGCTCCCTAAGTTGGATTACGTCCCGGGCTGGCTTCATGGAGACAAGGTTTGTGGCAACTTACTATATTCTTACTCTTGCTATCCCCAGCGGGTTGTATTGGGGATAGGGATTGGCGCTCTCCTGGGCGTCCAATCACTACCTCGCTCCGCTGCGAGTCCTGTCACCATAACCTGTAAGAGGCCCCGGCTTCGGTGGGGGTTGCGACGTCACCAGATTCGTCTGGTGACTTAGCTCTTCGCCGTTGCTGCTGCCTCCCCGTTTTCAGAATTTATATATCTGTCGGCGGGATCCTTCCGTCAGCACGTCCGAGCGCGTCGGCGGTCATGAGTCGACTAACGTTTGCCATGGCCGGCGAAAGCGGCGGTCGTGATGCGCCATCTCGAGTGTCGTGGCTGAAACTGTTAGCGAAATCTGACAGTGGCAGTTCGCGGCGCTCGGGGTTCCTCCCCCTAGGGCGCCACACTTCTAGTGACGTCCTAGTGAAACCCTATATCGCTTTCTGCTTCAGCTTTCTCTCTAGCCTATCGCTTTCACCCGCTTTACTTGTCCTGCTTGCACTATCTCCCAATCTTTAATTCTTCACTACTTATTCTACTGCTGCTTTCCTTGTTGAATTGGGGCTGGCCCGGGCGTAACTTTTGTGATATTTATTGAACTATTCCAAAAAAAAAAAAAAAAAAAAAAATATTTATTTTCATCTATCTTTTCATATTTATTCTCTTCTTTAATTTTAAATTCCTATTTTTCTATTTTATTTTGAGCCATCATCTCCTGCGAGCCATAGGGCGAGGAGCATCTAGTCTTTAGTTTAATTCTAGAAATAAGTGGCTGAGTTTTAATCTGTTTCCTGGTGCCGTCTTAATTTATTCTTATTTTATTTCCATTTTAACATTTTTAATTTTTATCGCGTTTTACATCTTTTATTTTTATCCTAATTTATTTTATCTATAAGTTTTAATCGCGTCCGGGCCGTTTACACCCCTGTTTTTATTTTTATCTGTCTATTTTACTGCTATATTTAGCGTTTTGTTTATTTTTACCATTTCTGTTTAATTTTACTTCCGTGTTCCTTGTTCGTGAATAATTTATTCGTGCCGGTCCTTAAATTATTTGTCTTCGTTCTCATTCTTTGTATATAAGTTTAAGTTTTACTGCGCGTACTAGGATTTAGGTTTCTGCTCGGCTATTTGTTTCATTAGTTAATTTATCAGCGTGCGAAAAGTCCGACAATGGCGCAGTCGCAACGGGCCTCCCAAGAGGCGCCACTTTTAATCGAAATTGTTTTTCCCTTCCCCGACCACTTCTCTTGCCCCGACTGTTGCCTTGGCAATGGTCGGACCATGGTGAGGGGGCAGGCGCGGTACGAGCGTCACACGGACCTCGTAAAACATTGTAAAAAGCTCCACCCCGGCCATATAATAAAATATAAATGCGGGGAGTGTGCCTTCATCGGCTCGGGGTGTTATCCCCTGAAGCAGGTGAAGGCGCACCACGCCAAACTCCATTCCACGGGCCCCACAACATCGGGGCCAACGGCCGGGGTCAACGGTCCGCGTGGCGCGAGTGCCAGGGGGGCCCGAGCTGCGGGAGCGACTGCAGCCACCCGGGGGAGAACTACGCAAACTTTATTAACTACGACGATAGCGGCGGCGGCCGCCCCGGTGACAATTACAAGAGAGTCGCCGCCAAGTCCCCCACCACCATCATCGACAGCGGCGACAATCCCGCCCCTGTCACGGCCCAACAGGGCCGCCCTGGCAACAACCAGGGCAGCAGCACGCACAACAGCAGCACCCGCTACCGTGGCGCCCGCCACAGCAACGTCAGGTGCCGGGCCTAGCACCGCGAGAAGAAGCGATCCACCGGCGGCGGGGAGGAAATCAAAGTCTCCCCGCCAGGCCCCGCAGCCCACTCAAGCGGGGCCCAACACGAGAGCTCGACGGGCGTCGAGCGTGCCGGTGGAAGTCCGGCCTAACACCAGCCGGACAGCAACAACGAGGAGGACCGCGGTGTCGAAGCCCGGCACAGTAATATCAAGAAGGACCCCGGCTTGCAACTCCTCAACCACCACCACCGAGCCCTCGCAGCCGGGGCCCAGGACAAGGACGACGGCGGCAACTGCCACCTATGCCGCCGTCACGGCGGGCGTCACAATGACGTCACAGGCGATAGGGGATGCCACGGCAGCACGCAGAGGGCTGCGGCCAGCATCGAGGGCGTCCTCACTGCCACCTGAGGACAACAATAGCCGCCGCAGCCCTCCTCCGAGGGACTGTCGGGGCCCCACCCTCCCATTGCTGACCATCTCGGAGGAGCCGAGGGTCCCGACTTGCGGACTGCCTGGCTCCCCGACCATGCCTGTGACGTTAACGACGACCACAGTTACAACCACCGTATCGGGAGGAATGATAATGTCCTCCCGCATCATGGGGGGAGGAGCAAGGGCGAGCTTCTCACCAACAATGCTGCCAACCCTCCCCCCCAGAGTGGTCGTCGAGGTAGCGGGGCCATCCAGGGCGGCCCCAGCAACTTCACCACCACCATCACCACCACTGCCGCTGCCTTCACCTCCAGCATCATCACCGGAGAGCAGCGGCGAGCCGTGGCAGGGGCGCAGAAGACGGAGGGCCCGCATCAACAGCAGCAGCGGGCCAGAGTCACCGGGCGAGTCGTCGCCGCCTACGAACAATGCGCCGCGGCCGTTAAATATAAGATCTTCCCACGAGAGCCGCGGCAACGTCGAAACGCCGACCTCCCGACGTAGCGCCGGCGCCGATTTGGGGGCGCCTTTAGTAAACGCCCATAGTTTGAATAATAATAATAATAATAGATATAGTATTTTAACGTTGGACGGTGCTGCCAACAATAGTAACAATAACAATAACTTAAATAATTCCTCCTTTTCACGCAACCTCGGAGCGCCCGAGGCGTGTTCGACTGCGGAGCGGCGTCGTCGTAGCGCGAATTTAAGGGTGGGTGGGTCAAATCACTCGTTTGCTTCTTTTAGGGGTGGGCGCGAGGGTCAGCGGGATTCGAGGCGGAGCGGATCCGGATCCGGTGCAGGAGGTGGGACGCCGGTCCCCGCGGGGCGGGCGGCTGCCCCTGCGAGCGTCGTTAGTAGAAACGAGTCGTTCGCCATTCCCCGCCGTGCGCCGGCCCCGGTGCGGCGGCCCCCGACGACTTCCGGTCAGGTCCCCCGTCCGCGGAGTACTGCTCAGCCTACCGCTGGCAGTACCCTGCCGGACGAAAGGGAGTGCCTGATCGGAATGGCGGAAGGGGTCGTTTGCTTAGAGGAATTGAAGGATGCCGCCACTCTTGTGACGGCATTCTTCAAGGAATCCACGGGGACGACGCGCGGCGGGGTGAGCGGCGGAAGGCCGGGCCGTGGTGGGAGGCGCGGGGGTCAGAGACCCGGGCCTACCGGGCGTGGTTTGGGGGGTCACCGCGATCGCCAGCAGCAACAACAACCGCTGCAAAATAACGATCAGCCGTGGCGGGCCCTTTCAGGAGGAAGAGACCGGGTGAGGGAGGCAACTAGGATCCAACGCCTATTCCGAGCCAACCGGCGGCGCGCGATCCAAGAGGTGCTTCAGGGCCCCTCCCAGCACTGCGAAGTGCCTCGGGAGCGGGTCAGGGAGCACTTTGAGGAAATGTACGCGCCGTCGGCGCCACTCGGGAGGCGGCCTCCCCCACCTCTGCACGGAGCTCCAGACGAGGTGAGCACTGAGAGTCTGGTTCGGCCCTTCGGAGTGAGTGAGGTAGACCGGCGGATCCGGCGGACGTCAAACTCCGCGCCTGGACCCGACGGCCTAACTTACAAGGACCTCCGGAAGGCTGACCCGGACTGTCGGCTGCTCACTGCATTGTTCAATGCCTGTCGCCGTCTGGAGTCGGTCCCTGAGTCCTGGAAGACGTCCAATACGGTGTTGATCCACAAAAAGGGCGATCGCGATGACCTCTCGAACTGGCGCCCGCTGGCTCTAGGGGACACGACTCCCAAGCTTTTCGCTGCGGTTCTGGCTGACCGTTTGCTCGGGTGGGCGACTCTTAATAAAAGAATTAGTCCAGCACAGAAGGGCTTCCTGCCGTGCGAGGGGTGTTACGAGCACAACTTCGTACTGCAGGAGGTCCTTAACGACGCTCGTAGGGGGGGCCGTCAGGTGGTGGTGGCGTGGCTGGACCTTACCAACGCGTTTGGTTTGGTCCCCCACGCCTCCATCTACCGTGCCTTGGCGGAGGCCGGAGTTCCCCTCGCTCTCCAAAATATCGTGGAGAGCATGTATGACGGCTGCACCACCCGGGTTCGCACCGCTGAGGGTTCCACTGACCCTATTAGAATTTCGTCGGGGGTTAAGCAAGGGTGTCCGATGAGCCCTGTGGTGTTTAACCTTGCTGAGGAGCCAATCCTTCGGGCTGCGGCTTCCAGTGAGGCAGGTTATACACTGCATGGCCATCGGCACAATATTTTAGCATATGCCGACGATCTCGCTCTGATTGCGGACTCCACCGAGGGGATGCAGGAGCTTTTAAAAAGGGTGGAGGCTGCGGCGGGTGGGATTGGACTTAGGTTCAACCCTGCGAAGTGCGCTACATTGCACCACAACGGTAGAGGCACTCGCAGGGTAATTCCCACCCGCTTCACCCTCCAAGGAATAGAGTTAAGGTCCCTGGCAGCAGGCGAGGCTTATGAGCACCTCGGCGTGCCCACTGGCTTCCAAGTTAAGCAAACACCTCTCTTAACGGTAGAAGAGCTTCTCCGCGATCTCCACGCCATCGACGCCTCGCTCCTCGCCCCTTGGCAGAAGGCCGAGTCGGTGGCAACTTTTTTGTTGCCCCGCCTCGACTTCTTGCTGAGGGGAGCCCACGTGGAGAAAGGTCCCCTAAAGGCGGCCGACCTAGTCATTCGCAAAATGGCGAAGTCCTGGCTGCATCTGCCGCAGCGAGCCAGCACGGAGGTAGTCTACCTCCCTCCCACCCGGGGGGGCTGTGGACTGCTTCCGCTTGCGGACATGGCCGACGTCCTCACGATCTCGCACGCCTACCGTCTTTTGACGGTGGACGACGAGGTTGTGCGGACGTTGGCCTGGACATCGCTGCGCGCGGCTGTAGCTAGGAAGGTCGGCCGCACCGTATCGAACAATGACATCGCGAACTACCTCTCCGGTTCGCTGGAGGGGGAGTTCGCACGCGACGGGGGGGACATTTCTTCGTTGTGGTCGAGGACGAGAAACGCGGGCCGGAGATCCGCGGAGAAGCTGGGGCTGAAATGGAAGTATTCCGAGGCAAAGGGGGAGCTGGTGGTCACAATGAGGGGCTCTATGGAGAGGGAGACGACGGTCGGTCCTGACGCACGCGGTCAGATTATCCGCCGTCTGCGGCAGGCGGTGGCAGAATTTTACCATCTTCGCTTACAGAGAAAGCCAGACCAGGGGAAGGTATTCCGGGTGTCGTCGCGGACGGGAGTGTCAAACCACTTCCTCCGCGGCGGCAACTTTACCCGCTTCGCTGAATGGCGCTTCGTCCACCGCGCTCGCCTGGATGTCCTCCCCCTTAACGGGGCGAGGCGCTGGGGAGACGGTGACAAGCGTTGCCGGCTTTGCGGGGAGGGCCTGGAGTCCCTTCCCCACGTCCTGTGCCACTGCCGGCCGCACTCGGCGGCCTGGCAGCTGCGTCACGACGCCGTCGTCAACCGTATCGCTAAGGCTTGCCGACTCCCGGGGACCCGTAGAGTCAATCAGAGAGTCGAGGGTGTCGAGGGCGATCTAGGGGCTCTCAGACCTGACATTGTGGTCAGGCATGAGCCCTCAAAGAGCATCGTCATCGTGGACGTGACCGTGCCTTTCGAGAACACCTACGCCGCATTTGAAGAGGCCAGGGCGCGAAAAATACTAAAGTATAAGCCCCTGGCCGACGCGCTGCACGGTCACGGCTACAAAGTGGCGGTGCTCGCGATCGTCGTCGGGGCCCTCGGCTCATGGGATCCGGCCAATGAGGCGGTGCTGGGCCTGCTTAGGGTTTCACCACGCTATGCGGGCCTAATGCGACGCCTCATTGTGTCGGAGACCATCCGGTGGGGCCGCGATATATACGTCGAGCACGTATCGGGTGTACGGCAGTACCGTCTGGCGGGCGCCCCTGGAACGGACCTGGAGCAGGAGGTCGGCCCTCCCCCGGGCGAGTCGGACATAGGTTAGGTGTCTTGTCCTTCCATGTTCGACGCGGGGCAGCGTGCGCCTATGACTGAAAAATTAAATGAAACTGTGATAAAGGCGGCGCTGCCCCATATGACTTATTTATATACATTAGCGCGGAACTCTGACTCAGGGCCAGTACTGGTCCTAATTTTTTATTAATCTTAAACACATCAACTGACGGAGGGCCAGTACTGGCCCTATAATCTATTAAAATAATTAATATTATTATTGACCGAGCGAGGGTCCAGGGTCCGGCTATTTTATACACTAACACCCAGCAAAACACGAATCAATGGCGTGGCCGGACCCTGGTATCCAGAAATTGTTAAAAACCTTTATTGTATTAGCCCTCGCCAAATAAGGCGACGAATTTGTAAAACTTTGCACCCCCGGGCTTTGCCCGGGGGAACATATCTTGAATAAAGCCTTATTTTATCTGTTCTTATCAGCTTAATATCTGATACACTCCCCATTGGGGAGTCAGAATATTAAACTGATTTTTGGAAGTGGGCGGGTGTCCGAAGCTTGCTTCGGCCCTGTCGAGGGTCGGCTCGATACTGCAGTACCGTCGGGCGTGGCCCAATTAACGCTTTAATAAACGCAGTACCCCACTTCCACCGCTAAAAATATATTCTGGCTTCCCAAAAATTCGCAGCGCGAGTTTAAAAATTCGAAAATTTGTCCAAATACTTTAAATTTCGCGTGTGGAGTGTTTGTGAGCAGTAGTGACTCTAGTGATATGTGCCTAGTGACAGTGCAGTGAGATGGTGGCTCCCTAAGTTGGATTACGTCCCGGGCTGGCTTCATGGAGACAAGGTTTGTGGCAACTTTACTATATTCTTACTCTTGCTATCCCCAGCGGGTTGTATTGGGGATAGGGATTGGCGCCCTCCTGGGCGTCCAATCACTACCTCGCTCCGCTGCGATTCCTGTCACCATAACCTGTAAGAGGCCCCGGCTTCGGTGGGGGTTGCGACGTCACCAGATTCGTCTGGTGACTTAGCTCTTCGCCGTTGCTGCTGCCTCCCCGTTTTCAGAATTTATATATCTGTCGGCGGGATCCTTCCGTCAGCACGTCCGAGCGCGTCGGCGGTCATGAGTCGACTAACGTTTGCCATGGCCGGCGAAAGCGGCGGTCGTGATGCGCCATCTCGAGTGTCGTGGCTGAAACTGTTAGCGAAATCTGACAGTGGCAGTTCGCGGCGCTCGGGGTTCCTCCCCCTAGGGCGCCACACTTCTAGTGACGTCCTAGGGAAACCCTACTATCGCTTTCTGCTTCAGCTTTCTCTCCAGCCTATCGCTTTCACCCGCTTTACTTGTCCGGCTTGTACTATCTCCCCATCTTCACTACTTCTTATTTTCTTCTACCGCTGCTTTCCTTGTTGAATTGGGGCTGGCCCGGGCGTAACTTTTGTGATATTTATCGAGTCATTTTAGAAAAAAGTCTTTATTTATTCTTTATTATAATTATTTTTCTATTTATATTTCTATTTTCTTTTCTTTTCTATTTATTTATTCATTGAGCCACCATCTCCTGCGAGCCATAGGGCGAGGAGCATTTAGATTTTAAGTCAAATTATAGAATAGATAGTCGGGTTTTAATCTGTTTCCTGGTGCCGTCTTAATTTATTTTCATTTTAACTTTTTTACTCCCGCGTAATTTATTTCGTTTAGCCGTAAGTTTTAATCGCGTCCGGGCCATTTACACCCCTATATTTTATTTTTACTTCTTTTATTTTACTGTTATTTTTAACGTTCTATTTATTTTTACAATCTTTGTGTATTTTAACTTAGTGTCTGTTAGTTCGTGATTAATTTATTTGTTCCGGTCCTTAAATTATTTGTGTCCGCGTCTATTTCCGTGTATTAGCTTAAATTTTACTCCGAGCACTAGGATATAGGTTTTAACTTGATTGTCTATCCCTTATTTAGTTTAATTTAAATTCGCGTACGTCCGACAATGGCGCAGTCGCAACGGGCCTCCCAAGAGGCGCCATTATTAGTAGAAATCGTATTCCCCCACACCTCCGAACACTTTCCATGCCCCGCCTGTTACACGGGCACCAAGGTTGGGGGCAGGGCGCTGGCGCGGTACGACCGCCACGCGGACCTCGCGAAACACCTACGAAAGCATCACCCCGGCCATATAATAACGTATAAGTGCGGAGAGTGCGCCTTCACTGGATCGGGGTTCTACCCCCTGAAAGTGGTGAAGGCGCACCACGCCAAAACTCACACCGCGGGCCCCACAACATCGGGGCCAACGGCCGGGGTGAACGGTTCGCGTGGCGCGAGTACCAGGGGGGCCCAAACTGCGGGTGCGACTGCGGCCACCCGGGGGAGGTTAACACAATCTAGATTAGCGACGACAATAACGGCGGCGGCCGCCCCGGTGACCTTAACAAGAGAGTCGCCGCCACGTCCACCACAACCATCGGCAGCGGCGACAATCCCGCCCTTGCCACGGCCCAACAGGGCCGCCCTGGCAACTAGAACGACAGCAGCAACAACAACAACAGCAGCACCCGCTACCGTGGCGCCCGCCACAGCGAGACTGAGTGCCGGGCCTAGCACCGCGAGAAGAAGTGATCCACCGGCGGCGGGGAGAAAGTCAAAGTCTCCCCGCCAGGCCCCGCAGCCCATCCGAGCGGGGCCCAACTCAAGGGCTCGACGGGCGTCGATCGTGCCGGTGGATGTCCGGCCGACCACCAGCCGGACAACAACGAGGAGGACTGCGGTGACGAAGCCCGGCACAGTAACATCGAGAAGGACCCCGGCTAGCACCTCCTCAACGAACACCAAAGAGCCCTCGCAGCCGGGGTCCAGGACGAGGACGGCGGCAACGACCACCTACGCCGCCGTCACGGCGGGCGTCACTATTCCGTCGCAGGCGACAGTGGAGGCTACGGTAGCACGCAGGGGGCTGCGGCCGGCGTCGAGGGCCTCCTCACCACCATCAGAGGAGACAATTATCCGCCGCAGCCCCCCATCGAGGGATGGCCGGGACCCCACAACCTCGTTTAACACCATCTCGGAAGAACCGAGGGTCCCGGTCTGCGGGCTACCAAACCCCCCCTCTATGCCTGCGACGATGACGACGACCACCGTCACAACCACCACGTCGGGAGGACCAATCATGTCCTCCCAAATACAAGGGGGAGGGGGTAGGCTCAGCTTTACTCCATCCATGGCACCTTACCTCCCCCCCATGGTGGTCGTCGAGGTAGCGGGGCCATCCGGATTATCCAGGGCGGCCCCACCACCAAGGCATCCACCATCACCGCCATCGCCGCTGCCATCACCACCACCATCATCTCCGGAGAGCAGCGGCGAGCCGTGGCAGGGGCGCAGAAGACGGAGGGCCCGCATTTCCAGCAGCAGCGGGTCGGAGTCACCGGGCGAGTCGTCGCCGCCCACGAACATTGCGCCGCGGCCTTTATCCACTAGTCATTCTCACGGGAGCCGCGGCAACGTCGTAACGCCGACCTCCCGACGTAACGCTGGGGCCGATTCGGGGGCGCCTTTAGTTCACGTCCAAAATGTAAATTTAAGCAACAATAGATATAGTATTTTAATGTTGGACGGTGCTGCCAACAACAGTAATAATAATAATATCGATAGTTTTTCTACCTCCCACAATCTCGGAGCACCCGAGGCGTGCTCGACTGCGGAGCGTCGTCGTCGGAGCGCGAATTTAAGGGCGGGTGGGTCTTCTTCGTTTGCATCTTTTAGGGGTGGGCGCGAGGGTCGGCGGGACTCGAGGCGGAGCGGATCCGGATCCGGTGCAGGAGGTGGGACGCCGGTCCCCGCGGGGCGGGCGGCCGCCCCTGCGGGCGTCGTTAGTAGTAACGAGTCGTTGGCCATTCCCCGCCGTGCGCCGGCCCCGGTGCGGCGGCCCCCGACGGCTTCCGGTCGGGTCCCCCGTCCGCGGAGTACTGCTCAGCCTACCGCTGGCAGTACCCTGCCGGACGAAAGGGAGTGCCTGATCGGAATGGCGGAAGGGGTCGTTTGCTTAGAGGAATTGGAGGATGCCGCCACTCTTGTGACGGCATTCTTCAAGGAATCCACGGGGACGACGCGCGGCGGGGTGAGCGGCGGAAGGCCGGGCCGTGGTGGGGGGCGCGGGGGTCAGAGACCCGGGCCTACCGGGCGTAGTTTGGGGGGTCATCGCGATCGCCAGCAGCAACAACAACCGCTGCAGCAAAATGATCAGCCGTGGCGGGCCCTTTCAGGAGGAAGAGACCGGGTAAGGGAGGCAACCAAGATCCAGCGCCTATTCCGAGCTAACCGGCGGCGCGCGATCCAAGAGGTGCTCCAGGGCCCCTCCCAGCACTGTCAAGTGCCTCGGGAGCGGGTCATGAGGCATTTCGAGGAAATGTACGCGCCGTCGGCGCCACTCGGAGGGCGGCCTCCCCCACCTCTTCACGGAGCTCCAGACGAGGTGAGCACTGAGAGCCTGGTTCGGCCTTTTGAAGCGAGTGAGGTAGACCGGCGGATCCGGCGGACGTCAAACTCCGCGCCTGGACCCGACGGCCTAACTTACAAGGACCTTCAGAAGGCTGACCCGGACTGTCGGCTGCTCACTGCATTATTTAATGCTTGTCGCCGTCTGGAGTCGGTCCCGGAGTCCTGGAAGACGTCCAATACGGTGCTGATTCACAAAAAAGGCGACCGCGATGACCTCTCGAACTGGCGTCCGCTGGCCTTAGGGGACACGACACCCAAACTCTTCGCTGCGGTCCTGGCTGACCGCCTGCTCGGGTGGGCGACATTTAATAAAAGAATTAGTCCAGCACAAAAGGGCTTCCTGCCGTGCGAGGGGTGTTATGAGCACAACTTCGTACTGCAGGAGGTCCTTAACGACGCTCGTAGGGGGGGCCGTCAGGTGGTGGTGGCGTGGTTGGATCTTACCAACGCGTTTGGTTCGGTCCCCCACGCTTCCATCTACCGTGCCTTGGCGGAGGCCGGAGTTCCCCTCGCTCTCCAGAATATCGTGGAGAGCATGTATGACGGCTGCACCACCCGGGTTCGCACTGCTGAGGGTTTCACCGACCCAATTACAATTTCCTCGGGGGTTAAACAAGGGTGTCCGATGAGCCCTGTGGTGTTTAACCTTGCTGAGGAGCCAATCCTTCGGGCTGCGGCTTCCAGTGAGGCAGGTTATACGCTGCATGGCCATCGGCACAACATTTTAGCTTACGCCGACGACCTCGCTCTGATCGCGGACTCCACCGAGGGGATGTTAGATTTGTTAAAAAGGGTGGAGGCTGCGGCGGGTGGGATTGGACTTCGGTTCAACCCTGCGAAGTGCGCTACATTGCACCACAACTGTAGAGGCACTCGCAGGGTGGTTCCCACCCGTTTCACCCTCCAGGGGGTAGAGATGAGGTCCCTGGCAGCGGGCGAGCCTTATGAGCACCTCGGCGTGCCCACTGGCTTCCAAGTAAAACAGACGCCACTTCTTACCATCGAAGAGCTTCTCCGCGATCTCCACGCCATCGACGCCTCGCTCCTCGCCCCTTGGCAGAAGGCCGAGTCGGTGGCAACTTTTCTGTTGCCCCGCCTCGACTTCTTGTTGAGGGGAGCCCACGTGGAGAAGGGTCCCCTAAAGGCGGCCGACCTAGTCATTCGCAAAATGGCGAAGTCCTGGCTGCATCTGCCGCAGCGAGCCAGCGCGGAGGTAGTCTACCTCCCCCCCACCCGGGGGGGCTGTGGACTGCTTCCGCTTGCGGACATGGCCGACGTCCTCACGATCTCGCACGCCTACCGTCTTCTGACGGTGGACGACGAGGTTGTGCGAACGTTGGCCTGGACATCGCTGCGTGCGGCTGTAGCTAGGAAGGTCGGCCGCCCCGTATCGAATAATGACATCGCGGACTACCTCTCCGGTTCGCTGGAGGGGGAGTTCGCACGCGACGGGGGGGACATTTCTTCACTGTGGTCGAGGACGGGAAACGCGGGCCGGAGATCTGCGGAGAAGCTAGGCCTAAAATGGAGATACTCCGAGGCGAAGGGGGAGCTAGTGGTCACAATGAGGGGCTCTTCGGGGAGGGAGACGACGGTTGGTCCTGACGCACGCGGTCAGATAATCCGCCGCCTGCGGCAGGCGGTGGCAGAGTTTTACCATCTTCGACTCCAACGGAAGCCAGATCAGGGGAAGGTATTCCGGGTGTCGTCGCGGGCGGGAGTGTCTAACCACTTCCTCCGCGGCGGCAACTTTACCCGCTTTGCTGATTGGCGCTTCGTTCACCGCGCTCGCCTGGATGTCCTCCCCCTTAACGGGGCGAGGCGCTGGGGAGACGGTGACAAGCGTTGCCGGCTTTGCGGGGAGGGCCTGGAGTCCCTTCCTCATGTTCTGTGCCACTGCCGGCCGCACTCGGCGGCCTGGCAGCTGCGTCATGACGCCGTCGTTAACCGGATCGCTAAGGCTTGCCGGCTCCCGGGGACCCTTAGAGTCAATAGGCGAGTCGAGGGAGTCGAGGGCGATCTGGGGGCTCTCAGACCTGACATTGTGGTCAGGCACGAGCCCTCAAAGAGCATCGTCATCGTGGACGTGACCGTGCCGTTTGAAAACACCTACACCGCATTCGAGGAGGCCAGGGCGCGCAAAATACTTAAGTATAAGCCCCTGGCCGACGCGCTGCACGGTCACGGCTACAAAGTGGCGGTGCTCGCGATCGTCGTCGGGGCCCTCGGCTCATGGGATCCGGCCAATGAGGCGGTGCTGGGCCTGCTTAGGGTTTCACCACGCTATGCGGGCCTAATGCGACGCCTCATTGTGTCGGAGACCATCCCGTCGGACACCTCCGAGGAGCGGTCCGAGTCGGACGGCGGGGGCCCCACGAAGGGAAGACAGGACAAGGAAGAGGACAACGAGGACAGCGTGGATAAGGAGGACAACGTGGACAAGGACAACGTGGACAACGCGGACAAGGACAACTGCAACGGGAACAAGGACGACACCAACCAAGAGGACGATGACGACGACGACGATAACTTCGAGGACTGCCTGGACTGGGGACTGGACGACGACGAGGACATCACCCGGGACGGCGCTGGCGGCAGCAACGGTGGTTCGGGGGTTCCTCTGGCTTACGAGCTGGAGGTTCCACTGGCCAGCCGATTCGCCTGCCGCATATGTGCGCCAGTCCCGAAGGTGTACAGCCGGCACGGGGACCTCTCGAAGCATGTCCGCCGCTATCACCTACGGCGCCTGAGCTTCAGGTGTCGAGGATGCGGCGGCGGCTTTGGGAGTCTCCGCGCCTGCAAGAGGCACCAGCGGGCTATTGCGGCTTGCGGGAGCCTAGGTGCACCGGAGGACGTAGCCCTTCCGGCTGTGTCCGCGGCGCTGGAGGGTGCGCTGCCCGTGCAGCGCTGTCGGGTTCCGCGGGAGCCTGTGGCTTCCGTTGGGTCTGGCGGTGCGGCGGGCGGCCCGCTGGGCGTTGCGGCGGAGGGCTATCCTCCTCCTGCCGAGGGTGCGGCAGCAGCGAGGGAGAGCCGGACGGATGCCGCCGCCGAGGGAAGGAGGACGGAGCCCCGGATACTGTGGCCCGGGGTGGAGCCCCGGATACTGTTGGCCGGGGTCCACCATATTCCGGCGGCCGCCGCGGTGCTCGTGGCGACTCCCCCTGGGAGGAGGACCACGAGGGCTATGGCGCGCCGAAAGGGGACGGCGGTGACGGCGCCCGCAGCCCCGCAGTCTCTGCGGGGTCCTGGGTGCGGGGCGGAAGCGGGAGCTCCGGCTCCATGCGACCGTCTCGCCCCAGGGGCGGGTGCTCTGTGCCGGTGTCGCGGGCACCCGGACGGGTGGCGCCCGTTGGGAGTCCGGGACCGTTGGTGGCTCCCGGCGAGGGGGGTCATCGGCGCCCGGGTGAACAGCGTGGTGCCCCTGCTTCGGGGATAACATCGCCCGCGGACACGCCGTCGCAGGTGGCTGAGCGGATAACGACCGCTGGGGCCTCGCCGTCGGCGGCCCCCCGTGAGGGGGGTGCCCGGCGGTCGAGGGCCCGGCATAGCCCCGCTCGTATAGGCCAACCTGCACCCGCGGATCGACCATCTTCTTCGCCGCCTGACCATGGATCAGCAATCATCGGGGATGCCTTGCCGCCTCGTGGATCGGGGCGAGCTGCGGACTGCGGGGCTGTGGCGCCTCATGGTGTGGGCCGGCGGCGAGGTATGCCTGCCCTTTCGGGGACGGCGCGGGATGCACCTCCGATGGCCTCATCGGTCCCGCCTTCGACGCCTGCGTGGGATGCGCACCTAAGAGCGGCCGTTGGTCCTGCGCGGCCTGCGGTGCCTGCTGTGGTGGGTCATCGGCCGCCGCGGTTCCGGCGTGTGGCCTTTGTCCGGGGGGGTGTTTTGGCCGGTGCTTCTCCGCCCGCTGTGCGGGGCCCGGCGGGTGGTGGGTTGCTGGCGGGGGCGCCTGTTCGCCCTGTTCGGCCCCCCTCGTCATCGGGGGAATGCCGTCAGGCGGTGGGTGTCCCGGTTTGTTCGGTGGCTCCTGGAGTGAGGCGCCGGCGCGGACGGGATACAGCTCTGAGGTCGGGGGCTGTGGATGGAGGGCCGCCACGAGGGGGGCGTCGGATGCCCGTGGTTATTGAGGACAGAATATTGAAGGGGCCCTGGTATCGTGTGGTGCCGAGCCCGCAGAGACAGGCATTGGCTTCTGGG
Organism: Priocnemis perturbator; assembly: GCA_963942575.1. Taxonomy (NCBI): domain Eukaryota; kingdom Metazoa; phylum Arthropoda; class Insecta; order Hymenoptera; family Pompilidae; genus Priocnemis; species Priocnemis perturbator. The sequence continues at coordinate 20,022,166 of OZ012645.1, forward strand.
GGGCCTGACGCAGCGATTGTGGGGGCCTCTCGCAAGGAGGGTCGTCGGCGGCCTTGGGGCCGGCGTGTTTATCCTGTCCGAGAGAGGACGGCCCCGGTGTGTCCGCGGCCGGGACCACCGCGGGACCCTGAGGGGACGTTGGGAGTGGGTACGTTGGGGGGGGGGGGGGGGGGTCGACGGCTGCTGCTCGGCCGCTGCCGATGGCCGCTGGTGGTCCGCCCCCGGTGGTGGATGTACCTGTGGTGGCCCCTGCCCCTCCTCCGGGGGGGGGGGGGGGAGTAGGGGGGAGGGATGGCTCGGAGCCTGGCGCGTGTGGTGGTAATGACGGTGACGTGCAGGCCTCGGAGCTGCAGACGAAGTGGATCCAGGTGCTGAGCGAGGTCCAGGATGCCGCGGAATTAGAGGCGGCATTGGAGCGCCTGACGGAGGAGATCAGGGGACTGGATCGGGCCCCCGAGGGGTCCCGGATGGCGCCCTCGCGGCCGGCGAGTGCTGGGCCTGGGCCCCGGACGCGACGCCTGGATCGGGTACAGCGGCCCTACAATCCTGAAGTCGCAGCTAGGATCCAGAAACTGTACCGTAGGAGCAGACCTCGGGCCTTCAGGGAGATTGTGGGTGCAGACTCTCCGTTTTGTCAGATCCCGGAGCCGATTCTCCATGAACATTTTACTAACGTTTTTAGTCGGGGGCTGGGGGAGAGGGGGCCTATGCCCCAGGAGGTGCCGCAGCTTCCTGGAATTGTTAACACTAATGGTGGCAACCCCTTTGGACCCGACTTCACGCCCCGGGAAGTATGGCGGAGGCTGACCCGCTTTTCCGAACACCGCTGCCTTCGGGCAGGTTAAGCGTCTGGGCCACATTCCGAGTGGGTGGCTCAGGTCAAACACTGTGTTAATCTTTAAGAAAGGGGACAGGAACGACATCGGCAATTGGCGGCCCATCACCCTGGGCAACACGATCGCCAAGGTGTACTCATCGGTGTTGGCCGGTCGACTTAGGGACTGGGCTCTTGGGCACAACAGGATCAGTCCCAGTCAGAAGGGTTTTATGCCGGTGGATGGCTGCTCGGAACATAACTATGTCCTGCAGTCTGTCGTGTCCGATGCTCGCCAGAGTCGCCGTGAATGTTACGTGGCCTGGCTGGACTTGACCAACGCCTTCGGGTCGATACCGCACAACACCATCCTTGCCGCGTTGCGGTGGGCTGGGCTCGATGAGGAGGCAGTCGGCACCATCTCCCGGCTGTATGAGGGGGGCTCCACCTCCATCAGGAGCTCCACTGGTTGGACCCGAGACATCAACATCGAGGCTGGAGTCAAGCAGGGCTGCCCTCTCAGCCCCATAATCTTCAACCTCGCCATCGAGCCGGTCCTTCGCGCGGTGTCCGGTCAGGGACTGGGATACACCCTTCATGGGACGCCGGTGGACTCCTTGGCCTATGCGGATGATCTGGCGCTGGTGGCCCGATCTCCGGAACAGCTGCGGACGCTGTTGGACGTCGCCGGGCGAGTGGCTGACTGGGCTGGCCTCAGGTTCAACCCCCGGAAGTGTGCCACGCTACACGTCGACGGGAAGGGGCGGGAGGCTGTTCCATCTCGGTTCGAGATCCAGGGGGAACTGATGGCCGCTATGAGTGAGGGGGACATCTACGAACACCTGGGTGTTCCGACGGGTTTTCACCTGGCGCGCTCGGCGGGGGACTGCGTGGCCAAGATGCGGGAGGATATCGGGAGGGTGGACGAGTCGCTGCTTGCCCCGTGGCAGAAGTTTGACGCCGTGAACACCTTTATCCTCCCGTCCCTCTCGTTCCACCTTACCAACGGATCGGTCCAGAAGAAGCAGCTGGAGCTACTGGACAGGGAGCTGAGGTCTGCGGGGAAGAGGTGGCTTAACCTGCCGCAGCGGGCCGGGGTGGAGCCGCTCTATCTGGGCTACCACATGGGAGGTAACAATCTCATGCCGACTAGCCTTCTGGCGGACGCCTGCCAGCTGGTCCACGGCCTTCGCCTTCTGTGCTCGCCTTCTCTGGGTGTGATGGCTGGGGCTCATCTCCGCTCGGTTGTTGACCGGCGGTTGCGGCGCCCTGCATCGCCGGAGGAAATCATTGACTACCTCAACGGGAGCATGGAGGGGGACTTCAGGCTGGAGTCAGCGGAGGTCACTAATACCTGGACTCGCCTGCGCCCGGCCCTTCGGCGGCTTGGCGCCAAGATCAGCGTTGCGTGGACGCGGGGCGAGGATGACCGGATTCGGCTCTCACTGAATGGTGCCCTTCTGGATCCGAGGCGCGCGGAGACGCTGATTCGGCTGGCCATCAGGGACTTTTACAAGAAGAGGCTCATTAGTAAGCCTGACCAGGGCAAGGTCTTTGAGGTGACTACTGCCGCTGAGCCGTCAAACCACTTCGTCCGGTCGGGCGATTCCACCCGGTTTGCGGAGTGGCGCTTCATACACCGGGCCCGCCTTGGATGCGTCCCTCTGAATGGTACGAGGCGCTTTGGGACTGGCAGCAAGCAGTGTAGGAGATGCGGACACAGCAATGAAACCCTGCCACACGTTATCAATCATTGCGGTCCGCACCTTGCTGCCATCACGCGTCGTCACAACGCCATCCTGGACAGGATCGTCAAGGCGTTTAAACCAGGGGAGGGGACTGAGGTGCGGATCAACCGGACGGTTCCTGGATTCGAGGATGGGCTCCGACCGGACCTTGTCGCAATCGACGCTGCCGGGAAAAAGATTACCATCGTGGATGTGGTGGTTTCCTTTGAGAACCGCTACTCCGCCTTTGAGGCGGCGCGCAAGGCCAAGGTTTGTAAATATAGACACACAGCTAATCATTTTTCTACTTTAGGTTTCGAGGTGTTTATTGATGCCTTCGTCGTTGGGGCGCTGGGGGGGTGGGACCCCGCCAATGAGCCGGTCATGGGTCACCTCAAGTTGGGCCCTCGCTATTGTCGGCTAATGAGACGTCTGATGTGCTCTGACACCATAAAGTGGAGCCGGGACATCTATGTCGAACATATTACGGGCGTGAGGCAATACCCGGAATAAGAGGCGACTTGCTCTGAAGATGACCCCTAGTTTGCCCAAATGAACATATAACACACGACACAGTATTAATTTGTTAACACACACACTCTCTAGCTATAAGTTATGTACCTGTTAGTACAACTTAGTTATAAGTCTGAATACTCATGACACTAATTGCGTTGGATGTCCAAGGGACTCCCACTTGTAAATATCTATTAACCTATGTATATATATCTATTACCATTTGCTAATAAAAAAGTTAATCTGTTCTTATCAGCTTAATATCTGATACACTCCCCATTGGGGAGTCAGAATATTAAACTGATTTTTGGAAGTGGGCGGGTGTCCGAAGCTTGCTTCGGCCCTGTCGAGGGTCGGCTCGATACTGCAGTACCGTCGGGCGTGGCCCAATTAACGCATCTAAACGCAGTACCCACTGCCACTTCTAAAATATATTCTGGCTTTCCAAAAATTTAGTGCGAATATTCAAACTTCGAAAAATTTTCAAAAAACTTTAAATTTCGCGCCGTGGAGTGATTTCTAGTGATATATGTGTAGTGACAGTGCAGTGCAGTGCGATGGTGGCTCCCTAAGTTGGATTACGTCCCGGGCTGGCTTCATGGAAACAAGGTTTGTGGCAACTTACTATATTCTTACTCTTGCTATCCCCAGCGGGTTGCATTGGGGATAGGGATTGGCGCCCTCCTGGGCGTCCAATCACTACCTCGCTCCGCTGCGAGTCCTGTCACCATAACCTGTAAGAGGCCCCGGCCTCGGTGGGGGTTGCGACGTCACCAGATTCGTCTGGTGTCTTAGCTCTTCGCCGTTGCTGCTGCCTCCCCGTTTTCAGAATTTATATCTGTCGGCGGGATCCTTCCGTCAGCACGTCCGAGCGCGTCGGCGGTCATGAGTCGTCTAACGTTTGCCATGGCCGTCGAAAGCGGCGGTCGTGATGCGCCATCTCGAGTGTCGTGGCTGAAACTGTTAGCGAAATCTGACAGTGGCAGTTCGCGGCGCTCGGGGTTCCTCCCCCTAGGGCGCCACACTTCTAGTGACGTCCTGGGGATATCCTACTATCGCTTTCTGCTTCAGCTTTCTCTCTAGCCTATCGCTTTCACCCGCTTTACTTGTCCTGCTTGTACTATCTCCCCATCTTCACTACTTCTTATTTTCTTCTACCGCTGCTGCATATCTTGTGGATTTGGGGCTGGCCCGGGCGTAAATTATCTGTGATATTTTTCGAGTCATTCTTTAAAAAAGTATTTATTTATTCTTTACTATAATTATTTGTCTATTCTTATTCTTATTTCTCTTCTTCTCTTTTATTTATTAAATTACTGAGCCACCATCTCCTGCGAGCCATAGGGCGAGGAGCATTTAGTTTTTTAATTCAAATTATAGAATAAGTAGTTAGGTTTTAATCTGTTTCCTAGTGCCGTTTTAATTTATTTTTATTTTTATTTTAATTCTCATACTTCGCGTAATTTATCCCGTTTAGCCGTAAGTTTTAACCGCGTCCGGGCCATCTACACCCCTAGATTTTATTTTTATTTTTATTATACAGCTATTTTTAGCATTGCTTTTATTTTTATTATTTTTACTGCTTGTTTTTCCGTTCACTTTTACTTCGTGTCCGCTGTCTTAATTTATTTGTCCAAGTCCCTATGTTGAGATATGAAGTGCTCACTTAGATGTTGGGCGAGTGGATAGTGGACGGGTGAGTGGCAAGTAAGCGCAGGCGGTGAAGTTATGAGAAACACAATAAACTATTTATTTAGACACTAAATAACAGCTATTTACACACACTGAGTGAATCCTTGTTGAGTTGCACCGTACGAGAAGTGAGAATGAGAAAAGAGATGAAGTGAAACCGTCTTAATTGAGAACCGTGTGAGGTAGTACAAAAGGTGACGTCCGCGCGATACAATGGTTGCGAGGTGAGAGTCGCGAGGTGAGTGAGAATAAAAGGCGGGCGCCGGAAGCGCACCGGCTCGTCACGTGAGTTCTCGAAAGTAATCGATTAGATCTGTATTGATCTCTGATAGGTGGACAAGTTATCGATTCGAGATCCCGCGTGAGTGATGAGCGTGAAGTGAGGTGAAGTTAGTCGGCAATATAGATTTCTCTGACACCCTAATTTATTCGTGTCGCGTGTAATTCATTGGATTTTACTTCGTTTTAATTTGCGTACTAGGAGATAGGTTTTAACTTCGCTGCTTATTTATTAGTTAAGTTAGTTGCGTGCGAAAAGTCCGACAATGGCGCAGTCGCAGCGGGCCTCCCAAGAGGCGCCACTATTAATTGATATTGTTTTCCCGTTCCCCGACCACTTCTCTTGCCCCGACTGCTACCTCGGTAATGGTCGGAGCATGGCGAGGGGGCAGGCGCGGTACGAGCGTCACACGGACCTCGTAAAACACTGCAAGAAACTCCACCCCGGCCATATAATAAAATATAAATGCGGGGAGTGTGCCTTCATCGGCTCGGGGTGTTACCCCCTGAAGCAGGTGAGGGCGCACCACGCCAAACTTCATTCTACGGGCCCCACAACATCGGGGCCATCGGCCGGGGTGAATGGTCCGCGTGGTGCGAGTGCCAGGGGGGCCCGTGCGGCGGGTGCGACTGCGGCCACCCGGGGGAGATTAACGCAGCCAACCTTAGCGACGACGAGAGCGGCGGCGGCCGCCCCGGTGACAATTACAAGGGAGTCGCCGCCAAGTCCCCCACCACCATCAACGACAGCGGCGACCATCCCGCCCCTGTCACGGCTCAACAGGGCCGCCCTGGCAACTACCAAGGCAGCAGCAACAGCAACAACAGCAGCAGCACCCGCTACCGTGGCGCCCGCCACAGCAAAGTCAGGTGCCGGGCCTAGCACCGCGAGAAGAAGCGATCCACCGGCGGCGGGGAGGAAATCAAAGTCCCCCCGCCAGGCCCCGCAGCCCATCCAAGCGGGGCCCAACACGAGAGCTCGACGGGCGTCGAGCGTGCCGGTGGAAGTCCGGCCGACCACCAGCCGGGCAGCAACGAGGAGGACCGCGGTGTCGAAGCCCGGCACTGTAACATCAAGAAGGACCCCGGCTTGCACCTCCTCATCTACCACCACCGAGCCCTCGCAGCCGGGGCCCAGGACAAGGATGACGGCGGCAACTGCCACCTATGCCGCCGTCACGGCGGGCGTCACAATGACGTCACAGGCGATAGGGGATGCCACGGCAGCAAGCAGAGGGCTGCGGCCAGCATCGAGGGCGTCCTCACTGCCACCTGAGAACAACAACAGCCGCCGCAGCCCTCAACCGAGGGACTGTCGGGGCCCCACCCTCCCATTGCTGACCATCTCGGAGGAGCCGAGGGTCCCGACCTGCGGACTGCCTGGCTCCCTGACTATGCCTGTGACGCTCACGACGACCACAGTAACTACAACCGTATCGGGAGGGATGATCATGTCCTCCCGCATCTTGGGGGGAGGAGCAAGGGCGAGCTTCTCACCAACAATGCTGCCAACCCTCCCCCCCAGAGTGGTCGTCGAGGTAGCGGGGCCATCCAGGGCGGCCCCAGCACCATCACCACCACCATCACCACCACCATCACCACCACTGCCGCTGCCGTCACCCCCACCGTCATCACCGGAGAGCAGCGGCGAGCCGTGGCAGGGGCGCAGAAGACGGAGGGCCCGCATCAACAGCAGCAGCGGGCCAGAGTCACAGGGCGAGTCGTCGCCGCCTACGAACATTGCGCCGCGGCCGTTAAATATAAGACCTTCCCACGAGAGCCGCGGCAACGTCGAAACGCCGACCTCCCGACGTAGCGCCGGCGCCGATTTGGGGGCGCCTTTAGTAAACGCCCACAGTTTGAATAATAATAATAGATATAGTATTTTAACGTTGGACGGTGCTGCCAACAATAGTAATAACAACAATAACTTAAATAATTCCTCCTTTTCGCACAACCTCGGAGCACCCGAGGCGTGTTCGACTGCGGAGCGGCGTCGTCGTAGCGCGAATTTAAGGGTGGGTGGGTCAAATCACTCGTTTGCTTCTTTTAGGGGTGGGCGCGAGGGTCGGCGGGATTCGAGGCGGAGCGGATCCGGATCCGGTGCAGGAGGAGGGACGCCAGTCCCCGCGGGGCGGGCGGCTGCACCTGCGAGCGTCGTTAGTAGAAACGAGTCGTTCGCCATTCCCCGCCGTGCGCCGGCCCCGGTGCGGCGGCCCCCGACGACTTCCGGTCAGGTTCCCCGTCCGCGGAGTACTGCTCAGCCTACCGCTGGCAGTACCCTGCCGGACGAAAGGGAGTGCCTGATCGGTATGGCGGAAGGGGTCGTTTGCTTAGAGGAATTGGAGGATGCCGCCACTCTTGTGACGGCATTCTTCAAGAAATCCACGGGGACGACACGCGGCGGGGTGAGCGGCGGAAGGCCGGGCCGTGGTGGGGGGCGCGGGGGTCAGAGACCCGGGCCTACCGGGCGTGGTTTGGGGGGCCATTGCGATCGCCAGCAGCAACAACAACCGCTGCAAAACAACGATCAGCCGTGGCGGGCCCTTTCAGGAGGAAGAGACCGGGTGAGGGAGGCAACCAGGATCCAACGCCTATTCCGAGCCAACTGGCGGCGCGCGATCCAAGAGGTGCTTCAGGGCCCCTCCCAGCACTGCGAAGTGCCTCGGGAGCGGGTCAGGGAGCACTTTGAGGAAATGTACGCGCCGTCGACGCCACTCGGGAGGCGGCCTCCCCCACCTCTGCACGGAGCTCCAGACGAGGTGAGCACCGAGAGTCTGGTTCGGCCCTTCGGAGTGAGTGAGGTAGACCGGCGGATCCGGCGGACGTCAAACTCCGCGCCTGGACCCGACGGCCTAACTTACAAGGACCTCCGGAAGGCTGACCCGGACTGTCGGTTGCTCACTGCATTGTTTAATGCTTGTCGCCGTCTGGAGTCGGTCCCTGAGTCCTGGAAGACGTCCAATACGGTGTTGATCCACAAAAAAGGCGATCGCGACGACCTTTCGAACTGGCGTCCGCTGGCTCTAGGGGACACGACTCCCAAGCTTTTTGCTGCGGTTCTGGCTGACCGTTTGCTCGGGTGGGCGACTCTTAATAAAAGAATCAGTCCATCGCAGAAGGGCTTCTTGCCGTGCGAGGGGTGTTATGAGCACAACTTCGTACTGCAGGAGGTCCTTAACGACGCTCGTAGGGGGGGCCGTCAGGTGGTGGTGGCGTGGTTGGATCTTACTAACGCGTTTGGTTCGGTCCCCCACGCCTCCATCTACCGTGCCTTGGCGGAGGCCGGAGTTCCCCTCGCTCTCCAAAATATCGTGGAGAGCATGTATGATGGCTGCACCACCCGGGTTCGCACCGCTGAAGGGTCCACCGACCCAATAAGAATATCATGGGGGGTTAAGCAAGGGTGTCCGATGAGCCCCGTGGTGTTTAACCTTGCTGAGGAGCCAATCCTTCGGGCTGCGGCCTCCAGTGAAGCAGGTTATACGCTGCATGGCTATCGGCACAATATTTTAGCATATGCCGACGACCTCGCTCTGATCGCGGACTCCACTGAGGGAATGAGGGATTTATTAAAAAGGGTCGAGGCTGCGGCGGATGGGATCGGGCTCCGGTTCAACCCTGCGAAGTGTGCGACCCTGCATCAAGATGGCAGGGGCACTCGCAGGGTGATTCCCACCCGCTTCACCCTCCAGGGGGCAGGGTTAAGGTCCCTGGCAGCAGGCGAGCCTTATGAGCACCTCGGCGTGCCCAGCGGCTTCCAGGTAAAGCAGACGCCTCTCTTGACTATTGAAGAGCTTCTCCGCGATCTCCACGCTATCGACGCCTCGCTCCTCGCCCCTTGGCAGAAGGCCGAGTCGGTGGCAACATTCTTGTTGCCCCGCCTCGACTTCTTGCTGAGGGGAGCCCACGTGGAGAAGGGTCCCCTAAAGGCGGCCGACCTAGTCATTCGCAAGATGGCGAAGTCCTGGCTGCATCTGCCGCAGCGAGCCAGCGCGGAGGTAGTCTACCTCCCCCCCACCCGGGGGGGCTGTGGACTCCTTCCGCTTGCGGACATGGTCGACGTCCTCACGATCTCGCACGCCTACCGACTTTTGACTGTGGACGACGAGGTTGAGCGGACGTTGGCCTAGACATCGCTGCGTGCAGCTGTAGCTAGGAAGGTCGGCCGCACCGTATCGAATGATGACATCGCGAACTACCTCTCCGGTTCGCTGGAGGGGGAGTTCGCACGCGACGGGGGGGATATTTCTTCACTGTGGTCGAGGACGAGAAACGCGGGCCGGAGATCTGCGGAGAAGCTAGGGCTAAAATGGAAGTATTCCGAGGCAAAGGGGGAGCTGGTGGTCACAATGAGGGGCTCTATGGAGAGGCAGACGACGGTTGGTCCTGACGCACGCGGTCAGATTATCCGCCGTCTGCGGCAGGCGGTGGCAGAGTATTACCACCTGAGACTCCAACGAAAGCCAGATCAGGGGAAGGTATTCCGGGTGTCGTCGCGGGTGGGAGTGTCAAACCACTTCCTCCGCGGCGGCAACTTTACCCGCTTTGCTGAATGGCGCTTCGTTCACCGCGCTCGCCTGGATGTCCTCCCCCTTAACGGGGCGAGGCGCTGGGGAGACGGTGACAAGCGTTGCCGGCTTTGCGGGGAGGGCCTGGAGTCCCTTCCCCACGTCCTGTGCCACTGCCGGCCGCACTCGGCGGCCTGGCAGCTGCGTCACGACGCCGTCGTCAACCGTATCGCTAAGGCTTGCCGACTCCCAGGGACCCGTAGAGTCAATCAGAGAGTCGAGGGAGTCGAGGGCGATCTAGGGGCTCTCAGACCTGACATTGTGGTCAGGCATGAGCCCTCAAAGAGCATCCTCATCGTGGACGTGACCGTGCCATTCGAAAACACCTATACCGCATTTGAAGAGGCCAGGGCGCGCAAAATACTTAAGTATAGGCCCCTGGCCGACGCGCTGCACGGTCGCGGCTACAAAGTGGCGGTGCTCGCGATCGTCGTCGGGGCCTTCGGCTCATGGGATCCAGCCAATGAGGCGGTGCTGGACCTGCTTAGGGTGTCACCACGCTATGCGGGTCTAATGCGTCGCCTCATTGTGTCGGAGACCATCCGGTGGAGCCGCGATATTTACGTCGAGCACGTATCGGGTGTACACGGCAGTACCGTCCGGCGGGCGCCCCTGGATCGGAACCGGAGCAAGGGGTCGGCCCTCCCCCGGGCGAGTCGGACATAGGTTAAGTGTTTAGTCCTTCCTTGTTCGATGCGGGGCAGCGTCCGCCAACGACTGATAAGTTATATTAAACTGTGATAAAGGCGGCGCTGCCCCATTTGACTTATTATACCTAAGACACCGAACCTCTGACTCAGGGCCAGTACTGGCCCTCATATTTATTAATCATAGAACATTGTCTGACAGAGGACCAGTACTGGCCCGATATTTTATTAAAATAATTATTATTATTTATTAACCCAGCGAGGGTCCAGGGTCCGGCATTTTACACACTGGCACCCTGCAAACACAAATCAATGGCGTGGCCGGACCCTGGGATCCAGAAATTGTTAAAGAAAAACCAAAATTTTATTGTATTAGCCCTCGTCAAAAAGGCGTAGAATGTTGTATTTCTGCACCCCCGGGCTTCGCCCGGGGGAACATAGTTTGAAATAAAAGCTTTTTTATCTGTTCTTATCAGCTTAATATCTGATACACTCCCCATTGGGGAGTCAGAATATTAAACTGATTTTTGGAAGTGGGCGGGTGTCCGAAGCTTGCTTCGGCCCTGTCGAGGGTCGGCTCGATACTGCAGTACCGTCGGGCGTGGCCCAATTAACGCATTAGAAACGCAGTACCCACTTCCGCTTTGTAAAAACATATTCTGGCTTCCCAAAAATTCGCAGCGCGAGTTTCAAAATTCGAAAAATTTCAAAAACTTTAAATTTCGCGCGTGGAGTGATTTTAGTGACTTTTATGTGTGGTGACAGTGTAGTGCAGTGAGATGGTGGCTCCCTAACTTGGATTACGTCCCGGGCTGGCTTCGAGGAAACAAGGTGTTACGACCCGGCGAGGAGTCCCGTAGGGAATTTGAATGAATTCCCTTCTCTCGGATTTCTATGACTCCTCGGTCACCGGATTTTGTCGTCGTCCTGTGGATTCGCCTGTCGGAGGTTAGGAGCTGAAGCTCGCAGAAGGGTCGAGAGTAATCGATTATGCCGTTCTCGATTCTCGAAGACGTCTGTAGCGCGATTAAATGTGTGGCAATTCGAAAAGCTGTTCCACCCGACTCGCTCTGGTTTATGATAATTTCTATACCTTTCTGGTTCACTGGGATGGAGACATCGAGGATGTTGATGGCGTATTGTAATAGTATATATATTGGGTAGAATATATATATATTTCCTTATTCTAACAATACAATTATGCGCATCGAGCGATGCAACAGGTACGATAAGGCAGTCTTACTTTGTACTTTGGTTGAGTCGATGTCGATCTCTCTGAATCACGACTCTTGCTTTGGTTTACGTACTTAGTATCTGAACTAGTTTTGAATTAACTGGTAACACGATTTAAGAGACAAGGACTGATCTCTGTGCGGTACGGCACTCGGAACTAATCTCTGGACCGTACTTTACTGCTCTCGGAACTGAACGTTAGGACTGGCTGTTAGAACTGCTCGTTAGAACTGCCCTTCTCTGGCCTCGCAGGCTCCCTTTTATATGATTTTAAAGAGTAAACAAGTCCGTATTTTACTGCTGCATGATAATAGGTCTCGCGTGGACATGTGACAGGTTGTCGTGGTTAAGTAACGAGGGCATCCTGGAGCAGTGTGGTCTCTTTCCCGGATCTAGCTAGAGCGTAAACAAACCTATAAAGTCTTTACTTCTACTGTCATCGGACAATAGTCGGCGCAAACGTGTGATAATACTCGCGCACAATGACTGTTGACAGGTTGACACTGTACGGGGCGTGCACGTGTCATCCCTCTTCTTCTTTTTGGAGCAGTCGGCCCGTCTTGGGGAGTTACGATTGAGGTGGTCGCCGCTCTTGCTGAGATGAGTCAGTGGAAGCCTTGAGCGGGTCCCCTTCCCTTGGTGACCCCTGCAGCTGCGGATGCTGTTTGTTCCTTTGATCATGGTCCGAGGTGGTTCGGGTCCCCCTTTACTCCCTCGCCTGCGGGCGTTGCCTAGGCCGTGGGGTGCGTCGGCGCCGCTTAGGGAATCGCGTCCCGACTTGCAGTCGGTCCGGTGGGCTCTGCAGAGTCCGGGGCGTCCGTCTTACCCAATGGGTGGGTACTTCTGCGGCTGGTGGTGGATACTCGAATAGCCCGGTGACTTCGTTCAGGTACCATCCCTCGTCGCTAGATGGCGCGGAGGCGTTGTCGGCCTGCCCTCCGAATCCCTTGTTTCCCTCTTCGTGGGGTACATAACAAAGGTTTGTGGCAACTTACTATATTCTTACTCTTGCTATCCCCAGCGGGTTGTATTGGGGATAGGGATTGGCGCCCTCCTGGGCGTCCAATCACTACCTCGCTCCGCTGCGAGTCCTGTCATAACCTGTAAGAGGCCCCGGCTTCGGTGGGGGTTGCGACGTCACCAGATTCATCTGGTGACTTAGCTCTTCGCCGTTGCTGCTGCCTCCCCGTTTTCAGAATTTATATATCTGTCGGCGGGATCCTTCCGTCAGCACGTCCGAGCGCGTCGGCGGTCATGAGTCGACTAACGTTTGCCATGGCCGGCGAAAACGGCGGTCGTGATGCGCCATCTCGAGTGTCGTGGCTGAAACTGTTAGCGAAATCTGACAGTGGCAGTTCGCGGCGCTCGGGGTTCCTCCCCCTAGGGCGCCACACTTCTAGTGACGTCCTGGGGATATCCTACTATCGCTTTCTGCTTCAGCTTTCTCTCTAGCCTATCGCTTTCACCCGCTTTACTTGTCCTGCTTGTACTATCTCCCCATCTTCACTACTTCTTATTTTCTTCTACCGCTACTTGCCTTGTTGAATTGGGGCTGGCCCGGGCGTAAATTGCTGTGATATCCATCGAGTCATTCTTTAAAAAAGTATTTATTTATTCTTTATTATAATTATTTTTCAATTTATATCTTTACCCAGATAGGAAAATGATACAAACTTTGCGCAAAGTTTGCAGCAAACTCAAGCACGCCTTTGTAGCAAAATTGGAACAAGGTGTGTCCGGATAAAGCTTAGGTTTTGCTGGCACGGCGTGCCACAAAAGCGTGAAGCGTATTTTGTGCAAAAAACGTGGCAAACCTTGCCGTTTACGGCATAACAGCAAATTTGTAGCAAGAACAGAGCAAACCTTGTCGTGCACGGCATGACAGCAAATTTGAGGCAAGATCAGAGCAAACCTTGTCGTGCACGGCATGACAGCAAATTTGAGGCAAGATCAGAGCAAGCCTTGCCGTGCACGTAATGACAGCAAATTTATGGCAAGAACAGAGCAAACCTTGTCGTGCACGGCATGATAGCAAATTTGAGACAAGATCACAGCAAACCTTGTCGTGCACGGCATGATAGCAAATTTGAGACAAGATCACAGCAAACCTTGCCGTGCACGGCATGATGGCAAATTTGAGACAAGATCACAGCAAACCTTGCCGTGCACGGCATGATGGCAAATTTGTGACAAGATTAGAGCAAACCTTGCCGTGCACGGCAGTATAGCAAATTGATGGCAAGATTAAAGCAAACTTTGTCGTGCACGCAATGATAGCAAATTGATGGCAAGATTAAAGCAAACTTTGCATGCACGCAATGATAGCAAATTGATGGCAAGATTAGAGCAAACTTTGTCGTGCACGTCATGGCAGCAATTTTGTGTCTAGATTAGGGCAAACGTGGTCGGGCACGGCAGAAGAGTAAATTTATAACAAGAACCACAAATTGTTTAAATAACAAAATTTAATTATTTATTTATCATAAACATGCAGCACTAAAAAGTACTAATATATTGCGAATACGTGCATTCCTTACGTTTTATCGAATTAAAATGTGGCACTTTTCAGTGCCGTTTCGGCCAAAGAAAAGTGCCAGTTGGCAATCAAAATTGCCGATTGTTTTTTTCCCCACATCGTAGGCCACGACCTACGACCTTTTCTCCCCTACGACCGCCGACACCGATGGTACTCGTAGCCACATCTGGGACCACTGGGGACATCTCGAGTGGCGCTGCAAAAAGTCCACGCTAGTTTGAAAAAATATGAAACATTATTAAAAAAGCAAGAGTACTAAGATGAGAAATGTTACTGATATAGTTGAAATTTATATAAATACAGTATCCCTTTACTTTTACACAACTAACCTAATTTCTTCCATCTCCTTCTGGATCGTTGGGTTCTTCATCGGTCCATAAATCCCGCGCCCTCTTGTGGCCCGCATGTCCTCCTGGACGGCCCATACATGCGCGGACTTTATTCCGGTGCCTCTGCTTTGCAGTCCGCATAGCATCACGCATGTATGTTTGAAATTCAGATCGAACAGGTTTCCCATAATTGTTGTTCTCGCACACCGCATCTACATAACATTACAGTTTTTAAAATGGTGATTTCAGTAATCATTTCTATTTAATATTATGTATAACAATATCATACCATATATAGCTCGCACTAAGCGGACATTGTACAATGGCCGTTGATTTTCCTCTCGGCCAAACCAAGTGTACGAGGTCATGAGGCTATCTTTAAACACTTCCTTGGTGCATAAATTTACGGTCTCCTTTGGATTTAATCCGCCAATATACACCAAGTAGTTCACCTGTTCAAAATATTACATTTTCATTTTTATTTGTAATAATTTGGCTTATTTTACATAACAGTCGTTAAAAAACAAAATATTTTTGCAGGTATTTCACAATTCAAATTATTTTTTGTAATAAAAACATTTAATATAAAATTAAAATTTAATCAAGCCGATATTTAAACTTTCAAAAAAACTTGTGATGTTAATGGAATATTACATGAAGGACATACAAATATTGTATACTTTTAAAGTTTCATGGTGGTAGTATAGACGGTGGATCTCGTTGGAGATGAGATATCAAAAATAAGTATATAAACTTATTATTTGATTTTATTTGCTCTGACCAGTGTCAGCGTAGTCAGCGCAGAACTCAATCGTTGGTGCCGGTGGTGGGGGAAGCCTCACGTTAAGCACCACCGATGAAGTTCTGCGCTGAATATGCTGACACTGGCTCTGACACAGGCTTGTTAGAAATTACGCACCTTTACCAGGACACGCTATATACAAGGATTGGTTTTTTTTACATACCAGCTTCATATACTCCTCCTCGTCGGCCATTTCGAATTCGTTGACTTCGGCGGGAGTAGTGTAAGGCAATCTTTCTGGTTTCACCGGCTCATGGGTCCGGCTGGTTTGCACCAACGCCTTATCCAATTTCTTATGGATTTTTCTATAAAGAGCACATTAAATATATTAAAATTGACATTTAGTTATTATATATTTTGAAAACTTACTGAATTTCCGAAAAAAGGGCGTCGATCCTTCCATGTATTGTTCTGTGAATATTAATTAATGCACATAAGTATATTTTTTGTATAAAATGTTATTGTTCAGTGTATACTTACTGAATTTCTGATTTAATATCAAATTGGACTGGTTGTACTACTGGAAGCAACGGGAGACGGCTCTCTTGCGGCCAGGCGTTGCAGACCTGCAAAGGAGATTTATCGTATGACCGATTTGAATTTCCCGCTATACATTGTGTATGTGGTGTAAGTGTAAGTGGTGTAAATGTTTCATATGTTGTTGAGTCCGTGTAATGTTGTTCATCAGATTGGTGAGGTGATCTATAATGGGTATTGTGTGCCTGTGTAATTTGTGATGTGTCATTGTTTTGTTACGGTCGCCCCCAAAAACCCCAGCTAGGGCAGGCGACGCGGCGTTCGCCCAGGACCTCAGCTAACCCCCCGGACCGACTCCAAGTCGGGACCCGTAAGGCTCGCCGTCGTCGCCGAACTAACAACAGGCGAAGCGGCAGGCGCGGGACAAGGCATTAGAACGGGCGCGCCACTCAAACGAGGAAAAGAAAAAGGAAAGTCAAAGTGGCACAGCCCACAAAACAATCAACCGACGCCGTGTCAACACAAACGAGAGGATGAGGCCTGTCCAAGACTCCAATCAAAGTGTTCCCTAATCTAAGTTATTGCTGCGACCGTGACCCTCCGTGTACCTCAGCTGCCTTTTAAAAGACATTTGTGTACCTATCGAGATCCCGTCATCGTTTACCCGCATGCATCCGTGCAAATATCTATTGTACTGACAGCGATAAGAGTATGGGCTTGTTTATCTTTAATTCTCTATAAGGGAGCCTGCGTGCTTCAAGATGCCCTCGCGAATTATCCGTGAAGAACATATTATTCTCGGCAATAAAACGGAAAGTTTTTATGGGCTTGTTTATTCCTTAAAACTTGTATAAAAGGGAGCCTGCGTTGCTCCACAAGTCAGTTCTTCCACAATTTTCGCCGTGCGTAAAGTCAGTTCTTCCACAATTTTCGCCGTGCGTAAAGTCAGTTCTTCCACAATTTTCACTGTGCGTGAAGTCAGTTCAGTTTTTCTACAGTTTTCGCTGCGCATAGAATCAGTCAGTTCTTCTACAATCTTTCACCGTGCGTCAAGTCTCTGCGTTCGTCGTTCGTACGTCTAGCTTATTCGGAACAGTTAAAAGTCGTTTCTCGAGCATCAACCTGTGAGGTACAGAGGTAACACAATTTACCACAATACCTGCTTGCATCACCGTATGCACATTTCTGTATTGTTAGCCTAAGGAAATATATATATATATTTATTATATATACTTGTGCCAAGACATCACTCTCCAATGGCTACGCACCTATCCTCGAAACAAGTATAAAAACCTCTTATTCTCAAAAGATAGAGCGAGTCGGGTGGAATTCCCTTTTTAAACTTGCTGCTCATTCTATCGTCATTGCAACGCGTTCGAGAGTCGACCACCACAGCATCGATTATTCTCGATTCTTCTACGAGCTTCAGCTCCTCACCTCCAACAGGCGGATCCACAGGAATACGACAGAAACCGGTGACCAAGGAGTCAGAAATTCCGTAAGAAGGGAATTCATCCAAATTCCCCACGGGACTCCACGCCGGGTCGTAACAGTTTATATCGTAAGTGTGGTCAGTGGTAGTTAAAATTTGGGGACGATGACGATCCCCTAAATGGGTGTGGCGGCGCTGTCCGCCCTCCAGTTCCAGCAGCGACCACTTCGCTGCCAGGCGCGGCGAGCGGCCGCATGGCCAGCAGCGCCTCTCTTGACGTAGCACCGGAACCTTGCGGTGCGGCGGGCTTCTTCGAACGCCGAACGTCGGGGGTCTTCACCGGGCAGCGGGCCTTGTGCCCCCGGTAGACCGGACCCAGATCAGACGCAGCTCAACACTCGACAAGAGTAGTCGCGCAACAACCACATATTGTACTGCATCGTACCTTCTACGCTTTTACTTAGTGACGCAATAAAGACATCTTAGTGTATTTCACCCGAGTTTATTTATCGTGGCGAGAGCCAATCACTCTCCCCATAACTGGTGACCCCGACGTGATCTTCCGGGTGAAGACGTTTTCCAACGTTGTTCATACACCGCGCCAACGTTGCGCATACATCGCGCCAACGTCGCGCATACATCGCGCCAACGTCGCGCATTCATCGTGCACGCGTCCTGAATATATCGTGCCCACGTTGCGCGTAGATCGCGTATACGTTACGCCGACGTCGCGTCAACGTCAGTGAAACGCAGCGATGCAGCGTTCTCCGCCAGCATCCACCGAGAGAAGCTCGCCGCCTCCGCGACAGGACCGCGAGCATTACGCCCAGACGCCTGCCGATCTACTCACGGGCATCGAAACAGCCTCGTTTCCGCCATGCGATGACCCGCTGGCGCTGCCTTTGCGCCCATCGCCTTTGCACTCTGCGCCACCACGGGTATCGCCGGACGTTGAAGCGGTACAGCATTGCCGCCTTCCGCCGTTCTGGAAAAGCGACCCGAGGTTATGGTTTTGCCACATCGAGGCCATGTTTCAAACGTATAGGATACGTTCCGGCAACGGCAGATATTATCTAGTGGTAAGCGCACTCGACCCGGACTCACTTCAGGAGGTGGCCGACATCCTCACATGCCCGCCGCCGGCCGAAAAATATCAGAGCCTGAAGGCTCAGATCCTGAGTCGCTTTACGGAGTCTGCCGACCGTCAGCTCCATAAAGCGCCCACAGAGCTGCAGTTGGGCGACAGGAAGCCAACGCAGCTTCTCCGCCAGATGAAGGCCCTCGTGGGCGAGCGCGCCTCAGAGGACGTGTTGCGCGTTCGATGGCTGGCGTTGCTGCTGCCCTACATCCAGCGTTGCCTCATCATATATCGGGCAACGTCTCTCGACGAGCTCGCCACGGTCGCGGACTCCCTCATGGAAGCAAGCCTCGGCCCGTCCATTATGGCAACCAGCGCCAGTCCATCCATCATGGCCGCTGGCCCGTCGACCGTGCGAGCTGCGTCGCCGTCCAGGCGCCCGTACTCCCTCGACGCAGCGGTGATGACGCTATCGCAGGACATGGCGGCCATGAGGCACTCGTTGGCGGAGCTGACTGCCGCCGTGAGAGCTCTCAGTTTCCGATCCACGACTCAGACGCCGCGCGTTTCCCGCATGCCGAGCCGTGAACGTGCACGCACACCGGCACGAGCTCGTGCCCCGTCTGAAATGGGGCTGTGTTATTATCACAGCAACTTCGGCGATGACGCCCGACGCTGCACGTCTTCGTGTACCCGCAGCACGGCCGCAGCTCACCTACCGGCGGAAAACTAGAGCGGCTGTCGCATATCGAGGCGACCAGCGACAGTCCCGGTAGCAATCCTCGCCTCACGAAGGAATACCGGCTACATCTACACGACAGGACGACCAATAGGCAGTTCCTCGTGGACTCCGGCTCCGTCATCTCCCTGGTACCGCTGAGTATGGTCGCGGGCAAGCCTGAAATGGCGGAGGCAAAATTATACGCCGCCAACGGCACGGTCATAAATACGTACGGTTCGCTGGTTCTGACCCTCAGCCTAAGCCTGCGTCGAGACTTTCGATGGGCGTTCGTCATCGCCGACGTCAAGACCGCCATCATCGGAGCCGACTTCCTGGTGCACTATGCGCTCCTGCTCGACCTCAAGGGGCGCCGCCTCATCGACCCACTCACGTCGCTCACGGCCGCAGGCCAGTTGCGCGAGGTCAGGGTCCATAGCGTCTCGACAGTAGGCCAGTCCAGCACCCCGGGCAGCCCTCAGGAGCGGGCCTGCGCAGCGCTGCTGCAAAGATATCCAGAGCTCACCAGACCGTACGCCACTCCGACAACGCATACTGCCAACCCAGTGGCCCACTACATCACCACTACTGGTGCACCGGTAGTCGAGCGACCTCGCCGCCTATCCGGAGAGAAACTCACCGTGGCAAAGAAGGACTTCGACCTCCTTCTGCACAATGGCGTTATCCGGCCATCCAGCAGCCAATGGGCCAGCCCGCTGCACATGGTGCCCAAGAAGCTCGGCGGTTGGCGCTCCACCGGAGACTACCGACGCCTCAATGCTCAAACTGTGCCGGACCGCTACCCTGTCCCTCACGGAGAGGACATCCTGCAAAGATTGCACGGTAGCACCATTTTTACAGCAATTGATCTGGTGAGGGCTTACCATCAGATCCCAGTCACAGACGCCGACGTTCCAAAGACGGCAGTAACCACCCCGTTTGGACTCTTCGAGTTCCTGGGGATGCCACCCGGGTTGCGAAATGCAGCGCAAACGTTCCAGCGCCATATGGACAGTCTCTTCCGTGGCTTGGACTTCGTCGGCTGCTACATCGATGACGTCATCGTGTTCTCAGCGTCGCTCGCAGAGCACATCAAACACCTCGACGTCGTGTTTGGCATCCTGCGCACCGCCAACCTAACCATGAACCCAGCCAAGTGTCAATTCGGTAAGGAAGAGGTTATGTTTTTAGGTTTCACCGTCAACCGACACGGCTACCAGCCGCCGACTGAGCGGGTTCATGCCATCGCCACTTACCCGAAGCCGGAGACAATCACGGACCTCCGCCGCTTCCTGGGGATGGTGAAGTATTACCGGCGCGCCATCCCTCACGCCGCGAGCACGCAGGCCCCACTTACCGAGTTCCTGAAGGGAGCAAAGAAGCGCGACATGCGCAAAGTGCCGTGGACTCCTACCGCTGAAGCCGCCCTGGAAGCGTGCAAAGGTAGTGTCGTCCAGGCAACAAGAGCCACCTTCCTGTCACAGACGGCGCCTCTGTCTCTGTCGACAGACGCCTCCGACACCGCTGTGGGCGCTGCCCTGGAACAATTTGAAGACGGGGTTTGGAGGCCACTCGGGTTCTTCTCTCGCAAGCTCGATCCACGAGAGACTCGGTATAGTACCTACGACCGTGAGCTCCTGGCCATCTACGCGGCAGTGCGCTTCTTTCGGCACATCCTGGAGGGTCGTCAGTTTGTCATCCGCACTGACCACCGTCCACTCGTACATGCTTTCTCACAACGGGCAGAGAAAGCCTCACCTCGCCAGCTTCGACAGCTGGACCTGATCTCCCAGTTCACAACGGAGATCCTATACACAAAAGGGGAGGACAACATAGTGGCAGATGCACTCTCACGCATTCAGACCATTGCCATGCCTACCATTCTTGACTCCGAGGCAATCCGTGTGGCACAGGAGCAAGACAGCGAAATGGCCGGTGTAAGGGAGCGCAGTTCCCTCACTCTCCAGCACCTCAAGGTTGAGGGCCACCTCATCCTGTGCGACACCTCTAGCGGTTGGGTGAGACCTTACCTACCACAGAGCTTGCGACGGCAAGCCTTCGACACTGTGCATGGCCTCTCACATCCAAGCGGCCGTACCACGTCCACCCAGCTGAAAGAGAAATTTGTTTGGCCTGGTATAAGGAGAGACGCATTGCGCTGGGCGCGCGAATGCATTCCTTGCCAGCGTGCCAAAATCCACCGGCACAGTCGTTCCGCGCCTGCACACATTGGCGTTCCCGACAGCCGGTTCAACCACATACACCTTGACCTCATCGAGCTGCCAAAGGTGGGCGAACTCAGGTACTGTCTGACAATAATTGACCGGTTCAGCAGGTGGCCCACGGCGATTCCACTGGCCAACATGCAGGCGGACACAGTCGCCGGTGCATTTTACACGCAGTGGGTATGCCAGTTCGGCACCCCACTCACCATCACTACAGACCAGGGCGCGCAGTTTGAGTCAGCACTATTCACTGCCCTGTCATCCATGATCGGCACTCGCAGGATCCGCACAACACCGTACCACCCTCAATCAAATGGTATGATCGAGCGGTGACACCGTTCCCTGAAGGCTGCTCTGATGTGCCACCCACACACGCCGTGGCCTGAGCTGCTGCCTACCGTACTCCTTGGACTCAGGACCGCCTTCAAGGAGGACCTCAACGCCTCTTCAGCCGAAATGCTCTTCGGCACCCAGCTCCGCATACCTGGGGAGTTTTTTGTTACAGAGGACATGCCGGCGGACCCTCAGATATTTGTGGAAAAGTACCGAGAGCATATCAGAGCGGTACGACCTGTGCCCTCGGCTCATCACTACAAGCCTAGGCTTTTCCACCATAAGGACTTACTCACCAGCTCGCACGTGTTCAGGAGGGTCGACTCCGTCAAAAAGCCGCTGGAGCATCCGTACACCGGCCCACACGAGGTCGTAAAGCGCCTTGACGAGCGCACCTACGTTATCCGCGTCAAGGGCGAAGAGAGGACGGTTTCCGCCGACACCCTGAAGCCAGCCTTTATCGCGAGATTGGATCCTCCACAACAGGATGCCGCAAACCGCGATGTATCTCCCGCACCCACACGCGCTCCCAAAACATACGCCAGCGTAACCGCCAAAAAACGAGTTTCCTTTTCGTTCCCTTCTCCTCCATAGAGCAGGGCACTGGGGGGGGAGTGACTGTGGCGGCGCTGTCCGCCCTCCAGTTCCAGCAGCGACCACTTCGCTGCCAGGCGCGGCGAGCGGCCACATGGCCAGCAGCGCCTCTCTTGACGTAGCACCGGAACCTTGCGGTGCGGCGGGCTTCTTCGAACGCCGAGCGTCGGGGGTCTTCACCGGGCAGCGGGCCTTGTGCCCCCGGTAGACCGGACCCAGATCAGACGCAGCTCAACACTCGACAAGAGTAGTCGCGCAACAACCACATATTGTACTGCATCGTACCTTCTACGCTTTTACTTAGTGACGCAATAAAGACATCTTAGTGTATTTCACCCGAGTTTATTTATCGTGGCGAGAGCCAATCACTCTCCCCGTATGGGCCCTCAATGTGGCGACATCTTCTTCCAAGGCTTCTTCCCACGGCTCCTCCGTTGTCATCCTTCTTTTAGTAGTCGTCATGTCTTCGGAAGAGGTGGTTTGGTACCGTCGGGGCTTCGAAACGGTCCTCTTGGCACGGCCTCGTTCCATGTCCATTTGGTGATCTAAACATATAATAATAATAATGTTTAGTGGAATAATAACTTAATTAGATTCAAGTGTATTCTCATTCATATATCGTCGGGCGTAACTATACTGTTTCGTGTTTGTTATTATTGTTTGATCTTGTCGTATCATTGGGCAATTCGAGGTCCCAAAAATGCGCACGTCTTTAGACTAGTGTATGAGAACTCGATTCGCAAGGACACGTAAACCGACATCACGAGCAACGGAATAACCAAAATGTTAACGTATTCAGCGTCACATAACTGTCATGGTCATGAAATATTTGATGTATATTACAAACATAATTTTATACCAACCAGGATTTTGGTAAGAACTGCTTATTTTCTTACTTTCTTACATGTGCTTTCTGTTGCACCACTGACACTTTATATATTACACAGAATGTATAATAGCAGCAACAACAAACACGCCATTTACTGGCTCATGTTTGTCACTGCTGCTATTATTTATCATTGAACCCTCCCAACAAGGCATTCTATAACATTTTGCATGTAATTCATTGACTTTGACACAACAAAGCTCATTACTCAGTGAGGAGCATTTAAATATTAATGCATCTTTGGATGGCATGCCAGCATCGTAAAATGACTCTACGTTATAAAACTTTTTCATTACCAGGTAACATATATTATTGTCCATTAAAATATTAACCACAAGACAAATTGATCCATCATATAAAATACAACAATTATTTCGAAGATCTAAACTCAGCAAAATTCCATTGTACACAACTCTACGATATTGGCGGCTGTTGGGATTAGCATGAATGGGCAAAGGACCTCCATCATATGATCCTTCTACTTGTGCAGCACAATTGGTACGTTTATCATTAAAAGAGTTATGGTGCAAATTTATTGTTGATAATTCTATTTCAGCCATTCGATTACCAAACTGTTGAAGTGGAAAACTTGGTTTTCGGCAATATTTTCTGAAAACCGACATATTATTTTCATAAGGAAATGCAGAAAATGAATCAAGAGGACCTAACTCTCGAACATCATTTGTAAGATGAAGAAGACCGTGCACATTGTATGAAATGAATGATGGACCATAAATATTTTCACATCGAGTGACAAACTTTTTTAAAGCTAGTTCCGCAAAGTTTAAATATTGTTTTGACAGTGAAGTGGAAACTAATACTCTTATAGCGGTGTGCAAAAACAAAAAGTGAGTAAACACTTGTGGATTTAGCACACCAAAAGTTGCAACAGGACCTGTATACAATAGAAATTGGCGCAGTTCAGTAGCTTTATATTTACCAAATGTAAGGATGGATCTAGGACATCTTGCAAATTCTGATGGACAATATTTACTAATGGTCTCTAATCTTTCAGAGATAGTTGTAATGGATATTGCTGATAACTTTGAATAACGAGAATATTTACCAGAGACCCAGGCAGATAAAAGTTTTTTCATAACTCCTAAGTATACAAGATGCATGTATTCAAAAGGGACTTGTGACACCATACCAAAATTTAACCTTGATAAAGGAGTTCTGCCATCTTTATGGTGATCTTCATCCGTACACATTACATATTCTTCATCTGTTCGAGGAGGATAATCAGTACCGCAAAAAGAATATCTACCTTCGCATCGTATACCAGAAATTTTACATTTTGAGCACGGATCTTCTGCTGTATGACCTTTATGATTTAAGATAAAAGCTCTAGCAGGTGCATCAGCTATAAAACATCTCGTATGAATGGATATTTTATTTCCACGAAAAAGAATGCCACCCTTCGTTATTATACTATTGATATCGTTAACAAATTTTTGAAAAAATAAATTTGGATCATGTGGCTTTGGAGGGCCACTATATACACCTACTATTATTGGCTTTGAATAACATTTAACATTTGCAAGGCGGCATTGTATTGGCTAGATATGAATGTGTCCTGATCTATCTAAAGCACATCCGTCTGTGCTAAAACCTATTTCTAATCTATGCGGTATAGATGCTGGAGGTAGACACGATAGTATTTTAACAATTTTGTCCTCAAGAGAAAAATGAATATAGTTTCCTGGATCCATAATGGATATGCAAAAAGGTTTTCGTGGAGTTTTTAAAATCGTTCTAGCATCCTTCGGTAATGATGAAAAACATGTGTGTGTACGAAGAACCGATAAAATGCTATTACATTGAAAATGAGTTCAATTATTGTTAGCAAAACACGAGGCCAAACGATCTTGGAAAGTTTCGTCAAATGAATTATTGGAAGATGATGAGGAAGTACAACCATCTTTCTCATCATAACTATTGGCATTATTAATCTGAACATCTACGTTTGCAATATCGTGCATGAAAGAATCCTCGCATGTTTCAAAGTTATCAGCAATTTGCACAGAAGAAGAACAAGCACTATTTATCGGTTCGGGTGTTACTGATGACCTTTGCAATGATCTTATACGCGCAAATCTATTTCTAACATCGGATGTAATGCGCCTTCGTTGTCTCGCAGACAATTGACGAAAATTTTTACGCGAAATAGAGGATTTTAATCCCTTCATTATTATTTTTACCTTAAAAATCGTATATACGCCCCAAAAATATCCTGAGAACGCCGTTGCAAGGTTTTCAATTCAATTCACCGTCCAGGGCTGAAAGGGGCGTGGTGGCCACTCTGCGGTTGCGATGAGAAAGAACTTCCAGAAACGTTCTCAAAAGCAGGGACGCTGGCGAACAGTAGCCGATCGGGAAGATTTACACCGATATGCAACACTAATTAATAAAAGATATTCACCTGTCGAACAGTAACCGATCGGAAAGACTCATACCGACATGCAACACACTTAATCAATAAACGATATTGACCTTGGCAACAAGAACGAGAAGCTGATTTTGCGGGCTTCTATATACATACCTCTGCTCGTTCTGTGTGTAGTACCCGTATACATTACTGTAGTAATATACAGTTAGGAAACAGTCCAATGTTTAATGTGTGACTTATTTAGCGATCCTCCCTCATTACGCTCGTAATTATTTGTGTATTTCTTAGGCGAAGCGCGCACTTGCGATTTTGTGTCGTGCTATTATATTTAGTCGCAGAAATAAAACTCGCACATTGCAGTTTCAATGGGAATCGCTGCGATTACACTGTCCAACAAGTTTTGACTTTTTTTATACTTCGTAATATCTGTTAAGTGATTCTTATAGATTTCGATGCTCTAAAACCGAATCTGAACCCCGTTCCTTTCCATCAACCTCAGTTTTTGAAAAAATGAATTTTGAAAAAAAAAAACCTTTTTTCAACATTGAACAACAATTCTGTTGAAACTATAAAAGATAGACAGATTCTATTAGGCACCAAAAATTCAGCAGACAATTCTGCATAAATTGGTATGAATCGTTTTTGCAATATCAATTTACAAAGCTGTTTAAATAATAGTTGAATTGAGCAAGACACGTTTTGCGCGCCTATTTTGGGAAACAATTTTCAAATTTTTGAAAAAATGGTGGTTCTAGCGTGAATTCCAATTGCACTGAGGGACAGAGCAGACAGTTTTCTATGCAGATCCATCATCAGATTTTGCAAAATACTTTTTGGCTTCCCACAGCAAAATGAAATAATCGTGCCTGTCACGCGATGAGCGCAGAGGTTCTCGACGTGTGTTTGAGCGCTTGGTCGCTCGGGCTACTCTGCAAGAGAGCGCGGTCAATACGGTAATGTCGGAGAACCCCTGCGGTCGTTGCGTGACACGCACAACTATTACATTTCCCTGTGCGAAGCCAAAACGTATTTCGCAAAATCTGATGATGGATCTGCATAGAAAAATGCTTGCTCTATCCCTCAGTGCAATTGGAATTCAGGCTAGACCCACCATTTTTACAATAATTTGAAAAAAGTTTCTCAAAATAGGCGCGCAAAACGTGTCTTGACCAATTCAACTATTATTTAAACAGCTTTGTAAATTGATATTGCAAAAACGATTCATACCAATGTATGCAGAAATGTCTGCTGAATTTTTTGCTTATAATAGAATCTGTCTATCTTTTATAGTTGTTGCGACGCGATCATTATTTCATTAGTTTGTATCGCATTTTCGCGTCACACACATGAAGGGGCAGAACGCTGTTGCCATGCGCTTCTCTGAGTCAATGGCATTATTAGCGCAATACGTTAAAGAATCATATGCTCTATGGAAAAACAAGCACCTGCTTTCAGACGCTCTTCTTGGGAATGCGTCTGTTTTCGTCGGCAAGACTGTCTCCACCGCACGCTCGAATCTTACACAGCCAACACACTCACACGATCCCATTTTTTACCAATACCATTATTCGTGTACCAATATCTGTTTGCGTCGGTGAGAGAAGCTTCTCTCGTATCCAACCGACGCAAACAGATATTGTACACCTGATAAAATAAACTATCTAAAAACCTAAACGAAATCTGAACGAGAACGAGATATTTAAGTAGACGTGGTTCATCCACACTCATTGAGTTCGTAACAATAATAGTTTCAACAGAATTGTTGTTCAAATAAGTTGAAAAAAAGTTGTTTCTTTCAAAATTCATTTTTTGAAAACTGAGGGTGATGAAAAGGAACGGGTTTTAGATTCGGTTTTAGAGCATCAAAATCTATAAGAATCAACTAACAGATATTACGAAGTAAAATACGTGTTAGACAGTGTTATTTAACTGCAGTAGGTCTCGACTTTAGGAAAATTTATTTAAGTGCCCCAAGCCCCAATAGCCAACATTTACCAATGAGTTTACTATGTTTTTAACATCGAGATGATGAGATTCCTATGACGTGTTATTATTTTTAAGCAAAATTACCGTTTCAGATTGAATGCTATATACACAGAAGTTTTAACTTTATAATATAATCAACATTTAGCGAAGTGTTGTAAATGCTGGTTTTAGGAGCTAGTTCGCAGATCTTCCGCGTAGGATTCAGGATTAGGCGAATAATCAGAGGCAACGGTTTCAAATACGGATAGTGCATATATTAAAAACAACACATTATTTATACGACTTGTACGATTCTATAATCTCAATTTCACACGACAATCTCTCTCTCTCTCTCTCCCCCCCTCGCTTCCTCCTTCGATTTAATTATCAATTGTTTGGGTGCACAGACGCACATATACATACACACATATCCCGCATACGTCGCAGTCTAGAATACCCGGTTAGAAATATCCCACAATATTAATTTATATAATTCAAATTTTGTATATTCGATTTGTTCATTCCTTCCACGTTGCCATCATGCCGCACACGGCAAGGTTTGCTCTAATCTTGTCGCAAATTTGCCATCATGCCGTGCACGGCAAGGTTTACTCTGTTCTTGCCATAAAGTTGTTATCTTAACGTGTATGACAAATTTTGCTCTCTGTTATTTGCATGAACTTTGTACATTGTCGTTCTAAGGCAAATATTGTTCTGTTCTTTACGCAAATTTACTATCTTAACCATTCAGGCATGATATGCTCAATTTCGATAACAACTTGCCTTTATACCGTGCATGAACCGATTTGCTGTCATATTCACATAAAGTTTCTGCTGCATGGTGAATAGCATTATTTAATGCTCTTCCTTTGCGAAAAATTTACGGACAAGCCTTTTTCTGTTATTTACAGCATCATATGATTGCAAAGGCTTGCCGCAAAATTGCTCAAAACTTTTAATCAACATAAAGTGCAACAGGCACTTGCCATACAATTGCTGTTAAAATTGAAGCAAACCTTTTTCGCAAACCTTTGCCATAACGTGATTAAGTAACGCTTGGTTATCTGGGTAGTTTCTCTTTTCTTTTATTTATTCATTCTCTGAGCCACCATCTCCTGCGAGCCATAGGGCGGGGAGCATTTAGTTTTTTAATTCAAAGTATAGAATAAGTAGTTAGGTTTTAATCTGTTTCCTGGTGCCGTTTTAATTTATTTTCATTTTAATTTTTATACTTCCGCGTAATTTATTCCGTTTAGTCGTAAGTTTTAACCGCGTCCGGGCCATTTACACCCCTATATTTTATTTTTACTTCTTTTATTTTTGCTGCTATTTTTAGCGTTTTATTTATTTTTACTATCCTTGTTTATTTTAACTTAGTGTCTGTTATCTCGTGATTAATTTATTTGTTCCGGTCCCCTAAAATATTCGTGTCCGTGTTTATCTCTGTGTATTAGCTTAAATTTTATTCTGTGTACTAGGATATAGGTTTTGACTTGATTGCTTGTTCATTGGTTAGTTTAATTTAAATTCGCGTACGTCCGACAATGGCTCAGTCGCAACGGGCCTCCCAAGAGGCGCCACTAGTAGTTGAAATTGTATTCCCCCACACCTCCGACCACTTCCCCTGCCCCGCCTGCTACACGGGCACTAAGATTGGGGGCAGGGCGCTGGCGCGGTACGACCGCCACGCGGACCTCGCGAAACACCTACGAATACATCACCCCGGCCATATAATTACTTATAACTGCGGAGAGTGCGCCTTCACCGGCTCGGGGTTTTACCCCCTGAAAGTGGTGAAGGCGCACCATGCCAAAATTCACTCCGCGGGCCCCACAACATCGGGGCCAACGGCCGGGGTGAACGGTTCGCGTGGCGCGAGTACCAGGGGGGCCCGAACTGCGGGTGCGACTGCGGCCACCCGGGGGAGACTCGCGCAAACGACCCCAGCGACGACGATAACGGCGGCGGCCGTCCCGGTGACAGCAACAAGGGAGTCGCTGCCACTACTACCACCATCAACGAAAGCGGCGACAATCCCGCCCTTGCCACGGCCCAACAGGGCCGCCCTGGCAACCACAACGGCAGCAGCATCAACAACAACAGCGGCACCCGCTACCGTGGCGCCCGCCACAGCGAGACCGAGTGCCGGGCCTAGCACCGCGAGAAGAAGTGATCCACCGGCGGCGGGGAGAAAGTCAAAGTCTCCCCGCCAGGCCCCGCGGCCCATCCAATCGGGGCCCAACATAAGGGCTCAACGAGCATCGAGCGTGCCGGTGGATGTCCGGCCGACCACCAGCCGGACGACAACAGCGAGGAGGACTGCGGTGTCGAAGCCCGGCACAGCAACATCAAGAAGGACCCCGGCTAGCATAACCTCCTCAAACAGCATCACTCAGTCCTCGCAGCCGGGGTCCAGGACGAGGATGGCGGCAAACTCCACCTACGCCGCCGTCACCGCGGGCGTCACGATGACGTCACAGGCGATGGGGGATGCCACGGCGGCACGCAGAGGGCTGCGGCCGGCATCGAGGGCGTCCTCAACTCCACCAGAGGACATCAATAGCCGCCGCAGCCCTCCTCCGAGGGACTGTCGGGGCCCCACCCTCCCATTGCTAAACATCTCGGAGGAGCCGAGGGTCCCGACCTGCGGACTGCCTGGCTCCCCGACTATGCCTGTGACGTTAACGACGACCACAGTAACCACCACCGCATCGGGAGGAATGATAATGTCCTCCCGTATCCAGGGGGGAGGAGCAAGGGCGAGCTACTCACCATCTATGCTGCCAACCCTCCCCCCCATAGTGGTCGTCGAAGTAGCGGGGCCATCCGGACCATCCAGGGCGGCCCCATCACCAGGGCATCCACCATCACTGCCAATGCCGCTGCCACCACCACCACTATCATCACCGGAAAGCAGCGGCGAGCCGTGGCAGGGGCGCAGAAGACGGAGGGCCCGCATCTCCAGCAGCAGCAGCGGGCCAGAGTCACCGGGCGAGTCGTCGCCGCCCACGGGAAATGCGCCGCGGCCTTTAACAATAAAATCTTTCGATAGGAGCCGCGGCAACGTCGCAACGCTGACCTCCCGACGTAGCGCCGGGGCCGATCTGGGGGCGTCCCTAGAGCACGCCCAAAATTCACAAAATAACAATAGATACTCCATTTTAATGTTGGACGGTGCTGCCAACAATAGTAATAGCAACAATAATAACATAAATAGTTTTTTCTTCTTCGCCTCACATTCTCGGAGCACCCGAGGCGTGCTCGACTGCGGAGCGGCGTCGTCGGAGCGCGAATTTAAGGGTGGGTGGGTCAAATCACTCGTTTGCTTCTTTTAGGGGTGGGCGCGAGGGTCGGCGGGACTCAAGGCGGAGCAGATCCGGATCCGGTGCAGGAGGTGGGACGCCGGTCCCCGCGGGGCGGGCGGCTGCCCCTGCGAGCGTCAGTAGTAACGAGTCGTTCGCCATTCCCCGCCGTGCGCCGGCCCCGGTGCGGCGGCCCCCGACGGCTTCCGGTCAGGTCCCCCGTCCGCGGAGTACTGCTCAGCCTACCGCTGGCAGTACCCTGCCGGACGAAAGGGAGTGCCTGATCGGAATGGCGGAAGGGGTCGTTTGCTTAGAGGAATTGGAGGATGCCGCCACTCTTGTGACGGCATTCTTCAAGGAATCCACGGGGACGACGCGCGGCGGAGTGAGCGGCGGAAGGCCGGGCCGTGGTGGGGGGCGCGGGGGTCAGAGACCCGGGCCTACCGGGCGTGGTTTGGGGGGTCCCCGCGATCGCCAGCAGCAACAACAACCGCTGCAGCAAAATGATCAGCCGTGGCGGGCCCTTTCAGGAGGAAGAGACCGGGTGAGGGAGGCAACCAAGATCCAGCGCCTATTCCGAGCTAACCGGCGGCGCGCGATCCAAGAGGTGCTCCAGGGCCCCTCCCAGCACTGTCAAGTGCCTCGGGAGCGGGTCATGAGGCATTTCGAGGAAATGTACGCGCCGTCGGCGCCACTCGGATGGCGGCCTCCCCCACCTCTTCACGGAGCTCCAGACGAGGTGAGCACCGAGAGCCTGGTTCGGCCTTTTGAAGCGAGTGAGGTAGACCGGCGGATCCGGCGGACGTCAAACTCCGCGCCTGGACCCGACAGCCTAACTTACAAGGACCTTCAGAAGGCTGACCCGGATTGTCGGCTGCTCACTGCATTATTTAATGCTTGTCGCCGTCTGGAGTCGGTCCCGGAGTCTGGAAGACGTCCAATACGGTGTTAATTCACAAAAAAGGCGACCGCGATGACCTCTCGAACTGGCGTCCGCTGGCCTTAGGGGACACGACACCCAAACTCTTCGCTGCGGTCCTGGCTGACCGTCTGCTCGGGTGGGCGACATTTAATAAAAGAATTAGTCCATCACAAAAGGGCTTCCTGCCGTGCGAGGGGTGTTACGAGCACAACTTCGTACTGCAGGAGGTCCTTAACGACGCTCGTAGGGGGGGCCGTCAGGTGGTGGTGGCGTGGTTGGATCTTACCAACGCGTTTGGTTCGGTCCCCCACGCTTCCATCTACCGTGCCTTGGCGGAGGCCGGAGTTCCCCTCGCTCTCCAGAATATCGTGGAGAGCATGTATGACGGCTGCACCACCCGGGTTCGCACTGCTGAGGGTTTCACCGACCCAATTATAATTTCTTCGGGGGTAAAACAAGGGTGTCCGATGAGCCCTGTGGTGTTTAACCTTGCTGAGGAGCCAATCCTTCGGGCTGCGGCATCCAGTGAGGCGGGTTATACGCTGCATGGCCATCGGCACAATATTTTAGCATATGCCGACGACCTCGCTCTGATCGCGGACTCCATCGAGGGAATGAGTGAGTTATTAAAAAGGGTGGAGGCTGCGGCGGGTGGGATCGGGCTCCGGTTTAACCCTGCGAAGTGTGCGACCCTGCATCAGGTTGGCAGGGGCACTCGCAGGGTGGCTCCCACCCGCTTCACCCTTCAGGGTATAGAAATAAGGTCCCTGGCAGCAGGCGAGCCTTATGAGCAGCTCGGCGTGCCCACCGGCTTCCAAGTCAAGCAAACCCCTCTTTTAACGATCGAAGAGCTTCTCCACGATCTCCACGCCATTGACGCCTCGCTCCTCGCCCCTTGGCAGAAGGCCGGGTCGGTGGCATCATTTTTGTTGCCCCGCCTCGACTTCTTGCTGAGGGGAGCCCACGTGGAGAAGGGTCCCCTAAAGGCGGCCGACCTAGTCATTCGCAAAATGGCGAAGTCCTGGCTGCATCTGCCGCAGCGAGCCAGTGCGGAGGTAGTCTACCTCCCCCCCACCCGGGGGGGCTGTGGACTGCTTCCGCTTGCGGACATGGTCGACGTCCTCACGATCTCGCACGCCTACCGACTTTTGACGGTGGATGACGAGGTTGTGCGGACGTTGGCCTGGACATCGCTGCGTGCGGCTGTAGCCAGGAAGGTCGGCCGCACCGTAACGAATCATGACATCGCGAACTACCTCTCCGGTTCGCTGGAGGGGGAGTTCGCACGCGACGGGGGGGACGTTTCTTCATTGTGGTCGAGGACGAGAAACGCGGGCCGGAGATCGGCGGAGAAGCTCGGACTGAAATGGAAATATTCCGAGGCAAGGGGGGAGCTGGTGGTCACGATGAGGGGCTCTTCGGAGAGGGAGACGACGGTTGGTCCTGACGCACGCGGTCAGATTATCCGCCGTCTGCGGCAGGCGGTGGCCGAATTTTACCACCTACGACTTCAGAGAAAGCCGGACCAGGGGAAGGTATTTCGGGTGTCGTCACGCACGGGAGTGTCAAACCACTTCCTCCGTGGCGGCAACTTCACCCGCTTCGCTGATTGGCGCTTCGTCCACCGCGCTCGCCTAGATGTCCTCCCCCCTAACGGGGCGTGGCGCTGGGGAGACGGTGACAAGCGTTGCCGGCTTTGCGGGGAGGGCCTGGAATCCCGTCCCCACGTCCTGTGCCACTGCCGGCCGCATTCGGTGGCCTGGCAGCTGCGTCACGACGCCTTCGTCAACCGGATCGCTAAGGCTTGCCGACTCCCGGGGACCCTTAGAGTCAATAGGCGAGTCGAGGGGATCGAGGGCGATCTGGGGGCTCTCAGACCTGACATTGTGGTAAGGCATGAGCCCTCAAAGAGCATCGTCATCGCCGTGAATGTTGCGTGGCCTGGCTGGACTTGACCAACGCCTTCGGGTCGATACCGCACCACACCATCCTTGCTGCGTTGCGGTGGGCTGGGCTCGATGAGGAGGCAGTCGGCACCATCTCCCGGCTGTATGAGGGGGGCTCCACCTCCATCAGGAGCTCCAATGGTTGGACCCGAGACATCAACCTCGAGGCTGGAGTCAAGCAGGGCTGCCCTCTCAGCCTCATAATCTTCAACCTCGCCATGGAGCCGGTCCTTCGCGCGGTGTCCGGTCAGGGGCTGGGATACACCCTTCATGGGACGCCGGTGGACTCCTTGGCCTATGCGGATGATCTGGCGCTGGTGGCCCGATCTCCGGAACAGCTGCGGACGCTGTTGGACGTCGCCGGGCGGGTGGCTGACTGGGCTGGCCTCAGGTTCAACTCCCGGAAGTGTGCCACGCTGCACGTCGACGGGAGAGGGCGGAAGGCTGTTCCATCTCGGTTCGAGATCCAGGGGGAACTGATGGCCGCTATGAGTGAGGGGGACATCTACGAACACCTGGGTGTTCCGACGGGTTTTCACCTGGCGCGCTCGGCGGGGGACTGCGTGGCCAAGATGCGGGAGGACATCGGGAGGGTGGATGGGTCGCTGCTTGCCCCGTGGCAGAAGTTCGACGCCGTGAACACCTTTATCCTTCCGTCCCTCTCGTTCCACCTTACCAACGGATCGGTCCAGAAGAAGCAGCTGGAGCTACTGGACAGGGAGCTGAGGTCTGCAGGGAAGAGATGGCTTAACCTTTTTTTTTTTTTTTTTTTTGTTGTCGAGGAGGAAATCTTTCAAAGACACCCCGCGGCCGAACGAGGGGGACGCGAGGTAGTGCCGGATTTCCACCGGCTAAAACCTCCCCGATGCCACGTCCCTGCTCGAGAGTGGGTGCGTTACGGGAATTTCGCGCACGAATTACGTCCGCGACGCACCCGAGGATGGCGTGAAGCGCCCAATACCTTGTAGGCCGCGAAGCGGCCTCCGGAACGGCTAGGTTAGAAACTCGGCGCCGCGAAGCGGCGCCGAGCTCCACATCGAACTAATTGCCAAATGACTCTACAGTTCACAATTGAGTGACGATCACTCGTTTCAATTTAGATATCTACCCTACTACTCGCGTAGATAGGACCGCTCGGCCAGGCACCTGCCGAACGGCCAAAACTCCCGAGGGCGCTCAGAGGGAGCGCCCTGGCTCGACGCGCGCGAGGAGCCCTATGAAACTACCCGGCCGACGGCGGGTACGAGTCCGAAACCGTCGGCCACCGGTGATACGGCGACCGCAGGGAGGGCAGCCCCCGGCGGTCGTCCACGCGGTTATCCTCCGTCCCCTCGCACGGCGGGACGGAGGAAGGGAGGCGGAAGAGTCCTCGAACGCCGCACGCGGAGCGAGTCGGGATCGCGTTCCCGCCCTCGCTCGGCAGCCTCCTTCTCGGACATGACGCCCTCGCAGAAGGAGGCGAACGCACTCCAGGACCGGTCGCTCCGGAGCATCTCGGGGAGAATGCACCGAAGAGAGAGGTCCTGGCCGCAAACGCTACGAAGGACACGGCGTTCCCGTGCCCACGCTGGACACTCCTCGACGATGTGCGCCGCCGTATCCCTACCCTCCCCGCAGTGATGGCACTGCTCGGACAGTTCCCTCCCTAGGCGACACAGGTACACCCCGAAACATCCGTGTCCGGTGAGCACCTGCGTCATCCTGAAACTAAGCGCGCCCCGCGATCCGCTGACCCAATCTTCGAAGATGGGGAGCAGCGCCTCGACGAGCGTCCGGCTCTTACCGTTGGGGAGATCCGTCAGCCGATCGCGCCATATGCCGATCGACCTTCTTCTCCCCTCACTGCGCTCGACACCGATGGTGTTCGCCGCAACCACCGGGTCGATTCGTCGCACTCGCAGCTCGACTCATCGCCGATGAGTCGCTGCGAGTTCGCGCGCCATAAGATCTATGGGCACGATGCCCGCGAGAGTCCTCGCCGCCTCCAAGGAGACGGTTCGGTATCCCCTTATCACCCTCAGAGCCATCGGGCGCTGGAGGGAGTCCAGCGCCCTCCAGGTGGGGGCTGATAATCTATCCGCCCATATCGGTGAGCCGTACATCACCATAGCGTGCACGACCCCCAAATACAGGCGGCGAGCACGGGCCCCGGGGCCCCCTAGATTCGGCAGCAGCCGCGCGAGTGCCGCCGCCGCGCCTTCCACCCGTCGTATCAGCTTTTTGATGTGACGATCAAATTTCCACGTCTGATCAAGGAGGAGTCCCAGATAGCGGAACCCCTCGCCCACGGGGGTTAACTCCCCATTGTCGCAGAGTCCGATGCCCGCGACCGCCGGGACGCCCCGACCATGGAGCCTGCGGTAAAACCACATGGCCTCCGTCTTGGCCGGAGCGACGCAAAGGCCGAGAGCACGGATGCGATCGAGAACAGAGGCCAGCGCCTGGCCGGCCAGCTCGATGGCCCTCTCGCAGGAGTCCCCCCCGGCGAGGACGAGCGTGTCGTCCGCGTAGCAGACGACACTTACTCCTGGAGGCCGAGGGACCCTCAGAACCCAGTCATAAGTCAGGTTCCACAAGAGTGGACCCAACACCGAGCCCTGCGGTACCCCGCGCGTAACCCGCCGCGTTTGGACGCCGCCGTCCTTTACGGTAAACGTTACCGTTCTGTCCCGCAGGTAGTCCCGGACGACGGCCTGGAGATACGGCGGAAGGCCGTAATGCTCCAACGCATCCCGAATCGCCCCCCAGGGGAGAGTGTTGAATGCATTGACGATGTCGAGGCTCACCGCCAACACCACTCCACCCCCGGTAGTCACGCCCGTCGTGAAGCCGCGCACGCGCTCCAACGCGTCGATCGTCGAGCGCCCGCAACGAAATCCGAACTGGTCGTCATCCAGGTTCGGTCCCACCCCGGACAGATGCGCATTAATCCTACCGGCGAGCAAGGTCTCGAAGAGTTTGCCCGCCTCGTCCAGAAGGCATATGGGGCGGTAAGCGGAAGGGGAGTCCGCCAGCCGCCCCACTTTGGGGACCAGAACCAAGTTCGCCGCCTTCCACGGAGCGGGGAATATTCCTCTTCGGAGGCAAGCGTCGAATATCTTCGTCAGCCTCGGGTGAAACGTCTTGAGGGCCGGCGCGAGCACCCTACCGGGTACACCGTCGGGCCCCGGCGCGGCGGTCTTGGCGCGCATCCTGTTCACCGCGAGACTGATCTCGTCTCCCGCGACGCGAAGTTCCTCGTCCCATTCTGGGGAGTCGCGCGGGGCAGGTCGCGGCTCCTCTCCATCCTCGTCCGGAGGGAAGAGCGCGTCCAACACCTGCTTCAGGAACTCCGGCTCGAGTCTGCTCGTAACCGGAGGTCCCCCGTCACGCAGCTTGCGCAGCACGATCTTGTACGGGCGGCCCCATGGATCCAGTTCGACTGTCTCCACGAGTTCCGCCCACGCTCTGCTCTTCGCGCTGCGTATCGCGCTTTGGAGAGCCCGACGAGCGCAGGAGTACGCGTCATACAGAGCGCGCTCCTCCTGCGGCGTCCCTCGTTGTCGTCGGCGACGGAAGCGGAGCAACCGGCGTCGCCCGGAGACGCAGGCGCTACGTTGCGCCGCGATCTCCGCGGACCACCAGTACACTTCCCGCTTCCCGCTGGGCTTCGTCTTGGCTCGGGGCATGGAGGCATCGCAGATTCTCGTCATCGTGCGCCGAAAGCGCACAGCCGAGTCATCCGGATGCTCCTCCTCCTCCTCTTCCCGCGAAGCGGGCGGCGGCGGTTGCGCCCAATCCTCCATGATGACGGCTGTGGTCAGCGCGTCCTCGTCCAGCCCTCGGAGGACCCACCTACGGGCCCGGACCCCGCGCTCGCGCTGGGGGGGTCCAGCAGGGCGCCCCCCCCCCCACGCTGAGCTCGATGACGATATAGAGGTGGTCGGAGAGAGTCTCGATATCCTCCGCTACCGACCACCCCCGCACCGAACGCGCGGCGGAAGGCGTCGCCCACGATACGTCAACGATCGAGCCGCCGTTCCACCGCACGCAGGTGCATGCGTTTCCCACGTTGAGGAGTCGAAATCCTCTTGGTACTGCCCATCCCTCGAGGGTTGCTCATCTTCGGTCCGTGGTTCCGTGCCCCCATGCCGCGGACTTCGCGTTGAAGTCGCCCAGAACGAACGCACAGGCCCCCGGCAGCCTGTCCAGGCGACTGCCCAGCTGCTCGAGGAACGCCTCGAAGTCAGCCAGGCGTGCATTGGGGGAGAAATAGCACCCGACGATGTGAAACCTCCCCCATTTCGCGATCGCGAACCCGTCCCCACGCTCTACGAGCGAGCACGGTGGGAAGTTTGCGACATGCCGCTGCACGATCGCAACGGCACCGCACGCGGAGCCAATCCATCCCGGACGGTCCGGGATAGCGTATGGCTCGGATACGACGGCGAGCCCAACGCATCGCTCCATCATGCTCTGGATCAACAGATCCTGAGCACGGGCGGAGCGATTCAAATTTGCCTGGGTGAAGGCGAAGCCTCCATCGCCTCCTCCAAGCCGTCAAACATGTTTGCCGTCGGGACCGGTCGACATACCTCAGTATGCCGCAACGCAGCACTTACACTACTTAAGGTCCACTAGAAGCCGCAGGCACCACACACCGGTGCAATAAAGAAAAACAGAAGAAAAGGTAGCAGCAAAGAGGGAGAGTGACAGGAGGGAAGAGATAGGGATAACAGATAGAGAATAGGCAGGAGAAACAAGATTAGAAGAGAAGGAAACGAGAAAAGAGCAGAAAAGTTAAGAAAAGTGACTCTACAGAGGAGAAAAGTGATAGTAAATGTGAGCGTATACTAAGGAATGTGGAGAGAGAATGGAGAAAGGGAGATGAAAAAGAGAAGAGGGATCTAAAAGGGGAGAGTCCGCTGTACTATAAAAGTGCCAGCAGAACTCAGAGGGATGAAAGTAGGGTAGAAATAGAGGGCAGTGAAAAAGGGAATAATTTGGGGTTACGCTACAGAAATGCCCACTATCTGTAGAGGGAAAGTAGAATGAAAATTAGATTTAGAAAGGAAGGGAGGTAGAGTAGAGTGAGAGTGGGAGAAGGGGTGAAGAGATAATGAGGGGAAGATAGAGAGAGAGTAAAAGAGACAGGGGGAAAGGAAAGCGCAGAGGCGCGTGGACAGAATGGGCAGAAAAGTGAAAAATGAGAATAAAAGAGGTAGAGGATAAAGAAAGGAGGTGAGATAGAGAGAGAGAGGGAGTAGGAATGGAAGAAGGAATGAAAGAAGGTAGAAGAGGAAGTAGAAATAGGGAAGAAAAGGGTAGGGCGCAGAGAAGCGCAGGAGAAAAAGTGACAGAAAAGAGGAAAGAGGCTGCGTAGAGGAAAATGCACACACGCACAGCACCTTTGGCAGTCCTTCAGCACCTGTATTATCCTAGACAGCTGTCAGGTGTTCTAGGGACGTCGCACTACACTGCACTACACTGCAGATGTCTGTAGAAACAACGCCAAACAGGGCTTGTCACTCACAAGTGTCTGTCACTTTCTGCTGCTTCCCAGCGGTCAGGGAATGCAGCAGGGATCGTCCTCGACGCGGCAGAAACACACACGAGCCCCCCGAAGGCAAAGGAGACCGACGAGAGCGTCGCACATGCACCGCGCGCGCTGCGACGCTACCGCGTGGCGCGCGAGGTTATGTCGCCACGTGGCGACCGGCGTCAATGTTTCAAGAGTTCCACGCACTCGCACTTGTACCGCACAATAAACCAAGTGTTCCAGGGCGTAGTCTGGTCCCTCCTCGATGCACTACTGTTGCACAGAGTGCCCGAATCGCGATCGCGAACGCGAAAATCGCGCGCGTCGCCATGCGGCCGTCGACGCACGAGGTTAAACGGCACGGCCGAATTCCCCCGTACGCGATTTCCGCGTTTTCGCGTGCCGGGGCGACGCGAAAACCCTACCCGGGTGTAGAGTGCAGTACAGGACCGACTCTGACACCTCACTTCACGAAAATTCGACGAATTTTAAGAAAAATTCCGAAATTCCCGGGAGCAGTCGGCGCGCACGTCTGCATCGGACCAGGGGCGGACGGAGAATGAGAGGTGGCTTAACCTGCCGCAGCGGGCCGGGGTGGAGCCGCTCTATCTGGGCTACCGCATGGGAGGTAACAATCTCATGCCGACTAGCCTTCTAGCGGACGCCTGCCAGCTGGTCCACGGCCTTCGCCTTTTGTGCTCGCCTTCTCTGGGTGTGATGGCTGGGGCTCATCTCCGCTCGGTTGTTGACCGGCGGTTGCGGCGCCCTGCATCGCCGGAGGAAATCATAGACTACCTCAACGGGAGCATGGAGGGGGACTTCAGGCTGGAGTCAGCGGAGGTCACTAATACCTGGACTCGCCTGCGCCCGGCCCTTCGGCGGCTTGGCGCCAAGATCAGCGTCGCGTGGACGCGGGGCGAGGATGACCGGATTCGGCTCTCACTGAATGGTGCCCTTCTGGATCCGAGGCGCGCGGAGACGCTGATTCGGCTGGCCATCAGGGACCTTTACAAGAAGAGGCTCATTAGTAAGCCTGACCAGGGCAAGGTCTTTGAGGTGACTACTGCCGCTGAGCCGTCAAACCACTTCGTCCGGTCGGGCGATTTCACCCGGTTTGCGGAGTGGCGCTTCATACACCGGGCCCGCCTTGGATGCGTCCCTCTGAATGGTACGAGGCGCTTTGGGACTGGCAGCAAGCAGTGTAGGAGATGCGGACACAGCAGTGAAACCCTGCCACACGTTATCAATCATTGCGGTCCGCACCTTGCTGCCATCACGCGTCGTCACAACGCCATCCTGGACAGGATCGTCAAGGCGTTTAAACCAGGGGAGGGGACTGAGGTGCGGATCAACCGGACGGTTCCTGGATTCGAGGATGGTCTCCGACCGGACCTTGTTGCCATCGACGCTGCCGGGAAAAAGATTACCATCGTGGATGTGGTGGTTCCCTTTGAGAACCGCTACTCCGCCTTTGAGGCGGCGCGCAAGGCCAAGGTTTGTAAATATAGACACATAGCTAATCATTTTTCTACTTTAGGTTTCGAGGTGTTTATTGATGCCTTCGTCGTTGGGGCGCTGGGGGGGGGGGGGGTGGGACCCCGCCAATGAGCCGGTCATCGGTCACCTCAAGCTGGGCCCTCGCTATTGTCGGCTAATGAGACGTCCGATGTGCTCTGACACCATTTAGTGGAGCCGGGACATCTATGTCGAGCATATTACGGGCGTGAGGCAATACCCGGAATAAGAGGCGACTTGCTCTGAAGATGACCCCTAGTTTGCCCAAATGAACATATGACACACGACACAGTATTAATTTGTTAACACACACACTCTCTAGCTATAAGTTATGTACCTGTTAGTACAACTTAGTTATAAGTCTGAATACTCATGATACTAATTGCGTTGGATGTTCAAGGGACTCCCACTTGTAAATATCTATTAACCTATGTATATATATCTATTACCATTTGCTAATAAAAAAGTTAATCTGTTCTTATCAGCTTAATATCTGATACACTCCCCATTGGGGAGTCAGAATATTAAACTGATTTTTGGAAGTGGGCGGGTGTCCGAAGCTTGCTTCGGCCCTGTCGAGGGTCGGCTCGATACTGCAGTACCGTCGGGCGTGGCCCAATTAACGCATCTAAACGCAGTACCCACTTCCACTTCTAAAATATATTCTGGCTTTCCAAAAATTTAGTGCGAATATTCAAACTTCGAAAAATTTTCAAAAAACTTTAAATTTCGCGCCGTGGAGTGATTTCTAGTGATATATGTGTAGTGACAGTGCAGTGCAGTGAGATGGTGGCTCCCTAAGTTGGATTACGTCCCGGGCTGGCTTCATGGAAACAAGGTTTGTGGCAACTTACTATATTCTTACTCTTGCTATCCCCAGCGGGTTGCATTGGGGATAGGGATTGGCGCCCTCCTGGGCGTCCAATCACTACCTCGCTCCGCTGCGAGTCCTGTCACCATAACCTGTAAGAGGCCCCGGCCTCGGTGGGGGTTGCGACGTCACCAGATTCGTCTGGTGTCTTAGCTCTTCGCCGTTGCTGCTGCCTCCCCGTTTTCAGTATTTATATCTGTCGGCGGGATCCTTCCGTCAGCACGTCCGAGCGCGTCGGCGGTCATGAGTCGACTAACGTTTGCCATGGCCGTCGAAAGCGGCGGTCGTGATGCGCCATCTCGAGTGTCGTGGCTGAAACTGTTAGCGAAATCTGACAGTGGCAGTTCGCGGCGCTCGGGGTTCCTCCCCCTAGGGCGCCACACTTCTAGTGACGTCCTGGGGATATCCTACTATCGCTTTCTGCTTCAGCTTTCTCTCTAGCCTATCGCTTTCACCCGCTTTACTTGTCCTGCTTGTACTATCTCCCCATCTTTAATTCTTCTTATTTTCTTCTACCGCTACTTGCCTTGTTGAATTGGGGCTGGCCCGGGCGTAACTTTTGTGATATTGCTCGAGTCATTTTAAAAAAGTATTTATATATTTATTCTTCATTATAATTATTTTTCTATTTACATTCTTATTTTCTTTTTCTTTTATTTATTTATTTGCTGAGCCACCATCTCCTGCGAGCCATAGGGCGGGGAGCATATAGTTTTAATCCAAATTGTAATATAGATAGTTGAGTTTTAATCTGTTTCCTAGTGCCGTCTTAATTTATTTTCATTTTAACTTTTTTACTCCCGCGTAATTTATTCCGTTTAGCCGTAAGTTTTAACCGCGTCCGGGCCATTTACACCCCTATATTTTATTTTTACTTCTTTTATTTTACTGCTGTTTTTAGCGTTTTATTTATTTTTAATATTTGTGTTTATTTCCTTGTTTCATTTTACTCCGTGTTTGTCGATCGTGTTTAAATTATTCGTGCCGGTCCTAAATTATTCGTATTCGTGTCCATCTCTGTATATTATTGTGAATTTTGTTTGGCGTACTAGGATATAGGTTTTAACTCCGCTGTCTATTTATTAGTTAATTTCAGCCGCGCGAAAAAGTCCGACAATGGCTCAGTCGCAACGGGCCTCCCAAGAGGCGCCATTACTAGTAGATATTGTTTTCCCCCACACCTCCGAACACTTTCCATGCCCCCCCTGCTACACGGGCACCAAGGTTGGGGGCAGGGCGCTGGCGCGGTACGACCGCCACACGGACCTTGCGAAACACCTAAGAAAACACCACCCCGGCCACATAATAACTTATAAGTGCGGAGAGTGCGCCTTCACCGGCTCGGGGTTTTACCCCCTGAAAGTGGTGAAGGCGCACCACGCCAAAATTCACTCCGCGGGCCCCACAACATCGGGGCCAACGGCCGGGGTGAACGGTTCGCGTGGCGCGAGTACCGGGGGGCCCGAACTGCGGGCGCGACTGCGGCCACCCGGGGGAGATTCGCGCAGACAACCCCAGCGACGACGATAACGGCGACGGCCGTCCCGGTGACAGTCACCAGGGAATCGCCGCATCTTCAACCACCAGCGGCGACAATCCCGCCCTTGCCATGATTCAACCTTTGGATGTGTTTGGTTTCAGAATCTGGAAAAATTTTGTACGGATATTTTCGGACAATGTAATTCTACTAGACGAAAATATCAATCTGCATGCACGCAATAATATAATTAAATTACAGTTGTTAACTAATAATCAGCTTTCTTCACCCAGATTCACAAATCTTTTCCAATATGTTTGGTTTAAAAGTGGGTATTTAGAAACCCATTCCGGCGAGTTCCAAAATCCAGTAGATTTCTGTTACTTTAAGAGTGTAAAGCACGTACCTAAATGTAGTATTTGTGGAGCGCCAGCTTTTATGCGATGTGCGTGGTGCGGCCAGTACCTTTGTTTCAAACATTTCTATGAAGAATATCATTATTGTACCAATTACAGCCCATAATTTTAACAGTATTTGTTCCGTGTACAGAATAATATAATAAAGATGTATTTTAAATTGTCATCTCTGAATAGCTTTAATACGCCTACGCCTTATTATCCCTACAATCTCTCTTATATCGCGTGCATTTTCACTTCGACATTCTTATATACACACAAAACAAATTTTAACGCAAAAATCATTTACTGGTATGAAAAGACGGTGTCAAGAGGTATTTCATGGCGGCCAGCAAAAGACAAAAATTTTGAAAAAAGGGGGTGAGGGCGTTGCGTAACAAAAAAAATATGAATTAAATAAAATAAAAAATGACGCAGTTTCGTAGACGCGAACAAGCGATTTAGTTTTTGATTAAACTTTTTTCCGATATCTCTTACCGTTCTTGAGATATTTGACGAAGAAGAAAAATCTGATTTTTTTTCAAAGGGTGTTTTCACCCCCTAAAAACGAGATATGGCACCAATAAAAAATATGGTTGTGTTACGGATGGACTACTCTACATGTGTGCCAAATTTCAGATTTTTTTGAATTTCCGGGTTGCCTATGTTCCCTTGTGAGTGCCGGGCCTAGCACCGCAAGGAGAAGTGATCCACCGGCGGCGGGGAGAAAGTCAAAGTCTCCCCGCCAGGCCCCGCAGCCCATCCAAGCGGGGCCCAACGCAAGGGCTCGACGGGCGTCGAGCGTGCCGGTGGATGTCCGGCCGACCACCAGCCGGACCACATCGAGGAGGACTGCGGTGTCGAAGCCCGGCACAGCAACATCAAGGAAGACCCCGGCTAGCACCTCCTTAACTACCACCAAAGAGCCCTCGCAGCCGGGGTCCAGGACGAGGACGGCGGCAACGGCCACCTACGCCGCCGTCACGGCGGGCGCCACTATCCCGTCGCAGGCGACGGTGGAAGTTACGGTAGCACGCAGGGGGCTGCGGCCGGCGCCGAGGGCCTCCTTATCAACATCGGAGGAGACAATTATCCGCCGCAGCCCCCCATCGAGGGATGGCCGGGACCCCACAAACTCACTCATTACCATCGCAGAAGAACCGAGGGTCCCGGTCTGCGGGCTACCAAACCCCCCGTCCATGCCTGCGACGATGACGACGACCACCGTCACAACCACCACCTCGGGAGGACCAATCATGTCCTCCCAAATACAGGGG
Organism: Priocnemis perturbator; assembly: GCA_963942575.1. Taxonomy (NCBI): domain Eukaryota; kingdom Metazoa; phylum Arthropoda; class Insecta; order Hymenoptera; family Pompilidae; genus Priocnemis; species Priocnemis perturbator. Next base: position 20,066,629 of record OZ012645.1, read on the forward strand.
GGAGGAGGTAGGCTCAGCTTTACTCCACCCATGGCACCTTACCTCCCCGCCATGGTGGTCGTCGAGGTAGCGGGGACATCCGGATCATCCAGGGCGGCCCCACCACCAAGGCATCCACCATCACCGCCATCGCCGCTGGCGTCACCACCACCATCATCTCCGGAGAGCAGCGGCGAGCCGTGGCAGGGGCGCAGAAGACGGAGGGCCCGCATTTCCAGCAGCAGCGGGTCGGAATCACCGGGCGAGTCGTCGCCGCCCACGAACATTGCGCCGCGGCCCCTAGCTTTAAGATCTTCCGATGAGAGCCGCGGTAACGTCGTAACGCCGACCTCCCGACGTAGCGCCGGGATCGATACTAGGGCGCCATTAGTCAATGCCCAAAGTTTAAATGGTAATAATAGATTTAGTATTTTAATGTTGGACGATGCTGCCAACAATAGCAATAGTAACAACAATAATATAAATAGTTCTTCTTCCTCGCCTCACATTCTCGGAGCACCCGAGGCGTGCTCGACCGCGGAGCGGCGTCGTCGTAGCGCGAATTCAAGGGCGGGAGGGTTAAATCACTCGTTTGCATCTTTTAGGGGTGGGCGCGAAGGTCGGCGGGATTCGAGGCGGAGCGGATCCGGTGCAGGAGGCGGGACGCCGGACCCCGCGGGGCGGGCGGCTGCACCTGCGAGTGTCGTTAGTAGAAACGAGTCGTTCGCCATTCCCCGCCGTGCGCCGGCCCCGGTGCGGCGGCCCCCGACGACTTCCGGTCAGGTCCCCCGTCCGCGGAGTACTGCCCAGCCTACCGCTGGCAGTACCCTGCCGGACGAAAGGGAGTGCCTGATCGGTATGGCGGAAGGGGTCGTCTGCTTAGAGGAATTGGAAGATGCCGCCACTCTTGTGACGGCATTCTTCAAGGAATCCACGGGGACGACGCGCGGCGGGGTGAGCGGCGGAAGGCCGGACCGTGGTGGGGGGCGCGGGGGTCAGAGACCCGGGCCTACCGGGCGTGGTTTGGGGGGCCATTGCGATCGCCGGCAGCAACAACAGCCGCTGCAAAATAATGATCAGCCGTGGCGGGCCCTTTCAGGAGGAAGAGACCGGGTGAGGGAGGCAACCAAGATCCAGCGCCTATTCCGAGCTAACCGGCGGCGCGCGATCCAAGAGGTGCTCCAGGGCCCCTCCCAGCACTGTCAAGTGCCTCGGGAGCGGGTCATGAGGCATTTCGAGGAAATGTACGCGCCGTCGGCGCCACTCGGAGGGCGGCCTCCCCCACCTCTTCACGGAGCTCCAGACGAGGTGAGCACCGAGAGCCTGGTTCGGCCTTTTGAAGCGAGTGAGGTAGACCGGCGGATCCGGCGGACGTCAAACTCCGCGCCTGGACCCGACGGCCTAACTTACAAGGACCTTCAGAAGGCTGACCCGGACTGTCGGCTGCTCACTGCATTATTTAATGCTTGTCGCCGTCTGGAGTCGGTCCCGGAGTCCTGGAAGACGTCCAATACGGTCCTGATCCATAAAAAGGGCGATCGCGATGACCTCTCGAACTGGCGTCCGCTGGCCTCAGGGGACACGACTCCCAAGCTTTTCGCTGCGGTTCTGGCGGACCGTTTGCTCGGGTGGGCGACTCTTAATAAAAGAATTAGTCCATCGCAGAAGGGCTTCCTGCCGTGCGAAGGGTGTTACGAGCACAACTTCGTACTGGAGGAGGTCCTTGGCGACACTCGTAGGGGGGGCCGTCAGGTGGTGGTGGCGTGGTTGGATCTTACCAACGCGTTTGGTTCGGTCCCACACGCTTCCATCTAACGTGCTTTGGCGGAGGCCGGAGTTCCCCTCGCTCTCCAGAATATCGTGGAGAGCATGTATGACGGCTGCACCACCCGGGTTCGCACTGCTGAGGGTTTCACCGACCCAATAAGAATTTCTTCGGGGTTTAAACAAGGGTGTCCGATGAGCCCTGTGGTGTTTAACCTTGCTGAGGAGCCAATCCTTCGGGCTGCGGCTTCCAGTGAGGCAGGTTATACACTGCACGGCCATCGGCACAATATTTTAGCTTACGCCGACGACCTCGCTCTGATCGCGGACTCCACCGAGTGTATGTTAGGTTTGCTAAAAAGGGTGGAGGCTGCGGCGGGTGGGATTGGACTTCGGTTCAACCCTGCGGAGTGCGCTACATTGCACCACAACGGTAGAGGCACTCGCAGGGGGGTTCCTACCCGTTTCACCCTCCAGGGGGTAGAGGTGAGGTCCCTGGCAGCGGGCGAGCCTTATGAGCACCTCGGCGTGCCCACTGGCTTCCAAGTGAAGCAGACGCCTCTCTTCACCATAGAAGAGCCTCTCCGGGATCTTCGGGCCATTGACGCCTCGCTCCTCGCCACTTGGCAGAAGGCTGAGTCGGTGGCAACATTCTTGTTTCTCCGCCTCTACTTCTTGTTGAGGGGAGCCCACGTGGAGAAGGGTCCCCTAAAAGCGGCCGATCTGCTAAATCGCAAGATGGCGAAATCCTGGCTGCATATGCCGCAGCGAGCCAGCGCGGAGGTAGTCTACCTCCCCCCCAATAGGGGGGGCTGTGGACTCCTCCCGCTTGCGGACATGGCCGACGTCCTCACGATCTCGCACGCCTACCGTCTTTTGACGGTGGACGACGAGGTTGTGCGGACGTTGGCCTGGACATCACTGCGCGCGGCTGTAGCCAGGAAGGTCGGCCGCACCGTATCGAACAATGACATCGCGAACTACCTCTCCGGTTCGCTGGAGGGGGAGTTCGCACGCGACGGGGGGGACATTTCTTCGCTGTGGTCGAGGACGAGAAACGCGGGCCGGAGATCTGCGGAGAAGCTGGGCCTAAAATGGAAATATTCCGAGGCAAAGGGGGAGCTGGTGGTCACGATGAGGGGCTCTTTGGAGAGGGAGACGACGGTTGGTCCTGACGCACGCGGTCAGATTATCCGCCGTCTGCGGCAGCCGGTGGCAGAATTTTACCACCAACGCCTTCAAAGGAAGCCGGACCAGGGGAAGGTATTCCGGCAGTGGTCTCAGATTTGGCCCGTTTGCACCACCGGTGCCCGCGGGAGTGGGGATACGGAAAAGTGTGCGTGCCCTGTCCCTGAGAGCTGCGCGCGCCGTTTCTCGCCGAATCGCGCTCGGCGTGGAGAGAAGGACGGAACTATGCTGCGTCTCTCTTCCACCAACGTCGCGTGACGTCACGTATCGTTACGACACAGAAGGACAGAACTATGCTCCGTCCCCTTTCAACCAACTTCGCGCGTTGCGTCTTTGTTCGACATGCAGTCGCGGCGTCGCGTCTTCGTTCCGCACACAGGCCGGTGACAGTGGTGCCAGATTTCGCATAAGGCATCGCACATACCATTGCGTTCTTTCAGCCGGAAGGCAAATCGGGCACCACCGCCGTGAGCAGAGCGCGATCCAGAGAAAAGTGAATCGAGGAGAGTTTGGGATTGACTCGTCGTACGCATCGCCGCTCGTCGACGCGTTCGATTTGTTTCGTTGGTTCGCGCCCATCCATGGTTCATTTCTTTTTCATAGGATAATTTTTCTTTTTTAATTATTCATCATACGGCAACTAACGATATTCATTTAAAAATATTTTAGTACCTCCTACGGATAGTTTTTAATATTTTTTCAGCGGAATAGATGTGTCGTATTGGTTTATGATAGATATGGGCAAAATATATATGTCACGTTATGGCAAAGATGGCATTCGTACTCTGATAGGTACAGAATTATTTAACTTGTTTTGTTTAGCTGATACATGCATGAACTTTATTGTAAGCATACCTACGTATCCTTATTCGAAGAATACTTATTACCATTACTGTCGTACTCGTCGTCGCTCGTCGACGCTTTCGTGTTCGATAATACTGATCAATCTGTCATTGACGAGTATTCGATGAATCATCGGTGTTATTATTTTTCTAAATTGTTTTTGACTGCAAAAAGATCCTATTTTATTTATAGATAATTAATCTACCTTTTAAAATATTACTTTCAAATGTATATATACAGGATGCTGGGAGATGTTACTAGCCAGCTTTGTTTCCTGGAAATGGTAGGTACTAGAAAAATAATTATGGAGCAAAGGGTACAATGGTATCGTAATGTTTGTCTTCTGCGAGACTTGACCCTATTGAGAAGTGCAACCCGAACAATGCAAATGTGTATATACTTTGTTTTTATATAATCTGAGTAGTTTTGCGTGGTCTTCCACGCCACCCATGAGGTGCCACGACTAGCGCGTTTGGTTTTTTTTTAAAGTGGACCGTCGCCTGTAGCCCTATTATACCACATGTTATGCCCATTATGCCATTTGTGGAATCTGACAAAAGATATGCCAGACCGATTTGTGGAATCTGGCAAAAGATATGCCAGACCGATTTGTGGAATCTGGCAAAAGATATGCCAGACCGATTTGTGGAATCTGACAAACGATATGCCAGACCGATTATTCACACATACGTTCTTTATGTCTGCACATTCATAACATAAATTAAACGTTACTGTTTATGTACTTATTGAATAACATTAGACGAGGAGGGACCAGCCATTTCATCAACATGTACTACATGTTGTCTCGGTTTGTTTTTATTTGGACATGCTGAATATAATATTTGAGATGGCATGCGAGACAAATGCTCGTCATGAACCGTCATAGTTATTGCCGTTTCCCCTCTCGCTTTTAATGCTGATTTAAGGACACAAGCAGCATTGATATTCACGGACGACAGTTTATTCCTTTCTTTTCGTTTTCAAGTCTGGTAAATAGGAAAAGATTCTTTCTGAATCAGCATTAGAGTTAGGTAACGATCGAACAGCATTGACAAGAGATTTCAAATTGGGATATTGACGACTACCTTGTAGGATGTTTTCCCACATTTCGTCAAATTCCCTTAACCTTTGGCCTATAACCACGAGTCTGACTCGTGGTAAAGAATTTTTGTCATAAACAAAAACCACGAGTCTAACTCGTGGTAAAGAAATGTGTTATAAACGAAAACCACGAGTCTGACTCGTGGTAAACAATTTATGTCATAAACGAAAGTCACGAATCTGACTCCTGGTAAAGCATTTGTGTCATAAACGAAAACCACGAGCCTGAAAGTCTGAACAGCTGATTGGCACGGCGCGCGACCGACTTTTTTGTTTACTATGGCACGCGCAATTGACAGATACCGTGTAGGCCAAGGGGTTAATGAAAGATAATCTTTTTGTGTTTCTGTAAAATCGTGATATAAAGCAAACCATTCTTGTTGTAAAGAGAATGTATCAAATCCGCCAAGAGTTTCAGCAATAAAACAAACATCATGAAATGAAGTTTCTCTGTCAATATCGTGCAAAACTGTGGCAGGTTCAAAAACATGTAATTTATATTAAAATTGATCATTGATTGGTAATCTTTTAGAAATTTCTTGAGCGGCACATAAATAAAATTGCAAACAATTCTCTCGAATATTTTCAACTATGTCGGTGTGCCCCTCTATTATTAATTTGTTAAGATATTCATCACAATCAATGCCCAATGCGATTTCATGTAAAGATTTTTGATTTTCGTTTTCCGAAAAATCTACGTTACTGTTATAATGTTTTAAAAGCTCTGGTTTTAAAAAGTTAAAGGAGTTAAAAAAATGTAAAATATATCTAAGAAAAAATAAGTATGCTTTAACATCACGATTCTGCATCACGGCTACAAATTGTGGAGCTTTTTGGGACTTTTCCTTGGTGAGTAATTGTTTTAAAAACTTGTCAATCCCAAAACATCCAATGAATCGAGAATTCTACTGATGCATAACACTGGACAACAAAATTGAACTTTTTTTTTGCCTTTTGAACGGAAATAGCCAATTTCGATTAATCTTGACCCGCCAAAAACGAATCTGAAGCCCGTTTTTGAAAATTGGCTCGAAATTTTGAGTAATTCAATTTTTAAAATAAATAGCCCCTTTTCGACTTTGAACAGCAATCAGGCCGTAGGTTTACAAGTTAGACAATTTTCATTTATTGCAAAAAATTCTCCAGACTTTTCCGAATACAACGATATCAAACATATTTACAATTTAAACTTGCAAACATGGTTAAACATTAGTTAAAATGGATAAGACACGTTTCGCGCACCTAGTTTTCGAGATGTTTTTCAATTTTTTGAACAATCTGTGACTCCGACGTGAATTCCAATGACACTACACGATAGAGCAGACATTTTCCATCGGAAAACCATCATGATAATATGTAAAACAAATTTCGGCTTCCTACAGGAAAACTAACTAAGACTTCGTGCGCGTCACGTAGTAATACGCGTTCCGCCGTGGCTTGTTGTCGCCTAGCGTTTGCACGGCATTGAGTCGGAGAACCGCTGCTCACACTGCGTAACACGCACGAGGTTTTCGTTTTCCTGTGCGAAGCAGAACTATAATTTACATAGTGTTAAAGTGGTTTTCCAAAGACAAATGTCTGCTCTATCGCGTAGAGGTATTGGAAGCCTCGTCGGACATCCAGTTTTTTGTAAAAATTGGAAAACATCTCGAAAAATTGGTGCGCAAAACGTGTCTTATCCACTTTAACTAATGTTTAAACATGTTTGCAAGTTTAAATTGTAAAAGTGTTTGATACCGTTTTATTCGGAAAAGTCTGGAGAATTTTTTGCAACCAATAAAAATTGTCTAACTTGTATACTTACGGCCTGATTGTTGTTCAAAGTCGAAAAAAGGCTGATTTTTTAAAAATTGAATTACTCAAAATCTCGGGCCAATTTTCAAAAACGGGTTTCAGATTCGTTTTCAGCGGGTCAGGATTAATCGAAATTGGCTATTTTCGTTCAAAAGGCAAATTTAGTGTTGTGCAGTGTAATTGGCGGGAAAGCCATCGTGTTTCGGCCAATTTCAAAATTTTCAGATTAGTGTCCTCGCAACAATCAGTAAAAATAGCTGATCGCTTGGGGCTACAGTTTATAAAATTTGATATTTGTTTTACAAAGTTTTCGCATTTGTTAGGAATCGTTCTGGATGCTGCATTTGCGGCTAACGCCACAGAATGGCATGGACATGTCAGTGTTAATACATGTCCACACTTTTCCTGTAACTTTGTTCGAAATGATAAATGTTTACCCGTCATGACACGCGCATTGTCGCATGACAAAGCAACAATGTTCAAAAACGGAATCTGTAAACGGTACATTTCTTGTCGAAATGCGTCAAATATCATTTCAGCGCCACAATTTCTTGCATCAAGATCGATTAGTTTGACTAACTGCGACATAATTTGCAATGTTTCCGGATCGACATACCGAACATGAAACGTCATCCATTTTGTATTAGTAATGTCTGACGTTTCATCAATAAAAATACTAAACTTTGTATTTTGTAGAATGGCCGAAACACGTTCCGTTTCAACCGGACACAAGACGTTTGCAATTATTTGAGTGCATTTTGTCTCACCCATACTCATAATTTCCAACACGTCAGAATCTTTTCCCAAGTTTTTGAAAAATGCTAACAATTTTGCTGCTGACGTAAACGGAATATCAAGTTCGGCGATAAGAGCAGCGTAGTGAATTTCCGCTGCTTTGCGTCGCGCATCTAATCATAATTCCGATTCGTCCGCGATATCATCTTGTTGCTCTTTTCTTGCGTTTCTATACATCTTGCGTTTCGTATATGAGAGGCGGACTCTGCGTGACGATAAATTGTGACTTAATCGAGCCGTTATCGCATTGTTACAAAAAGTACAAAAACACAATGTTTGGTGATCTGATATTTCCCGTAACAATGGTTGAAACTCTTTCAAATCTGGCCATTGTTTCCGAAATGTCCGTACCACAGAAGAATGTTGCTTCGATACTTCGTCGTCGCTATTTACTACAGTTGCAGACATTTTCTTAACATTATTTATGTGACACGGAAAATTCGCGTGTCTGGAAATGCGCGTATCACAGGAGAATTCTTTTTTACAGATTACGCAATAAAATAAACTAATGTCGGATGCCACAGGTCGCACCCATGAGTTATATTTTTCATCGCGAAGCCAAGCTTCGCAAAAGCTCCGTTTATATTTCTTTATCTGCAAATCGGACATTCCTGTTTAAAACCGCAAGAAACAGACTGAAATAAATAAATAAATAAATAAATGAAACTTACCCCGCGCCACACGCTCAACCACTCACAGGTACACACGCGCGTCGAATTTAAAAATTATGTACCGTGGATCGCCGGAACAACTTTTCTGTCACTCTCCACGGCATGAAATGGTACAATTAAGCGATTGTAACGTGCAGGACCGAGGCATTTAGAGGTGATCGCGTCCGCGGATACACAAACCTCAATCCACCAATAAGGGCATTCGAGCACCTGAAAACACGAGCGTCCGCGAGAACATTTTTGGACCGGGAGCGTTAGTCTTTTGTGTCACCTCAACGGAAACACACAAAAATGGATAGATTCCGTAAGTACATAATACGTATTCTCATAAATTCCAATTCCTTTTGATATGACGTGAGCCCGTTTGTAATGAAATTGTGCATTGATGATGATACTGATTCAGAGAATTTAATGAAGTCTGTTCGGGAGATACGTTTGTAGCCAAAAATACATGAGATTTGAGTTTTACGTATATATGCGCCTTTCCCATTGTTACAGTATTTAAGATTCCATACATTCCTACAATTTGTTCTTACGTACAATGCAGAAATATACTTTTCAATATGTGAAACTTCGATTCCGAACATTTTTATTAGAATTTCATAATTATGTTAATTTTATCATGCAGGAAGGTTTATTTTACACGCGGACTTTGCATCGCCGTCCTACTCGATTCGCCTTTTAATTCTCGCGTCTCCGAATAAATTTTGGTGAAGGAGGAATGGTCACTCCAAATTACTTAACTCGTCCGTTCTTTTTACTTTCCTTTTATTTTCTGCCTTTTCATCTTCGATCGCTCACCTCACACGCACTCGCATTCTCCCTTCCCATTTTCTCACCTTTCGCACCGAATTCGCTAATTACAGTCGTACGATCACCTTTCTCTCTCAGAGCCATATCCCGTCTCTCTCCAAACACAAACATTCGCTCCATCTAACTCGGTCTCTTCTCTCTCTCCATCTCACGCTCATCCTTCGTACTTGCCACAATCAACATTTTTAATTGTCCTTCAAATATCTATAAATTAATGTGTCTTTCTTTTCACGAACAGAAAACCTAACCATACGAGCGGCACCGGAGGAGGGCCCGACAAACATGCCGGTGGAGGGCGTGAATGACGCTGCAACAGTGCAGAACGCCGACGGGGCGCCAAAGCCTGGCGCGCCCGCACTCCCGGTCCCGGAGCCGGTGGTCGCAGAAGTGCCGGTTCCGGAGAACCCGGGTGAGGGCGAGACCACCGCCGGAAAAAAAAAAGAGTACGTAAACTTCATACACATTCATAATTCATACATGTCGCATTATAACATTATTCGATAAAATATATCATAATCTGATTTGATTAACTGCATCTATGTCTGTTCATTGTTTAGGACGCAAAAGGAGACCAGCGGGCCGGGCGAAGGCCCTTAGAAGACTAAAAGCCCGGGAAAGGGCATGGTTCCAAAATAATGAAATTTGGAAAAACTGGGGTGGCGGTGGCCGTGGTGGTCGCGGCCGTGGTGGCCACGTCATTAATTACAATACATTTAGGTTCGGTTAAATAAAAATATTTAAATAAATTGTGCTTTTATTAATTTTATTAAGTAGATTAGTAGATGCTTCATTAGGGGGAGTTCTCCTAGTACTGGACGGTTAAGGTTTTCTTCAGATAATTAAACGAAATAAATTTTGTTTTCATTTTATTCTACATTAATTGCAAGGTAACAATGATAGGCATTGAACTAAATTAACAAAATAACAGCATCATCAAAATATTAAACGTAAACTATCATCAAACTTTGGAATGATCTTTGGTAGGACGCTAAAGTGGCATCTAGTACCGGACACACGAAAAATAAAGAAAAAAACTTAAAAATAATGTACATCTGTCACATATGTAAATGTCTGAGCACTCGGGGATATCGGCACAGGCCTCGTGAGCCCCTTCCTGGCACTTGGAACATTGGATCTAGTCCTCGTGTTTGGGAATGCCGCGACGCCGACCAATCGTCGTCGCGGCATCCTCAAGGCGGCCTGAGGGCCGAGTCACACGCGGCTTTTATGCGAGCGCGCCTTTAACGCGCGCGGCACGCGGGCGGCGTTCCCGCCGAATCGGTCGGCCATTATCGTCTCAGCTATTAACGAGAACGCACACGGATTATTGCATTTACGCTTTTCTGGTTTATCTCGCGCATTGCTGCACATGGAACGAACTCGTAACATCACGGACTCGCACACATAAATCCCGGACTATTCGCAGAGAAATACGCACGGTACATCCACACCAGACGACTCAGGCTCTGTACGCGGCGCGAATCGTGCACGTGCACCCGCAACAGAGCACCTGTGACCCTTATTTTTATAGACAATAAAGACTCTGTTAAACGGACATTATGTGGACCACGTGGAAACATAACCTCTCCACCGCCAATAGATTTTCTCATTTCCCCCCCTTCCTCTTTCCTTTCATTCCCTCTCATATCCTCTTAACGGGAATCGCGAGATTCTCGAACATTTGGTCCTTCGAGCCGGATAGGCGGTGTGAGAGTGTCCACTGTGGTCATAAAAGTGAAAAGTGCAGCGACTCAGTGAACTATGTGAACATTGACTCAATGTGTAGTGACTCTATGTGTTCTCTTCTCACGGTGGTTGAAATCGACAAGCTTCTGTTCGTGGGCTTATACAATTGACATTTGACAGGTTGAACTCAGGGTCCAGATCACGGTCTCTCACAAGACAGCGCAAGGACTAGGTCATGGCTTCACAGGACTCACCGCAGGATGACCTCAAGGAAACCCCAGAGCCTACCCCTTTGTCTCCGGTTACTCTCACCATTCCATCTCTGGCAACGTGCTCGATCACCACGAAATCCAAGAAGAGGACCGCATCACCATCCAAGCTGCCAATAGAGCTTGCCTTCAAACTCAGGACGCAACAGGGGCGCGTTGAAGCCTTGAGACAAGTTGTCGCCAGCATCCCTCTCAAAGCCGAGGAGACGTCTGGCATTGAGGTTCAGTTGATGCAGACTAGCCTGGACGAGCTTCACCAGGCTTTCTGTCAGGAGCACCTCAGTTTGGAGGCATCATGGCCCTCCTCTTGTCCGACTCATGAATACTTCTCATCCGGAGTGCACAAGGAGGAACTTCTCATGGTATACAAGGCAAGAGTCGCTCTCGGAAGGCTCGAGCATGCACTCAAGCCGCTGCAACCATCGTATACGGACAAGGAAGATCTACGCTTTAAGTCCAAGCTGCCGGACATCTCACTCCCATTATTCACTGGGGAGTACATCGACTGGCCTGCCTTTAGAGATCTCTTTGACTCGTTGGTGCTCCAAAATACACGGTTGACGTCCATTGAAAAACTACACTACCTACGCAGCTGTGTTACTGGGTCGGCTGCGCAGGTAGTACAAGGACTCCCACTGGCTGCCGAATCACTAAAGAGCTCATGGGAACTTCTCACGCAACGGTACGAAAACAAGCGCCTGCTGGTCCAAATTCATCTGGACAGGCTTTATGGAATTAAGACTCCAGCTCCCAAGGATGCCGGCTCATTGGCGCAACTCACGGCAACAGTGGAGGAATCCCTCAAGGCCTTGGACACATTGGGAACAACGCATGACATGTGGGATTGTCTCATCGTCCATCATGTCCTCACACGTCTCGATGCACCCACACGAGAAGCATGGGAAACCTCATTGGGCGCATCCCAGGAATACCCACGGTATGACCAACTCAGGGAGTTCCTCACCGCTCGTACGCTTGCTCTGGAGCGAATTGAGTCGGCCCCTTCGATCGCTCCCAGAGTAACGTCGGCTCCGTCTACTAGCTCCACCACGACATCGACACGCGCATCGGGCGCAGTTACACAGCGGAAGTCAGCACTGCACATCGCACAACCGGCCACCACCACCCGACCAGCCACGGACCCGTCCGTTGCCTACCCCTGTGACGCCTGCCAGGGGAGGCATTATATTGTGCAATGCCCGACATTCCGGCTTATGTCGGTGAAGGAGCGGCACAACATCGCCACAACGAAGCGCCTTTGTTACAACTGCCTGGGGCGCCATGGTGTGCGTGTCTGTCGGGCACGAACGTGCAAGTCGTGTTCCGGCAGGCACCACACCATGCTACATGGAGCGCAGCCTACCACCGGCACCCAGGCAGCAGGCACCAACACGGAAGCCCAATAGGAATCACGCGCAATCGTCGAACCATCACGGACCCACAGACACGCTACGCTCCTAGCCACAGCGGTAGCACGGACGCAATCACGGACAGGAACACAACTTACCAGGATATTATTTGACTCAGGGTCAGAACTCACCTTCATCACGGAACGGCTCATGGATGCACTCAGCATCCAACGGAGCCGATCGAAGGTTTCTATCACGGGCATTGGCGGCTCCAACGCGACAAGAACACGGGGCGTGGCAACGATTACCATCTATGCGTTGCATTCATCTGCTAAAATTACGGTCAGAGCTCACATCCTCGAGGAATTGACATCGATCCTACCATCATTCGATGCATCACCTCAGTCATGGCCGCACTTACAAGGCTTGAGGTTAGCAGATTCGGACTTTCTTACGCCTCGCCCTATTGACATCCTCATAGGGGCAGACGCATACGGGCAGGCTATCAAGCCCAACATCATCAAGGGATCGCCATCAATGCCAATCGCTCAGCTTTCCATCTTCGGATGGCTTGTTCTTGGACCAGTAAGCACACCATCATCACTAGCTTACTCTTCTCACCACGTCACCCTCCATCGTGACAACAATGCACTCCAAGAATTGCTGACGAAGTTCTGGGTGCAAGAAGAACTGCCATCAGACGTCTCTACCGTTCTCACACCGGAGGAACAAGAGTGTGAGGATCATTTCCTGTCCACGCATTCAAGAGACGCAACTGGGCGATACATTGTACGGATACCTCTCAAGGCGGAATCCAGCACATTAGGCGAATCACGGACTACAGCGCATCGGTGTTTGCAACGACTCCTTAAGAAGTTGGATCGGGGTGGTGAGTACAGCACATTGTACCATCAGTTCATGACCGAGTATCAACAGCTCCATCACATGGTCAAGGCATCAGAAACATCCGAAACGGTGTCGCAGTATTATCTGCCTCACCATGGTGTCTTAAAGGAGAGCAGCTCAACAACGAAGCTGCGTGTTGTCTTCAACGGTTCTTGCCCTACCACCTCCGGGCTCTCGGTCAATGACATTATGCACACAGGTCCCAACTTACTTGTCAATATCACGGATGTACTCCTGTGGATACGCAAACACCGCCATATGTTCGCCACAGACATCACAAAGATGTACCGACAGATCAAGGTACATCACGATGATTGGGATTTACAGCGAGTACTGTGGTTAGATCAACAGCAAAGAGAAGTCCCGTACCAACTCACCACCGTAACCTATGGCACAAAGGCAGCACCATTCCTTGCAGTTCGGGCGCTCCTACAACTCATCAATGATGAGGGCCATAGATTTCCTTTGGCAATACCATCTATTTCTCACGGTCGGTACGTTGATGACATCTTTGGAGGCGCTGACACCGTGGAAGAACTCGTGGAAATCGCACAACAATTAAAGGAACTTTGCAACGCGGGCGGCTTCCCTCTTGCAAAATGGCATTCAACTCACTCAGATGTGTTAACCGCCACCTTTTCGGAGAACACACCAGGATCATTCATCTCTCTCGACGATTGCGCAACAAACATATTAGGACTCATGTGGAGCCCGCAAGAGGATAAACTCGTATTTACACCCAAGTCAGATCGTCGCATGGAAAACCTCACAAAACGACACATTTTATCTGAAGTGGCTCAGATATTTGATCCATTAGGCTTCGCATCACCTGTAATTATCAAGGCGAAAATGCTCCTTCAGGAGCTCTGGTTGCACAAAATTGGATGGGATGACAGCCTGCCATCCCAAATTTCATCACGGTGGTTATCGATCAGAGAAGACCTCACAAACTTGGCACTGCTCTCAGTACCAAGATGGCTTCACACACTTGGGAGTACCACCATCACACTCCACGGTTTCTCTGACGCTTCACAACTCGCCATGGCGGCGGTAATTTACATTGCCGTTAACACACCGTCCACAGGAACAGTGATATCACTAGTCTGTTCAAGGACCAAGGTGGCACCACTCAAGAGACTGACCATCCCGAGGTTGGAGCTTACTGCAGCGCTGCTACTCGCAAAGCTTATGAGATATGTCCAAGCCACACTGAACATGGACATAACCTCAACTCATTTGTGGACGGATTCCCAGGTAACTCTCACATGGATCAAAGCCCATCCCTCTCGCTGGAAAGATTATGTCAGGAACAGAGTGTCGCAAATCCAAGAGCTCACCTCAAGGTCTGAATGGAGACACGTTCCTGGCACCTCCAACCCAGCGGACTGCGCCTCAAGGGGAATCACAACGGAGCAATTACGAACACATGAGCTGTGGTGGACGGGACCACCATGGCTCACTCAATCAGCGGACACATGGCCAACACAACCTACATCTCCTGACGAGTCTTCGGCTCTCGAGGCTCGACCGGGAATCTCATTGATTGTGGCCTCACCAAAAGTCGACTACCACTGGGGCCTCATATACCGCTACTCATCACTTGGTAAATTGCTCAGGATTACTGCTCTTTGTTTCAGAATTCGCTAACGGTTAAGAAAATGTTCTGTCTCATCACCATTAACGAACATTACACCATCTGACTTGGACATGGCAAAGATTTTCTGGATAAAGGCGACTCAATCGGCATACTTCTCACACGAATTGAAGCAACTGGAATCGCACACACAACTGCCGAACCATCACGCTCTTCACAGATTGACGGCTTACATCGATGACCAAGGGGTCATGCGAGTGGGAGGTCGACTCAACGAGTCATCTCTCCCATACGAAGGCAAACATCAAGCCATATTGCCTCGCCATTCACGTTTGTCCGATCTCATTATAGATGATGCCCACCGTCGAACACTTCATGGCGGTACACAACTCACACTGGCTCATCTTCGGCAAACATACTGGATTATCGGCGGAAGAGCACCTGTGAAGTCCCATATTCTCAAATGCGTGATATGTGCACGGCAGAGGGGGATCCGTGCCTGTCAACTGATGGGCCAACTACCTCTCTGTCGTGTCACACCATCACGGGCATTTTCTCACGTTGGAGTGGACTACGCAGGACCGGTTACAATCAAGGCATGGAAAGGAAGAGGCTCAAAAACACATAAGGGCTGGATTTGTGTTTTTGTCTGTCTCACAACATCGGCAGTACATCTCGAGGCGGTAACGGATTACTCGACGGATGGATTCATTGCAACTTATCGGCGCTTCTCATCAAGACGGGGGATTCCACACACCTTCTACTCAGACTGCGGGACTAATTTTGTGGGAGCAGAAAAGGTCTTACACAACCTTTTCACCCAGAGTTCCGCCGAACACCAGGTCATCTCGAAGGTATTGGCATCGGACAACGCACAGTGGTCGTTCAATCCACCGGCGGCTCCACACATGGGTGGAAAATGGGAAGCAGCGGTGAAGTCCACCAAATTTCATCTCAGGAGGACTGTAGGTGAGACCGTACTCACCTACGAAGAACTCAGCACCCTGCTTGCCCAAATAGAGGCTATTCTCAACTCACGACCACTGGAGCCCCTCAGTGATGATCCAGAAGACATGGCTGTGCTCACCCCTGGACACTTTCTCACCGGCAGCGCCATCACTTCCATTCCGGAGCCATCGCTCCTTGATACAAATGTGTCAAGGTTGACTCGGTGGCAATTAATCCAGCAGAAGGTACAGCAATTTTGGTCTCAATGGTCTACTCATTATTTGCAATTTCAACAGGCAATCTCCAAATGGCACCATCCAATCAACAACATCAAGGTTGGCTCCATGGTGCTACTCACGGACGAGCGCTTTCCACCAAGCAAATGGCCCCTCGCCCGAGTTACGGTTCTTCACCCGGGCAAGGATGGACTCACTAGAGTGGTGACATTGAAAACCGCGACTGCCACACTCACACGGCCAATCTCCAAGCTTGCCGTGCTGCCAATCACCACCTCCGAACAAGATCAGCAAGGGGCATCATCAACCTCCGTTGCTGATGGCGGGCGGAATGTTTGGGAATGACGCGACGCCGACCAATCGTCGTCGCGGTATCCTCAAGGCGGCCTGAGGGCCGAGTCACACGCGGCTTTTATGCGAGCGTGCCTTTAACGCGCGCGGCACGCGGGCGGCGTTCCCGCCGAATCGGTCGGCCATTATCGTCTCAGCTATTAACGAGAACGCACACGGATTATTGCATTTACGCTTTTCTGGTTTATCTCGCGCATTGCTGCACATTGAACGAACTCGTAACATCACGGACTCGCACACATAAATCCCGGACTATTCGCAGAGAAATACGCACGGTACATCCACACCAGACGACTCAGGCTCTGTACGCGGCGCGAATCGTGCACGTGCACCCGCAACAGAGCACCTGTGACCCTTATTTTTATAGACAATAAAGACTCTGTTAAACGGACATTATGTAGACCACGTGGAAACATAACCTCTCCACCGCCAATAGATTTTCTCATTTCCCCCCCTTCCTCTTTCCTTTCATTCCCTCTCATATCCTCTTAACGGGAATCGCGAGATTCTCGAACACGTCGTCACTATTCTCCAAACACACTACACAAACAGTGATTTCATTTGTATTTTTGACCAAAGCGTATAAAACCACGAGTCAGATATTTATATACTGGAAAAATTTGGTAAATATACACCTTTGAAAGTTGTACGATGCATCGATTTCACACGAAACGCAATATTAAACTGTCTTCCTGGCGTCCGCAGAGGCAACTGAAACCTGTCGAAGCCTGCACGTGTCTTCTGGTATCCCCAGCACTATTCTTGCCATCAGAAACAATTCCGTCGCGTTTTCTTACATGAGATATAGCTAATGTCCGATACTAGGTGCCGTCCGGGGCTAGGGGAACCCTATACCTTCGGCACCTCCATGCAATAATGGGCATAACATGTGGTATAATAGGCCACCTCATGGGTGGCGTGGAAGACCACGCAAAACTATTCAGATTATATAAAAACAAAGTATTATATATACGCATTTGCATTGTTCGGGTTGCACTTCTCAATAGGGTCAAGTCTCGCAGAAGATAAACATTACGATACCATTGTACCCTTTGCTCTATAATTATTTTTCTAGTACCTACCATTTCCAGGAAACAAAGCTGGCTAGTAACTTCTCCCAGCATCTTGTATACATACATTTGAAAGTAATATTTTAAAAGGTAGATTAATTATCTATAAATAAAATAGGATCTTTTTGCAGTCAAAAACAATTTAGAAAAATAATAACACCGATGATTCATCGAATACTCGTCAATGACAGATTGATCAGTATTATCGAACACGAAAGCGTCGACGAGCGACGACGAGTACGACAGTAATGGTAATAAGTATTCTTCGAATAAGGATACGTAGGTATGTTTACAAAAAAGTTCATGCATGTATCAGCTAAACAAAACAAGTTAAATAATTCTGTACCTATCCGAGTACGTATGCCATCTTTGCCATAACGTGACATATATATTTTGGCCATATCTATCATAAACCAATACGACACATCTATTCCGCTGAAAAAATATTAAAAACTATCCGTAGGAGGTACTAAAATATTCTTAAATGAATATCGTTAGTTGCCGTATGATGAATAATTAAAAAAGAAAAATTATCCTATGAAAAAGAAATGAACCATGGATGGGCGCGAACCTACGAAAAAAATCGAACGCGTCGACGAGCGGCGATGCGTACGACGAGTCAATCCCAAACTCTCCTCGATTCACTTTTCTCTGGATCGCGCTCTGCTCACGGCGGTGGTGCCCGATTTGCCTTCCGGCTGAAAGAACGCAATGGTACGTGCGATGCCTTATGCGAAATCTGGCACCACTGTCACCGGCCTGTGTGTGGAACGAAGACGCGACGCCGCGACTGCATGTCGAACAAAGACGCAACGCGCGAAGTTGGTTGAAAGGGGACGGAGCATAGTTCTGTCCTTCTTATGTGTCGTAACGATACGTGACGTCACGCGACGTTGGTGGAAGAGAGGCGCAGCATAGTTCCGTCCTTCTCTCCACGCCGAGCGCGATTCGGCGAGAAACAGCGCGCGCAGCTCTCACGAACAGGGCACGCACACTTTTCCGTATCCCCACTCCCGCGGGCACCGATGGTGCAACCGGGCCAAATCTGAGACCACTGTATTCCGGGTGTCGTCGCGGGTGGGAGTGTCAAACCACTTCATCCGCGGCGGCAACTTTACCCGCTTTGCTGAATGGCGCTTCGTTCACCACGCTCGCCTGGATGTCCTCCCCCTTAACGGAGCGAGGTGCTGGGGAGACGGTGACAAGCGTTGCCGGCTGTGCGGGGAGGGCCTGGAATCCCTTCCCCACGTCCTGTGCTACTGCCGGCCGCACTCGGCGGCCTGGCAGCTGCGTCACGACGCCGTCGTCAACCGTATCGCTAAGGCTTGCCGGCTCCCAGAGACCCGTAGAGTCAACCAGAGAGTCGAGGGAGTCGAGGGCGATCTAGGGGCTCTCAGACCTGACATTGTGGTCAGGCATGAGCCCTCAAAGAGCATCGTCATCGTAGACGTGACCGTGCCATTTGAAAACACCTATACCGCATTTGAAGAGGCCAGGGCGCGTAAAATACTCAAGTATAAGCCCCTGGCCGACGCGCTGCACGGTTACGGCTACAAAGTGGCGGTGCTCGCGATCGTCGTCGGGGCCCTCGGCTCATGGGATCCGGCCAATGAGGCGGTGCTGGGCCTGCTTAGGGTTTCACCACGCTATGCGGGTCTAATGCGGCGCCTCATTGTGTCGGAGACCATCCGGTGGGGCCGTGATATTTACGTCGAGCACGTATCGGGTGTACGGCAGTACCGTCCGGCGGGCGTGCCTGGGTCGGACCTGGAGCAAGAGGTCGGCCCTCCCCCGGGCGAATCGGACATAGGTTAAGTGTCTAGTCCTTCCTTGTTCGACGCGGGGCAGTGTCCGCCAACGACCGATAAATTATATTAAACTGTGATAACGGCGGCGCTGCCCCATTTGAATTATTGTACCTAAGACAGCGAACTTTTGACTCAGGGCCAGTACTGGCCCTAATTTTTTATTAATCTTAGAAACATCGACTGACAGAGGGCCAGCACTGGCCCTATATTCTATTAAAATAATTAATATTGTTGACCGAGCGAGGGTCCAGGGTCCGGCTATTTTATACACTAACACCCAGCAAAACACAAATTAATGGCGTGGCCGGACCCTGGGATCCAGAAATTGTTAAAAACTCTTATCATATTAGCCCTCGCCAAATAAGGCGATGAATTATGTAAAATACTGCACACATATCTTGAATAAAGACCTTATTTATCTGTTCTTATCAGCTTAATTCCCTTTTTTGACCAAAGTATGAGTACGAGACCGGCGGATCCGGCGTTGCCGGAGCCGTCGGATGTCTCCGAGGAGCGGTCCGAGTCGGGCGGCGGAGGCTCTGTCAAGAGTAAACGGGACAGGGTGGACAAGGAGGAGGACAAGGAGGAAGACAAGGAAGAGGACAGCAACAAGGACGGCAACGAGGACAGCTACGAGGACATCAACAAGGACATCAACACGGACATCAACAAGGACAAGGAGAACAAGGAGGACAAGGAGGACAAGGAGGAGAAGGAGGACAAGGACAGCACGAACATTGACCAAGAGGACCAACAGGACCAGGACATCGACGACGACGTCGACGACGACTTCAAGGACTGCCTGGACTGGGGACTGGACGACGACGAGGACGTCACCCGGGACGGCGCTGGCGGCAGCAACGGTAGTTCGGGGGTTCCTGTGGCTTACGAGCTGGAGGTGCCACTGGCCAGCCGATTCGCCTGTCGCATATGTGCGCCAGTCCCGAAGGTGTACAGGCGGCACGGGGACCTCTCGAAGCATGTCCGCCGCTATTACCTACGGCACCTGAGCTTCAGGTGTCGGGGATGCGGCGGCGGCTTTGGGAGTCTCCGGGCTTGCAAGAGGCACCAGCGAGCCACTACGGCTTGCAGGAGCCTTGGTACGCCGGAGGACGTGGCCCTTCCGGTTGCGTCCGCGGCGCCGAAGGGTGCGCTCCCGTGCAGCGGTGTGGCTTCCGTTGGGCCTGGCGGCGCGGCGGGTGGCCCCCTAGGCATTGCGGCGGAGGGCTGTCCTCCTCCTGCCGAGGGTGCGGCAGCGACGAGGGAGAGCCGGACGGATGCTGCCGCCGAGGGAAGGAGGACGGAGCCCTGGATACTGTGGCCCGGGGTGGAGCCCCGGATACTGTCGTCTGGGGTCCACCATATTCCGGCGGCCGCCGCGGTGCTCGTGGCGACTCCCCCTGGGAGAGGACCACGAGGGCTATGGCGCGCCGAAAGGGGACGGCGGCTACGGTGTCCGCAGCCCCGCAGCCTCCGCGGGGTCCTGGGTGCGGGGCGGGAGCTGGAGCTTCGGCTTCATGTGACCGTCTCGCCCTGGGGGCGGGCGCCGTACCGGTGTCGCGGGTACCCGGACGGGTGGTGCCCGTTGGGAGTTCGGGACCGTCGGTGGCTCCCTGTGAGGGGGGCCATCGGCGCCCGGGTGAACAGAGTGGTGCCGCTGCCTCGGGGACAACATCACCCGCGGACACGCCGTCGCGGGTGGCTGGGCGGATAACGGCCGCTGGGGCCTCGCCGTCGGTGGCCGCCTGTGAGGGGGGTGGCCGGCGGTCGGGGGCTCGGCATAGCCCCGCCTGCATAAGCCAGCCTGCACCCGCGGATCGACCATCTTCTTCGCTGGACCATGGAGCGGGGACCATCGGGGGCGCCTTGTTGGATCGGGAGCCGGCGACGGGCTCTTCGCCTCGACTGCGGAGCCCTACGTCGCAGCGAGGGGCTGGGGCGGCGATCTCGCATGAGGTGGGACGGCGGCGGCGGCGCAGGCGAGGGGAGCCTGGCTTGCCGGGAGCGGCGTTGGGTGCGGCTCCATCGGCACCCGCATGGGACACGCAACTGAGGGCGGCCGTCGGTCCGGCGCGGCCGGCGGTGCCCCGTAAAAAGAACGGTCGGCCGCCGCGATTGCGACGTGTGGCCTTCGTTAGGGGAGGTTTTTTGGCCGGCGCGGCGGGGCCCCTGGCGGGGGGCGCCCCCTTGGCCCCGGCGGGCGCGGCGCGGCCGCCATTGTCGTCGGGGGAGGGCCGGCGAGTGGTGAGTGTCTCGGCTTGTGCGGTGGCTCCCGGAAAGGGGCACGGGCGTGGGCGGGGCACACGAGACGGTGTTTTGGGCCGGGGGACGGCGGGGGGGAGTTCGCATCGGGGTAGACATCGGGGACCCAGGATAATAGAGGATAAAATACTAAAGGAACCTCGGTACCGTGTGGTGCGGGGCCCGCGGGCATTGGCTCGGGGGGGGGGGGGGGGGGGGCGGGGCTGACGCTGGGTGGGGGGCCTGGTCCGGCGGTTGTTGGGGCCCCGTGTGGCGGGGGCCGCTGGCGGCCGTGGGGTCGGCGGGTTTTTTCTGCTCGGACGGGCTCAGTGCGGGTGGGTCCCGTATTGCCCTCGTCTTCTGGGACTGGAGCGGCGGCGGGGGGGGGGGGGGGAGGTGTGGCCCTGTGCCCTCTGATGTCGGGGCGTCTGGGGGTCCCCCCTTACCATCGTCTTCGCGGGACTCGGGGCCTGGGCCGGATGCGGGCTGCCCTGTTGGGGCGCGGGATGCCTCTGCCTCTGGGGGAGGGGGGGGGGGGGGGTTAGTCTTGTGGACCTCCCATCGTCGCCGGCGCGAAATCCTGGGCTGGGGGATGCTCGGACTGTGGGGGAGCGTGGGACCGGGGTGGACCCCGATTGTGGCCCGTTACAGATGTCCGACCTGCAGACCCGATGGACTCAAATCTTCTCCGACATTGTGGACGTGCCTGGTCTGGAGACTGCTCTCGGGCGCTTGATTGGCGAGATTAAGGAGCTGGGTTGGGCTCCTGGGGCGCGCAGAGCGAGCCCTCAACTCGCTCGTGATGGGGGCCGGGTGTCTCGGCCGGGTCAGCATGACCGCCGCTCATCGCGGGCACGGCGGCAACAGTATTGCCCTGAGGCCGCCGCCAGGATACAGAGGCTGTACTGGCGGGATAGGCCGCGTGCCTTCAGGGAGATCACTGGGGCAGACTCCCCCTACTGTGGGATCGCCGCTCGGGCCCTCCACGATCATTTTATGGGGATTTTTCGGATTGAGCGGGTGGAGAGGGACGCAATGCCTCCGGACATTCCAGACTTTCGACTGCGACCCGTTTCAGGATGACTTCTCCACTGCTGAGGTGTGGCGCAGGATTAGCCGGTTCCAGAACACTGCGCCTGGCCCGGATGGTGTTCGATACGCTGTATGGAAGAAGCATGACGCGGGGGCCTTCATCCTCACCTCCATCTTCAATTGCGTCAAGCGACTGGGCCACGTCCCAGTGGAGTGGACTAAATCCAGGACGGTGTTAATTCACAAAAAGAGTGACAAGGGGGATGTGGCTAATTGGCGGCCCATTACCCTAGGCAACACAGTTGCCAAGGCCTACTCGTCGGTGCTGGCGGGCCGACTGAGGGACTGGGCTCTGCCTAATGGAAGGATCAGTCCCAGTCAGAACTTCATGCCCGTGGATGGCTGCGCCGAGCACAACTTTACTCTGCAGGCCGTTATAACTGATGCCCGGAGGAATTGCCGTGGGTGCTGTGTGGCCTGGCTGGACCTGGCGAACGCTTTTCGGTCCATACCTCACAGCACTATATTTGCCACCCTCCGCTGGGCGGGGCTTAGTGGGGCCGCTGTGGATGTCGTCCGCCGGCTATATGAGGACGGGACCACTGCCATCAGGAGCTCGTCTGGCTGGACCCCTAACATTAGTATTACTGCCGGGGTCAAGCAGGGTTGCCCCCTAAGTCCCATTGTGTTCAACATGGCGATTGAGCCCGTTCTTCGCGCCGTCGCTGGAAGGGGCCTGGGGTTGATCTGCATGGGTCTCGGATTGACTGCCTGGCTTACGCGGACGATCTGGCGCTGGTGGCACGGACTCTCGAGCACTTACAGGATCTACTTGATACCGCGGGGCGGGTCGCCGACTGGGCGGGCCTGACGTTTAACCCCGGGAAATGCGCCTCACTACACGTGGACGGGGCCGGGCGGGTCACGGTGCCCTCGCGGTTTAGCGTCCAGGGGAAACCGATTGCGGATATGGGCGAGGACTCACTATATGAACACCTGGGTGTGCCCACGGGCTACCGCCTGGCTCACTCTGCGGGCGAGTGTATGGATCAGATGATTGCCGACATTGGGAGGGTGGACGAGTCCCTCCTGGCTCCCTGGCAGAAGTTCGACGCTGTCAACTCCTTCATCCTGCCCCGCCTCTCATTTCAGCTGGCTAACGGCTCGGTATTGAAGAGGCCACTGGCCTTGATTGATGGAAAGCTGAAAGCCGCAGGGAATAGATGGCTCAATCTTCCGTCACGTTCTGGGGCCGAGCCTCTTTATCTGGGTTACCATATGGGCGGCTGCAACCTGCTGCCCATGAGCGTTCTGGCTGATGCCTGCCAACTGGTCCACGGGTTTCGTCTCCTCTGCTCCTTCTCTCTGGGTGCATTGGCCGGCGCCTTTCTGGGGTCAGTGGTGGACCGGCGTCTTCGTCGGCCTGCACGCCCGGAGGAGGTGATAGAATACTTGAATGGCAGCATGCTGGGGGATTTTAGGTTGGAATCGTCGGATGTCTCCAACACCTGGACGCGTTTGTGCTCGGCATATAGGCGCCTGAGCTCCAAGATCAGCATCGCATGGTCCAGGGACGTCGATGGCCAGATCCGGCTCCGGCTGAATGGCTCGAACCTCAGCCCGGGGAATGCTGAGACTGCCACCGACAGGCGATTAGGACATACTACATGCGCAGGCTTGTCGCTAAGCCGGACCAGGGCAAGGTGTTTGAGGTCACCGTTGCCAGTGAAGCGTCAAACCACTTTATCCACGCTGGCGATTTCACCAGGTTCGCCGAGTGGCTGTTTGTCCATCGGGCCCGCCTGGGATGCGTGCCGCTGAATGGCACCAGGAGGGTAGGTACAGGCAGTAAGCGCTGTAGGAGGTGTAACTATGCCAACGAGACCCTACCGCATGTCATCAACCACTGCAACCCGCACCTGGCCGCTATTACACGTCGCCATAACGCTATCCTCGACCACATTGTCAAAGCCTACAGACCGGCCGAGGGTACCGAGTTCAGGGTTAACAGGACGATCCCCGGCATGGACGATGGCCTTAGGCCGGACCTTGTGGCCATCAACCGGGACAGGATGAGGTCACCATAGTGGACGTAGCAACCCCCTTTGAAAACCGCTACGCCGCCTTCGAAGCAACTCGTAAGTTGAAGATAGCGAAGTATCGGCACATTGCCGAGCATTTTTCAGAATTCGGGTACGAGGTTTTCGTGGATGCCTTCATCGTCGGGGCGCTTGGAGGATGGGATCCTGCCAACGAGCCAGTTATTCGCCGCCTGGGACTGGGCGCTCGGTACTGCCGACTGATGAGGAAGCTGATGTGCTCGGACTCCATTAGGTGGAGCCGAGATATATACGTGGAACACATCACTGGCAGAAAACAATATGCTGAACAATAGGGTCTCCTTGGCGGGATGAGGAGCGGATGGAGTTATGGACTTCGGCGCCGTCGTTTCCCCTTTAGAGCCCTCCCACTTCCGCTTGATGTGCTAGCTGCTAGCACTCTAGTCAATCTCATTGGCTACTCACTTTATCCTGTCGCCCCCTTTCTTCCGCTCCTGGGCGTGGTGAATTGTATATATATTTCTTTGTATATAGTGCCTTTATTTGTATAGAAGTCGGGTGCCTTAGCGGACCCCGCTTAACTTATGTCTAGCTTAAGTCAATGTATAATTTCTAATATTTGCTCAATAAAAAAGTTAATCTGTTCTTATCAGCTTAATATCTGATACACTCCCCATTGGGGAGTCAGAATATTAAACTGATTTTTGGAAGTGGGCGGGTGTCCGAAGCTTGCTTCGGCCCTGTCGAGGGTCGGCTCGATACTGCAGTACCGTCGGGCGTGGCCCAATTAATACCCTATAAAAGCAGTACCCACTCCCATTTCAAAAATATATTCTGGCCCCCCAAAAATTTAGTGCGAATATTCAAACTTCGAAAAATCTCAAAAAACTTTAAATTTCGCGGGTGGAGTTGTGAGCAGTGGACTTCTAGTGATATGTGCCTAGTGACAGTGCAGTGAGATGGTGGCTCCCTTACTGGATTACGTCCCGGGTTGGCTTCATGGAAACAAGGTCTGTGGCAACTTACTATATTTTACTCTTGCTATCCCCAGCGGGTTGTATTGGGGATAGGGATTGGCGCCCTCCTGGGTGTCCAATCACTACCTCGCTCCGCTGCCAGTCCTGTCATAACCTGTGTTACGTCCGGGCGAGGCTTTTCACGACTTTATGCTTGTCAAGACGGTCGATGAGAAATCCGCGAGCGGCCTGCCGTGCGACCGGGCGTAACGCTTGAATATTTTTGCTATCCAGTTACAATAGATAACGGTAATCCAACTAAAAATCAATATTGCAAGATTCTAATCCCTTCCTGGAAGAGGAGGGATTTTCTAGGTTATTCGGTATAAGCTAAACGGAAAGTTAAATAAGGAAGCTAATATCGCGTTTAGTTATATGCAGGACTAATAGGATTCGTGTGTCTTCATAAGACCCGTACAGGTCCCCAATTACTCGCGCGAGGTTATGTTTTCGGCCGGTGTACGATGCTATGGTATACGAGGTGTGACGTCACAACACAGATCAAATCAAAGAGAGTAGTATAAGGGGATCGCAGAGGTGGTAGGTGATCTTCCTTCAGGATGACCAATGTTCCGACTTTTATCGTGGTAGGACCTGACTGACTCCATTTGCTGCGTGTCTGGAGCTCATGCAAGTAGTCCTTCTGCCACCTAGTCCAAAAATGCTGACGTAATCGCTGTATATGCTGCCATGCTGATAGTCTGTTGACTGGAGTGTCTGTTAAATCATGCTCGGGCGTACTCGTCAAATAATCGCTTATAAGGAAGTGACCAGGAGTGAGAGCGTGGAGATCGTTGGGATCAGACGAGAGAGGAGTTAGAGGTCTGGAATTCAATACAGCTTCGATCTGAATGATCAACGTATTCAGTTCCTCATAAGTAAATCGGGTCTCACCGGCTGTTCGAAGAAGGTGGTATTTGCACGACCAATACCTGCGAGTCCTTGCATACCCCCCAACGACGGAGTTTTTTTGGGCACGCCCAGTTTTGGTTTTCCTGGATTCTTGAGAAGCCGCATAGCTTCAGTTGAAAAATAGTTACCGTCATTGAACAATATATCATTTCCTCGGAAAACGATCATCACTAACTCAAGCCATATTCAATTGCACGGCTTCTGTGACGCCAGTGAAAGAGCTTACGGGGCATGCCTATATCTTAGATCCATCGATGAAAACAGTAAGGCTCAAACGACACTTCTATGCGCAAAATCGCGAGTCGCGCCTCTAAAGACCTGTTCCATTCCAAGATTGGAATTGTGTGCAGCCCAATTATTATCGTCATTGCTTACCACTGTACGTAATACCATACATATAAACATAGATAAAATCGTTCTCTGGTCAGACTCCACTATAGTTATACAATGGTTAAATACGTCGCCACACCTTTTGAAGCAGTTTATAGCTAACCGAGTGGCAGACATTCAGTCAAATACCAAAATTGGAGACTGGCGGCATGTACGTTCGCACGATAATCCGGCAGACGCG
Organism: Priocnemis perturbator; assembly: GCA_963942575.1. Taxonomy (NCBI): domain Eukaryota; kingdom Metazoa; phylum Arthropoda; class Insecta; order Hymenoptera; family Pompilidae; genus Priocnemis; species Priocnemis perturbator. The sequence continues at coordinate 20,093,626 of OZ012645.1, forward strand.
CTGTCTCGAGGACTTCTTCCTTCCGAATTTATATCGGCTGATTTATGGCGCTACGGTCCGACCTGGCTTATGCTAACCGAACCGCACTGGCCAATTCTCGATCTCACGTTACGGACTGATGTTCCAGAATTACGAAAAACACTATGCTTTTCAACTGTGATCGCGAAAAATGAATTGTTTTATAAATATTCCACCGTCACTAAACTGAGACGCGTTATTGCATATTGTTTGCGAATGCGAATTACGAATACGCATAAGGGAGATCTCTCTCCGGAAGAATTGGAAGCCGCAAACATGCGAATAATAAAACTTGTGCAGGCAGAGACATTTTCCGATGATTTAAGGACATTACGACAGGACAAACAAGTTTCGTCAAAAAGTAAATTAAAATCATTAAGTCCATTTTTAGATGAAGACGGCATTATACACGTCGGAGGAAGACTGAAGTACTCTTCTGTTCCACTAGCACAACGTCATCCCGTCATTTTACCACGGTCGCATTATATTACCGAGTTGCTCATACGCGATACACACGTACATCACTTACACACCGGTGTTCAGGCAACTTTATATGCAATGAGACAGAGATACTGGCTCATCGACGGAAAGAACCAGATACGAAAGGTCATACGCCAATGCGTTCAATGTTTCCGTGCTAAGCCGCGAACAATGGAATACATCATGGGTGATCTGCCCAAGTTTCGCGTAAACGAAGTTCGACCATTTACTAATGTCGGGATTGATTATTGCGGTCCATTCTATATAAAAGAACGGAAATTTCGCAACCGCACTAAAGTAAAGGTTTACGTCGCGGTCTTCATTTGTCTTACAGTAAAGGCCATACATTTGGAAGTGGTAAGTGATATGACCACCGAAGCCTTTATCGCGGCGTTAAAACGGTTTATTGCCAGAAGAGGGTTATGTAAAAATATTTATTCTGATAACGGCAGTAATTTTGTAGGTGCAAATTCAGAATTGCAGGACCTTCCGTCCTTGCTAAATACATCCAAACATCAGGCCAAGGTTACTCGTCACCTTACTAATATCGGTATTAAATGGCATTTTATCCCGCCACACTCTCCGCATTTTGGCGGCATATGGGAAGCTGCGGTTAGATCGTTTAAGCATCATATGAGACGTGTCGTTGGGAAGGAATTATTTACCTTTGAAGGTCTCAATACTTTTGTGATTGAAGTAGAAGCGATCCTTAATTCTCGGCCTCTTACACCTATCTCTTCCGACGCAAACGATCCTATTGCCCTCACCCCAGGTCATTTTTTACTTGGCGATTCGTTAATGAGTGTGCCCGAGCACGATCTTCGTGGAGTACCATCCAACAGGCTATCATCGTGGCAGCATATTCAGAAGCTGAAACAGGACTTCTGGACACGATGGCATAAAGAGTATCTCAACGAACTCTGCATGCGCAACAAATGGACCCGAAGTCACTCAAACATCGCAGTGGATGCCATTGTCCTCATCAAGGAAGACAACACTCCACCAATGCAATGGGCATTGGGACGCATCATCGCAGTTCACCCAGGACAGGATGGAGTTGTCCGAGCCGTGACATTGAAAACTACTGCGGGCGAGATCAAGCGGAATGTTACGAAACTCGCACCGCTACCCATTGATAAAGACACTGATGACAACAAACAGTGATTTTAAGACTCGTGCCGCTATCATTAAGGCCGTCAGTCGTCTGTTCTTTCTGTGATTCTGTTTTGTTGGTTATCTTTCTTTTGTTATTATGTTATATATTAGTATATTTATAAGCGTTAATGCTAACTCGTTCATCTATCAGTTTATTATTACGTTAATTGAGTATGTATCTACTGTTGCTGATACTACTAGTTGACTAATGACAAACTCTCTTTTCTATATAAGCAACGTCTCACGAACTTGTTGAGTGGATCTTCTCAACGGGGGGAGTATGTTCCGTTGCAAAATATCTATTCTCCTCATAATATTAGTTAATTATAAGGAATGTCAACTAAGGGGTGCCCCTCCGGTGCTTTCGTCCTGTAACGGATCGCAGGGGGTACAAAGGAGTCCCAACGACGCTCTGTCGCTGGTGACTACCTGATGGCACCTATTGTCTCTCTCTAGACCATCGACGTGCCTGGACAGTGTTTTGACCATATGTGACAATTTTTATTGTCCATTGTCCAAACACGTGGCACAGTCATTAAAAAAGGTCACCTTTCTCTACTAGGATTTAGAAAGGGCTGGCGCAGATTCTCCAGGCAATCGCTGGTCAGTTGTCGTGCACGTTTTTTATGGCTTCTTGGAAAGCAAAACACGATGTACGCTACCCCCACGCGTCTCAATTCTTTACGGGTTTTTCCAACTAGGCGGAACTTCACCGACTAGTATATTGTTCTTTTCCTTCCAATCAAATCACGGAATGTAAAGGATCAGCGAAGGAGGGCTACTGACAGCGAATGCCTGGAACGCCCATTTTGTAGTTTACTTAGCTAGTCGTAAGCCATGTAAAAATCAGTTCAGCCTCGGCTACTCCAACGAAACCACCTCTACAGTGGAACTTACAATACAACTCGGTGCATCCTTTACGGGATAGTACCCAAGAACATTCGTGCAATCACGACCAATCCTTCCGACATATATACACTTCAATTTACAATACAATAAAGCGTTCTTGTTATCAGTTTTTCATTGTGCATCACTGTGATTAGAGCCACTCATTTGAGAATTAGGTGCATTACGAGAAATCGCAACGCATCACAAGGAGGAACAATCGATCCTGCGTTAGTTACGCACCGCAGGAATTCGAGTCACCTCCCGTAGCCGCGCAAGACTGCTTGCCCGACGCTACAAATACTGCTACCGAACCGTGGTAATGGATCAAAGTGTGGCTGCGTAAAGAAAAATGCCACCATGATTATGTAGTGTCATGCAAATATCTAGTCTTATTGTAACCGATATCAATGAGGTTTTTACGATCAAGGAGACGATATCGCACCTAAACCGGATAGTTTATATCGATGGCCATCAATATTAGTTAACTTCACTTTGACCTTAGCCATAGGGACGAGAAGCAATGGAAATACTGCTACCGAACCGTGGCAATGGATCAAAGTGAGGCTGTGTAAAGAAGAATGCCACTATGATTATGTAGTGTCATGCAAATATCTAGTCTTATTGTAACCGATATCAGTAAGGTTTTTACGATCAATGAGACGATATCGCAGCTAAACCGGATGGTTTATATCGAGGGCCATCAAGATTAGTTAACTTTACTTTGATCATAGCCAGAGGGACGAGAAGCAATGGAAATACAGCTACCGAACCGTGGCAATGGAGCAAAGTGTGGCTGCGTAAAGAAGAATGCCACTATGATTATGGAGTGTCATGCAAATATCTAGTCTTATTATAACCGATATCAGTAAGGTTTTCACGATCAATGGGACGATATCGCAGATAAACCGGATGGTTTATATCGATGGTCATCAATATCAGTTAACTTCACTTTCATCTTAGCCATAGGGCCGAGAAGCAATGGAAATACTGCTACCGAACCGTGGCAATGGATCAAAGTGTGGCTGCGTAAAGAAGAATGCCACTATGATTATGTAGTGTCACGCAAATATCTAGTCTTATTCTAACCGATATCAGTGCGGTTTTTACGATCAAGGAGACGATATCGCAGCTAAACCGGATGGTTTATATCGATGGCCATCAATATTAGTTAACTTCACTTTCATCTTAGCCATAGGGGCGAGAAGCAATGGAGATACTGCTACCGAAACGTGGCAATGGATCAAAGTGTGGCTGCGTAAAGAAGAATGCCACCATGATTATGTAGTGTCGTGCAAATATCTAGTCTTATTGTAATCGATATCAGTAATGTTTTTACGATCAATGAAACGATATCGCAGCTAAACTGGATGGTTTATATCGATGGACATCATTGTTAGTTAATTTCGCTTTGATCTTAGCTATAGGGCCAAGAAGCGATGGAAATGCTGCTATCGAACCGTGGCAATGGATCAAAGTGTGGCTGCGTAAAGAAGAATGCCACTATGATTATGTAGTGTCATGCAAATATCTAGTCTTATTGTAACCGATATCAGTAAGGATTTCAGGATCAACAAAACGATATCGTAGCTATATTGGATGGTTTATATCGATGGCCATCAATATTAGTTAATGTCACTTTGATCTTATCCATAGGGCTGAGAAACGATGGAAATACTGCTACCGAACCGTGGCAATGCATCAAAGTGTGGCTGCGTAAAGAAGAATGCCACTATGATTATGTAGTGTCACGCAAATATCTAGTCTTATTGTAACCGATATCAGCAAGGTTTTTACGGTCAAGGAGACGATATCGCAGCTAAACCGGATGGTTTATATCGATGGCCATCAATATTAGTTAACTTCACTTTGATCTTAGCCATAGGGCCGAGAAGCAATGGAAATACTGCTACCGAACCGTGGTAATGGATCAAAGTGTGGCTGCGTAAAGTAGAATGCCACCATGATTATGTAGTGTCATGCAAATATCTAGTCTTATTGTAATCGATATCAGTAATGTTTTTACGATCAATGAAACGATATCGCAGCTAAACTGGATGGTTTATATCGATGGACATCAATGTTAGTTAATTTCGCTTTGACCTTAGCTATAGGGCCAAGAAGCGATGGAAATGCTGCTACCGAACCGTGGCAATGGATCAAAGTGTGGCTGCGTAAAGAAGAATACCACTATGATTATGTAGTGTCATGCAAATATCTTGTCTTATTGTAACTGATATCTGTAAGGTTTTTTCATGATCATGGAGACGATATGGCAGCTAAACCGGATGGTTTATATCGATGGCCATCAATATGAGTACAGTTCATTTTGATCTCAGCCATAGGGCCGAGACGCAATGGAAATACTGCAACCAAACCGTGGCAATGAATAAAAGTGTGGCCGCGTAAAGAAGAATGCCACTATGATTATGTAGGGTCATGCAAATATCTAGTCTTATTGTTACCGATATCAGTAAGGTTTTTACGATCAAGAAGACGATATCGTAGCTATACTGGATGGTTTATGTCGATGGCCATCAATATTGGTTAACTTCACTTTGATCTTAGCCATAGGGCCGAGAAGCGATGGAAATACTGCTACCGAACCGTGGCAATGGATCAAAGTGTGGCTGCGTAAAGAAGAATGCCACTACGATTATGTAGTGTCACGCAAATATCTAGTCTTATTGTGACCGATATAAGTAAGGTTTTTACGGTCAATGAGACGATATCGCAGCTAAACCGGATGGTTTATATCGATGGCCATCAATATTAGGTAACTTTACTTCCATCTTAGCCATAGGGCCGAGAAGCAATGGAAATACTGCTACCGAACCGTGGCAATGGATCAAAGTGTGGCTGCGTAAAGAAGAATGCCACTATGATTATGTAGTGTCACGAAAATATCTAGTCTTATTGTAACCGATATCAGTGAGGTTTTTACGATCAAGGAGACGATATCGCAGCTAAACCGGATGGTTTATATCGATGGCCATCAATATTAGTTGACTTCACTTTGACCTTAGCCACAGGGACGAGAAGCAATGGAAATACTGCTACCGAACCGTGGCAATGGATCAAAGTGTGGCTGCGTAAAGAGGAATGCCACTATGATTATGTATGTCATGCAAATATCTAGTCTTATTGTAACCGATCTCAGTAACGTTTTTACGATCAATGAGACGATATCGCGGCTAAACCGGATGGTTTGTATCGATGGCCATCAATATTAGGTAACTTTACTTTCATTTTAGCCATAGGGCCGAAAAGCAATGGAAATACTGCTACCGAACCGTGGCAATGGATCAAAGTGTGGCTGCGTAAAGAAGAATGCCACTATGATTATGTAGTGTCACGCAAATATCTAGTCTTATTGTAACCGATATCAGTGAGGTTTTTACGACCAAGGAGACGATATCGCAGCTAAACCGGATGGTTTATATCGATGGCCATCAAGATTAGTTAACTTCACTTTCATCTTAGCCAGAGGGACGAGAAGCAATGGAAATACAGCTACCGAACCGTGGCAATGGAGCAAAGTGTGGCTGCGTAAAGAAGAATGCCACTATGATTATGTAGTGTCATGCAAATATCTAGTCTTATTGTAACCGATATCAGTAAGGTTTTCTCGATCAATGGGACGATATCGCAGCTAAACCGGATAGTTTATATCGATGGCCATCAATATTAGTTAACTTCACTTTCATCTTAGCCATAGGGCCGAGAAGCAATGGAAATACTGCTACCGAATCGTGGTAATGGATCAAAGTGCGGCTGCGTAAAGAAGAATGCCACTATGATTATGAAGTGTCATGCAAATATCTAGTCTTGTTGTAACCGATATCAGTGAGCTTTTACGATCAAGGAGACGATATCGCAGCTAAGCCGGATGGTTTATATCGATGGTCATCAATATCAGTTAACTTCACTTTGATCTTAGCCATAGGGCCGAGAAGCAATGGAAATACTGCTACCGAACCGTGGTAATGGATCAAAGTGTGGCTGCGTAAAGAAGAATGCCTCCATGATTATGTAGTGTCATGCAAATATCTAGTCTTATTGTAACCGATATCAGTGAGGTTTTTACGATCAAGGAGACGATATCGCAGCTAAACCGGATGGTTTATATCGATGGCCATCAATATTAGTTAACTTCACTTTCATCTTAGCCATAGGGGCGAGAAGCAATGGAAATACTGCTACCGAACCGTGGCAATGGATGAAAGTGTGGCTGCGTAAAGAAGAATGCCACTACGATTATGTAGTGTCACGCAAATATCTAGTCTTATTGTGACCGATATCAGTAAGGTTTTTACGATCAATGAGACGATATCGCAGCTAAACCGGATGGTTTATATCGATGGCCATCAATATTAGGTAACTTTACTTTCATCTTAGCCATAGGGCCGAGAAGCAATGGAAATACTGCTACCGAACCGTGGCAATGGATCAAAGTGTGGCTGCGTAAAGAAGAATGCCACTATGATTATGTAGTGTCATGCAAATATCTAGTTTTGTTGTAACCGATATCAGTGAGCTTTTACAATCAGGGAGACGATATCGCAGCTAAGCCGGATGGTTTATATCGATGGTCATCAATATCAGTTAACTTTACTTTCATCTTAGCCATAGGGCCGAGAAGCAATGGAAATACTGCTACCGAACCGTGGCAATGGATCAAAGTGTGGCTGCGTAAAGAAGAATGCCACTATGATTATGTAGTGTCACGCAAATATCTAGTCTTATTGTAACCGATATCAGTGAGGTTTTTACGATCAAGGAGACGATATCGCAGCTAAACCGGATGGTTTATATCGATGGCCATCAATATTAGTTAACTTCACTTTGATCTTAGCCATAGGGCCGAGAAGCGATGGAAATACTGCTACCGAACCGTGGCAATGGATCAAAGTGTGGCTGCGTAAAGAAGAATGCCACTATGATTATGTAGTGTCATGCAAATATCTAGTCTTATTGTAACCGATATCAGTAAGGATTTCAGGATCAACAAGACGATATCGTAGCTATATTGGATGGTTTATATCGATGGCCATCAATATTGGTTAATGTCACTTTGATCTTAGCCATAGGGCTGAGAAACGATGGAAATACTGCTACCGAACCGTGGTAATGGATCAAAGTGTGGCTGCGTAAAGAGGAATGCCACTATGATTATGTATGTCATGCAAATATCTAGTCTTATTGTAACCGATATCAGTAACGTTTTTACGATCAATGAGACGATATCGCAGCTAAACCGGATGGTTTATATCGATGGCCATCAAGATTAGTTAACTTTACTTTGATCATAGCCAGATGGACGAGAAGCAATGGAAATACAGCTACCGAACCGTGGCAATGGAGCAAAGTGTGGTTGCGTAAAGAAGAATGCCACTATGATTATGGAGTGTCATGCAAATATCTAGTCTTATTGTAACCGATATCAGTAAGGTTTTCAGGATCAACAAAACGATATCGTAGCTATATTGGATGGTTTATATCGATGGCCATCAATATTAGTTAATGTCACTTTGATCTTATCCATAGGGCCGAGAAGCAATGGAAATACTGCTACCGAACCGTGGCAATGGATCAAAGTGTGGCTGCGTAAAGAAGAATGCCACTACGATTATGTAGTGTCACGCAAATATCTAGTCTTATTGTGACCGATATAAGTAAGGTTTTTACGGTCAATGAGACGATATCGCAGCTAAACCGGATGGTTTATATCGATGGCCATCAATATTAGGTAACTTTACTTCCATCTTAGCCATAGGGCCGAGAAGCAATGGAAATACTGCTACCGAACCGTGGCAATGGATCAAAGTGTGGCTGCGTAAAGAAGAATGCCACTATGATTATGTAGTGTCACGAAAATATCTAGTCTTATTGTAACCGATATCAGTGAGGTTTTTACGATCAAGGAGACGATATCGCAGCTAAACCGGATGGTTTATATCGATGGCCATCAATATTAGTTGACTTCACTTTGACCTTAGCCACAGGGACGAGAAGCAATGGAAATACTGCTACCGAACCGTGGCAATGGATCAAAGTGTGGCTGCGTAAAGAGGAATGCCACTATGATTATGTATGTCATGCAAATATCTAGTCTTATTGTAACCGATCTCAGTAACGTTTTTACGATCAATGAGACGATATCGCGGCTAAACCGGATGGTTTGTATCGATGGCCATCAATATTAGGTAACTTTACTTTCATTTTAGCCATAGGGCCGAAAAGCAATGGAAATACTGCTACCGAACCGTGGCAATGGATCAAAGTGTGGCTGCGTAAAGAAGAATGCCACTATGATTATGTAGTGTCACGCAAATATCTAGTCTTATTGTAACCGATATCAGTGAGGTTTTTACGATCAAGGAGACGATATCGCAGCTAAACCGGATGGTTTATATCGATGGCCATCAAGATTAGTCAACTTCACTTTCATCTTAGCCAGAGGGACGAGAAGCAATGGAAATACAGCTACCGAACCGTGGCAATGGAGCAAAGTGTGGCTGCGTAAAGAAGAATGCCACTATGATTATGTAGTGTCATGCAAATATCTAGTCTTATTGTAACCGATATCAGTAAGGTTTTCTCGATCAATGGGACGATATCGCAGCTAAACCGGATAGTTTATATCGATGGCCATCAATATTAGTTAACTTCACTTTCATCTTAGCCATAGGGCCGAGAAGCAATGGAAATACTGCTACCGAATCGTGGTAATGGATCAAAGTGCGGCTGCGTAAAGAAGAATGCCACTATGATTATGAAGTGTCATGCAAATATCTAGTCTTGTTGTAACCGATATCAGTGAGCTTTTACGATCAAGGAGACGATATCGCAGCTAAGCCGGATGGTTTATATCGATGGTCATCAATATCAGTTAACTTCACTTTGATCTTAGCCATAGGGCCGAGAAGCAATGGAAATACTGCTACCGAACCGTGGTAATGGATCAAAGTGTGGCTGCGTAAAGAAGAATGCCTCCATGATTATGTAGTGTCATGCAAATATCTAGTCTTATTGTAACCGATATCAGTGAGGTTTTTACGATCAAGGAGACGATATCGCAGCTAAACCGGATGGTTTATATCGATGGCCATCAATATTAGTTAACTTCACTTTCATCTTAGCCATAGGGGCGAGAAGCAATGGAAATACTGCTACCGAACCGTGGCAATGGATGAAAGTGTGGCTGCGTAAAGAAGAATGCCACTACGATTATGTAGTGTCACGCAAATATCTAGTCTTATTGTGACCGATATCAGTAAGGTTTTTACGATCAATGAGACGATATCGCAGCTAAACCGGATGGTTTATATCGATGGCCATCAATATTAGGTAACTTTACTTTCATCTTAGCCATAGGGCCGAGAAGCAATGGAAATACTGCTACCGAACCGTGGCAATGGATCAAAGTGTGGCTGCGTAAAGAAGAATGCCACTATGATTATGTAGTGTCATGCAAATATCTAGTTTTGTTGTAACCGATATCAGTGAGCTTTTACAATCAGGGAGACGATATCGCAGCTAAGCCGGATGGTTTATATCGATGGTCATCAATATCAGTTAACTTTACTTTCATCTTAGCCATAGGGCCGAGAAGCAATGGAAATACTGCTACCGAACCGTGGCAATGGATCAAAGTGTGGCTGCGTAAAGAAGAATGCCACTATGATTATGTAGTGTCACGCAAATATCTAGTCTTATTGTAACCGATATCAGTGAGGTTTTTACGATCAAGGAGACGATATCGCAGCTAAACCGGATGGTTTATATCGATGGCCATCAATATTAGTTAACTTCACTTTGATCTTAGCCATAGGGCCGAGAAGCGATGGAAATACTGCTACCGAACCGTGGCAATGGATCAAAGTGTGGCTGCGTAAAGAAGAATGCCACTATGATTATGTAGTGTCATGCAAATATCTAGTCTTATTGTAACCGATATCAGTAAGGATTTCAGGATCAACAAGACGATATCGTAGCTATATTGGATGGTTTATATCGATGGCCATCAATATTGGTTAATGTCACTTTGATCTTAGCCATAGGGCTGAGAAACGATGGAAATACTGCTACCGAACCGTGGTAATGGATCAAAGTGTGGCTGCGTAAAGAGGAATGCCACTATGATTATGTATGTCATGCAAATATCTAGTCTTGTTGTAACCGATATCAGTAACGTTTTTACGATCAATGAGACGATATCGCAGCTAAACCGGATGGTTTATATCGATGGCCATCAAGATTAGTTAACTTTACTTTGATCATAGCCAGATGGACGAGAAGCAATGGAAATACAGCTACCGAACCGTGGCAATGGAGCAAAGTGTGGCTGCGTAAAGAAGAATGCCACTATGATTATGGAGTGTCATGCAAATATCTAGTCTTATTGTAACCGATATCAGTAAGGTTTTCACGATCAATGAGACGATATCGCAGCTAAACCGGATGGTTTATATCGATGGCCATCAATATGAGTACAGTTCATTTTGATCTCAGCCATAGGGCCGAGAAGCAATGGAAATACTGCAACCAAACCGTGGCAATGAATAAAAGTGTGGCCGCGTAAAGAAGAATGCCACTATGATTATGTAGGGTCATGCAAATATCTATTCTTATTGTTACCGATATCAGTAAGGTTTTTACGATCAAGAAGACGATATCGTACCTATATTGGATGGTTTATATCGATGGCCATCAATATTGGTTAATGTCACTTTGATCTTAGCCATAGGGCTGAGAAACGATGGAAATACTGCTACCAAACCGTGGCAATGGATCAAAGTGTGGCTGCGTAAAGAAGAATGCCACTACGATTATATAGTGTCACGCAAATATCTAGTCTTATTGTGACCGATATCAGTAAGGTTTTTACGATCAATGAGACGATATCGCAGCTAAAACGGATGGTTTATATCGATGGCCATCAATATTAGGTAACTTTACTTTCATCTTAGCCATAGGGCCGAGAAGCAATGGAAATACTGCTACCGAACCGTGGCAATGGATCAAAGTGTGGCTGCGTAAAGAAGAATGCCACTACGATTATGTAGTGTCACGCAAATATCTAGTCTTATTGTGACCGATATCAGTAAGGTTTTTACGATCAATGAGACGATATCGCAGCTAAACCGGATGGTTTATATCGATGGCCATCAGTATTAGGTAATTTTACTTTCATCTTAGCCATAGGGCCGAGAAACAATGGAAATACTGCTACCGAACCGTGGCAATGGATCAAAGTGTGGCTGCGTAAAGAAGAATACCACTATGATTATGTAGTGTCATGCAAATATCTTGTCTTATTGTAACCGATATCAGTGAGCTTTTACAATCAAGGAGACGATATCGCAGCTAAGCCGGATGGTTTATATCGATGGTCATCAATATCAGTTAACTTTACTTTCATCTTAGCCATAGGGCCGAGAAGCAATGGAAATACTGCTACCGAACCGTGGCAATGCATCAAAGTGTGGCTGCGTAAAGAAGAATGCCACTATGATTATGTAGTGTCACGCAAATATCTAGTCTTGTTGTAACCGATATCAGTGAGGTTTTTACGATCAAGGAGACGATATCGCAGCTAAACCGGATGGTTTATATCGATGGCCATCAAGATGAGTTAACTTCACTTTCATCTTAGCCAGAGGGACGAGAAGCAATGGAAATACAGCTACCGAACCGTGGCAATGGAGCAAAGTGTGGCTGCGTAAAGTAGAATGCCACCATGATTATGTAGTGTCATGCAAATATCTAGTCTTATTGTAACCGATATCAGTGAGGTTTTTACGATCAAGGAGACGATATCGCAGCTAAACCGGATGGTTTATATCGATGGCCATCAAGATTAGTTAACTTCACTTTCATCTTAGCCATAGGGCCGAGAAGCAATGGAAATACTGCTACTGAATCGTGGCAATGGATCAAAGTGTGGCTGCGTAAAGAAGAATGCCACTATGATTATGTATGTCATGCAAATATCTAGTCTTATTGTAACCGATATCAGTAACGTTTTTACGATCAATGAGACGATATCGCAGCTAAACCGGATGGTTTATATCGATGGCCATCAAGATTAGTTAACTTTACTTTGATCATAGCCAGATGGACGAGAAGCGATGGAAATACAGCTACCGAACCGTGGCAATGGAGCAAAGTGTGGCTGCGTAAAGAAGAATGCCACTATGATTATGGAGTGTCATGCAAATATCTAGTCTTATTGTAACCGATATCAGTAAGGTTTTCACGATCAATGAGACGATATCGCAGCTAAACCGGATGGTTTATATCGATGGCCATCAATATTATTTAATGTCACTTTGATCTGAGCCATAGGGCCGAGAAGCAATGGAAATACTGCTACCGAACCGTGGCAATGGATCAAAGTGTGGCTGCGTAAAGAAGAATGCCACTATGATTATGTAGTGTCACGCAAATATCTAGTCTTATTGTAACCGATATCAGCAAGGTTTTTACGGTCAAGGAGACGATATCGCAGCTAAACCGGATGGTTTATATCGATGGCCATCAATATTAGGTAACTTTACTTTCATCTTAGCCATAGGGCCGAGAAGCAATGGAAATACTGCTACCGAACCGTGGTAATGGATCAAAGTGTGGCTGCGTAAAGTAGAATGCCACCATGATTATGTAGTGTCATGCAAATATCTAGTCTTATTGTAACCGATATCAGTGAGGTTTTTACGATCAAGGAGACGATATCGCAACTAAACCGGAAGGTTTATATCGATGGCCATCAAGATGAGTTAACTTCACTTTCATCTTAGCCAGAGGGACGAGAAGCAATGGAAATACAGCTACCGAACCGTGGCAATGGAGCAAAGTGTGGCTGCGTAAAGTAGAATGCCACCATGATTATGTAGTGTCATGCAAATATCTAGTCTTATTGTAACCGATATCAGTGAGGTTTTTACGATCAAGGAGACGATATCGCAGCTAAACCGGATGGTTTATATCGATGGCCATCAAGATTAGTTAACTTCACTTTCATCTTAGCCATAGGGCCGAGAAGCAATGGAAATACTGCTACTGAATCGTGGCAATGGATCAAAGTGTGGCTGCGTAAAGAAGAATGCCACTATGATTATGTATGTCATGCAAATATCTAGTCTTATTGTAACCGATATCAGTAACGTTTTTACGATCAATGAGACGATATCGCAGCTAAACCGGATGGTTTATATCGATGGCCATCAAGATTAGTTAACTTTACTTTGATCATAGCCAGATGGACGAGAAGCGATGGAAATACAGCTACCGAACCGTGGCAATGGCGCAAAGTGTGGCTGCGTAAAGAAGAATGCCACTATGATTATGTAGTGTCACGCAAATATCTAGTCTTATTGTGACCGATATAAGTAAGGTTTTTACGATCAATGAGACGATATCGCAGCTAAACCGGATGGTTTATATCGATGGCCATCAATATTAGGTAACTTTACTTTCATCTTAGCCATAGGGCCGAGAAGCAATGGAAATACTGCTACCGAACCGTGGTAATGGATCAAAGTGTGGCTGCGTAAAGAAGAATGCCACCATGATTATGTAGTGTCGTGCAAATATCTAGTCTTATTGTAATCGATATCAGTCATGTTTTTACGATCAATGAAACGATATCGCAGCTAAACTGGATGGTTTATATCGATGGACATCATTGTTAGTTAATTTCGCTTTGATCTTAGCTATAGGGCCAAGAAGCGATGGAAATGCTGCTACCGAACCGTGGCAATGGATCAAAGTGTGGCTGCGTAAAGAAGAATGCCACTATGATTATGTAGTGTCACGCAAATATCTAGTCTTATTGTGACCGATATAAGTAAGGTTTTTACGATCAATGAGACGATATCGCAGCTAAACCGGATGGTTTATATCGATGGCCATCAATATTAGGTAACTTTACTTTCATCTTAGCCATAGGGCCGAGAAGCAATGGAAATACTGCTACCGAACCGTGGTAATGGATCAAAGTGTGGCTGCGTAAAGTAGAATGCCACCATGATTATGTAGTGTCATGCAAATATCTAGTCTTATTGTAACCGATATCAGTGAGGTTTTTACGATCAAGGAGACGATATCGCAGCTAAACCGGATGGTTTATATCGATGGCCATCAAGATTAGTTAACTTCACTTTCATCTTAGCCAGAGGGACGAGAAGCAATGGAAATACAGCTACCGAACCGTGGCAATGGAGCAAAGTGTGGCTGCGTAAAGAAGAATGCCACTATGATTATGTAGTGTCATGCAAATATCTAGTCTTATTGTAAGCGATATCAGTAAGGTTTTCCCGATCAATGGGACGATATCGCAGCTAAACCGGATAGTTTATATCGATGGCCATCAATATTAGTTAACTTCACTTTCATCTTAGCCATAGGGCCGAGAAGCAATGGAAATACTGCTACCGAATCGTGGTAATGGATCAAAGTGCGGCTGCGTAAAGAAGAATGCCACTATGATTATGAAGTGTCATGCAAATATCTAGTCTTGTTGTAACCGATATCAGTGAGCTTTTACGATCAAGGAGACGATATCGCAGCTAAGCCGGATGGTTTATATCGATGGCCATCAAGATTAGTTAACTTTACTTTGATCATAGCCAGATGGACGAGAAGCGATGGAAATACAGCTACCGAACCGTGGCAATGGAGCAAAGTGTGGCTGCGTAAAGAAGAATGCCACTATGATTATGGAGTGTCATGCAAATATCTAGTCTTATTGTAACCGATATCAGTAAGGTTTTCACGATCAATGAGACGATATCGCAGCTAAACCGGATGGTTTATATCGATGGCCATCAAGATTAGTTAACTTTACTTTGATCATAGCCAGAGGGACGACAAGCAATGGAAATACAGCTTCCGAAACGTGGCAATGGAGCAAAGTGTGGCTGCGTAAAGAAGAATGCCACTATGATTATGGAGTGTCATGCAAATGTCTAGTCTTATTGTAACCGATATCAGTAAGGTTTTCACGATCAATGGGACGATATCGCAGCTACACCGGATGGCTTATATCGATGGACATCAATGTTAGTTAATTTCGCTTTGATCTTAGCTATAGGGCCAAGAAGCGATGGAAATGCTGCTACCGAAACGTGGTAATGGATCAAAGTGTGGCTGCGTAAAGAAGAATGCCACCATGATTATGTAGTGTCGTGCAAATATCTAGTCTTATTGTAATCGATATCAGTCATGTTTTTACGATCAATGAAACGATATCGCAGCTAAACTGGATGGTTTATATCGATGGACATCATTGTTAGTTAATTTCGCTTTGATCTTAGCTATAGGGCCAAGAAGCGATGGAAATGCTGCTACCGAACCGTGGCAATGGATCAAAGTGTGGCTGCGTAAAGAAGAATGCCACTATGATTATGTAGTGTCACGCAAATATCTAGTCTTATTGTGACCGATATAAGTAAGGTTTTTACGATCAATGAGACGATATCGCAGCTAAACCGGATGGTTTATATCGATGGCCATCAATATTAGGTAACTTTACTTTCATCTTAGCCATAGGGCCGAGAAGCAATGGAAATACTGCTACCGAACCGTGGTAATGGATCAAAGTGTGGCTGCGTAAAGTAGAATGCCACCATGATTATGTAGTGTCATGCAAATATCTAGTCTTATTGTAACCGATATCAGTGAGGTTTTTACGATCAAGGAGACGATATCGCAGCTAAACCGGATGGTTTATATCGATGGCCATCAAGATTAGTTAACTTCACTTTCATCTTAGCCAGAGGGACGAGAAGCAATGGAAATACAGCTACCGAACCGTGGCAATGGAGCAAAGTGTGGCTGCGTAAAGAAGAATGCCACTATGATTATGTAGTGTCATGCAAATATCTAGTCTTATTGTAAGCGATATCAGTAAGGTTTTCCCGATCAATGGGACGATATCGCAGCTAAACCGGATAGTTTATATCGATGGCCATCAATATTAGTTAACTTCACTTTCATCTTAGCCATAGGGCCGAGAAGCAATGGAAATACTGCTACCGAATCGTGGTAATGGATCAAAGTGCGGCTGCGTAAAGAAGAATGCCACTATGATTATGAAGTGTCATGCAAATATCTAGTCTTGTTGTAACCGATATCAGTGAGCTTTTACGATCAAGGAGACGATATCGCAGCTAAGCCGGATGGTTTATATCGATGGCCATTAATATTAGGTAACTTTACTTTCATCTTAGCCATAGGGCCGAGAAGTAATGGAAATACTGCTACTGAACCGTGGCAATGGATCAAAGTGTGGCTGCGTAAAGAAGAATGCCACTATGATTATGTAGTGTCATGCAAATATCTAGTCTTGTTGTAACCGATATCAGTGAGCTTTTACAATCAAGGAGACGATATCGCAGCTAAGCCGGATGGTTTATATCGATGGTCATCAATATCAGTTAACTTTACTTTCATCTTAGCCATAGGGCCGAGAAGCAATGGAAATACTGCTACCGAACCGTGGCAATGGATCAAAGTGTGGCTGCGTAAAGAAGAATGCCACTATGATTATGTAGTGTCACGCAAATATCTAGTCTTACTGTAACCGATATCAGTGAGGTTTTTACGATCTAGGAGACGATATCGCAGCTAAACCGGATGGTTTATATCGATGGCCATCAATATTAGTTAACTTCACTTTCATCTTAGCCATAGGGGCGAGAAGCAATGGAAATACTGCTACCGAACCGTGGCAATGGATCAAAGTGTGGCTGCGTAAAGAAGAATGCCACTACGATTATGTAGTGTCACGCAAATATCTAGTCTTATTGTGACCGATATAAGTAAGGTTTTTACGGTCAATGAGACGATATCGCAGCTAAACCGGATGGTTTATATCGATGGCCATCAATATTAGGTAACTTTACTTTCATCTTAGCCATAGGGCCGAGAAGCAATGGAAATACTGCTACCGAACCGTGGCAATGGATCAAAGTGTGGCTGCGTAAAGAAGAATGCCACTATGATTATGTAGTGTTACGAAAATATCTAGTCTTATTGTAACCGATATCAGTGAGGTTTTTACGATCAAGGAGACGATATCGCAGCTAAACCGGATGGTTTATATCGATGGCCATCAATATTAGTTGACTTCACTTTGACCTTAGCCATAGGGACGAGAAGCAATGGAAATACTGCTACCGAACCGTGGCAATGGATCAAAGTGTGGCTGCGTAAAGAGGAATGCCACTATGATTATGTATGTCATGCAAATATCTAGTCTTATTGTAACCGATATCAGTAACGTTTTTACGATCAATGAGACGATATCGCAGCTAAACCGGATGGTTTGTATCGATGGCCATCAATATTAGGTAACTTTACTTTCATCTTAGCCATAGGGCCGAGAAGCAATGGAAATACTGCTACCGAACCGTGGCAATGGATCAAAGTGTGGCTGCGTAAAGAAGAATGCCACCATGATTATGTAGTGTCGTGCAAATACCTAGTCTTATTGTAATCGATATCAGTCATGTTTTTACGATCAATGAAACGATATCGCAGCTAAACTGGATGGTTTATATCGATGGACATCATTGTTAGTTAATTTCGCTTTGATCTTAGCTATAGGGCCAAGAAGCGATGGAAATGCTGCTACCGAACCGTGGTAATGGATCAAAGTGTGGCTGCGTAAAGAAGAATGCCACTATGATTATGGAGTGTCATGCAAATATCTAGTCTTATTGTAACCGATATCAGTAAGGTTTTCACGATCAATGGGACGATATCGCAGCTACACCGGATGGCTTATATCGATGGACATCAATGTTAGTTAATTTCGCTTTGATCTTAGCTATAGGGCCAAGAAGCGATGGAAATGCTGCTACCGAAACGTGGTAATGGAACAAAGTGTGGCTGCGTAAAGAAGAATGCCACCATGATTATGTAGTGTCGTGCAAATATCTAGTCTTATTGTAATCGATATCAGTCATGTTTTTACGATCAATGAAACGATATCGCAGCTAAACTGGATGGTTTATATCGATGGCCATCAATATTAGTTAACTTCACTCTCATCTTAGCCATAGGGGCGAGAAGCAATGGAAATACTGCTACCGAACCGTGGCAATGGATCAAATTGTGGCTGCGTAAAGAAGAATGCCACTACGATTATGTAGTGTCACGCAAATATCTAGTCTTATTGTAACCGATATCAGTGAGGTTTTTACGATCTAGGAGACGATATCGCAGCTAAACCGGATGGTTTATATCGATGGCCATCAATATTAGGTAACTTTACTTTCATCTTAGCCATAGGGCCGAGAAGCAATGGAAATACTGCTACCGAACCGTGGCAATGGATCAAAGTGTGGCTGCGTAAAGAAGAATGCCACTACGATTATGTAGTGTCACGCAAATATCTAGTCTTATTGTGACCGATATAAGTAAGGTTTTTACGATCAATGAGACGATATCGCAGCTAAACCGGATGGTTTATATCGATGGCCATCAATATTAGGTAACTTTACTTTCATCTTAGCCATAGGGCCGAGAAGCAATGGAAATACTGCTACCGAACCGTGGTAATGGATCAAAGTGTGGCTGCGTAAAGTAGAATGCCACCATGATTATGTAGTGTCATGCAAATATCTAGTCTTATTGTAACCGATATCAGTGAGGTTTTTACGATCAAGGAGACGATATCGCAGCTAAACCGGATGGTTTATATCGATGGCCATCAAGATTAGTTAACTTCACTTTCATCTTAGCCAGAGGGACGAGAAGCAATGGAAATACAGCTACCGAACCGTGGCAATGGAGCAAAGTGTGGCTGCGTAAAGAAGAATGCCACTATGATTATGTAGTGTCATGCAAATATCTAGTCTTATTGTAACCGATATCAGTAAGGTTTTCCCGATCAATGGGACGATATCGCAGCTAAACCGGATAGTTTATATCGATGGCCATCAATATTAGTTAACTTCACTTTCATCTTAGCCATAGGGCCGAGAAGCAATGGAAATACTGCTACCGAATCGTGGTAATGGATCAAAGTGCGGCTGCGTAAAGAAGAATGCCACTATGATTATGAAGTGTCATGCAAATATCTAGTCTTGTTGTAACCGATATCAGTGAGCTTTTACGATCAAGGAGACGATATCGCAGCTAAGCCGGATGGTTTATATCGATGGCCATTAATATTAGGTAACTTTACTTTCATCTTAGCCATAGGGCCGAGAAGCAATGGAAATACTGCTACTGAACCGTGGCAATGGATCAAAGTGTGGCTGCGTAAAGAAGAATGCCACTATGATTATGTAGTGTCATGCAAATATCTAGTCTTGTTGTAACCGATATCAGTGAGCTTTTACAATCAAGGAGACGATATCGCAGCTAAGCCGGATGGTTTATATCGATGGTCATCAATATCAGTTAACTTTACTTTCATCTTAGCCATAGGGCCGAGAAGCAATGGAAATACTGCTACCGAACCGTGGCAATGGATCAAAGTGTGGCTGCGTAAAGAAGAATGCCACTATGATTATGTAGTGTCACGCAAATATCTAGTCTTACTGTAACCGATATCAGTGAGGTTTTTACGATCTAGGAGACGATATCGCAGCTAAACCGGATGGTTTATATCGATGGCCATCAATATTAGTTAACTTCACTTTCATCTTAGCCATAGGGGCGAGAAGCAATGGAAATACTGCTACCGAACCGTGGCAATGGATCAAAGTGTGGCTGCGTAAAGAAGAATGCCACTACGATTATGTAGTGTCACGCAAATATCTAGTCTTATTGTGACCGATATAAGTAAGGTTTTTACGGTCAATGAGACGATATCGCAGCTAAACCGGATGGTTTATATCGATGGCCATCAATATTAGGTAACTTTACTTTCATCTTAGCCATAGGGCCGAGAAGCAATGGAAATACTGCTACCGAACCGTGGCAATGGATCAAAGTGTGGCTGCGTAAAAAAGAATGCCACTATGATTATGTAGTGTTACGAAAATATCTAGTCTTATTGTAACCGATATCAGTGAGGTTTTTACGATCAAGGAGACGATATCGCAGCTAAACCGGATGGTTTATATCGATGGCCATCAATATTAGTTGACTTCACTTTGACCTTAGCCATAGGGACGAGAAGCAATGGAAATACTGCTACCGAACCGTGGCAATGGATCAAAGTGTGGCTGCGTAAAGAGGAATGCCACTATGATTATGTATGTCATGCAAATATCTAGTCTTATTGTAACCGATATCAGTAACGTTTTTACGATCAATGAGACGATATCGCAGCTAAACCGGATGGTTTGTATCGATGGCCATCAATATTAGGTAACTTTACTTTCATCTTAGCCATAGGGCCGAGAAGCAATGGAAATACTGCTACCGAACCGTGGCAATGGATCAAAGTGTGGCTGCGTAAAGAAGAATGCCACCATGATTATGTAGTGTCGTGCAAATACCTAGTCTTATTGTAATCGATATCAGTCATGTTTTTACGATCAATGAAACGATATCGCAGCTAAACTGGATGGTTTATATCGATGGACATCATTGTTAGTTAATTTCGCTTTGATCTTAGCTATAGGGCCAAGAAGCGGTGGAAATGCTGCTACCGAACCGTGGTAATGGATCAAAGTGTGGCTGCGTAAAGAGGAATGCCACTATGATTATGTAGTGTCATGCAAATATCTAGTCTTATTGTAACCGATATCAGTAAGGATTTCAGGATCAACAAGACGATATCGTAGCTATATTGGATGGTTTATATCGATGGCCATCAATATTGGTTAATGTCACTTTGATCTTAGCCATAGGGCTGAGAAACGATGGAAATACTGCTACCGAACCGTGGTAATGGATCAAAGTGTGGCTGCGTAAAGAGGAATGCCACTATGATTATGTATGTCATGCAAATATCTAGTCTTATTGTAACCGATATCAGTAACGTTTTTACGATCAATGAGACGATATCGCAGCTAAACCGGATGGTTTATATCGATGGCCATCAAGATTAGTTAACTTTACTTTGATCATAGCCAGATGGACGAGAAGCAATGGAAATACAGCTACCGAACCGTGGCAATGGAGCAAAGTGTGGCTGCGTAAAGAAGAATGCCACTATGATTATGGAGTGTCATGCAAATATCTAGTCTTATTGTAACCGATATCAGAAAGGTTTTCACGATCAATGAGACGATATCGCAGCTAAACCGGATGGTTTATATCGATGGCCATCAAGATTAGTTAACTTTACTTTGATGATAGCCAGAGGGACGACAAGCAATGGAAATACAGCTACCGAACCGTGGCAATGGAGCAAAGTGTGGCTGCGTAAAGAAGAATGCCACTATGATTATGGAGTGTCATGCAAATATCTAGTCTTATTGTAACCGATATCAGTAAGGTTTTCACGATCAATGGGACGATATCGCAGCTACACCGGATGGCTTATATCGATGGACATCAATGCTGGTTAATTTCGCTTTGATCTTAGCTATAGGGCCAAGAAGCGATGGAAATGCTGCTACCGAAACGTGGTAATGGATCAAAGTGTGGCTGCGTAAAGAAGAATGCCACCATGATTATGTAGTGTCGTGCAAATATGTAGTCTTATTGTAATCGATATCAGTCATGTTTTTACGATCAATGAAACGATATCGCAGCTAAACTGGATGGTTTATATCGATGGACATCATTGTTAGTTAATTTTGCTTTGATCTTAGCTATAGGGCCAAGAAGCGATGGAAATGCTGCTACCGAACCGTGGCAATGGATCAAAGTGTGGCTGCGTAAAGAAGAATGCCACTATGATTATGTAGTGTCATGCAAATATCTAGTCTTATTGTAACCGATATCAGTAAGGTTTTTACGATCAATGAGACGATATCGCAGCTAAACCGGATGGTTTATATCGATGGCCATCAATATTAGGTAACTTTACTTTCATCTTAGCCATAGGGCCGAGAAGCAATGGAAATACTGCTACTGAACCGTGGCAATGGATCAAAGTGTGGCTGCGTAAAGAAGAATGCCACTATGATTATGTAGTGTCATGCAAATATCTAGTCTTGTTGTAAGCCATATCAGTGAGCTTTTACAATCAAGGAGACGATATCGCAGCTAAACCGGATGGTTTATATCGATGGCCATCAATATTAGTTAACTTCACTCTCATCTTAGCCATAGGGGCGAGAAGCAATGGAAATACTGCTACCGAACCGTGGCAATGGATCAAAGTGTGGCTGCGTAAAGTAGAATGCCACCATGATTATGTAGTGTCATGCAAATATCTAGTCTTATTGTATCGATATCAGTAATGTTTTTACGATCAATGAAACGATATCGCAGCTAAACTGGACGGTTTATATCGATGGACATCAATGTTAGTTAATTTCGCTTTGACCTTAGCTATACGGCCAAGAAGCGATGGAAATGCTGCTACCGAACCGTGGCAATGGATCAAAGTGTGGCTGCGTAAAGAAGAATACCACTATGATTATGTAGTGTTATGCAAATATCTTGTCTTATTGTTACCGATATCAGTAAGGTTTTTACGATCAAGAAGACGATATCGTAGCTGTACTGGATGGTTTATGTCGATGGCCATCAATATTGGTTAACTTCACTTTGATCTTAGCCATAGGGCCGAGAAGCGATGGAAATACTGCTACCGAACCGTGCCAATGGATCAAAGTGTGGCTGCGTAAAGAAGAATGCCACTATGATTATGTAGTGTCATGCAAATATCTAGTCTTATTGTAACCGATATCAGTAAGGATTTCAGGATCAACAAGACGATATCGTAGCTATATTGGATGGTTTATATCGATGGCCATCAATATTAGTTAATGTCACTTTGATCTTAGCCATAGGGCTGAGAAACGATGGAAATACTGCTACCGAACCGTGGCAATGGATCAAAGTGTGGCTGCGTAAAGAAGAATGCCACTACGATTAAATAGTGTCATGCAAATATCTAGTCTTATTGTGACCGATATAAGTAAGGTTTTTACGATCAATGAGACGATATCGCAGCTAAACCGGATGGTTTATATCGATGGCCATCAATATTAGGTAACTTTACTTTCATCTTAGCCATAGGGCCGAGAAGCAATGGAAATACTGCTACCGAACCGTGGCAATGGATCAAAGTGTGGCTGCGTAAAGAAGAATGCCACTACGATTATGTAGTGTCACGCAAATATCTAGTCTTATTGTGACCGATATAAGTAAGGTTTTTACGATCAATGAGACGATATCGCAGTTAAACCGGATGGTTTATATCGATGGCCATCAATATTAGGTAACTTTACTTTCATCTTAGCCATAGGGCCGAGAAGCAATGGAAATACTGCTACCGAACCGTGGTAATGGATCAAAGTGTGGCTGCGTAAAGTAGAATGCCACCATGATTATGTAGTGTCATGCAAATATCTAGTCTTATTGTAATCGATATCAGTAATGTTTTTACGATCAATGAAACGATATCGCAGCTAAACTGGATGGTTTATATCGATGGACATCAATGTTAGTTAATTTCGCTTTGACCTTAGCTATAGGGCCAAGAAGCGATGGAAATGCTGCTACCGAACCGTGGCAATGGATCAAAGTGTGGCTGCGTAAAGAAGAATACCACTATGACTATGTAGTGTCATGCAAATATCTTGTCTTATTGTAACAGATATCTGTAAGGTTTTTTCACGATCATGGAGACGATATGGCAGCTAAACCGGATGGTTTATATCGATGGCCATCAATATTATTTAATGTCACTTTGATCTGAGCCATAGGGCCGAGAAGCAATGGAAATACTGCTACCGAACCGTGGCAATGGATCAAAGTGTGGCTGCGTAAAGAAGAATGCCACTATGATTATGTAGTGTCACGCAAATATCTAGTCTTATTGTAACCGATATCAGCAAGGTTTTTACGGTCAAGGAGACGATATCGCAGCTAAACCGGATGGTTTATATCGATGGCCATCAATATTAGGTAACTTTACTTTCATCTTAGCCATAGGGCCGAGAAGCAATGGAAATACTGCTACCGAACCGTGGTAATGGATCAAAGTGTGGCTGCGTAAAGTAGAATGCCACCATGATTATGTAGTGTCATGCAAATATCTAGTCTTATTGTAACCGATATCAGTGAGGTTTTTACGATCAAGGAGACGATATCGCAACTAAACCGGAAGGTTTATATCGATGGCCATCAAGATGAGTTAACTTCACTTTCATCTTAGCCAGAGGGACGAGAAGCAATGGAAATACAGCTACCGAACCGTGGCAATGGAGCAAAGTGTGGCTGCGTAAAGTAGAATGCCACCATGATTATGTAGTGTCATGCAAATATCTAGTCTTATTGTAACCGATATCAGTGAGGTTTTTACGATCAAGGAGACGATATCGCAGCTAAACCGGATGGTTTATATCGATGGCCATCAAGATTAGTTAACTTCACTTTCATCTTAGCCATAGGGCCGAGAAGCAATGGAAATACTGCTACTGAATCGTGGCAATGGATCAAAGTGTGGCTGCGTAAAGAAGAATGCCACTATGATTATGTAGTGTCACGCAAATATCTAGTCTTATTGTAACCGATATCAGTGAGGTTTTTACGATCAAGGAGACGATATCGCAGCTACACCGGATGGCTTATATCGATGGACATCAATGTTAGTTAATTTCGCTTTGATCTTAGCTATAGGGCCAAGAAGCGATGGAAATGCTGCTACCGAAACGTGGTAATGGATCAAAGTGTGGCTGCGTAAAGAAGAATGCCACCATGATTATGTAGTGTCGTGCAAATATCTAGTCTTATTGTAATCGATATCAGTCATGTTTTTACGATCAATGAAACGATATCGCAGCTAAACTGGATGGTTTCTATCGATGGACATCATTGTTAGTTAATTTCGCTTTGATCTTAGCTATAGGGCCAAGAAGCGATGGAAATGCTGCTACCGAACCGTGGCAATGGATCAAAGTGTGGCTGCGTAAAGAAGAATGCCACTATGATTATGTAGTGTCACGCAAATATCTAGTCTTATTGTGACCGATATAAGTAAGGTTTTTACGATCAATGAGACGATATCGCAGCTAAACCGGATGGTTTATATCGATGGCCATCAATATTAGGTAACTTTACTTTCATCTTAGCCATAGGGCCGAGAAGCAATGGAAATACTGCTACCGAACCGTGGTAATGGATCAAAGTGTGGCTGCGTAAAGTAGAATGCCACCATGATTATGTAGTGTCATGCAAATATCTAGTCTTATTGTAACCGACATCAGTGAGGTTTTTACGATCAAGGAGACGATATCGCAGCTAAACCGGATGGTTTATATCGATGGCCATCAAGATTAGTTAACTTCACTTTCATCTTAGCCAGAGGGACGAGAAGCAATGGAAATACAGCTACCGAACCGTGGCAATGGAGCAAAGTGTGGCTGCGTAAAGAAGAATGCCACTATGATTATGTAGTGTCATGCAAATATCTAGTCTTATTGTAAGCGATATCAGTAAGGTTTTCCCGATCAATGGGACGATATCGCAGCTAAACCGGATAGTTTATATCGATGGCCATCAATATTAGTTAACTTCACTTTCATCTTAGCCATAGGGCCGAGAAGCAATGGAAATACTGCTACCGAATCGTGGTAATGGATCAAAGTGCGGCTGCGTAAAGAAGAATGCCACTATGATTATGAAGTGTCATGCAAATATCTAGTCTTGTTGTAACCGATATCAGTGAGCTTTTACGATCAAGGAGACGATATCGCAGCTAAGCCGGATGGTTTATATCGATGGCCATTAATATTAGGTAACTTTACTTTCATCTTAGCCATAGGGCCGAGAAGCAATGGAAATACTGCTACTGAACCGTGGCAATGGATCAAAGTGTGGCTGCGTAAAGAAGAATGCCACTATGATTATGTAGTGTCATGCAAATATCTAGTCTTGTTGTAACCGATATCAGTGAGCTTTTACAATCAAGGAGACGATATCGCAGCTAAGCCGGATGGTTTATATCGATGGTCATCAATATCAGTTAACTTTACTTTCATCTTAGCCATAGGGCCGAGAAGCAATGGAAATACTGCTACCGAACCGTGGCAATGGATCAAAGTGTGGCTGCGTAAAGAAGAATGCCACTATGATTATGTAGTGTCACGCAAATATCTAGTCTTACTGTAACCGATATCAGTGAGGTTTTTACGATCTAGGAGACGATATCGCAGCTAAACCGGATGGTTTATATCGATGGCCATCAATATTAGTTAACTTCACTTTCATCTTAGCCATAGGGGCGAGAAGCAATGGAAATACTGCTACCGAACCGTGGCAATGGATCAAAGTGTGGCTGCGTAAAGAAGAATGCCACTACGATTATGTAGTGTCACGCAAATATCTAGTCTTATTGTGACCGATATAAGTAAGGTTTTTACGGTCAATGAGACGATATCGCAGCTAAACCGGATGGTTTATATCGATGGCCATCAATATTAGGTAACTTTACTTTCATCTTAGCCATAGGGCCGAGAAGCAATGGAAATACTGCTACCGAACCGTGGCAATGGATCAAAGTGTGGCTGCGTAAAGAAGAATGCCACTATGATTATGTAGTGTTACGAAAATATCTAGTCTTATTGTAACCGATATCAGTGAGGTTTTTACGATCAAGGAGACGATATCGCAGCTAAACCGGATGGTTTATATCGATGGCCATCAATATTAGTTGACTTCACTTTGACCTTAGCCATAGGGACGAGAAGCAATGGAAATACTGCTACCGAACCGTGGCAATGGATCAAAGTGTGGCTGCGTAAAGAGGAATGCCACTATGATTATGTATGTCATGCAAATATCTAGTCTTATTGTAACCGATATCAGTAACGTTTTTACGATCAATGAGACGATATCGCAGCTAAACCGGATGGTTTGTATCGATGGCCATCAATATTAGGTAACTTTACTTTCATCTTAGCCATAGGGCCGAGAAGCAATGGAAATACTGCTACCGAACCGTGGCAATGGATCAAAGTGTGGCTGCGTAAAGAAGAATGCCACCATGATTATGTAGTGTCGTGCAAATACCTAGTCTTATTGTAATCGATATCAGTCATGTTTTTACGATCAATGAAACGATATCGCAGCTAAACTGGATGGTTTATATCGATGGACATCATTGTTAGTTAATTTCGCTTTGATCTTAGCTATAGGGCCAAGAAGCGATGGAAATGCTGCTACCGAACCGTGGTAATGGATCAAAGTGTGGCTGCGTAAAGAAGAATGCCACTATGATTATGGAGTGTCATGCAAATATCTAGTCTTATTGTAACCGATATCAGTAAGGTTTTCACGATCAATGGGACGATATCGCAGCTACACCGGATGGCTTATATCGATGGACATCAATGTTAGTTAATTTCGCTTTGATCTTAGCTATAGGGCCAAGAAGCGATGGAAATGCTGCTACCGAAACGTGGTAATGGATCAAAGTGTGGCTGCGTAAAGAAGAATGCCACCATGATTATGTAGTGTCGTGCAAATATCTAGTCTTATTGTAATCGATATCAGTCATGTTTTTACGATCAATGAAACGATATCGCAGCTAAACTGGATGGTTTATATCGATGGACATCATTGTTAGTTAATTTCGCTTTGATCTTAGCTATAGGGCCAAGAAGCGATGGAAATGCTGCTACCGAACCGTGGCAATGGATCAAAGTGTGGCTGCGTAAAGAAGAATGCCACTATGATTATGTAGTGTCATGCAAATATCTAGTCTTATTGTAACCGATATCAGTAAGGTTTTTACGATCAATGAGACGATATCGCAGCTAAACCGGATGGTTTATATCGATGGCCATCAATATTAGGTAACTTTACTTTCATCTTAGCCATAGGGCCGAGAAGCAATGGAAATACTGCTACTGAACCGTGGCAATGGATCAAAGTGTGGCTGCGTAAAGAAGAATGCCACTATGATTATGTAGTGTCATGCAAATATCTAGTCTTGTTGTAAGCCATATCAGTGAGCTTTTACAATCAAGGAGACGATATCGCAGCTAAACCGGATGGTTTATATCGATGGCCATCAATATTAGTTAACTTCACTCTCATCTTAGCCATAGGGGCGAGAAGCAATGGAAATACTGCTACCGAACCGTGGCAATGGATCAAAGTGTGGCTGCGTAAAGAAGAATGCCACTACGATTATGTAGTGTCACGCAAATATCTAGTCTTATTGTAACCGATATCAGTGAGGTTTTTACGATCTAGGAGACGATATCGCAGCTAAACCGGATGGTTTATATCGATGGCCATCAATATTAGTTAACTTCACTTTCATCTTAGCCATAGGGGCGAGAAGCAATGGAAATACTGCTACCGAACCGTGGCAATGGATCAAAGTGTGGCTGCGTAAAGAAGAATGCCACTACGATTATGTAGTGTCACGCAAATATCTAGTCTTATTGTGACCGATATCAGTAACGTTTTTACGATCAATGAGACGATATCGCAGCTAAACCGGATGGTTTATATCGATGGCCATCAATATTAGGTAACTTTACTTTCATCTTAGCCATAGGGCCGAGAAGCAATGGAAATACTGCTACCGAACCGTGTTAATGGATCAAAGTGTGGCTGCGTAAAGTAGAATGCCACCATGATTATGTAGTGTCATGCAAATATCTAGTCTTATTGTATCGATATCAGTAATGTTTTTACGATCAATGAAACGATATCGCAGCTAAACTGGACGGTTTATATCGATGGACATCAATGTTAGTTAATTTCGCTTTGACCTTAGCTATACGGCCAAGAAGCGATGGAAATGCTGCTACCGAACCGTGGCAATGGATCAAAGTGTGGCTGCGTAAAGAAGAATACCACTATGATTATGTAGTGTTATGCAAATATCTTGTCTTATTGTTACCGATATCAGTAAGGTTTTTACGATCAAGAAGACGATATCGTAGCTGTACTGGATGGTTTATGTCGATGGCCATCAATATTGGTTAACTTCACTTTGATCTTAGCCATAGGGCCGAGAAGCGATGGAAATACTGCTACCGAACCGTGCCAATGGATCAAAGTGTGGCTGCGTAAAGAAGAATGCCACTATGATTATGTAGTGTCATGCAAATATCTAGTCTTATTGTAACCGATATCAGTAAGGATTTCAGGATCAACAAGACGATATCGTAGCTATATTGGATGGTTTATATCGATGGCCATCAATATTAGTTAATATCACTTTGATCTTAGCCATAGGGCTGAGAAACGATGGAAATACTGCTACCGAACCGTGGGAATGGATCAAAGTGTGGCTGCGTAAAGAAGAATGCCACTACGTTTAAATAGTGTCATGCAAATATCTAGTCTTATTGTGACCGATATACGTAAGGTTTTTACGATCAATGAGACGATATCGCAGCTAAACCGGATGGTTTATATCGATGGCCATCAATATTAGGTAACTTTACTTTCATCTTAGCCATAGGGCCGAGAAGCAATGGAAATACTGCTACCGAACCGTGGCAATGGATCAAAGTGTGGCTGCGTAAAGAAGAATGCCACTACGATTATGTAGTGTCACGCAAATATCTAGTCTTATTGTGACCGATATAAGTAAGGTTTTTACGATCAATGAGACGATATCGCAGCTAAACCGGATGGTTTATATCGATGGCCATCAATATTAGGTAACTTTACTTTCATCTTAGCCATAGGGCCGAGAAGCAATGGAAATACTGCTACCGAACCGTGGTAATGGATCAAAGTGTGGCTGCGTAAAGTAGAATGCCACCATGATTATGTAGTCTCATGCAAATATCTAGTCTTATTGTAATCGATATCAGTAATGTTTTTACGATCAATGAAACGATATCGCAGCTAAACTGGATGGTTTATATCGATGGACATCAATGTTAGTTAATTTCGCTTTGACCTTAGCTATAGGGCCAAGAAGCGATGGAAATGCTGCTACCGAACCGTGGCAATGGATCAAAGTGTGGCTGCGGAAAGAAGAATACCACTATGACTATGTAGTGTCATGCAAATATCTTGTCTTATTGTAACCGATATCTGTAACGTTTTTTCACGATCATGGAGACGATATGACAGCTAAACCGGATGGTTTATATCGATGGCCATCAATATTATTTAATGTCACTTTGATCTGAGCCATAGGGCCGAGAAGCAATGGAAATACTGCTACCGAACCGTGGCAATGGATCAAAGTGTGGCTGCGTAAAGAAGAATGCCACTATGATTATGTAGTGTCACGCAAATATCTAGTCTTATTGTAACCGATATCAGCAAGGTTTTTACGGTCAAGGAGACGATATCGCAGCTAAACCGGATGGTTTATATCGATGGCCATCAATATTAGGTAACTTTACTTTCATCTTAGCCATAGGGCCGAGAAGCAATGGAAATACTGCTACCGAACCGTGGTAATGGATCAAAGTGTGGCTGCGTAAAGAAGAATGCCACTATGATTATGTAGTGTCACGCAAATATCTAGTCTTACTGTAACCGATATCAGTGAGGTTTTTACGATCTAGGAGACGATATCGCAGCTAAACCGGATGGTTTATATCGATGGCCATCAATATTAGTTAACTTCACTTTCATCTTAGCCATAGGGGCGAGAAGCAATGGAAATACTGCTACCGAACCGTGGCAATGGATCAAAGTGTGGCTGCGTAAAGAAGAATGCCACTACGATTATGTAGTGTCACGCAAATATCTAGTCTTATTGTGACCGATATAAGTAAGGTTTTTACGGTCAATGAGACGATATCGCAGCTAAACCGGATGGTTTATATCGATGGCCATCAATATTAGGTAACTTTACTTTCATCTTAGCCATAGGGCCGAGAAGCAATGGAAATACTGCTACCGAACCGTGGCAATGGATCAAAGTGTGGCTGCGTAAAGAAGAATGCCACTATGATTATGTAGTGTTACGAAAATATCTAGTCTTATTGTAACCGATATCAGTGAGGTTTTTACGATCAAGGAGACGATATCGCAGCTAAACCGGATGGTTTATATCGATGGCCATCAATATTAGTTGACTTCACTTTGACCTTAGCCATAGGGACGAGAAGCAATGGAAATACTGCTACCGAACCGTGGCAATGGATCAAAGTGTGGCTGCGTAAAGAGGAATGCCACTATGATTATGTATGTCATGCAAATATCTAGTCTTATTGTAACCGATATCAGTAACGTTTTTACGATCAATGAGACGATATCGCAGCTAAACCGGATGGTTTGTATCGATGGCCATCAATATTAGGTAACTTTACTTTCATCTTAGCCATAGGGCCGAGAAGCAATGGAAATACTGCTACCGAACCGTGGCAATGGATCAAAGTGTGGCTGCGTAAAGAAGAATGCCACCATGATTATGTAGTGTCGTGCAAATACCTAGTCTTATTGTAATCGATATCAGTCATGTTTTTACGATCAATGAAACGATATCGCAGCTAAACTGGATGGTTTATATCGATGGACATCATTGTTAGTTAATTTCGCTTTGATCTTAGCTATAGGGCCAAGAAGCGATGGAAATGCTGCTACCGAACCGTGGTAATGGATCAAAGTGTGGCTGCGTAAAGAAGAATGCCACTATGATTATGGAGTGTCATGCAAATATCTAGTCTTATTGTAACCGATATCAGTAAGGTTTTCACGATCAATGGGACGATATCGCAGCTACACCGGATGGCTTATATCGATGGACATCAATGTTAGTTAATTTCGCTTTGATCTTAGCTATAGGGCCAAGAAGCGATGGAAATGCTGCTACCGAAACGTGGTAATGGATCAAAGTGTGGCTGCGTAAAGAAGAATGCCACCATGATTATGTAGTGTCGTGCAAATATCTAGTCTTATTGTAATCGATATCAGTCATGTTTTTACGATCAATGAAACGATATCGCAGCTAAACTGGATGGTTTATATCGATGGACATCATTGTTAGTTAATTTCGCTTTGATCTTAGCTATAGGGCCAAGAAGCGATGGAAATGCTGCTACCGAACCGTGGCAATGGATCAAAGTGTGGCTGCGTAAAGAAGAATGCCACTATGATTATGTAGTGTCATGCAAATATCTAGTCTTATTGTAACCGATATCAGTAAGGTTTTTACGATCAATGAGACGATATCGCAGCTAAACCGGATGGTTTATATCGATGGCCATCAATATTAGGTAACTTTACTTTCATCTTAGCCATAGGGCCGAGAAGCAATGGAAATACTGCTACTGAACCGTGGCAATGGATCAAAGTGTGGCTGCGTAAAGAAGAATGCCACTATGATTATGTAGTGTCATGCAAATATCTAGTCTTGTTGTAAGCCATATCAGTGAGCTTTTACAATCAAGGAGACGATATCGCAGCTAAACCGGATGGTTTATATCGATGGCCATCAATATTAGTTAACTTCACTCTCATCTTAGCCATAGGGGCGAGAAGCAATGGAAATACTGCTACCGAACCGTGGCAATGGATCAAAGTGTGGCTGCGTAAAGAAGAATGCCACTACGATTATGTAGTGTCACGCAAATATCTAGTCTTATTGTAACCGATATCAGTGAGGTTTTTACGATCTAGGAGACGATATCGCAGCTAAACCGGATGGTTTATATCGATGGCCATCAATATTAGTTAACTTCACTTTCATCTTAGCCATAGGGGCGAGAAGCAATGGAAATACTGCTACCGAACCGTGGCAATGGATCAAAGTGTGGCTGCGTAAAGAAGAATGCCACTACGATTATGTAGTGTCACGCAAATATCTAGTCTTATTGTGACCGATATCAGTAACGTTTTTACGATCAATGAGACGATATCGCAGCTAAACCGGATGGTTTATATCGATGGCCATCAATATTAGGTAACTTTACTTTCATCTTAGCCATAGGGCCGAGAAGCAATGGAAATACTGCTACCGAACCGTGTTAATGGATCAAAGTGTGGCTGCGTAAAGTAGAATGCCACCATGATTATGTAGTGTCATGCAAATATCTAGTCTTATTGTATCGATATCAGTAATGTTTTTACGATCAATGAAACGATATCGCAGCTAAACTGGACGGTTTATATCGATGGACATCAATGTTAGTTAATTTCGCTTTGACCTTAGCTATACGGCCAAGAAGCGATGGAAATGCTGCTACCGAACCGTGGCAATGGATCAAAGTGTGGCTGCGTAAAGAAGAATACCACTATGATTATGTAGTGTTATGCAAATATCTTGTCTTATTGTTACCGATATCAGTAAGGTTTTTACGATCAAGAAGACGATATCGTAGCTGTACTGGATGGTTTATGTCGATGGCCATCAATATTGGTTAACTTCACTTTGATCTTAGCCATAGGGCCGAGAAGCGATGGAAATACTGCTACCGAACCGTGCCAATGGATCAAAGTGTGGCTGCGTAAAGAAGAATGCCACTATGATTATGTAGTGTCATGCAAATATCTAGTCTTATTGTAACCGATATCAGTAAGGATTTCAGGATCAACAAGACGATATCGTAGCTATATTGGATGGTTTATATCGATGGCCATCAATATTAGTTAATATCACTTTGATCTTAGCCATAGGGCTGAGAAACGATGGAAATACTGCTACCGAACCGTGGGAATGGATCAAAGTGTGGCTGCGTAAAGAAGAATGCCACTACGTTTAAATAGTGTCATGCAAATATCTAGTCTTATTGTGACCGATATACGTAAGGTTTTTACGATCAATGAGACGATATCGCAGCTAAACCGGATGGTTTATATCGATGGCCATCAATATTAGGTAACTTTACTTTCATCTTAGCCATAGGGCCGAGAAGCAATGGAAATACTGCTACCGAACCGTGGCAATGGATCAAAGTGTGGCTGCGTAAAGAAGAATGCCACTACGATTATGTAGTGTCACGCAAATATCTAGTCTTATTGTGACCGATATAAGTAAGGTTTTTACGATCAATGAGACGATATCGCAGCTAAACCGGATGGTTTATATCGATGGCCATCAATATTAGGTAACTTTACTTTCATCTTAGCCATAGGGCCGAGAAGCAATGGAAATACTGCTACCGAACCGTGGTAATGGATCAAAGTGTGGCTGCGTAAAGTAGAATGCCACCATGATTATGTAGTGTCATGCAAATATCTAGTCTTATTGTAATCGATATCAGTAATGTTTTTACGATCAATGAAACGATATCGCAGCTAAACTGGATGGTTTATATCGATGGACATCAATGTTAGTTAATTTCGCTTTGACCTTAGCTATAGGGCCAAGAAGCGATGGAAATGCTGCTACCGAACCGTGGCAATGGATCAAAGTGTGGCTGCGTAAAGAAGAATACCACTATGACTATGTAGTGTCATGCAAATATCTTGTCTTATTGTAACCGATATCTGTAACGTTTTTTCACGATCATGGAGACGATATGGCAGCTAAACCGGATGGTTTATATCGATGGCCATCAATATTATTTAATGTCACTTTGATCTGAGCCATAGGGCCGAGAAGCAATGGAAATACTGCTACCGAACCGTGGCAATGGATCAAAGTGTGGCTGCGTAAAGAAGAATGCCACTATGATTATGTAGTGTCACGCAAATATCTAGTCTTATTGTAACCGATATCAGCAAGGTTTTTACGGTCAAGGAGACGATATCGCAGCTAAACCGGATGGTTTATATCGATGGCCATCAATATTAGGTAACTTTACTTTCATCTTAGCCATAGGGCCGAGAAGCAATGGAAATACTGCTACCGAACCGTGGTAATGGATCAAAGTGTGGCTGCGTAAAGTAGAATGCCACCATGATTATGTAGTGTCATGCAAATATCTAGTCTTATTGTAACCGATATCAGTGAGGTTTTTACGATCAAGGAGACGATATCGCAGCTAAACCGGATGGTTTATATCGATGGCCATCAATATTAGTTAACTTCACTTTCATCTTAGCCATAGGGGCGACAAGCAATGGAAATACTGCTACCGAACCGTGGCAATGGATCAAAGTGTGGCTGCGTAAAGAAGAATGCCACTACGATTATGTAGTGTCACGCAAATATCTAGTCTTATTGTGACCGATATCAGTAACGTTTTTACGATCAATGAGACGATATCGCAGCTAAACCGGATGGTTTATATCGATGGCCATCAATATTAGGTAACTTTACTTTCATCTTAGCCATAGGGCCGAGAAGCAATGGAAATACTGCTACCGAACCGTGGTAATGGATCAAAGTGTGGCTGCGTAAAGTAGAATGCCACCATGATTATGTAGTGTCATGCAAATATCTAGTCTTATTGTAATCGATATCAGTAATGTTTTTACGATCAATGAAACGATATCGCAGCTAAACTGGATGGTTTATATCGATGGACATCAATGTTAGTTAATTTCGCTTTGACCTTAGCTATAGGGCCAAGAAGCGATGGAAATGCTGCTACCGAACCGTGGCAATGGATCAAAGTGTGGCTGCGTAAAGAAGAATACCACTATGACTATGTAGTGTCATGCAAATATCTTGTCTTATTGTAACCGATATCTGTAAGGTTTTTTCACGATCATGGAGACGATATGGCAGCTAAACCGGATGGTTTATATCGATGGCCATCAATATTATTTAATGTCACTTTGATCTGAGCCATAGGGCCGAGAAGCAATGGAAATACTGCTACCGAACCGTGGCAATGGATCAAAGTGTGGCTGCGTAAAGAAGAATGCCACTATGATTATGTAGTGTCACGCAAATATCTAGTCTTATTGTAACCGATATCAGCAAGGTTTTTACGGTCAAGGAGACGATATCGCAGCTAAACCGGATGGTTTATATCGATGGCCATCAATATTAGGTAACTTTACTTTCATCTTAGCCATAGGGCCGAGAAGCAATGGAAATACTGCTACCGAACCGTGGTAATGGATCAAAGTGTGGCTGCGTAAAGTAGAATGCCACCATGATTATGTAGTGTCATGCAAATATCTAGTCTTATTGTAACCGATATCAGTGAGGTTTTTACGATCAAGGAGACGATATCGCAGCTAAACCGGATGGTTTATATCGATGGCCATCAATATTAGTTAACTTCACTTTCATCTTAGCCATAGGGGCGAGAAGCAATGGAAATACTGCTACCGAACCGTGGCAATGGATCAAAGTGTGGCTGCGTAAAGAAGAATGCCACTACGATTATGTAGTGTCACGCAAATATCTAGTCTTATTGTGACCGATATCAGTAACGTTTTTACGATCAATGAGACGATATCGCAGCTAAACCGGATGGTTTATATCGATGGCCATCAATATTAGGTAACTTTACTTTCATCTTAGCCATAGGGCCGAGAAGCAATGGAAATACTGCTACCGAACCGTGTTAATGGATCAAAGTGTGGCTGCGTAAAGTAGAATGCCACCATGATTATGTAGTGTCATGCAAATATCTAGTCTTATTGTATCGATATCAGTAATGTTTTTACGATCAATGAAACGATATCGCAGCTAAACTGGACGGTTTATATCGATGGACATCAATGTTAGTTAATTTCGCTTTGACCTTAGCTATACGGCCAAGAAGCGATGGAAATGCTGCTACCGAACCGTGGCAATGGATCAAAGTGTGGCTGCGTAAAGAAGAATACCACTATGATTATGTAGTGTCATGCAAATATCTAGTCTTATTGTAACCGATATCAGTGAGGTTTTTACGATCAAGGAGACGATATCGCAGCTAAACCGGATGGTTTATATCGATGGCCATCAAGATTAGTTAACTTCACTTTCATCTTAGCCATAGGGCCGAGAAGCAATGGAAATACTGCTACTGAACCGTGGCAATGGATCAAAGTGTGGCTGCGTAAAGAAGAAT
This sequence comes from Priocnemis perturbator, assembly GCA_963942575.1. Taxonomy (NCBI): domain Eukaryota; kingdom Metazoa; phylum Arthropoda; class Insecta; order Hymenoptera; family Pompilidae; genus Priocnemis; species Priocnemis perturbator. Next base: position 20,131,077 of record OZ012645.1, read on the forward strand.
GCCACTATGATTATGTAGTGTCATGCAAATATCTAGTCTTGTTGTAACCGATATCAGTGAGCTTTTACAATCAAGGAGACGATATCGCAGCTAAGCCGGATGGTTTATATCGATGGTCATCAATATCAGTTAACTTTACTTTCATCTTAGCCATAGGGCCGAGAAGCAATGGAAATACTGCTACCTAACCGTGGCAATGGATCAAAGTGTGGCTGCGTAAAGAAGAATGCCACTATGATTATGTAGTGTCACGCAAATATCTAGTCTTACTGTAACCGATATCGGTGAGGTTTTTACGATCTAGGAGACGATATCGCAGCTAAACCGGATGGTTTATATCGATGGCCATCAATATTAGTTAACTTCACTTTCATCTTAGCCATAGGGGCGAGAAGCAATGGAAATACTGCTACCGAACCGTGGCAATGGATCAAAGTGTGGCTGCGTAAAGAAGAATGCCACTACGATTATGTAGTGTCACGCAAATATCTAGTCTTATTGTGACCGATATAAGTAAGGTTTTTACGGTCAATGAGACGATATCGCAGCTAAACCGGATGGTTTATATCGATGGCCATCAATATTAGGTAACTTTACTTTCATCTTAGCCATAGGGCCGAGAAGCAATGGAAATACTGCTACCGAACCGTGGCAATGGATCAAAGTGTGGCTGCGTAAAGAAGAATGCCACTATGATTATGTAGTGTTACGAAAATATCTAGTCTTATTGTAACCGATATCAGTGAGGTTTTTACGATCAAGGAGACGATATCGCAGCTAAACCGGATGGTTTATATCGATGGCCATCAATATTAGTTGACTTCACTTTGACCTTAGCCATAGGGACGAGAAGCAATGGAAATACTGCTACCGAACCGTGGCAATGGATCAAAGTGTGGCTGCGTAAAGAGGAATGCCACTATGATTATGTATGTCATGCAAATATCTAGTCTTATTGTAACCGATATCAGTAACGTTTTTACGATCAATGAGACGATATCGCAGCTAAACCGGATGGTTTGTATCGATGGCCATCAATATTAGGTAACTTTACTTTCATCTTAGCCATAGGGCCGAGAAGCAATGGAAATACTGCTACCGAACCGTGGTAATGGATCAAAGTGTGGCTGCGTAAAGAGGAATGCCACTATGATTATGTATGTCATGCAAATATCTAGTCTTATTGTAACCGATATCAGTAACGTTTTTACGATCAATGAGACGATATCGCAGCTAAACCGGATGGTTTATATCGATGGCCATCAAGATTAGTTAACTTTACTTTGATCATAGCCAGATGGACGAGAAGCAATGGAAATACAGCTACCGAACCGTGGCAATGGAGCAAAGTGTGGCTGCGTAAAGAAGAATGCCACTATGATTATGAAGTGTCATGCAAATATCTAGTCTTATTGTAACCGATATCAGTAAGGTTTTCACGATCAATGAGACGATATCGCAGCTAAACCGGATGGTTTATATCGATGGCCATCAAGATTAGTTAACTTTACTTTGATCATAGCCAGAGGGACGACAAGCAATGGAAATACAGCTACCGAACCGTGGCAATGGAGCAAAGTGTGGCTGCGTAAAGAAGAATGCCACTATGATTATGGAGTGTCATGCAAATATCTAGTCTTATTGTAACCGATATCAGTAAGGTTTTCACGATCAATGGGACGATATCGCAGCTAAACCGGATGGTTTATATCGATGGCCATCAATATTAGGTAACTTTACTTTCATCTTAGCCATAGGGCCGAGAAGCAATGGAAATACTGCTACTGAACCGTGGCAATGGATCAAAGTGTGGCTGCGTAAAGAAGAATGCCACTATGATTATGTAGTGTCATGCAAATATCTAGTCTTGTTGTAAGCCATATCAGTGAGCTTTTACAATCAAGGAGACGATATCGCAGCTAAACCGGATGGTTTATATCGATGGCCATCAATATTAGTTAACTTCACTCTCATCTTAGCCATAGGGGCGAGAAGCAATGGAAATACTGCTACCGAACCGTGGCAATGGATCAAAGTGTGGCTGCGTAAAGAAGAATGCCACTACGATTATGTAGTGTCACGCAAATATCTAGTCTTATTGTAACCGATATCAGTGAGGTTTTTACGATCTAGGAGACGATATGTCAGCTAAACCGGATGGTTTATATCGATGGCCATCAATATTAGTTAACTTCACTTTCATCTTAGCCATAGGGGCGAGAAGCAATGGAAATACTGCTACTGAACCGTGGCAATGGATCAAAGTGTGGCTGCGTAAAGAAGAATGCCACTACGATTATGTAGTGTCACGCAAATATCTAGTCTTATTGTGACCGATATCAGTAACGTTTTTACGATCAATGAGACGATATCGCAGCTAAACCGGATGGTTTATATCGATGGCCATCAATATTAGGTAACTTTACTTTCATCTTAGCCATAGGGCCGAGAAGCAATGGAAATACTGCTACCGAACCGTGTTAATGGATCAAAGTGTGGCTGCGTAAAGTACAATGCCACCATGATTATGTAGTGTCATGCAAATATCTAGTCTTATTGTATCGATATCAGTAATGTTTTTACGATCAATGAAACGATATCGCAGCTAAACTGGACGGTTTATATCGATGGACATCAATGTTAGTTAATTTCGCTTTGACCTTAGCTATACGGCCAAGAAGCGATGGAAATGCTGCTACCGAACCGTGGCAATGGATCAAAGTGTGGCTGCGTAAAGAAGAATACCACTATGATTATGTAGTGTTATGCAAATATCTTGTCTTATTGTTACCGATATCAGTAAGGTTTTTACGATCAAGAAGACGATATCATAGCTGTACTGGATGGTTTATGTCGATGGCCATCAATATTGGTTAACTTCACTTTGATCTTAGCCATAGGGCCGAGAAGCGATGGAAATACTGCTACCGAACCGTGCCAATGGATCAAAGTGTGGCTGCGTAAAGAAGAATGCCACTATGATTATGTAGTGTCATGCAAATATCTAGTCTTATTGTAACCGATATCAGTAAGGATTTCAGGATCAACAAGACGATATCGTAGCTATATTGGATGGTTTATATCGATGGCCATCAATATTAGTTAATGTCACTTTGATCTTAGCCATAGGGCTGAGAAACGATGGAAATACTGCTACCGAACCGTGGCAATGGATCAAAGTGTGGCTGCGTAAAGAAGAATGCCACTACGATTAAATAGTGTCATGCAAATATCTAGTCTTATTGTGACCGATATAAGTAAGGTTTTTACGATCAATGAGACGATATCGCAGCTAAACCGGATGGTTTATATCGATGGCCATCAATATTAGGTAACTTTACTTTCATCTTAGCCATAGGGCCGAGAAGCAATGGAAATACTGCTACCGAACTGTGGCAATGGATCAAAGTGTGGCTCCGTAAAGTAGAATGCCACCATGATTATGTAGTGTCATGCAAATATCTAGACTTATTGTAACCGATATCAGTGACGTTTTTACGATCAAGGAGACGATATCGCAGCTAAACCGGATGGTTTATATCGATGGCCATCAAGATTAGTTAACTTCACTTTCATCTTAGCCAGAGGGACGAGAAGCAATGGAAATACAGCTACCGAACCGTGGCAATGGAGCAAAGTGTGGCTGCGTAAAGTAGAATGCCACCATGATTATGTAGTGTCATGCAAATATCTAGTCTTATTGTAACCGATATCAGTGAGGTTTTTACGATCAAGGAGACGATATCGCAGCTAAACCGGATGGTTTATATCGATGGCCATCAAGATTAGTTAACTTCACTTTCATCTTAGCCAGAGGGACGAGAAGCAATGGAAATGCTGCTACCGAACCGTGGCAATGGATCAAAGTGTGGCTGCGTAAAGAAGAATACCACTATGATTATGTAGTGTCATGCAAATATCTTGTCTTATTGTAACCGATATCTGTAAGGTTTTTTCACGATCATGGAGACGATATGGCAGCTAAACCGGATGGTTTATATCGATGGCCATCAATATGAGTACAGTTCATTTTGATCTCAGCCATAGGGCCGAGAAGCAATGGAAATACTGCAACCAAACCGTGGCAATGAATAAAAGTGTGGCCGCGTAAAGAAGAATGCCACTATGATTATGTAGGGTCATGCAAATATCTAGTCTTATTGTAACCGATATCAGTGAGGTTTTTACGATCAATGAAACGATATCGCAGCTAAACTGGATGGTTTATATCGATGGACATCAATGTTAGTTAATTTCGCTTTGACCTTAGCTATAGGGCCAAGAAGCGATGGAAATGCTGCTACCGAACCGCGGCAATGGATCAAAGTGTGGCTGCGTAAAGAAGAATACCACTATGATTATGTAGTGTCATGCAAATATCTTGTCTTATTGTTACCGATATCAGTAAGGTTTTTACGATCAAGAAGACGATATCGTAGCTGTACTGGATGGTTTATGTCGATGGCCATCAATATTGGTTAACTTCACTTTGATCTTAGCCATAGGGCCGAGAAGCGATGGAAATACTGCTACCGAACCGTGCCAATGGATCAAAGTGTGGCTGCGTAAAGAAGAATGCCACTATGATTATGTAGTGTCATGCAAATATCTAGTCTTATCGTAACCGATATCAGTAAGGATTTCAGGATCAACAAGACGATATCGTAGCTATATTGGATGGTTTATATCGATGGCCATCAATATTAGTTAATGTCACTTTGATCTTAGCCATAGGGCTGAGAAACGATGGAAATACTGCTACCGAACCGTGGCAATGGATCAAAGTGTGGCTGCGTAAAGAAGAATGCCACTACGATAAAATAGTGTCACGCAAATATCTAGTCTTATTGTGACCGATATAAGTAAGGTTTTTACGATCAATGAGACGATATCGCAGCTAAACCGGATGGTTTATATCGATGGCCATCAATATTAGGTAACTTTACTTTCATCTTAGCCATAGGGCCGAGAAGCAATGGAAATACTGCTACCGAACCGTGGCAATGGATCAAAGTGTGGCTGCGTAAAGAAGAATGCCACTACGATTATGTAGTGTCACGCAAATATCTAGTCTTATTGTGACCGATATAAGTAAGGTTTTTACGATCAATGAGACGATATCGCAGCTAAACCGGATGGTTTGTATCGATGGCCATCAATATTAGGTAACTTTACTTTTATCTTAGCCATAGGGGCGAGAAGCAATGGAAATACTGCTACCGAACCGTGGCAATGGATCAAAGTGTGGCTGCGTAAAGAAGAATGCCACTATGATTATGGAGTGTCATGCAAATATCTAGTCTTATTGTAACCGATATCAGTAAGGTTTTCACGATCAATGAGACGATATCGCAGCTAAACCGGATGGTTTATATCAAAGGCCATCAATATTAGTTAACTTCACTTTTATCTTAGCCATAGGGGCGAGAAGCAATGGAAATACTGCTACCGAACCGTGGCAATGGATCAAAGTGTGGCTGCGTAAAGAAGAATGCCACTACGATTATGTAGTGTCACGCAAATATCTAGTCTTATTGTGACCGATATCAGTAACGTTTTTACGATCAATGAGACGATATCGCAGCTAAACCGGATGGTTTATATCGATGGACATCATTGTTAGTTAATTTCGCTTTGATCTTAGCTATAGGGCCAAGAAGCGATGGAAATGCTGCTACCGAACCGTGGCAATGGATCAAAGTGTGGCTGCGTAAAGAAGAATGCCACTATGATTATGTAGTGTCATGCAAATATCTAGTCTTATCGTAACCGATATCAGTAAGGATTTCAGGATCAACAAGACGATATCGTAGCTATATTGGATGGTTTATATCGATGGCCATCAATATTAGTTAATGTCACTTTGATCTTAGCCATAGGGCTGAGAAACGATGGAAATACTGCTACCGAACCGTGGCAATGGATCAAAGTGTGGCTGCGTAAAGAAGAATGCCACTACGATTAAATATTGTCACGCAAATATCTAGTCTTATTGTGACCGATATAAGTAAGGTTTTTACGATCAATGAGACGATATCGCAGCTAAACCGGATGGTTTATATCGATGGCCATCAATATTAGGTAACTTTACTTTCATCTTAGCCATAGGGCCGAGAAGCAATGGAAATACTGCTACCGAACCGTGGCAATGGATCAAAGTGTGGCTGCGTAAAGAAGAATGCCACTACGATTATGTAGTGTCACGCAAATATCTAGTCTTATTGTGACCGATATAAGTAAGGTTTTTACGATCAATGAGACGATATCGCAGCTAAACCGGATGGTTTATATCGATGGCCATCAATATTAGGTAACATTACTTTCATCTTAGCCATAGGGCCGAGAAGCAATGGAAATACTGCTACCGAACCGTGGTAATGGATCAAAGTGTGGCTTCGTAAAGAAGAATGCCACCATGATTATGTAGTGTCATGCAAATATCTAGTCTTATTGTAACCGATATCAGTAAGGTTTTCACGATCAATGGGACGATATCGCAGCTACACCGGATGGCTTATATCGATGGACATCAATGTTAGTTAATTTCGCTTTGATCTTAGCTATAGGGCCAAGAAGCGATGGAAATGCTGCTACCGAAACGTGGCAATGGATCAAAGTGTGGCTGCGTAAAGAAGAATGCCACCATGATTATGTAGTGTCGTGCAAATATCTAGTCTTATTGTAATCGATATCAGTCATGTTTTTACGATCAATGAAACGATATCGCAGCTAAGCCGGATGGTTTATATCGATGGTCATCAATATCAGTTAACTTCAATTTGATCTTAGCCATAGGGCCGAGAAACAATGGAAATACTGCTACCGAACCGTGGTAATGGATCAAACTGTGGCTTCGTAAAGAAGAATGCCACCATGATTATGTAGTGTCATGCAAATATCTAGTCTTATTTTGACCGATATCAGTAAGGTTTTTACGATCAATGAGACGATATCGCAGCTAAACCGGATGGTTTATATCGATGGCCATCAATATTAGGTAACTTTACTTTCATCTTAGCCATAGGGCCGAGAAGCAATGGAAATACTGCTACTGAACCGTGGCAATGGATCAAAGTGTGGCTGCGTAAAGAAGAATGCCACTATGATTATGTAGTGTCATGCAAATATCTAGTCTTGTTGTAACCCATATCAGTGAGCTTTTACAATCAAGGAGACGATATCGCAGCTAAACCGGATGGTTTATATCGATGGCCATCAATATTAGTTAACTTCACTTTCATCTTAGCCATAGGGGCGAGAAGCAATGGAAATACTGCTACCGAACCGTGGCAATGGATCAAAGTGTGGCTGCGTAAAGAAGAATGCCACTACGATTATGTAGTGTCACGCAAATATCTAGTCTTATTGTGACCGATATCAGTAACGTTTTTACGATCAATGAGACGATATCGCAGCTAAACCGGATGGTTTATATCGATGGCCATCAAGATTAGGTAACTTTACTTTCATCTTAGCCATAGGGCCGAGAAGCAATGGAAATACTGCTACCGAACCGTGGTAATGGATCAAAGTGTGGCTGCGTAAAGTAGAATGCCACCATGATTATGTAGTGTCATGCAAATATCTAGTCTTATTGTAATCGATATCAGTAATGTTTTTACGATCAATGAAACGATATCGCAGCTAAACTGGATGGTTTATATCGATGGACATCAATGTTAGTTAATTTCGCTTTGATCTTAGCTATAGGGCCAAGAAGCGATGGAAATGCTGCTACCGAACCGTGGCAATGGATCAAAGTGTGGCTGCGTAAAGAAGAATACCACTATGATTATGTAGTGTTATGCAAATATCTAGTCTTATTGTAACCGATATCAGTGAGGTTTTTACGATCAAGGAGACGATATCGCAGCTAAACCGGATGGTTTATATCGATGGCCATCAATATTAGGTAACTTCACTTTCATCTTAGCCATAGGGGCGAGAAGCAATGGAAATACTGCCACCGAACCGTGGCAATGGATCAAAGTGTGGCTGCGTAAAGAAGAATGCCACTACGATTATGTAGTGTCACGCAAATATCTAGTCTTATTGTGACCGATATCAGTAACGTTTTTACGATCAATGAGACGATATCGCAGCTAAACCGGATGGTTTATATCGATGGCCATCAATATTAGGTAACTTTACTTTCATCTTAGCCATAGGGCCGAGAAGCAATGGAAATACTGCTACCGAACCGTGGTAATGGATCAAAGTGTGGCTGCGTAAAGTAGAATGCCACCATGATTATGTAGTGTCATGCAAATATCTAGTCTTATTGTAATCGATATCAGTAATGTTTTTACGATCAATGAAACGATATCGCAGCTAAACTGGATGGTTTATATCGATGGACATCAATGTTAGTTAATTTCGGTTTGACCTTAGCTATAGGGCCAAGGAGCGATGGAAATGCTGCTACCGAAACGTGGCAATGGATCAAAGTGTGGCTGCGTAAAGAGGAATACCACTATGATTATGTAGTGTCATGGAAATATCTTGTCTTATTGTTACCGATATCAGTAAGTTTTTTACGATCAAGAAGACGATATCGTAGCTGTACTGGATGGTTTATGTCGATGGCCATCAATATTGGTTAACTTCACTTTGATCTTAGCCATAGGGCCGAGAAGCGATGGAAATACTGCTACCGAACCGTGGCAATGGATCAAAGTGTGGCTGCGTAAACAAGAATGCCACTATGATTATGTAGTATCATGCAAATATCTAGTCTTATTGTAACCGATATCAGTAAGTATTTCAGGACAAACAAGACGATATCGTAGCTATATTGGATGGTTTATATCGATGGCCATCAATATTAGTTAATGTCACTTTGATCTTAGCCATAGGGCTGAGAAACGATGGAAATACTGCTACCGAACCGTGGCAATGGATCAAAGTGTGGCTGCGTAAAGAAGAATGCCACTACGATTATGTAGTGTCACGCAAATATCTAGTCTTATTGTGACCGATATAATTAAGGTTTTTACGATCAATGAGACGATATCGCAGCTAAACCGGATGGTTTATATCGATGGCCATCAATATTAGGTAACTTTACTTTCATCTTAGCCATAGGGCCGAGAAGCAATGGAAATACTGCTACCGAACCGTGGCAATGGATCAAAGTGTGGCTGCGTAAAGAAGAATGCCACTACGATTATGTAGTGTCACGCAAATATCTAGTCTTATTGTGACCGATATAAGTAAGGTTTTTACGATCAATGAGACGATATCGCAGCTAAACCGGATGGTTTATATCAATGGCCATCAATATTAGGTAACTTTACTTTCATCTTAGCCATAGGGCCGAGAAGCAATGGAAATACTGCTACCGAACCGTGGCAATGGATCAAAGTGTGGCTGCGTAAAGAAGAATACCACTATGAATATGTAGTGTTATGCAAATATCTAGTCTTATTGTAACCGATATCAGTGAGGTATTTACGATCAAGGAGACGATATCGCAACTAAACTGGATGGTTTATATCGATGGACATCAATGTTAGTTAATTTCGCTTTGACCTTAGCTATAGGGCCAAGAAGCGATGGAAATGCTGCTACCGAACTGTGGCAATGGATCAAAGTGTGGCTGCGTAAAGAAGAATGCCACTATGATTATGTAGTGTCACGCAAATATCTAGTCTTATTGTAACCGATATCAGCAAGGTTTTTACGGTCAAGGAGACGATATCGCAGCTAAACCGGATGGTTTATATCGATGGCCATCAATATTAGTTAACTTCACTTTGATCTTAGCCATAGGGCCGAGAAGCAATGGAAATACTGCTACCGAACCGTGGTAATGGATCAAAGTGTGGCTGCGTAAAGTAGAATGCCACCATTATTATGTAGTGTCATGCAAATATCTAGTCTTATTGTATCGATATCAGTAATGTTTTTACGATCAATGAAACGATATCGCAGCTAAACTGGATGGTTTATATCGATGGACATCAATGTTAGTTAATTTCGCTTTGACCTTAGCTATAGGGCCAAGAAGCGATGGAAATGCTGCTACCGAACCGTGGCAATGGATCAAAGTGTGGCTGCGTAAAGAATAATACCACTATGATTATGTAGTGTTATGCAAATATCTAGTCTTATTGTAACCGATATCAGTGAGGTTTTTACGATCAAGGAGACGATATCGCAGCTAAACCGGATGGTTTATATCGATGGCCATCAATATTAGTTAACTTCACTATCATCTTAGCCATAGGGGCGAGAAGCAATGGAAATACTGCCACCGAACCGTGGTAATGGATCAAAGTGTGGCTGCGTAAAGTAGAATGCCACTACGATTATGTAGTGTCATGCAAATATCTAGTCTTATTGTAATCGATATCAGTAATGTTTTTACGATCAATGAAACGATATCGCAGCTAAACTGGATGGTTTATATCGATGGACATCAATGTTAGTTAATTTCGCTTTGACCTTAGCTATAGGGCCAAGGAGCGATGGAAATGCTGCTACCGAACCGTGGCAATGGATCAAAGTGTGGCTGTGTAAAGAAGAATACCACTATGATTATGTAGTGTCATGCAAATATCTAATCTTATTGTAACCGATATCAGTGAGGTTTTTACGATCAAGGAGACGATATCGCAGCTAAACCGGATGGTTTATATCGATGGCCATCAATATTAGTTAACTTCACTTTCATCTTAGCCATAGGGCCGAGAAGCAATGGAAATACTGCTACCGAACCGTGGTAATGGATCAAAGTGTGGCTGCGTAAAGTAGAATGCCACCATGATTATGTTGTGTCATGCAAATATCTAGTCTTATCGTAATCGATATCAGTAATGTTTTTACGATCAATGAAACGATATCGCAGCTAAACTGGATGGTTTATATCGATGGACATCAATGTTAGTTAATTTCGCTTTGACCTTAGCTATAGGGCCAAGAAGCGATGGAAATGCTGCTACCGAACCGTGGCAATGGATCAAAGTGTGGCTGCGTAAAGAAGAATACCACTATGATAATGTAGTGTCATGCAAATATCTTGTCTTATTGTAACCGATATCTGTAAGGTTTTTTCACGATCATGGAGACAATATGGCAGCTAAACCGGATGGTTTATATCGATGGCCATCAATATTAGTTAATGTCACTTTGATCTGAGCCATAGGGCCGAGAAGCAATGGAAATACTGCTACCGAACCGTTGCAATGGATCAAAGTGTGGCTGCATATAGAAGAATGCCACTATGATTATGTAGTGTCACGCAAATATCTAGTCTTATTGTAACCGATATCAGCAAGGTTTTTACGGTCAAGGAGACGATATCGCAGCTAAACCGGATGGTTTATATCGATGGCCATCAATATTAGTTAACTTCACTTTGATCTTAGCCATAGGGCTGTGACCGTACATTCGTAAACACACGGTTACAGAGCAGTGGTGGAGGTGCCCCCACCACCGGCGAGTGGAACAACCCTAGTCACCACGCCGCCGGCCGGTAGTGTGCGTCCGAATAAATGCCTTATTAATTTCTCTAAACAAGCCCCACCACTGTACTAGTATATAAAGCGCCGAAATCAGACAATCGTGGCCTTTCGTGCCGAGTCAGTGTAAAGCACCGTATGTGCTAAGACTCCACGAGAGTGCAGTATCTGGGAGCCCTCTGCTCCACGTGCTCAGTAATTAGCGCGCCTCCTCCGAGGACTTTGCCTAAGGAATAGAATATAAGGAGTTAGGAATTACAGTCCACGCCGTCTCGCCTCCGCTCACGCACCGGCCGCGCAGACGTGTGTGTGTCTTGTAATCGGCCTCAGAAGTATTATTTTTCATTTAAAGGGAAACGACCCGCGCCAAGCCCTCCCCGCTCACGTACCGGCTGGGGCATTGTGTGCAGTTTCGGTCTTAAAACGCCACAGGGTGCTGAGGACCTGTGGTAGCCCTAAAATTATCACGTAAGACAGCGAGTCATTATATAAATTCTGCGTGCGATCAGCTGTACCGAACTCCGAAATAAACGGGTACATATAAATAAAAAAAAATGAGTTCAACGCCCGAACACTCTCCCCCACCATCCGCTTCCTTAGCAGGAGCACGCGCTCCTATCTCCGACTTAGTCTTGAGCACTGGTGTGAGTGTAAGTGACCGCTCACACCAGCGTGCCGGCACACCGACGTGGCTAAACATCATAACAAACCTCGTCATCTGTCGATCGCGAACAACACGTCAAAATCCCGAGAGGAATACGTTTTAGATCGCGATAAATAATACATCGCGCTTAGCGGCGATAAGTACGGTCACAGGGCCGAGAAGCAATGGAAATACTGCTACCGCACCGTGGTAATGGATCAAAGTGTGGCTGCGTAAAGTAGAATGCCACCATGATTATGTAGTGACATGCAAATATATAGTCTTATTGTATCGATATCAGTAATGTTTTTACGATCAATGAAACGATATCGCAGCTAAACTGGATGGTTTATATCGATGGACATCAATGTTAGGTAACTTTACTTTCATCTTAGCCATAGGACCGAGAAGCAATGGAAATACTGCTACCGAACCGTGGCAATGGATCAAAGTGTGGCTGCGTAAAGAAGAATGCCACTACGATTATGTAGTGTCACGCAAATATCTAGTCTTATTGTAACCGATATCAGCAAGGTTTTTACGGTCAAGGAGACGATATCGCAGCTAAACCGGATGGTTTATATCGATGGCCATCAATATTAGTTAACTTCACTTTGATCTTAGCCATAGGGCCGAGAAGCAATGGAAATACTGCTACCGAACCGTGGTAATGGATCAAAGTGTGGCTGCGTAAAGTAGAATGCCACCATGATTATGTAGTGACATGCAAATATATAGTCTTATTGTATCGATATCAGTAATGTTTTTACGATCAATGAAACGATATCGCAGCTAAACTGGATGGTTTATATCGATGGACTTCAATGTTAGTTAATTTCGCTTTTACCTTAGCTATAGGGCCAAGAAGCGATGGAAATGCTGCTACCGAACCGTGGCAATGGATCAAAGTGTGGCTGCGTAAAGAAGAATACCACTACGATTATGTAGTGTCATGCAAATATCTAGTCTTATTGTGACCGATATAAGTAAGGTTTTTACGATCAATGAGACGATATCGCAGCTAAACCGGATGGTTTATATCGATGGCCATCAATATTAGGTAACTTTACTTTCATCTTAGCCATAGGGCCGAGAAGCAATGGAAATACTGCTACCGAACCGTGGCAATGGATCAAAGTGTGGCTGCGTAAAGAAGAATGCCACTACGATTATGTAGTGTCACGCAAATATCTAGTCTTATTGTGACCGATATCAGTAACGTTTTTACGATCAATGAGACGATATCGCAGCTAAACCGGATGGTTTATATCGATGGCCATCAATATTAGGTAACTTTACTTTCATCTTAGCCATAGGGCCGAGAAGCAATGGAAATACTGCTACCGAACCGTGGTAATGGATCAAAGTGTGGCTGCGTAAAGTAGAATGCCACCATGATTATGTAGTGTCATGCAAATATCTAGTCTTATTGTAATCGATATCAGTAATGTTTTTACGATCAATGAAACGATATCGCAGCTAAACTGGATGGTTTATATCGATGGACATCAATGTTAGTTAATTTCGCTTTGACCTTAGCTATAGGGCCAAGAAGCGATGGAAATGCTGCTACCGAACCGTGGCAAGGGATCAAAGTGTGGCTGCGTAAAGAAGAATACCACTATGATTATGTAGTGTCATGCAAATATCTTGTCTTATTGTAACCGATATCTGTAAGGTTTTTTCACGATCATGGAGACGATATGGCAGCTAAACCGGATGGTTTATATCGATGGCCATCAATATTAGTTAATGTCACTTTGATCTGAGCCATAGGGCCGAGAAGCAATGGAAATACTGCTACCGAACCGTGGCAATGGATCAAAGTGTGGCTGCGTAAAGAAGAATGCCACTACGATTATGTAGTGTCACGCAAATATCTAGTCTTATTGTGACCGATATCAGTAACGTTTTTACGATCAATGAGACGATATCGCAGCTAAACCGGATGGTTTATATCGATGGCCATCAATATTAGGTAACTTTAATTTCATCTTAGCCATAGGGCCGAGAAGCAATGGAAATACTGCTACCGAACCGTGGTAATGGATCAAAGTGTGGCTGCGTAAAGTAGAATGCCACCATGATTATGTAGTGTCATGCAAATATCTAGTCTTATCGTAATCGATATCAGTAATGTTTTTACGATCAATGAAACGACATCGCAGCTAAACTGGATGGTTTATATCGATGGACATCAATGTTAGTTAATTTCGCTTTGACCTTAGCTATAGGGCCAAGAAGCGATGGAAATGCTGCTACCGAACCGTGGCAATGGATCAAAGTGTGGCTGCGTAAAGAAGAATACCACTATGATTATGTAGTGTCATGCAAATATCTTGTCTTATTGTAACCGATATCTGTAAGGTTTTTTCACGATCATGGAGACGATATGGCAGCTAAACCGGATGGTTTATATCGATGGCCATCAATATTAGTTAACTTAACTTTGATCTTAGCCATAGGGCCGAGAAGCAATGGAAATACTGCTACCGAACCGTGGTAATGGATCAAAGTGTGGCTGCGTAAAGTAGAATGCCACCATGATTATGTAGTGTCATGCAAATATCTAGTCTTATTGTAATCGATATCAGTAATGTTTTTACGATCAATGAAACGATATCGCAGCTAAACTGGATGGTTTATATCGATGGACATCAATGTTAGTTAATTTCGCTTTGACCTTAGCTATAGGGCCAAGGAGCGATGGAAATGCTGCTACCGAACCGTGGCAATGGATCAAAGTGTGGCTGCGTAAAGAAGAATACCACTATGATTATGTAGTGTCATGCAAATATCTAGTCTTATTGTAACCGATATCAGTGAGGTTTTTACGATCAAGGAGACGATATCGCAGCTAAACCGGATGGTTTATATCGATGGCCATCAATATTAGTTAACTTCACTTTCATCTTAGCCATAGGGACGAGAAGCAATGGAAATACTGCTACCGAACCGTGGCAATGGATCAAAGAGTGGCTGCGTAAAGAAGAATGCCACTACGATTATGTAGTGTCATGCAAATATCTAGTCTTATTGTGACCGATATCAGTAACGTTTTTACGATCAATGAGACGATATCGCAGCTAAACCGGATGGTTTATATCGATGGCCATCAATATTAGGTAACTTTACTTTCATCTTAGCCATAGGGCCGAGAAGCAATGGAAATACTGCTACCGAACCGTGGCAATGGATCAAAGTGTGGCTGCGTAAAGAAGAATACCACTATGATTATGTAGTGTCATGCAAATATCTTGTCTTATTGTGACCGATATCAGTAACGTTTTTACGGTCAAGGAGACGATATCGCAGCTAAACCGGATGGTTTATATCGATGGCCATCAATATTAGGTAACTTTACTTTCATCTTAACCATAGGGCCGAGAAGCAATGGAAATACTGCTACCGAACCGTGGTAATGGATCAAAGTGTGGCTGCGTAAAGTAGAATGCCACCATGATTATGTAGTGTCACGCAAATATCTAGTCTTATTGTAACCGATATCAGCAAGGTTTTTACGGTCAAGGAGACGATATCGCAGCTAAACCGGATGGTTTATATCGATAGCCATCAATATTAGTTAACTTCACTTTGACCTTAGCCATAGGGACGAGAAGCAATGGAAATACTGCTACCGAACCGTGGCAATGGATCAAAGTGTGGCTGCGTAAAGAGGAATGCCACTATGATTATGTATGTCATGCAAATATCTAGTCTTATTGTAACCGATGTCAGTAAGGTTTTCACGATCAATGGGACGATATCGCAGCTAAACCGGATGGTTTATATCGATGGCCATCAATATTAGTTAACTTCACTTTTATCTTAGCCATAGGGCCGAGAAGCAATGGAAATACTGCTACCGAACCGTGGCAATGGATCAAAGTGTGGCTGCGTAAAGTAGAATGCCACCATGATTATGTAGTGTCATGCAAATATCTAGTCTTATTGTAATCGATATCAGTAATGTTTTTACGATCAATGAAACGATATCGCAGCTAAATTGGATGGTTTATATCGATGGACATCAATGTTAGTTAATTTCGCTTTGACCTTAGCTATAGGGCCAAGAAGCGATGGAAATGCTGTTACCGAACCGTGGCAATGGATCAAAGTGTGGCTGCGTAAAGAAGAATACCACTATGATTATGTAGTGTCATGCAAATATCTTGTCTTATCGTTACCGATATCAGTAAGGTTTTTACGATCAAGAAGACGATATCGTAGCTGTACTGGATGGTTTATGTCGATGGCCATCAATATTGGTTAACTTCACTTTGATCTTAGCCATAGGGCCGAGAAGCGATGGAAATACTGCTACCGAACCGTGGCAATGGATCAAAGTGTGGCTGCGTAAAGAAGAATGCCACTATGATTATGTAGTGTCATGCAAATATCTAGTCTTATTGTAACCGATATCAGTAAGGATTTCAGGATCAACAAGACGATATCGTAGCTATATTGGATGGTTTATATCGATGGCCATCAAGATTAGTTAACTTTACTTTGATCATAGCCAGAGGGACGAGAAGCAATCGAAATACAGCTACCGAACCGTGGCAATGGAGCAAAGTGTGGCTGCGTAAAGAAGAATGCCACTATGATTATGGAGTGTCATGCAAATATCTAGTCTTATTGTAACCGATGTCAGTAAGGTTTTCACGATCAATGGGACGATATCGCAGCTAAACCGGATGGTTTATATCGATGGCCATCAATATTAGTTAACTTCACTTTCATCTTAGCCATAGGGCCGAGAAGCAATGGAAATACTGCTACCGAACCGTGGTAATGGATCAAAGTGTGGCTGCATAAAGAAGAATGCCACTACGATTATGTAGTGTCACGCAAATATCTAGTCTTATTGTGACCGATATAAGTAAGGTTTTTACGATCAATGAGACGATATCGCAGCTAAACCGGATGGTTTATATCGATGGCCATCAATATTAGGTAAATTTACTTTCATCTTAGCCATAGGGCCGAGAAGCAATGGAAATACTGCTACCGAACCGTGGCAATGGATCAAAGTGTGGCTGCGTAAAGAAGAATGCCACTATGATTATGTAGTGTCACGAAAATATCTAGTCTTATTGTAACCGATATCAGTGAGGTTTTTACGATCAAGGAGACGATATCGCAGCTAAACCGGATAGTTTATATCGATGGCCATCAATATTAGTTAACTTCACTTTGACCTTAGCCATAGGGACGAGAAGCAATGGAAATACTGCTACCGAACCGTGGCAATGGATCAAAGAGTGGCTGCGTAAAGAAGAATGCCACTACGATTATGTAGTGTCATGCAAATATCTAGTCTTATTGTGACCGATATCAGTAACGTTTTTACGATCAATGAGACGATATCGCAGCTAAACCGGATGGTTTATATCGATGGCCATCAATATTAGGTAACTTTACTTTCATCTTAGCCATAGGGCCGAGAAGCAATGGAAATACTGCTACCGAAACGTGGTAATGGATCAAAGTGTGGCTGCGTAAAGTAGAATGCCACCATGATTATGTAGTGTCATGCAAATATCTAGTCTTATTGTAATCGATATCAGTAATGTTTTTACGATCAATGAAACGATATCGCAGCTAAACTGGATGGTTTATATCGATGGACATCAATGTTAGTTAATTTCGCTTTGACCTTAGCTATAGGGCCAAGAAGCGATGGAAATGATGCTACCGAACCGTGGCAATGGATCAAAGTGTGGCTGCGTAAAGAAGAATACCACTATGATTATGTAGTGTCATGCAAATATCTTGTCTTATTGTAACCGATATCTGTAAGGTTTTTTCACGATTATGGAGACGATATGGCAGCTAAACCGGATGGTTTATATCGATGGCCATCAATATTAGTTAATGTCACTTTGATCTGAGCCATAGGGCCGAGAAGCAATGGAAATACTGCTACCGAACCGTGGCAATGGATCAAAGTGTGGCTGCGTAAAGAAGAATGCCACTATGATTATGTAGTGTCACGCAAATATCTAGTCTTATTGTAACCGATATCAGCAAGGTTTTTACGGTCAAGGAGACGATATCGCAGCTAAACCGGATGGTTTATATCGATGGCCATCAATATTAGTTAACTTCACTTTGATCTTAGCCATAGGGCCGAGAAGCAATGGAAATACTGCTACCGAACCGTGGTAATGGATCAAAGTGTGGCTGCGTAAAGTAGAATGCCACCATGATTATGTAGTGTCATGCAAATATCTAGTCTTATTGTATCGATATCAGTAATGTTTTTACGATCAATGAAACGATATCGCAGCTAAACTGGATGGTTTATATCGATGGACATCAATGTTAGTTAATTTCGCTTTGACCTTAGCTATAGGGCCAAGAAGCGATGGAAATGCTGCTACCGAACCGTGGCAATGGATCAAAGTGTGGCTGCGTAAAGAAGAATACCACTATGATTATGTAGTGTCATGCAAATATCTTGTCTTATTGTGACCGATATCAGTAACGTTTTTACGGTCAAGGAGACGATATCGCAGCTAAACCGGATGGTTTATATCGATGGCCATCAATATTAGGTAACTTTACTTTCATCTTAACCATAGGGCCGAGAAGCAATGGAAATACTGCTACCGAACCGTGGTAATGGATCAAAGTGTGGCTGCGTAAAGTAGAATGCCACCATGATTATGTAGTGTCACGCAAATATCTAGTCTTATTGTAACCGATATCAGCAAGGTTTTTACGGTCAAGGAGACGATATCGCAGCTAAACCGGATGGTTTATATCGATAGCCATCAATATTAGTTAACTTCACTTTGACCTTAGCCATAGGGACGAGAAGCAATGGAAATACTGCTACCGAACCGTGGCAATGGATCAAAGTGTGGCTGCGTAAAGAGGAATGCCACTATGATTATGTATGTCATGCAAATATCTAGTCTTATTGTAACCGATGTCAGTAAGGTTTTCACGATCAATGGGACGATATCGCAGCTAAACCGGATGGTTTATATCGATGGCCATCAATATTAGTTAACTTCACTTTCATCTTAGCCATAGGGCCGAGAAGCAATGGAAATACTGCTACCGAACCGTGGTAATGGATCAAAGTGTGGCTGCGTCAAGAAGAATGCCACTATGATTATGTAGTGTCATGCAAATATCTAGTCTTATTGTAATCGATATCAGTAATGTTTTTACGATCAAGGAGACGATATCGTAGCTATATTGAATGGTTTATATCGATGGCCATCAATATTAGTTAATGTCACTTTGATCTTAGCCATAGGGCTGAGAAACGATGGAAATACTGCTACCGAACCGTGGCAATGGATCAAAGTGTGGCTGCGTAAAGAAGAATGCCACTACGATTAAATAGTGTCACGCAAATATCTAGTCTTATTGTGACCGATATAAGTAAGGTTTTTACGATCAATGAGACGATATCGCAGCTAAACCGGATGGTTTATATCGATGGCCATCAATATTAGGTAACTTTACTTTCATCTTAGCCATAGGGCCGGGAAGCAATGGAAATACTGCTACCGAACCGTGGCAATGGATCAAAGTGTGGCTGCGTAAAGAAGAATGCCACTACGATTTTGTAGTGTCACGCAAATATCTAGTCTTATTGTGACCGATATAAGTAAGGCTTTTACGATCAATGAGACGATATCGCAGCTAAATCGGATGGTTTATATCGATGGCCATCAATATTAGGTAACTTTACTTTCATCTTAGCCATAGGGCCGAGAAGCAATGGAAATACTGCTTCCGAACCGTGGCAATGGATCAAAGTGTGGCTGCGTAAAGAAGAATGCCACTATGATTATGTAGTGTCACGAAAATATCTAGTCTTATTGTAACCGATATCAGTGAGGTTTTTACGATCAAGGAGACGATATCGCAGCTAAACCGGATGGTTTATATCGATAGCCATCAATATTAGTTAACTTCACTTTGACCTTAGCCATAGGGACGAGAAGCAATGGAAATACTGCTACCGAACCGTGGCAATGGATCAAAGTGTGGCTGCGTAAAGAGGAATGCCACTATGATTATGTATGTCATGCAAATATCTAGTCTTATTGTAACCGATATCAGTAACGTTTTTACGATCAATGAGACGATATCGCAGCTAAACCGGATGGTTTATATCGATGGCCATCAAGATTAGTTAACTTTACTTTGATCATAGCCAGAGGGACGAGAAGCAATCGAAATACAGCTACCGAACCGTGGTAATGGATCAAAGTGCGGCTGCGTAAAGAAGAATGCCACTATGATTATGTAGTGTCATGCAAATATCTAGTCTTGTTGTAACCGTAATCAGTGAGCTTTTACGATCAAGGAGACGATATCGCAGCTAAGCCGGATGGTTTATATCGATGGTCATCAATATCAGTTAACTTCACTTTGATCTTAGCCATAGGGCCGAGAAGCAATGGAAATACTGCTACCGAACCGTGGTAATGGATCAAAGTGTGGCTGCGTAAAGAAAAATGCCACCATGATTATGTAGTGTCATGCAAATATCTAGTCTTATTGTAACCGATATCAGTAACGTTTTTACGATCAATGAGACGATATCGCAGCTAAACCGGATGGTTTATATCGATGGCCATCAATATTAGGTAACTTTACTTTCATCTTAGCCATAGGGCCGAGAAGCAATGGAAATACTGCTACCGAACCGTGGTAATGGATCAAAGTGTGGCTGCGTAAAGTAGAATGCCACCATGATTATGTAGTGTCATGCAAATATCTAGTCTTATTGTAATCGATATCAGTAATGTTTTTACGATCAATGAAACGATATCGCAGCTAAACTAGATGGTTTATATCGATGGTCATCAATGTTAGTTAATTTCGCTTTGACCTTAGCTATAGGGCCAAGAAGAGATGGAAATGCTGCTACCGAACCGTGGCAATGGATCAAAGTGTGGCTGCGTAAAGAAGAATACCACTATGATTATGTAGTGTCATGCAAATATCTTGTCTTATTGTAACCGATATCTGTAAGGTTTTTTCACGATCATGGAGACGATATGGCAGCTAAACCGGATGGTTTATATCGAAGGCCATCAATATTAGTTAATGTCACTTTGATCTGAGCCATAGGGCCGAGAAGCAATGGAAATACTGCTACCGAACCGTGGCAATGGATCAAAGTGTGGCTGCGTAAAGAAGAATGCCACTATGATTATGTAGTGTCATGCAAATATCTAGTCTTATTGTAACCGATATCAGTAAGGATTTTACGATCAATGAGACGATATCGCAGCTAAACCGGATGGTTTATATCGATGGCCATCAATATTAGGTAACTTTACTTTCATCTTAGCCATAGGGCCGAGAAGCAATGGAAATACTGCTACCGAACCGTAGTAATGGATCAAAGTGTGGCTGCGTAAAGTAGAATGCCACCATGATTATGTAGTGTCATGCAAATATCTAGTCTTATTGTGACCGATATAAGTAAGGTTTTTACGATCAATGAGACGATATCGCAGCTAAACCGGATGGTTTATATCGATGGCCATCAATATTAGGTAACTTTACTTTCATCTTAGCCATAGGGCCGAGAAGCAATGGAAATACTGCTACCGAACCGTAGTAATGGATCAATTTGTGGCTGCGTAAAGTAGAATGCCACCATGATTATGTAGTGTCATGCACATGTCTAGTCTTATTGTAATCGATATCAGTAATGTTTTTACGATCAATGAAACGATATCGCAGCTAAACTGGATGGTTTATATCGATGGACATTAATGTTAGTTAATTTCGCTTTGACCTTAGCTATAGGGCCAAGAAGCGATGGAAATGCTGCTACCGAACCGTGGCAATGGATCAAAGTGTGGCTGCGTAAAGAAGAATACCACTATGATTATGTAGTGTCATGCAACTATCTTGTCCTATTGTAACCGATATCTGAAGGTTTTTTCACGATCATGGAGACGATATGGCAGCTAAACCGGATGGTTTATATCGATGGCCATCAATGTTAGTTAATTTCGCTTTGACCTTAGCTATAGGGCCAAGAAGCGATGGAAATGCTGCTACCGAACCGTGGCAATGGATCAAAGTGTGGCTGCGTAAAGAAGAATACCACTATGATTATGTAGTGTCATGCAGATATCTTGTCTTATTGTAACCGATATCTGTAAGGTTTTTTCACGATCATGGAGACGATATGGCAGCTAAACCGGATGGTTTATATCGATGGCCATCAATATTAGTTAACTTCACTTTGATCTTAGCCATAGGGCCGAGAAGCAATGGAAATACTGCTACCGAACCGTGGCAATGAATCAAAGTGTGGCTGCGTAAAGTAGAATGCCACCATGATTATGTAGTGTCATGCAAATATCTAGTCTTATTGTAATCGATATCAGTAATGTTTTTACGATCAATGAAACGATATCGCAGCTAAATTGGATGGTTTATATCGATGGACATCAATGTTAGTTAATTTCGCTTTGACCTTAGCTATAGGGCCAAGAAGCGATGGAAATGCTGTTACCGAACCGTGGCAATGGATCAAAGTGTGGCTGCGTAAAGAAGAATACCACTATGATTATGTAGTGTCATGCAAATATCTTGTCTTATTGTTACCGATATCAGTAAGGTTTTTACGATCAAGAAGACGATATCGTAGCTGTACTGGATGGTTTATGTCGATGGCCATCAATATTGGTTAACTTCACTTTGATCTTAGCCATAGGGCCGAGAAGCGATGGAAATACTGCTACCGAACCGTGGCAATGGATCAAAGTGTGGCTGCGTAAAGAAGAATGCCACTATGATTATGTAGTGTCATGCAAATATCTAGTCTTATTGTAACCGATATCAGTAAGGATTTCAGGATCAACAAGACGATATCGTAGCTATATTGGATGGTTTATATCGATGGCCATCAAGATTAGTTAACTTTACTTTGATCATAGCCAGAGGGACGAGAAGCAATCGAAATACAGCTACCGAACCGTGGCAATGGAGCAAAGTGTGGCTGCGTAAAGAAGAATGCCACTATGATTATGTAGTGTCATGCAAATATCTAGTCTTATTGTAACCGATATCAGTAAGGATTTCAGGATCAACAAGACGATATCGTAGCTATATTGGATGGTTTATATCGATGGCCATCAATATTAGTTAACTTCACTTTCATCTTAGCCATAGGGCCGAGAAGCAATGGAAATACTGCTACCGAACCGTGGTAATGGATCAAAGTGTGGCTGCATAAAGAAGAATGCCACTACGATTATGTAGTGTCACGCAAATATCTAGTCTTATTGTAATCGATATCAGTAATGTTTTTACGATCAATGAAACGATATCGCAGCTAAACTGGATGGTTTATATCGATGGACATCAATGTTAGTTAATTTCGCTTTGACCTTAGCTATAGGGCCAAGAAGCGATGGAAATGATGCTACCGAACCGTGGCAATGGATCAAAGTGTGGCTGCGTAAAGAAGAATACCACTATGATTATGTAGTGTCATGCAAATATCTTGTCTTATTGTAACCGATATCTGTAAGGTTTTTTCACGATTATGGAGACGATATGGCAGCTAAACCGGATGGTTTATATCGATGGCCATCAATATTAGTTAATGTCACTTTGATCTGAGCCATAGGGCCGAGAAGCAATGGAAATACTGCTACCGAACCGTGGCAATGGATCAAAGTGTGGCTGCGTAAAGAAGAATGCCACTACGATTATGTAGTGTCACGCAAATATCTAGTCTTATTGTGACCGATATAAGTAAGGCTTTTACGATCAATGAGACGATATCGCAGCTAAATCGGATGGTTTATATCGATGGCCATCAATATTAGGTAACTTTACTTTCATCTTAGCCATAGGGCCGAGAAGCAATGGAAATACTGCTACCGAACCGTAGTAATGGATCAATTTGTGGCTGCGTAAAGTAGAATGCCACCATGATTATGTAGTGTCATGCACATGTCTAGTCTTATTGTAATCGATATCAGTAATGTTTTTACGATCAATGAAACGATATCGCAGCTAAACTGGATGGTTTATATCGATGGACATTAATGTTAGTTAATTTCGCTTTGACCTTAGCTATAGGGCCAAGAAGCGATGGAAATGCTGCTACCGAACCGTGGCAATGGATCAAAGTGTGGCTGCGTAAAGAAGAATACCACTATGATTATGTAGTGTCATGCAACTATCTTGTCCTATTGTAACCGATATCTGAAGGTTTTTTCACGATCATGGAGACGATATGGCAGCTAAACCGGATGGTTTATATCGATGGCCATCAATGTTAGTTAATTTCGCTTTGACCTTAGCTATAGGGCCAAGAAGCGATGGAAATGCTGCTACCGAACCGTGGCAATGGATCAAAGTGTGGCTGCGTAAAGAAGAATACCACTATGATTATGTAGTGTCATGCAGATATCTTGTCTTATTGTAACCGATATCTGTAAGGTTTTTTCACGATCATGGAGACGATATGGCAGCTAAACCGGATGGTTTATATCGATGGCCATCAATATTAGTTAATGTCACTTTGATCTGAGCCATAGGGCCGAGAAGCAATGGAAATACTGCTACCGAACCGTGGCAATGGATCAAAGTGTGGCTGCGTAAAGAAGAATGCCACTATGATTATGTAGTGTCACGCAAATATCTAGTCTTATTGTAACCGATATCAGCAAGGTTTTTACGGTCTAGGAGACGATATCGCAGCTAAACCGGATGGTTTATATCGATGGCCATCAATATTAGTTAACTTCACTTTGATCTTAGCCATAGGGCCGAGAAGCAATGGAAATACTGCTACCGAACCGTGGCAATGAATCAAAGTGTGGCTGCGTAAAGTAGAATGCCACCATGATTATGTAGTGTCATGCAAATATCTAGTCTTATTGTAATCGATATCAGTAATGTTTTTACGATCAATGAAACGATATCGCAGCTAAATTGGATGGTTTATATCGATGGACATCAATGTTAGTTAATTTCGCTTTGACCTTAGCTATAGGGCCAAGAAGCGATGGAAATGCTGTTACCGAACCGTGGCAATGGATCAAAGTGTGGCTGCGTAAAGAAGAATACCACTATGATTATGTAGTGTCATGCAAATATCTTGTCTTATTGTTACCGATATCAGTAAGGTTTTTACGATCAAGAAGACGATATCGTAGCTGTACTGGATGGTTTATGTCGATGGCCATCAATATTGGTTAACTTCACTTTGATCTTAGCCATAGGGCCGAGAAGCGATGGAAATACTGCTACCGAACCGTGGCAATGGATCAAAGTGTGGCTGCGTAAAGAAGAATGCCACTATGATTATGTAGTGTCATGCAAATATCTAGTCTTATTGTAACCGATATCAGTAAGGATTTCAGGATCAACAAGACGATATCGTAGCTATATTGGATGGTTTATATCGATGGCCATCAAGATTAGTTAACTTTACTTTGATCATAGCCAGAGGGACGAGAAGCAATCGAAATACAGCTACCGAACCGTGGCAATGGAGCAAAGTGTGGCTGCGTAAAGAAGAATGCCACTATGATTATGTAGTGTCATGCAAATATCTAGTCTTATTGTAACCGATATCAGTAAGGATTTCAGGATCAACAAGACGATATCGTAGCTATATTGGATGGTTTATATCGATGGCCATCAATATTAGTTAACTTCACTTTCATCTTAGCCATAGGGCCGAGAAGCAATGGAAATACTGCTACCGAACCGTGGTAATGGATCAAAGTGTGGCTGCATAAAGAAGAATGCCACTACGATTATGTAGTGTCACGCAAATATCTAGTCTTATTGTAATCGATATCAGTAATGTTTTTACGATCAATGAAACGATATCGCAGCTAAACTGGATGGTTTATATCGATGGACATCAATGTTAGTTAATTTCGCTTTGACCTTAGCTATAGGGCCAAGAAGCGATGGAAATGATGCTACCGAACCGTGGCAATGGATCAAAGTGTGGCTGCGTAAAGAAGAATACCACTATGATTATGTAGTGTCATGCAAATATCTTGTCTTATTGTAACCGATATCTGTAAGGTTTTTTCACGATTATGGAGACGATATGGCAGCTAAACCGGATGGTTTATATCGATGGCCATCAATATTAGTTAATGTCACTTTGATCTGAGCCATAGGGCCGAGAAGCAATGGAAATACTGCTACCGAACCGTGGCAATGGATCAAAGTGTGGCTGCGTAAAGAAGAATGCCACTATGATTATGTAGTGTCACGCAAATATCTAGTCTTATTGTGACCGATATAAGTAAGGTTTTTACGATCAATGAGACGATATCGCAGCTAAACCGGATGGTTTATATCGATGGCCATCAATATTAGGTAACTTTACTTTCATCTTAGCCATAGGGCCGGGAAGCAATGGAAATACTGCTACCGAACCGTGGCAATGGATCAAAGTGTGGCTGCGTAAAGAAGAATGCCACTACGATTATGTAGTGTCACGCAAATATCTAGTCTTATTGTGACCGATATAAGTAAGGCTTTTACGATCAATGAGACGATATCGCAGCTAAATCGGATGGTTTATATCGATGGCCATCAATATTAGGTAACTTTACTTTCATCTTAGCCATAGGGCCGAGAAGCAATGGAAATACTGCTTCCGAACCGTGGCAATGGATCAAAGTGTGGCTGCGTAAAGAAGAATGCCACTATGATTATGTAGTGTCACGAAAATATCTAGTCTTATTGTAACCGATATCAGTGAGGTTTTTACGATCAAGGAGACGATATCGCAGCTAAACCGGATGGTTTATATCGATAGCCATCAATATTAGTTAACTTCACTTTGACCTTAGCCATAGGGACGAGAAGCAATGGAAATACTGCTACCGAACCGTGGCAATGGATCAAAGTGTGGCTGCGTAAAGAGGAATGCCACTATGATTATGTATGTCATGCAAATATCTAGTCTTATTGTAACCGATATCAGTAACGTTTTTACGATCAATGAGACGATATCGCAGCTAAACCGGATGGTTTATATCGATGGCCATCAAGATTAGTTAACTTTACTTTGATCATAGCCAGAGGGACGAGAAGCAATCGAAATACAGCTACCGAACCATGGTAATGGATCAAAGTGCGGCTGCGTAAAGAAGAATGCCACTATGATTATGTAGTGTCATGCAAATATCTAGTCTTGTTGTAACCGTAATCAGTGAGCTTTTACGATCAAGGAGACGATATCGCAGCTAAGCCGGATGGTTTATATCGATGGTCATCAATATCAGTTAACTTCACTTTGATCTTAGCCATAGGGCCGAGAAGCAATGGAAATACTGCTACCGAACCGTGGTAATGGATCAAAGTGTGGCTGCGTAAAGAAAAATGCCACCATGATTATGTAGTGTCATGCAAATATCTAGTCTTATTGTAACCGATATCAGTAACGTTTTTACGATCAATGAGACGATATCGCAGCTAAACCGGATGGTTTATATCGATGGCCATCAATATTAGGTAACTTTACTTTCATCTTAGCCATAGGGCCGAGAAGCAATGGAAATACTGCTACCGAACCGTGGTAATGGATCAAAGTGTGGCTGCGTAAAGTAGAATGCCACCATGATTATGTAGTGTCATGCAAATATCTAGTCTTATTGTAATCGATATCAGTAATGTTTTTACGATCAATGAAACGATATCGCAGCTAAACTGGATGGTTTATATCGATGGTCATCAATGTTAGTTAATTTCGCTTTGACCTTAGCTATAGGGCCAAGAAGAGATGGAAATGCTGCTACCGAACCGTGGCAATGGATCAAAGTGTGGCTGCGTAAAGTAGAATGCCACCATGATTATGTAGTGTCATGCAAATATCTAGTCTTATTGTAATCGATATCAGTAATGTTTTTACGATCAATGAAACGATATCGCAGCTAAATTGGATGGTTTATATCGATGGACATCAATGTTAGTTAATTTCGCTTTGACCTTAGCTATAGGGCCAAGAAGCGATGGAAATGCTGTTACCGAACCGTGGCAATGGATCAAAGTGTGGCTGCGTAAAGAAGAATACCACTATGATTATGTAGTGTCATGCAAATATCTTGTCTTATTGTTACCGATATCAGTAAGGTTTTTACGATCAAGAAGACGATATCGTAGCTGTACTGGATGGTTTATGTCGATGGCCATCAATATTGGTTAACTTCACTTTGATCTTAGCCATAGGGCCGAGAAGCGATGGAAATACTGCTACCGAACCGTGGCAATGGATCAAAGTGTGGCTGCGTAAAGAAGAATGCCACTATGATTATGTAGTGTCATGCAAATATCTAGTCTTATTGTAACCGATATCAGTAAGGATTTCAGGATCAACAAGACGATATCGTAGCTATATTGGATGGTTTATATCGATGGCCATCAAGATTAGTTAACTTTACTTTGATCATAGCCAGAGGGACGAGAAGCAATCGAAATACAGCTACCGAACCGTGGCAATGGAGCAAAGTGTGGCTGCGTAAAGAAGAATGCCACTATGATTATGTAGTGTCATGCAAATATCTAGTCTTATTGTAACCGATATCAGTAAGGATTTCAGGATCAACAAGACGATATCGTAGCTATATTGGATGGTTTATATCGATGGCCATCAATATTAGTTAACTTCACTTTCATCTTAGCCATAGGGCCGAGAAGCAATGGAAATACTGCTACCGAACCGTGGTAATGGATCAAAGTGTGGCTGCATAAAGAAGAATGCCACTACGATTATGTAGTGTCACGCAAATATCTAGTCTTATTGTAATCGATATCAGTAATGTTTTTACGATCAATGAAACGATATCGCAGCTAAACTGGATGGTTTATATCGATGGACATCAATGTTAGTTAATTTCGCTTTGACCTTAGCTATAGGGCCAAGAAGCGATGGAAATGATGCTACCGAACCGTGGCAATGGATCAAAGTGTGGCTGCGTAAAGAAGAATACCACTATGATTATGTAGTGTCATGCAAATATCTTGTCTTATTGTAACCGATATCTGTAAGGTTTTTTCACGATTATGGAGACGATATGGCAGCTAAACCGGATGGTTTATATCGATGGCCATCAATATTAGTTAATGTCACTTTGATCTGAGCCATAGGGCCGAGAAGCAATGGAAATACTGCTACCGAACCGTGGCAATGGATCAAAGTGTGGCTGCGTAAAGAAGAATGCCACTATGATTATGTAGTGTCACGCAAATATCTAGTCTTATTGTGACCGATATAAGTAAGGTTTTTACGATCAATGAGACGATATCGCAGCTAAACCGGATGGTTTATATCGATGGCCATCAATATTAGGTAACTTTACTTTCATCTTAGCCATAGGGCCGGGAAGCAATGGAAATACTGCTACCGAACCGTGGCAATGGATCAAAGTGTGGCTGCGTAAAGAAGAATGCCACTACGATTATGTAGTGTCACGCAAATATCTAGTCTTATTGTGACCGATATAAGTAAGGCTTTTACGATCAATGAGACGATATCGCAGCTAAATCGGATGGTTTATATCGATGGCCATCAATATTAGGTAACTTTACTTTCATCTTAGCCATAGGGCCGAGAAGCAATGGAAATACTGCTTCCGAACCGTGGCAATGGATCAAAGTGTGGCTGCGTAAAGAAGAATGCCACTATGATTATGTAGTGTCACGAAAATATCTAGTCTTATTGTAACCGATATCAGTGAGGTTTTTACGATCAAGGAGACGATATCGCAGCTAAACCGGATGGTTTATATCGATAGCCATCAATATTAGTTAACTTCACTTTGACCTTAGCCATAGGGACGAGAAGCAATGGAAATACTGCTACCGAACCGTGGCAATGGATCAAAGTGTGGCTGCGTAAAGAGGAATGCCACTATGATTATGTATGTCATGCAAATATCTAGTCTTATTGTAACCGATATCAGTAACGTTTTTACGATCAATGAGACGATATCGCAGCTAAACCGGATGGTTTATATCGATGGCCATCAAGATTAGTTAACTTTACTTTGATCATAGCCAGAGGGACGAGAAGCAATCGAAATACAGCTACCGAACCATGGTAATGGATCAAAGTGCGGCTGCGTAAAGAAGAATGCCACTATGATTATGTAGTGTCATGCAAATATCTAGTCTTGTTGTAACCGTAATCAGTGAGCTTTTACGATCAAGGAGACGATATCGCAGCTAAGCCGGATGGTTTATATCGATGGTCATCAATATCAGTTAACTTCACTTTGATCTTAGCCATAGGGCCGAGAAGCAATGGAAATACTGCTACCGAACCGTGGTAATGGATCAAAGTGTGGCTGCGTAAAGAAAAATGCCACCATGATTATGTAGTGTCATGCAAATATCTAGTCTTATTGTAACCGATATCAGTAACGTTTTTACGATCAATGAGACGATATCGCAGCTAAACCGGATGGTTTATATCGATGGCCATCAATATTAGGTAACTTTACTTTCATCTTAGCCATAGGGCCGAGAAGCAATGGAAATACTGCTACCGAACCGTGGTAATGGATCAAAGTGTGGCTGCGTAAAGTAGAATGCCACCATGATTATGTAGTGTCATGCAAATATCTAGTCTTATTGTAATCGATATCAGTAATGTTTTTACGATCAATGAAACGATATCGCAGCTAAACTGGATGGTTTATATCGATGGTCATCAATGTTAGTTAATTTCGCTTTGACCTTAGCTATAGGGCCAAGAAGAGATGGAAATGCTGCTACCGAACCGTGGCAATGGATCAAAGTGTGGCTGCGTAAAGAAGAATACCACTATGATTATGTAGTGTCATGCAAATATCTTGTCTTATTGTAACCGATATCTGTAAGGTTTTTTCACGATCATGGAGACGATATGGCAGCTAAACCGGATGGTTTATATCGAAGGCCATCAATATTAGTTAATGTCACTTTGATCTGAGCCATAGGGCCGAGAAGCAATGGAAATACTGCTACCGAACCGTAGTAATGGATCAAAGTGTGGCTGCGTAAAGTAGAATGCCACCATGATTATGTAGTGTCATGCAAATATCTAGTCTTATTGTGACCGATATAAGTAAGGTTTTTACGATCAATGAGACGATATCGCAGCTAAACCGGATGGTTTATATCGATGGCCATCAATATTAGGTAACTTTACTTTCATCTTAGCCATAGGGCCGAGAAGCAATGGAAATACTGCTACCGAACCGTAGTAATGGATCAATTTGTGGCTGCGTAAAGTAGAATGCCACCATGATTATGTAGTGTCATGCACATGTCTAGTCTTATTGTAATCGATATCAGTAATGTTTTTACGATCAATGAAACGATATCGCAGCTAAACTGGATGGTTTATATCGATGGACATTAATGTTAGTTAATTTCGCTTTGACCTTAGCTATAGGGCCAAGAAGCGATGGAAATGCTGCTACCGAACCGTGGCAATGGATCAAAGTGTGGCTGCGTAAAGAAGAATACCACTATGATTATGTAGTGTCATGCAACTATCTTGTCTTATTGTAACCGATATCTGAAGGTTTTTTCACGATCATGGAGACGATATGGCAGCTAAACCGGATGGTTTATATCGATGGCCATCAATGTTAGTTAATTTCGCTTTGACCTTAGCTATAGGGCCAAGAAGCGATGGAAATGCTGCTACCGAACCGTGGCAATGGATCAAAGTGTGGCTGCGTAAAGAAGAATACCACTATGATTATGTAGTGTCATGCAGATATCTTGTCTTATTGTAACCGATATCTGTAAGGTTTTTTCACGATCATGGAGACGATATGGCAGCTAAACCGGATGGTTTATATCGATGGCCATCAATATTAGTTAATGTCACTTTGATCTGAGCCATAGGGCCGAGAAGCAATGGAAATACTGCTACCGAACCGTGGCAATGGATCAAAGTGTGGCTGCGTAAAGAAGAATGCCACTATGATTATGTAGTGTCACGCAAATATCTAGTCTTATTGTAACCGATATCAGAAAGGTTTTTACGGTCTAGGAGACGATATCGCAGCTAAACCGGATGGTTTATATCGATGGCCATCAATATTAGTTAACTTCACTTTGATCTTAGCCATAGGGCCGAGAAGCAATGGAAATACTGCTACCGAACCGTGGCAATGAATCAAAGTGTGGCTGCGTAAAGTAGAATGCCACCATGATTATGTAGTGTCATGCAAATATCTAGTCTTATTGTAATCGATATCAGTAATGTTTTTACGATCAATGAAACGATATCGCAGCTAAATTGGATGGTTTATATCGATGGACATCAATGTTAGTTAATTTCGCTTTGACCTTAGCTATAGGGCCAAGAAGCGATGGAAATGCTGTTACCGAACCGTGGCAATGGATCAAAGTGTGGCTGCGTAAAGAAGAATACCACTATGATTATGTAGTGTCATGCAAATATCTTGTCTTATTGTTACCGATATCAGTAAGGTTTTTACGATCAAGAAGACGATATCGTAGCTGTACTGGATGGTTTATGTCGATGGCCATCAATATTGGTTAACTTCACTTTGATCTTAGCCATAGGGCCGAGAAGCGATGGAAATACTGCTACCGAACCGTGGCAATGGATCAAAGTGTGGCTGCGTAAAGAAGAATGCCACTATGATTATGTAGTGTCATGCAAATATCTAGTCTTATTGTAACCGATATCAGTAAGGATTTCAGGATCAACAAGACGATATCGTAGCTATATTGGATGGTTTATATCGATGGCCATCAAGATTAGTTAACTTTACTTTGATCATAGCCAGAGGGACGAGAAGCAATCGAAATACAGCTACCGAACCGTGGCAATGGAGCAAAGTGTGGCTGCGTAAAGAAGAATGCCACTATGATTATGTAGTGTCATGCAAATATCTAGTCTTATTGTAACCGATATCAGTAAGGATTTCAGGATCAACAAGACGATATCGTAGCTATATTGGATGGTTTATATCGATGGCCATCAATATTAGTTAACTTCACTTTCATCTTAGCCATAGGGCCGAGAAGCAATGGAAATACTGCTACCGAACCGTGGTAATGGATCAAAGTGTGGCTGCATAAAGAAGAATGCCACTACGATTATGTAGTGTCACGCAAATATCTAGTCTTATTGTGACCGATATAAGTAAGGTTTTTACGATCAATGAGACGATATCGCAGCTAAACCGGATGGTTTATATCGATGGCCATCAATATTAGGTAAATTTACTTTCATCTTAGCCATAGGGCCGAGAAGCAATGGAAATACTGCTACCGAACCGTGGCAATGGATCAAAGTGTGGCTGCGTAAAGAAGAATGCCACTATGATTATGTAGTGTCACGAAAATATCTAGTCTTATTGTAACCGATATCAGTGAGGTTTTTACGATCAAGGAGACGATATCGCACCTAAACCGGATAGTTTATATCGATGGCCATCAATATTAGTTAACTTCACTTTGACCTTAGCCATAGGGACGAGAAGCAATGGAAATACTGCTACCGAACCGTGGCAATGGATCAAAGAGTGGCTGCGTAAAGAAGAATGCCACTACGATTATGTAGTGTCATGCAAATATCTAGTCTTATTGTGACCGATATCAGTAACGTTTTTACGATCAATGAGACGATATCGCAGCTAAACCGGATGGTTTATATCGATGGCCATCAATATTAGGTAACTTTACTTTCATCTTAGCCATAGGGCCGAGAAGCAATGGAAATACTGCTACCGAAACGTGGTAATGGATCAAAGTGTGGCTGCGTAAAGTAGAATGCCACCATGATTATGTAGTGTCATGCAAATATCTAGTCTTATTGTAATCGATATCAGTAATGTTTTTACGATCAATGAAACGATATCGCAGCTAAACTGGATGGTTTATATCGATGGACATCAATGTTAGTTAATTTCGCTTTGACCTTAGTTATAGGGCCAAGAAGCGATGGAAATGCTGCTACCGAACCGTGGCAATGGATCAAAGTGTGGCTGCGTAAAGAAGAATACCACTATGATTATGTAGTGTCATGCAAATATCTTGTCTTATTGTAACCGATATCTGTAAGGTTTTTTCACGATTATGGAGACGATATGGCAGCTAAACCGGATGGTTTATATCGATGGCCATCAATATTAGTTAATGTCACTTTGATCTGAGCCATAGGGCCGAGAAGCAATGAAAATACTGCTACCGAACCGTGGCAATGGATCAAAGTGTGGCTGCGTAAAGAAGAATGCCACTATGATTATGTAGTGTCACGCAAATATCTAGTCTTATTGTAACCGATATCAGCAAGGTTTTTACGGTCAAGGAGACGATATCGCAGCTAAACCGGATGGTTTATATCGATGGCCATCAATATTAGTTAACTTCACTTTGATCTTAGCCATAGGGCCGAGAAGCAATGGAAATACTGCTACCGAACCGTGGTAATGGATCAAAGTGTGGCTGCGTAAAGTAGAATGCCACCATGATTATGTAGTGTCATGCAAATATCTAGTCTTATTGTATCGATATCAGTAATGTTTTTACGATCAATGAAACGATATCGCAGCTAAACTGGATGGTTTATATCGATGGACATCAATGTTAGTTAATTTCGCTTTGACCTTAGCTATAGGGCCAAGAAGCGATGGAAATGCTGCTACCGAACCGTGGCAATGGATCAAAGTGTGGCTGCGTAAAGAAGAATACCACTATGATTATGTAGTGTCATGCAAATATCTTGTCTTATTGTGACCGATATCAGTAACGTTTTTACGGTCAAGGAGACGATATCGCAGCTAAACCGGATGGTTTATATCGATGGCCATCAATATTAGGTAACTTTACTTTCATCTTAACCATAGGGCCGAGAAGCAATGGAAATACTGCTACCGAACCGTGGTAATGGATCAAAGTGTGGCTGCGTAAAGTAGAATGCCACCATGATTATGTAGTGTCACGCAAATATCTAGTCTTATTGTAACCGATATCAGCAAGGTTTTTACGGTCAAGGAGACGATATCGCAGCTAAACCGGATGGTTTATATCGATAGCCATCAATATTAGTTAACTTCACTTTGACCTTAGCCATAGGGACGAGAAGCAATGGAAATACTGCTACCGAACCGTGGTAATGGATCAAAGTGTGGCTGCGTCAAGAAGAATGCCACTATGATTATGTAGTGTCATGCAAATATCTAGTCTTATTGTAATCGATATCAGTAATGTTTTCGCGATCAATGGGACGATATCGCAGCTAAACCGGATGGTTTATATCGATGGCCATCAATATTAGTTAACTTCACTTTCATCTTAGCCATAGGGCCGAGAAGCAATGGAAATACTGCTACCGAACCGTGGTAATGGATCAAAGTGTGGCTGCGTCAAGAAGAATGCCACTATGATTATGTAGTGTCATGCAAATATCTAGTCTTATTGTAATCGATATCAGTAATGTTTTTACGATCAAGGAGACGATATCGTAGCTATATTGAATGGTTTATATCGATGGCCATCAATATTAGTTAATGTCACTTTGATCTTAGCCATAGGGCTGAGAAACGATGGAAATACTGCTACCGAACCGTGGCAATGGATCAAAGTGTGGCTGCGTAAAGAAGAATGCCACTACGATTAAATAGTGTCACGCAAATATCTAGTCTTATTGTGACCGATATAAGTAAGGTTTTTACGATCAATGAGACGATATCGCAGCTAAACCGGATGGTTTATATCGATGGCCATCAATATTAGGTAACTTTACTTTCATCTTAGCCATAGGGCCGAGAAGCAATGGAAATACTGCTACCGAACCGTGGCAATGGATCAAAGTGTGGCTGCGTAAAGAAGAATGCCACTACGATTATGTAGTGTCACGCAAGTATCTAGTCTTATTGTGACCGATATAAGTAAGGTTTTTACGATCAATGAGACGATATCGCAGCTAAATCGGATGGTTTATATCGATGGCCATCAATATTAGGTAACTTTACTTTCATCTTAGCCATAGGGCCGAGAAGCAATGGAAATACTGCTTCCGAACCGTGGCAATGGATCAAAGTGTGGCTGCGTAAAGAAGAATGCCACTATGATTATGTAGTGTCACGAAAATATCTAGTCTTATTGTAACCGATATCAGTGAGGTTTTTACGATCAAGGAGACGATATCGCAGCTAAACCGGATGGTTTATATCGATAGCCATCAATATTAGTTAACTTCACTTTGACCTTAGCCATAGGGACGAGAAGCAATGGAAATACTGCTACCGAACCGTGGCAATGGATCAAAGTGTGGCTGCGTAAAGAGGAATGCCACTATGATTATGTATGTCATGCAAATATCTAGTCTTATTGTAACCGATATCAGTAACGTTTTTACGATCAATGAGACGATATCGCAGCTAAACCGGATGGTTTATATCGATGGCCATCAAGATTAGTTAACTTTACTTTGATCATAGCCAGAGGGACGAGAAGCAATCGAAATACAGCTACCGAACCGTGGTAATGGATCAAAGTGCGGCTGCGTAAAGAAGAATGCCACTATGATTATGTAGTGTCATGCAAATATCTAGTCTTGTTGTAACCGTAATCAGTGAGCTTTTACGATCAAGGAGACGATATCGCAGCTAAGCCGGATGGTTTATATCGATGGTCATCAATATCAGTTAACTTCACTTTGATCTTAGCCATAGGGCCGAGAAGCAATGGAAATACTGCTACCGAACCGTGGTAATGGATCAAAGTGTGGCTGCGTAAAGAAAAATGCCACCATGATTATGTAGTGTCATGCAAATATCTAGTCTTATTGTAACCGATATCAGTAACGTTTTTACGATCAATGAGACGATATCGCAGCTAAACCGGATGGTTTATATCGATGGCCATCAATATTAGGTAACTTTACTTTCATCTTAGCCATAGGGCCGAGAAGCAATGGAAATACTGCTACCGAACCGTGGTAATGGATCAAAGTGTGGCTGCGTAAAGTAGAATGCCACCATGATTATGTAGTGTCATGCAAATATCTAGTCTTATTGTAATCGATATCAGTAATGTTTTTACGATCAATGAAACGATATCGCAGCTAAACTGGATGGTTTATATCGATGGTCATCAATGTTAGTTAATTTCGCTTTGACCTTAGCTATAGGGCCAAGAAGAGATGGAAATGCTGCTACCGAACCGTGGCAATGGATCAAAGTGTGGCTGCGTAAAGTAGAATGCCACCATGATTATGTAGTGTCATGCAAATATCTAGTCTTATTGTAATCGATATCAGTAATGTTTTTACGATCATGGAGACGATATGGCAGCTAAACCGGATGGTTTATATCGATGGTCATCAATGTTAGTTAATTTCGCTTTGACCTTAGCTATAGGGCCAAGAAGAGATGGAAATGCTGCTACCGAACCGTGGCAATGGATCAAAGTGTGGCTGCGTAAAGAAGAATACCACTATGATTATGTAGTGTCATGCAAATATCTTGTCTTATTGTTACCGATATCAGTAAGGTTTTTACGATCAAGAAGACGATATCGTAGCTGTACTGGATGGTTTATGTCGATGGCCATCAATATTGGTTAACTTCACTTTGATCTTAGCCATAGGGCCGAGAAGCGATGGAAATACTGCTACCGAACCGTGGCAATGGATCAAAGTGTGGCTGCGTAAAGAAGAATGCCACTATGATTATGTAGTGTCATGCAAATATCTAGTCTTATTGTAACCGATATCAGTAAGGATTTCAGGATCAACAAGACGATATCGTAGCTATATTGGATGGTTTATATCGATGGCCATCAAGATTAGTTAACTTTACTTTGATCATAGCCAGAGGGACGAGAAGCAATCGAAATACAGCTACCGAACCGTGGCAATGGAGCAAAGTGTGGCTGCGTAAAGAAGAATGCCACTATGATTATGTAGTGTCATGCAAATATCTAGTCTTATTGTAACCGATATCAGTAAGGATTTCAGGATCAACAAGACGATATCGTAGCTATATTGGATGGTTTATATCGATGGCCATCAATATTAGTTAACTTCACTTTCATCTTAGCCATAGGGCCGAGAAGCAATGGAAATACTGCTACCGAACCGTGGTAATGGATCAAAGTGTGGCTGCATAAAGAAGAATGCCACTACGATTATGTAGTGTCACGCAAATATCTAGTCTTATTGTGACCGATATAAGTAAGGTTTTTACGATCAATGAGACGATATCGCAGCTAAACCGGATGGTTTATATCGATGGCCATCAATATTAGGTAAATTTACTTTCATCTTAGCCATAGGGCCGAGAAGCAATGGAAATACTGCTACCGAACCGTGGCAATGGATCAAAGTGTGGCTGCGTAAAGAAGAATGCCACTATGATTATGTAGTGTCACGAAAATATCTAGTCTTATTGTAACCGATATCAGTGAGGTTTTTACGATCAAGGAGACGATATCGCAGCTAAACCGGATAGTTTATATCGATGGCCATCAATATTAGTTAACTTCACTTTGACCTTAGCCATAGGGACGAGAAGCAATGGAAATACTGCTACCGAACCGTGGCAATGGATCAAAGAGTGGCTGCGTAAAGAAGAATGCCACTACGATTATGTAGTGTCATGCAAATATCTTGTCTTATTGTGACCGATATCAGTAACGTTTTTACGGTCAAGGAGACGATATCGCAGCTAAACCGGATGGTTTATATCGATGGCCATCAATATTAGGTAACTTTACTTTCATCTTAACCATAGGGCCGAGAAGCAATGGAAATACTGCTACCGAACCGTGGTAATGGATCAAAGTGTGGCTGCGTAAAGTAGAATGCCACCATGATTATGTAGTGTCACGCAAATATCTAGTCTTATTGTAACCGATATCAGCAAGGTTTTTACGGTCAAGGAGACGATATCGCAGCTAAACCGGATGGTTTATATCGATAGCCATCAATATTAGTTAACTTCACTTTGACCTTAGCCATAGGGACGAGAAGCAATGGAAATACTGCTACCGAACCGTGGTAATGGATCAAAGTGTGGCTGCGTCAAGAAGAATGCCACTATGATTATGTAGTGTCATGCAAATATCTAGTCTTATTGTAATCGATATCAGTAATGTTTTCGCGATCAATGGGACGATATCGCAGCTAAACCGGATGGTTTATATCGATGGCCATCAATATTAGTTAACTTCACTTTCATCTTAGCCATAGGGCCGAGAAGCAATGGAAATACTGCTACCGAACCGTGGTAATGGATCAAAGTGTGGCTGCGTCAAGAAGAATGCCACTATGATTATGTAGTGTCATGCAAATATCTAGTCTTATTGTAATCGATATCAGTAATGTTTTTACGATCAAGGAGACGATATCGTAGCTATATTGAATGGTTTATATCGATGGCCATCAATATTAGTTAATGTCACTTTGATCTTAGCCATAGGGCTGAGAAACGATGGAAATACTGCTACCGAACCGTGGCAATGGATCAAAGTGTGGCTGCGTAAAGAAGAATGCCACTACGATTAAATAGTGTCACGCAAATATCTAGTCTTATTGTGACCGATATAAGTAAGGTTTTTACGATCAATGAGACGATATCGCAGCTAAACCGGATGGTTTATATCGATGGCCATCAATATTAGGTAACTTTACTTTCATCTTAGCCATAGGGCCGAGAAGCAATGGAAATACTGCTACCGAACCGTGGCAATGGATCAAAGTGTGGCTGCGTAAAGAAGAATGCCACTACGATTATGTAGTGTCACGCAAGTATCTAGTCTTATTGTGACCGATATAAGTAAGGTTTTTACGATCAATGAGACGATATCGCAGCTAAATCGGATGGTTTATATCGATGGCCATCAATATTAGGTAACTTTACTTTCATCTTAGCCATAGGGCCGAGAAGCAATGGAAATACTGCTTCCGAACCGTGGCAATGGATCAAAGTGTGGCTGCGTAAAGAAGAATGCCACTATGATTATGTAGTGTCACGAAAATATCTAGTCTTATTGTAACCGATATCAGTGAGGTTTTTACGATCAAGGAGACGATATCGCAGCTAAACCGGATGGTTTATATCGATAGCCATCAATATTAGTTAACTTCACTTTGACCTTAGCCATAGGGACGAGAAGCAATGGAAATACTGCTACCGAACCGTGGCAATGGATCAAAGTGTGGCTGCGTAAAGAGGAATGCCACTATGATTATGTATGTCATGCAAATATCTAGTCTTATTGTAACCGATATCAGTAACGTTTTTACGATCAATGAGACGATATCGCAGCTAAACCGGATGGTTTATATCGATGGCCATCAAGATTAGTTAACTTTACTTTGATCATAGCCAGAGGGACGAGAAGCAATCGAAATACAGCTACCGAACCGTGGTAATGGATCAAAGTGCGGCTGCGTAAAGAAGAATGCCACTATGATTATGTAGTGTCATGCAAATATCTAGTCTTGTTGTAACCGTAATCAGTGAGCTTTTACGATCAAGGAGACGATATCGCAGCTAAGCCGGATGGTTTATATCGATGGTCATCAATATCAGTTAACTTCACTTTGATCTTAGCCATAGGGCCGAGAAGCAATGGAAATACTGCTACCGAACCGTGGTAATGGATCAAAGTGTGGCTGCGTAAAGAAAAATGCCACCATGATTATGTAGTGTCATGCAAATATCTAGTCTTATTGTAACCGATATCAGTAACGTTTTTACGATCAATGAGACGATATCGCAGCTAAACCGGATGGTTTATATCGATGGCCATCAATATTAGGTAACTTTACTTTCATCTTAGCCATAGGGCCGAGAAGCAATGGAAATACTGCTACCGAACCGTGGTAATGGATCAAAGTGTGGCTGCGTAAAGTAGAATGCCACCATGATTATGTAGTGTCATGCAAATATCTAGTCTTATTGTAATCGATATCAGTAATGTTTTTACGATCAATGAAACGATATCGCAGCTAAACTGGATGGTTTATATCGATGGTCATCAATGTTAGTTAATTT
The DNA here is from genome assembly GCA_963942575.1 of Priocnemis perturbator. Lineage (NCBI taxonomy): Eukaryota > Metazoa > Arthropoda > Insecta > Hymenoptera > Pompilidae > Priocnemis > Priocnemis perturbator. Next base: position 20,172,200 of record OZ012645.1, read on the forward strand.
CGCTTTGACCTTAGCTATAGGGCCAAGAAGAGATGGAAATGCTGCTACCGAACCGTGGCAATGCATCAAAGTGTGGCTGCGTAAAGTAGAATGCCACCATGATTATGTAGTGTCATGCAAATATCTAGTCTTATTGTAATCGATATCAGTAATGTTTTTACGATCATGGAGACGATATGGCAGCTAAACCGGATGGTTTATATCGATGGTCATCAATGTTAGTTAATTTCGCTTTGACCTTAGCTATAGGGCCAAGAAGAGATGGAAATGCTGCTACCGAACCGTGGCAATGGATCAAAGTGTGGCTGCGTAAAGAAGAATACCACTATGATTATGTAGTGTCATGCAAATATCTTGTCTTATTGTTACCGATATCAGTAAGGTTTTTACGATCAAGAAGACGATATCGTAGCTGTACTGGATGGTTTATGTCGATGGCCATCAATATTGGTTAACTTCACTTTGATCTTAGCCATAGGGCCGAGAAGCGATGGAAATACTGCTACCGAACCGTGGCAATGGATCAAAGTGTGGCTGCGTAAAGAAGAATGCCACTATGATTATGTAGTGTCATGCAAATATCTAGTCTTATTGTAACCGATATCAGTAAGGATTTCAGGATCAACAAGACGATATCGTAGCTATATTGGATGGTTTATATCGATGGCCATCAAGATTAGTTAACTTTACTTTGATCATAGCCAGAGGGACGAGAAGCAATCGAAATACAGCTACCGAACCGTGGCAATGGAGCAAAGTGTGGCTGCGTAAAGAAGAATGCCACTATGATTATGTAGTGTCATGCAAATATCTAGTCTTATTGTAACCGATATCAGTAAGGATTTCAGGATCAACAAGACGATATCGTAGCTATATTGGATGGTTTATATCGATGGCCATCAATATTAGTTAACTTCACTTTCATCTTAGCCATAGGGCCGAGAAGCAATGGAAATACTGCTACCGAACCGTGGTAATGGATCAAAGTGTGGCTGCATAAAGAAGAATGCCACTACGATTATGTAGTGTCACGCAAATATCTAGTCTTATTGTGACCGATATAAGTAAGGTTTTTACGATCAATGAGACGATATCGCAGCTAAACCGGATGGTTTATATCGATGGCCATCAATATTAGGTAAATTTACTTTCATCTTAGCCATAGGGCCGAGAAGCAATGGAAATACTGCTACCGAACCGTGGCAATGGATCAAAGTGTGGCTGCGTAAAGAAGAATGCCACTATGATTATGTAGTGTCACGAAAATATCTAGTCTTATTGTAACCGATATCAGTGAGGTTTTTACGATCAAGGAGACGATATCGCAGCTAAACCGGATAGTTTATATCGATGGCCATCAATATTAGTTAACTTCACTTTGACCTTAGCCATAGGGACGAGAAGCAATGGAAATACTGCTACCGAACCGTGGCAATGGATCAAAGAGTGGCTGCGTAAAGAAGAATGCCACTACGATTATGTAGTGTCATGCAAATATCTAGTCTTATTGTGACCGATATCAGTAACGTTTTTACGATCAATGAGACGATATCGCAGCTAAACCGGATGGTTTATATCGATGGCCATCAATATTAGGTAACTTTACTTTCATCTTAGCCATAGGGCCGAGAAGCAATGGAAATACTGCTACCGAAACGTGGTAATGGATCAAAGTGTGGCTGCGTAAAGTAGAATGCCACCATGATTATGTAGTGTCATGCAAATATCTAGTCTTATTGTAATCGATATCAGTAATGTTTTTACGATCAATGAAACGATATCGCAGCTAAACTGGATGGTTTATATCGATGGACATCAATGTTAGTTAATTTCGCTTTGACCTTAGTTATAGGGCCAAGAAGCGATGGAAATGCTGCTACCGAACCGTGGCAATGGATCAAAGTGTGGCTGCGTAAAGAAGAATACCACTATGATTATGTAGTGTCATGCAAATATCTTGTCTTATTGTAACCGATATCTGTAAGGTTTTTTCACGATTATGGAGACGATATGGCAGCTAAACCGGATGGTTTATATCGATGGCCATCAATATTAGTTAATGTCACTTTGATCTGAGCCATAGGGCCGAGAAGCAATGAAAATACTGCTACCGAACCGTGGCAATGGATCAAAGTGTGGCTGCGTAAAGAAGAATGCCACTATGATTATGTAGTGTCACGCAAATATCTAGTCTTATTGTAACCGATATCAGCAAGGTTTTTACGGTCAAGGAGACGATATCGCAGCTAAACCGGATGGTTTATATCGATGGCCATCAATATTAGTTAACTTCACTTTGATCTTAGCCATAGGGCCGAGAAGCAATGGAAATACTGCTACCGAACCGTGGTAATGGATCAAAGTGTGGCTGCGTAAAGTAGAATGCCACCATGATTATGTAGTGTCATGCAAATATCTAGTCTTATTGTATCGATATCAGTAATGTTTTTACGATCAATGAAACGATATCGCAGCTAAACTGGATGGTTTATATCGATGGACATCAATGTTAGTTAATTTCGCTTTGACCTTAGCTATAGGGCCAAGAAGCGATGGAAATGCTGCTACCGAACCGTGGCAATGGATCAAAGTGTGGCTGCGTAAAGAAGAATACCACTATGATTATGTAGTGTCATGCAAATATCTTGTCTTATTGTGACCGATATCAGTAACGTTTTTACGGTCAAGGAGACGATATCGCAGCTAAACCGGATGGTTTATATCGATGGCCATCAATATTAGGTAACTTTACTTTCATCTTAACCATAGGGCCGAGAAGCAATGGAAATACTGCTACCGAACCGTGGTAATGGATCAAAGTGTGGCTGCGTAAAGTAGAATGCCACCATGATTATGTAGTGTCACGCAAATATCTAGTCTTATTGTAACCGATATCAGCAAGGTTTTTACGGTCAAGGAGACGATATCGCAGCTAAACCGGATGGTTTATATCGATAGCCATCAATATTAGTTAACTTCACTTTGACCTTAGCCATAGGGACGAGAAGCAATGGAAATACTGCTACCGAACCGTGGTAATGGATCAAAGTGTGGCTGCGTCAAGAAGAATGCCACTATGATTATGTAGTGTCATGCAAATATCTAGTCTTATTGTAATCGATATCAGTAATGTTTTTACGATCAAGGAGACGATATCGTAGCTATATTGAATGGTTTATATCGATGGCCATCAATATTAGTTAATGTCACTTTGATCTTAGCCATAGGGCTGAGAAACGATGGAAATACTGCTACCGAACCGTGGCAATGGATCAAAGTGTGGCTGCGTAAAGAAGAATGCCACTACGATTAAATAGTGTCACGCAAATATCTAGTCTTATTGTGACCGATATAAGTAAGGTTTTTACGATCAATGAGACGATATCGCAGCTAAACCGGATGGTTTATATCGATGGCCATCAATATTAGGTAACTTTACTTTCATCTTAGCCATAGGGCCGAGAAGCAATGGAAATACTGCTACCGAACCGTGGCAATGGATCAAAGTGTGGCTGCGTAAAGAAGAATGCCACTACGATTATGTAGTGTCACGCAAGTATCTAGTCTTATTGTGACCGATATAAGTAAGGTTTTTACGATCAATGAGACGATATCGCAGCTAAATCGGATGGTTTATATCGATGGCCATCAATATTAGGTAACTTTACTTTCATCTTAGCCATAGGGCCGAGAAGCAATGGAAATACTGCTTCCGAACCGTGGCAATGGATCAAAGTGTGGCTGCGTAAAGAAGAATGCCACTATGATTATGTAGTGTCACGAAAATATCTAGTCTTATTGTAACCGATATCAGTGAGGTTTTTACGATCAAGGAGACGATATCGCAGCTAAACCGGATGGTTTATATCGATAGCCATCAATATTAGTTAACTTCACTTTGACCTTAGCCATAGGGACGAGAAGCAATGGAAATACTGCTACCGAACCGTGGCAATGGATCAAAGTGTGGCTGCGTAAAGAGGAATGCCACTATGATTATGTATGTCATGCAAATATCTAGTCTTATTGTAACCGATATCAGTAACGTTTTTACGATCAATGAGACGATATCGCAGCTAAACCGGATGGTTTATATCGATGGCCATCAAGATTAGTTAACTTTACTTTGATCATAGCCAGAGGGACGAGAAGCAATCGAAATACAGCTACCGAACCGTGGTAATGGATCAAAGTGCGGCTGCGTAAAGAAGAATGCCACTATGATTATGTAGTGTCATCCAAATATCTAGTCTTGTTGTAACCGTAATCAGTGAGCTTTTACGATCAAGGAGACGATATCGCAGCTAAGCCGGATGGTTTATATCGATGGTCATCAATATCAGTTAACTTCACTTTGATCTTAGCCATAGGGCCGAGAAGCAATGGAAATACTGCTACCGAACCGTGGTAATGGATCAAAGTGTGGCTGCGTAAAGAAAAATGCCACCATGATTATGTAGTGTCATGCAAATATCTAGTCTTATTGTAACCGATATCAGTAACGTTTTTACGATCAATGAGACGATATCGCAGCTAAACCGGATGGTTTATATCGATGGCCATCAATATTAGGTAACTTTACTTTCATCTTAGCCATAGGGCCGAGAAGCAATGGAAATACTGCTACCGAACCGTGGTAATGGATCAAAGTGTGGCTGCGTAAAGTAGAATGCCACCATGATTATGTAGTGTCATGCAAATATCTAGTCTTATTGTAATCGATATCAGTAATGTTTTTACGATCAATGAAACGATATCGCAGCTAAACTGGATGGTTTATATCGATGGTCATCAATGTTAGTTAATTTCGCTTTGACCTTAGCTATAGGGCCAAGAAGAGATGGAAATGCTGCTACCGAACCGTGGCAATGGATCAAAGTGTGGCTGCGTAAAGAAGAATACCACTATGATTATGTAGTGTCATGCAAATATCTTGTCTTATTGTAACCGATATCTGTAAGGTTTTTTCACGATCATGGAGACGATATGGCAGCTAAACCGGATGGTTTATATCGAAGGCCATCAATATTAGTTAATGTCACTTTGATCTGAGCCATAGGGCCGAGAAGCAATGGAAATACTGCTACCGAACCGTGGCAATGGATCAAAGTGTGGCTGCGTAAAGAAGAATGCCACTATGATTATGTAGTGTCATGCAAATATCTAGTCTTATTGTAACCGATATCAGTAAGGATTTTACGATCAATGAGACGATATCGCAGCTAAACCGGATGGTTTATATCGATGGCCATCAATATTAGGTAACTTTACTTTCATCTTAGCCATAGGGCCGAGAAGCAATGGAAATACTGCTACCGAACCGTAGTAATGGATCAAAGTGTGGCTGCGTAAAGTAGAATGCCACCATGATTATGTAGTGTCATGCAAATATCTAGTCTTATTGTGACCGATATAAGTAAGGTTTTTACGATCAATGAGACGATATCGCAGCTAAACCGGATGGTTTATATCGATGGCCATCAATATTAGGTAACTTTACTTTCATCTTAGCCATAGGGCCGAGAAGCAATGGAAATACTGCTACCGAACCGTAGTAATGGATCAAAGTGTGGCTGCGTAAAGTAGAATGCCACCATGATTATGTAGTGTCATGCACATGTCTAGTCTTATTGTAATCGATATCAGTAATGTTTTTACGATCAATGAAACGATATCGCAGCTAAACTGGATGGTTTATATCGATGGACATCAATGTTAGTTAATTTCGCTTTGACCTTAGCTATAGGGCCAAGAAGCGATGGAAATGCTGCTACCGAACCGTGGCAATGGATCAAAGTGTGGCTGCGTAAAGAAGAATACCACTATGATTATGTAGTGTCATGCAACTATCTTGTCTTATTGTAACCGATATCTGAAGGTTTTTTCACGATCATGGAGACGATATGGCAGCTAAACCGGATGGTTTATATCGATGGCCATCAATATTAGTTAATGTCACTTTGATCTGAGCCATAGGGCCGAGAAGCAATGGAAATACTGCTACCGAACCGTGGGAATGGATCAAAGTGTGGCTGCGTAAAGAAGAATGCCACTATGATTATGTAGTGTGACGCAAATATCTAGTCTTATTGTAACCGATATCAGCAAGGTTTTTACGGTCAAGGAGACGATATCGCAGCTAAACCGGATGGTTTATATCGATGGCCATCAATATTAGTTAACTTCACTTTGATCTTAGCCATAGGGCCGAGAAGCAATGGAAATACTGCTACCGAACCGTGGTAATGGATCAAAGTGTGGCTGCGTAAAGTAGAATGCCACCATGATTATGTAGTGTCATGCAAATATCTAGTCTTATTGTATCGATATCAATAATGTTTTTACGATCAATGAAACGATATCGCAGCTAAACTGGATGGTTTATATCGATGGACATCAATGTTAGTTAATTTCGCTTTGACCTTAGCTATAGGGCCAAGAAGCGATGGAAATGCTGCTACCGAACCGTGGCAATGGATCAAAGTGTGGCTGCGTAAAGAAGAATACCACTATGATTATGTAGTGTCATGGAAATATCTTGTCTTATTGTAACCGATATCTGTAAGGTTTTTTCACGATCATGGAGACGATATGGCAGCTAAACCGGATGTTTTATATCGATGGCCATCAATATTAGTTAATGTCACTTTGATCTGAGCCATAGGGCCGAGAAGCAATGGAAATACTGCTACCGAACCGTGGCAATGGATCAAAGTGTGGCTGCGTAAAGAAGAATGCCACTATGATTATGTAGTGTCACGCAAATATCTAGTCTTATTGTGACCGATATCAGTAACGTTTTTACGGTCAAGGAGACGATATCGCAGCTAAACCGGATGGTTTATATCGATGGCCATCAATATTAGGTAACTTTACTTTCATCTTAACCATAGGGCCGAGAAGCAATGGAAATACTGCTACCGAACCGTGGTAATGGATCAAAGTGTGGCTGCGTAAAGTAGAATGCCACCATGATTATGTAGTGTCACGCAAATATCTAGTCTTATTGTAACCGATATCAGCAAGGTTTTTACGGTCAAGCAGACGATATCGCAGCTAAACAGGATGGTTTATATCGATAGCCATCAATATTAGTTAACTTCACTTTGATCTTAGCCATAGGGCCGAGAAGCAATGGAAATACTGCTACCGAACCGTGGTAATGGATCAAAGTGTGGCTGCGTAAAGTAGAATGCCACCATGATTATGTAGTGTCATGCAAATATCTAGTCTTATTGTAACCGATAACAGTGAGGTTTTTACGATCAAGGAGACGATATCGCAGCTAAACCGGATGGTTTATATCGATGGCCATCAATATTAGTTAACTTCACTTTCATCTTAGCCATAGGGGCGAGAAGCGATGGAAATGCTGCTACCGAACCGTGGCAATGGATCAAAGTGTGGCTGCGTAAAGAAGAATACCACTATGATTATGTAGTGTCATGCAAATATCTTGTCTTATTGTAACCGATATCTGTAAGGTTTTTTCACGATCATGGAGACGATATGGCAGCTAAACCGGATGGTTTATATCGATGGCCATCAATATTAGTTAATGTCACTTTGATCTTAGCCATAGGACTGAGAAACGATGGAAATACTGCTACCGAACCGTGGCAATGGATCAAAGTGTGGCTGCGTAAAGAAGAATGCCACTACGATTAAATAGTGTCACGCAAATATCTAGTCTTATTGTGACCGATATAAGTAAGGTTTTTACGATCAAGGAGACGATATCGCAGCTAAACCGGATGGTTTATATCGATAGCCATCAATATTAGTTAACTTCACTTTGACCTTAGCCATAGGGACGAGAAGCAATGGAAATACTGCTACCGAACCGTGGCAATAGATCAAAGTGTGGCTGCGTAAAGAGGAATGCCACTATGATTATGTATGTCATGCAAATATCTAGTCTTATTGTAACCGATGTCAGTAAGGTTTTCACGATCAATGGGACGATATCGCAGCTAAACCGGATGGTTTATATCGATGGCCATCAATATTAGTTAACTTCACTTTCATCTTAGCCATAGGGCCGAGAAGCAATGGAAATACTGCTACCGAACCGTGGTAATGGATCAAAGTGTGGCTGCGTCAAGAAGAATGCCACTATGACTATGTAGTGTCATGCAAATATCTAGTCTTATTGTATCCGATATCAGTGAGGTTTTTACGATCAAGGAGACGATATCGCAGCTAAACCGGATGGTTTATATCGATGGCCATCAATATTAGTTAACTTCACTTTCATCTTAGCCATAGGGGCGAGAAGCAATGGAAATACTGCTACCGAACCGTGGCAATGGATCAAAGTGTGGCTGCGTAAAGAAGAATACCACTATGATTATGTAGTGTCATGCAAATATCTTGTCTTATTGTGACCGATATCAGTAACGTTTTTACGGTCAAGGAGACGATATCGCAGCTAAACCGGATGGTTTATATCGATGGCCATCAATATTAGGTAACTTTACTTTCATCTTAACCATAGGGCCGAGAAGCAATGGAAATACTGCTACCGAACCGTGGTAATGAATCAAAGTGTGGCTGCGTAAAGTAGAATGCCACCATGATTATGTAGTGTCACGCAAATATCTAGTCTTATTGTAACCGATATCAGCAAGGTTTTTACGGTCAAGGAGACGATATCGCAGCTAAACCGGATGGTTTATATCGATGGCCATCAATATTAGGTAACTTTACTTTCATCTTAACCATAGGGCCGAGAAGCAATGGAAATACTGCTACCGAACCGTGGTAATGGATCAAAGTGTGGCTGCGTAAAGTAGAATGCCACCATGATTATGTAGTGTCACGCAAATATCTAGTCTTATTGTAACCGATATCAGCAAGGTTTTTACGGTCAAGCAGACGATATCGCAGCTAAACAGGATGGTTTATATCGATAGCCATCAATATTAGTTAACTTCACTTTGATCTTAGCCATAGGGCCGAGAAGCAATGGAAATACTGCTACCGAACCGTGGTAATGGATCAAAGTGTGGCTGCGTAAAGTAGAATGCCACCATGATTATGTAGTGTCATGCAAATATCTAGTCTTATTGTAACCGATAACAGTGAGGTTTTTACGATCAAGGAGACGATATCGCAGCTAAACCGGATGGTTTATATCGATGGCCATCAATATTAGTTAACTTCACTTTCATCTTAGCCATAGGGGCGAGAAGCGATGGAAATGCTGCTACCGAACCGTGGCAATGGATCAAAGTGTGGCTGCGTAAAGAAGAATACCACTATGATTATGTAGTGTCATGCAAATATCTTGTCTTATTGTAACCGATATCTGTAAGGTTTTTTCACGATCATGGAGACGATATGGCAGCTAAACCGGATGGTTTATATCGATGGCCATCAATATTAGTTAATGTCACTTTGATCTTAGCCATAGGACTGAGAAACGATGGAAATACTGCTACCGAACCGTGGCAATGGATCAAAGTGTGGCTGCGTAAAGAAGAATGCCACTACGATTAAATAGTGTCACGCAAATATCTAGTCTTATTGTGACCGATATAAGTAAGGTTTTTACGATCAAGGAGACGATATCGCAGCTAAACCGGATGGTTTATATCGATAGCCATCAATATTAGTTAACTTCACTTTGACCTTAGCCATAGGGACGAGAAGCAATGGAAATACTGCTACCGAACCGTGGCAATAGATCAAAGTGTGGCTGCGTAAAGAGGAATGCCACTATGATTATGTATGTCATGCAAATATCTAGTCTTATTGTAACCGATGTCAGTAAGGTTTTCACGATCAATGGGACGATATCGCAGCTAAACCGGATGGTTTATATCGATGGCCATCAATATTAGTTAACTTCACTTTCATCTTAGCCATAGGGCCGAGAAGCAATGGAAATACTGCTACCGAACCGTGGTAATGGATCAAAGTGTGGCTGCGTCAAGAAGAATGCCACTATGACTATGTAGTGTCATGCAAATATCTAGTCTTATTGTATCCGATATCAGTGAGGTTTTTACGATCAAGGAGACGATATCGCAGCTAAACCGGATGGTTTATATCGATGGCCATCAATATTAGTTAACTTCACTTTCATCTTAGCCATAGGGGCGAGAAGCAATGGAAATACTGCTACCGAACCGTGGCAATGGATCAAAGTGTGGCTGCGTAAAGAAGAATACCACTATGATTATGTAGTGTCATGCAAATATCTTGTCTTATTGTGACCGATATCAGTAACGTTTTTACGGTCAAGGAGACGATATCGCAGCTAAACCGGATGGTTTATATCGATGGCCATCAATATTAGGTAACTTTACTTTCATCTTAACCATAGGGCCGAGAAGCAATGGAAATACTGCTACCGAACCGTGGTAATGGATCAAAGTGTGGCTGCGTAAAGTAGAATGCCACCATGATTATGTAGTGTCACGCAAATATCTAGTCTTATTGTAACCGATATCAGCAAGGTTTTTACGGTCAAGGAGACGATATCGCAGCTAAACCGGATGGTTTATATCGATAGCCATCAATATTAGTTAACTTCACTTTGACCTTAGCCATAGGGACGAGAAACGATGGAAATACTGCTACCGAACCGTGGCAATGGATCAAAGTGTGGCTGCGTAAAGAAGAATGCCACTACGATTAAATAGTGTCACGCAAATATCTAGTCTTATTGTGACCGATATAAGTAAGGTTTTTACGATCAATGAGACGATATCGCAGCTAAACCGGATGGTTTATATCGATGGCCATCAATATTAGGTAACTTTACTTTCATCTTAGCCATAGGGCCGAGAAGCAATGGAAATACTGCTACCGAACCGTGGCAATGGATCAAAGTGTGGCTGCGTAAAGAAGAATGCCACTACGATTATGTAGTGTCACGCAAATATCTAGTCTTATTGTGACCGATATAAGTAAGGTTTTTACGATCAATGAGACGATATCGCAGCTAAATCGGATGGTTTATATCGATGGCCATCAATATTTGTTAACTTTACTTTCATCTTAGCCATAGGGCCGAGAAGCAATGGAAATACTGCTTCCGAACCGTGGCAATGGATCAAAGTGTGGCTGCGTAAAGAAGAATGCCACTATGATTATGTAGTGTCACGAAAATATCTAGTCTTATTGTAACCGATATCAGTGAGGTTTTTACGATCAAGGAGACGATATCGCAGCTAAACCGGATGGTTTATATCGATAGCCATCAATATTAGTTAACTTCACTTTGACCTTAGCCATAGGGACGAGAAGCAATGGAAATACTGCTACCGAACCGTGGCAATGGATCAAAGTGTGGCTGCGTAAAGAGGAATGCCACTATGATTATGTATGTCATGCAAATATCTAGTCTTATTGTAACCGATATCAGTAACGTTTTTACGATCAATGAGACGATATCGCAGCTAAACCGGATGGTTTATATCGATGGCCATCAAGATTAGTTAACTTTACTTTGATCATAGCCAGAGGGACGAGAAGCAATCGAAATACAGCTACCGAACCGTGGTAATGGATCAAAGTGCGGCTGCGTAAAGAAGAATGCCACTATGATTATGTAGTGTCATGCAAATATCTAGTCTTGTTGTAACCGTAATCAGTGAGCTTTTACGATCAAGGAGACGATATCGCAGCTAAGCCGGATGGTTTATATCGATGGTCATCAATATCAGTTAACTTCACTTTGATCTTAGCCATAGGGCCGAGAAGCAATGGAAATACTGCTACCGAACCGTGGTAATGGATCAAAGTGTGGCTGCGTAAAGAAAAATGCCACCATGATTATGTAGTGTCATGCAAATATCTAGTCTTATTGTAACCGATATCAGTGAGGTTTTTACGATCAAGGAGACGATATCGCAGCTAAACCGGATGGTTTATATCGATGGCCATCAATATTAGTTAACTTCACTTTCATCTTAGCCATAGGGCCGAGAAGCAATGGAAATACTGCTGCCGAACCGTGGTAATGGATCAAAGTGCGGCTGCGTAAAGAAGAATGCCACTATGATTATGTAGTGTCATGCAAATATCTAGTCTTATTGTAACCGATATCAGTAACGTTTTTACGTTCAATGAGACGATATCGCAGCTAAACCGGATGGTTTATATCGATGGCCATCAATATTAGGTAACTTTACTTTCATCTTAGCCATAGGGCCGAGAAGCAATGGAAATACTGCTACCGAACCGTGGTAATGGATCAAAGTGTGGCTGCGTAAAGTAGAATGCCACCATGATTATGTAGTGTCATGCAAATATCTAGTCTTATTGTAATCGATATCAGTAATGTTTTTACGATCAATGAAACGATATCGCAGCTAAACTGGATGGTTTATATCGATGGTCATCAATGTTAGTTAATTTCGCTTTGACCTTAGCTATAGGGTCAAGAAGAGATGGAAATGCTGCTACCGAACCGTGGCAATGGATCAAAGTGTGGCTGCGTAAAGAAGAATACCACTATGATTATGTAGTGTCATGCAAATATCTTGTCTTATTGTAACCGATATCTGTAAGGTTTTTTCACGATCATGGAGACGATATGGCAGCTAAACCGGATGTTTTATATCGATGGCCATCAATATTAGTTAATGTCACTTTGATCTGAGCCATAGGGCCGAGAAGCAATGGAAATACTGCTACCGAACCGTGGCAATGGATCAAAGTGTGGCTGCGTAAAGAAGAATGCCACTATGATTATGTAGTGTCACGCAAATATCTAGTCTTATTGTGACCGATATCAGTAACGTTTTTTCGGTCAAGGAGACGATATCGCAGCTAAACCGGATGGTTTATATCGATGGCCATCAATATTAGGTAACTTTACTTTCATCTTAACCATAGGGCCGAGAAGCAATGGAAATACTGCTACCGAACCGTGGTAATGGATCAAAGTGTGGCTGCGTAAAGTAGAATGCCACCATGATTATGTAGTGTCACGCAAATATCTAGTCTTATTGTAACCGATATCAGCAAGGTTTTTACGGTCAAGCAGACGATATCGCAGCTAAACAGGATGGTTTATATCGATGGCCATCAATATTAGTTAACTTCACTTTGACCTTAGCCATAGGGACGAGAAGCAATGGAAATACTGCTACCGAACCGTGGCAATAGATCAAAGTGTGGCTGCGTAAAGAGGAATGCCACTATGATTATGTATGTCATGCAAATATCTAGTCTTATTGTAACCGATGTCAGTAAGGTTTTCACGATCAATGGGACGATATCGCAGCTAAACCGGATGGTTTATATCGATGGCCATCAATATTAGTTAACTTCACTTTCATCTTAGCCATAGGGCCGAGAAGCAATGGAAATACTGCTACCGAACCGTGGTAATGGATCAAAGTGTGGCTGCGTCAAGAAGAATGCCACTATGACTATGTAGTGTCATGCAAATATCTAGTCTTATTGTATCCGATATCAGTGAGGTTTTTACGATCAAGGAGACGATATCGCAGCTAAACCGGATGGTTTATATCGATGGCCATCAATATTAGTTAACTTCACTTTCATCTTAGCCATAGGGGCGAGAAGCAATGGAAATACTGCTACCGAACCGTGGCAATGGATCAAAGTGTGGCTGCGTAAAGAAGAATACCACTATGATTATGTAGTGTCATGCAAATATCTTGTCTTATTGTGACCGATATCAGTAACGTTTTTACGGTCAAGGAGACGATATCGCAGCTAAACCGGATGGTTTATATCGATGGCCATCAATATTAGGTAACTTTACTTTCATCTTAACCATAGGGCCGAGAAGCAATGGAAATACTGCTACCGAACCGTGGTAATGGATCAAAGTGTGGCTGCGTAAAGTAGAATGCCACCATGATTATGTAGTGTCACGCAAATATCTAGTCTTATTGTAACCGATATCAGCAAGGTTTTTACGGTCAAGGAGACGATATCGCAGCTAAACCGGATGGTTTATATCGATAGCCATCAATATTAGTTAACTTCACTTTGACCTTAGCCATAGGGACGAGAAACGATGGAAATACTGCTACCGAACCGTGGCAATGGATCAAAGTGTGGCTGCGTAAAGAAGAATGCCACTACGATTAAATAGTGTCACGCAAATATCTAGTCTTATTGTGACCGATATAAGTAAGGTTTTTACGATCAATGAGACGATATCGCAGCTAAACCGGATGGTTTATATCGATGGCCATCAATATTAGGTAACTTTACTTTCATCTTAGCCATAGGGCCGAGAAGCAATGGAAATACTGCTACCGAACCGTGGCAATGGATCAAAGTGTGGCTGCGTAAAGAAGAATGCCACTACGATTATGTAGTGTCACGCAAATATCTAGTCTTATTGTGACCGATATAAGTAAGGTTTTTACGATCAATGAGACGATATCGCAGCTAAATCGGATGGTTTATATCGATGGCCATCAATATTTGTTAACTTTACTTTCATCTTAGCCATAGGGCCGAGAAGCAATGGAAATACTGCTTCCGAACCGTGGCAATGGATCAAAGTGTGGCTGCGTAAAGAAGAATGCCACTATGATTATGTAGTGTCACGAAAATATCTAGTCTTATTGTAACCGATATCAGTGAGGTTTTTACGATCAAGGAGACGATATCGCAGCTAAACCGGATGGTTTATATCGATAGCCATCAATATTAGTTAACTTCACTTTGACCTTAGCCATAGGGACGAGAAGCAATGGAAATACTGCTACCGAACCGTGGCAATGGATCAAAGTGTGGCTGCGTAAAGAGGAATGCCACTATGATTATGTATGTCATGCAAATATCTAGTCTTATTGTAACCGATATCAGTAACGTTTTTACGATCAATGAGACGATATCGCAGCTAAACCGGATGGTTTATATCGATGGCCATCAAGATTAGTTAACTTTACTTTGATCATAGCCAGAGGGACGAGAAGCAATCGAAATACAGCTACCGAACCGTGGTAATGGATCAAAGTGCGGCTGCGTAAAGAAGAATGCCACTATGATTATGTAGTGTCATGCAAATATCTAGTCTTGTTGTAACCGTAATCAGTGAGCTTTTACGATCAAGGAGACGATATCGCAGCTAAGCCGGATGGTTTATATCGATGGTCATCAATATCAGTTAACTTCACTTTGATCTTAGCCATAGGGCCGAGAAGCAATGGAAATACTGCTGCCGAACCGTGGTAATGGATCAAAGTGCGGCTGCGTAAAGAAGAATGCCACTATGATTATGTAGTGTCATGCAAATATCTAGTCTTATTGTAACCGATATCAGTAACGTTTTTACGTTCAATGAGACGATATCGCAGCTAAACCGGATGGTTTATATCGATGGCCATCAATATTAGGTAACTTTACTTTCATCTTAGCCATAGGGCCGAGAAGCAATGGAAATACTGCTACCGAACCGTGGTAATGGATCAAAGTGTGGCTGCGTAAAGTAGAATGCCACCATGATTATGTAGTGTCATGCAAATATCTAGTCTTATTGTAATCGATATCAGTAATGTTTTTACGATCAATGAAACGATATCGCAGCTAAACTGGATGGTTTATATCGATGGTCATCAATGTTAGTTAATTTCGCTTTGACCTTAGCTATAGGGCCAAGAAGAGATGGAAATGCTGCTACCGAACCGTGGCAATGGATCAAAGTGTGGCTGCGTAAAGAAGAATGCCACTATGATTATGTAGTGTCACGCAAATATCTAGTCTTATTGTGACCGATATCAGTAACGTTTTTTCGGTCAAGGAGACGATATCGCAGCTAAACCGGATGGTTTATATCGATGGCCATCAATATTAGGTAACTTTACTTTCATCTTAACCATAGGGCCGAGAAGCAATGGAAATACTGCTACCGAACCGTGGTAATGGATCAAAGTGTGGCTGCGTAAAGTAGAATGCCACCATGATTATGTAGTGTCACGCAAATATCTAGTCTTATTGTAACCGATATCAGCAAGGTTTTTACGGTCAAGCAGACGATATCGCAGCTAAACAGGATGGTTTATATCGATGGCCATCAATATTAGTTAACTTCACTTTGATCTTAGCCATAGGGCCGAGAAGCAATGGAAATACTGCTACCGAACCGTGGTAATGGATCAAAGTGTGGCTGCGTAAAGTAGAATGCCACCATGATTATGTAGTGTCATGCAAATATCTAGTCTTATTGTAACCGATAACAGTGAGGTTTTTACGATCAAGGAGACGATATCGCAGCTAAACCGGATGGTTTATATCGATGGCCATCAATATTAGTTAACTTCACTTTCATCTTAGCCATAGGGGCGAGAGGCGATGGAAATGCTGCTACCGAACCGTGGCAATGGATCAAAGTGTGGCTGCGTAAAGAAGAATACCACTATGATTATGTAGTGTCATGCAAATATCTTGTCTTATTGTAACCGATATCTGTAAGGTTTTTTCACGATCATGGAGACGATATGGCAGCTAAACCGGATGGTTTATATCGATGGCCATCAATATTAGTTAATGTCACTTTGATCTTAGCCATAGGACTGAGAAACGATGGAAATACTGCTACCGAACCGTGGCAATGGATCAAAGTGTGGCTGCGTAAAGAAGAATGCCACTACGATTAAATAGTGTCACGCAAATATCTAGTCTTATTGTGACCGATATAAGTAAGGTTTTTACGATCAAGGAGACGATATCGCAGCTAAACCGGATGGTTTATATCGATAGCCATCAATATTAGTTAACTTCACTTTGACCTTAGCCATAGGGACGAGAAGCAATGGAAATACTGCTACCGAACCGTGGCAATAGATCAAAGTGTGGCTGCGTAAAGAGGAATGCCACTATGATTATGTATGTCATGCAAATATCTAGTCTTATTGTAACCGATGTCAGTAAGGTTTTCACGATCAATGGGACGATATCGCAGCTAAACCGGATGGTTTATATCGATGGCCATCAATATTAGTTAACTTCACTTTCATCTTAGCCATAGGGGCGAGAAGCAATGGAAATACTGCTACCGAACCGTGGCAATGGATCAAAGTGTGGCTGCGTAAAGAAGAATGCCACTACGATTATGTAGTGTCACGCAAATATCTAGTCTTATTGTGACCGATATCAGTTACGTTTTTACGGTCAAGGAGACGATATCGCAGCTAAACCGGATGGTTTATATCGATGGCCATCAATATTAGGTAACTTTACTTTCATCTTAACCATAGGGCCGAGAAGCAATGGAAATACTGCTACCGAACCGTGGTAATGGATCAAAGTGTGGCTGCGTAAAGTAGAATGCCACCATGATTATGTAGTGTCACGCAAATATCTAGTCTTATTGTAACCGATATCAGCAAGGTTTTTACGGTCAAGGAGACGATATCGCAGCTAAACCGGATGGTTTATATCGATGGCCATCAATATTAGTTAACTTCACTTTCATCTTAGCCATAGGGCCGAGAAGCAATGGAAATACTGCTGCCGAACCGTGGTAATGGATCAAAGTGCGGCTGCGTAAAGAAGAATGCCACTATGATTATGTAGTGTCATGCAAATATCTAGTCATATTGTGTTCAATATTGAGACGGCTCGACGGCGGGCGGCAGCACTTCCCGCATCCCATTACAGCACAGATCATACAACACCTCACGTAAAGCAGGCGCGTCACTAGATTAGCATACTCAGTAGCGCGGCCGTGAACTTGTCGCCAATCAATTGGCATCGATCGGGATCCAATCCGCGGTGCGCGTTACGCACTAGTGTCCAACGCCGTAACCAATCACAACTAAGAACGCGATCAGGTGACGTGACGTCACGTCCTTCTGCTCGGCTTCGAGCGGGATCTGGCTATGTTCGGCCATTACTGTTCGTATCGTTACAGTTAACGGTAGTTTCGTGCTCCCTTGTCACAGTGTACGAGAAGAAACGGATCAATAACGCAATAGTGCAGATTCATTCATTCAACACACCCAGAACTGAGCAGGAATATAGGCAGGTTCATTCTCTCGCTTATTGTTTTCTAGTACAACTCTTAATTATTGAGTTATATCCAGATCAGATCATCGTCACGCCACGTGGCCGCATACCGCCGCATGTGCTGACGAGCAGCAAATAGGACAGTTCATTGTAGGATTATTCACCTCCACCGTAATCTACATTAGTCCCGATCATTAAGACTCACAGAACACCAAGTTAGAGCTATTCACACAAACAGGTATTGTTCATTAACCCTTAATCAGATAATTATTCAATAAACTATTCATTACACAGTATCTTGTGCAATTAATTTCTACACGACTGTCACCAGAGACCATCCCAAGATCCGGCTCCTCAAATACAGTCCACTACCTTAAATACTAGCACTTAATCATCAAACATTTTTTGGTCCTTCGAGCCGGATCTTTGGTCAGTCGTGCTCTTCAATTGCATCAAGTGTGTATTCAATAGTTAGTAACTCCTCCTTCACGTGACAAACAGGAAAAAGAGAGAATCACATAGAAGCAATCACACACCATGGAGCAAAACAAGACAGTAGACCAAATCAGTGGCAGTGATCCATCGCTCAGTGCAGAAGAGGACTGCAGTGAAGGTCAAGCAGGCACAGACAAACTCAGTGTGCCAACAGGAGCCGTACAGACCAGTTCATCTCGTCCCACATCACCTACGGCAGTTCAGACCAACACAACGGAATACAGAATCTCAACGCAGCAATCAAGACTCACCATGCTGACCCACATGCACACGATGTGCAAATCAATGGATTCACCCACAATAGGAGAAATCGATGGCCAGCTCAAGCTCCTCAACAACATATGGGCAGAGTTCACAGAAGAACATAATCAGCTGGGAGTGGCATGCAAGAAAACGTTCTTTGATCACCCATATGTCACACAAAAGGTGTTCGCGCAAGGGTTTGGAGCTTACCACTCAGCGTTCTCATACCTGCACAAGTCCAGATCACAGGTAGAGCTGCAACTCGAAGAGAAACAAGCCAAGGCCATACAGAGAGCGAATCAACAACCAAGACACCGCTCAACGCTGCCAGAGATCAAACTGCCCCAGTTTGATGGAGATTTTGCGTCGTGGCCAGCATTCAGAGACCTGTTCAAGTCACTGGTCATCGATGATGCCGAGCTCAGCAATGTGGAGAAGCTCCACTACCTCAAAACAAGTGTAGGAGGAGAAGCAGCGCAACTCATCTCCAACGTGTCGATGGCCAGCGACTCGTTCATTCCTGCGTGGAGGCAAATCAAGGAGAGGTACGAAGACAAAGAAAGGCTCATCCTCTCCTACGTAGCGAAATTGTGCTCAAACACGACCAGAATAGAGAGAACAGCTCATGATCTAAATGCGCTAGTGAGCTCGACGGCAGAAACGCTAGATGCACTCACAGCGCTTGGTGTACCAGTCGAGAGCTGGAATTACGTACTGCTCCATTTGACAACGAGCAGGCTCGATTCATCACTGCGAGAGTCGTGGGAAATAAAGCGCAATTCATCGAGCGAGCCCCTCACGTTCACCCAGCTCATCGAGTTCATCAAGACGCGAGCTAAAGCCCTGGAGTCGATGAAGACAGCTCAGAACAAATCATCCAGTGCATCAACAAGAACTTCATCGAAGCCAGTGCCAAATCATCCTACAAGAGCAGTTCACCAGTCATCGATAGCACAGCCCGCAGCCCAATACCCGTGTGATCACTGCAAGGGCAATCACTATATTGTGACGTGCCCCAAATTCCGAGAACTTCATCCTACGGATCGCCATAAAGTAGTGACAGTTCAGCGGCTGTGCTTCAATTGCCTCGGACATCACAACCTGTCTGCGTGCAGCTCAACCAGAACGTGCAAAACATGTGGGGCAAAACACCACACAATGATTCACCTGCCGTCGATCAAAACAACTCAGCAGCAACAGAGCCAAGCATGAACGAGTTCAGCAGCTAAATCATTCACTCCTTCCACCAATTGAAGAAGCGCAGTGCCATTTTGTCAATTCACCCCATCGTCCGGGAACACATCAGTCCTACTCGCCACCGCCCAAGCAACGCTCATCACAACCTTTGGTAATCACCCAGTCAGACTACTACTAGATCCAGGTTCAGAACTTTCATTCATCGCCAATCAACTTGCCAATGCCTGTGGCTTGGCTCGTCAACATTCATCAATTGCAATCACTGGAATAGGAGGATCACACTCGACTCAAACAAAGGGTGTCACCACACTTCAGCTTAAATCAAACTATTCGTCACAGTGCATCAACATTACTGCGTACATGCTCAGTAAACTAACGAATACCCTACCATCATTCACCGTGGGACATCAAGAGTGGCCACATTTATCATCATTACAGCTGGCTGATCCTGACTTCCTTACACCCAGACCTATTGATATAATCATTGGAGCAGATTCATATGGACGTATAATAAAGCCCAACATTGTCAAGCACTCTAGTTCCACTCCAATTGCTCAATTGACAATATTTGGTTTGGCAGTTCTTGGTCCTGTCTCGGAGCTCGAATCAGCAGAGCATCAATCATTTCACACTTCAGTCGAGCCATCAAACCAAGAACTTCAAGATTTGCTAACCAAATTCTGGGTTCAAGAAGAAATACAGTCATCAAATGAGAAGAGGTTCACCCCAGAAGAGCAAGTTTGTGAAGACCATTTCAAGGCGACACACTCAAGAGACGAATGTGGAAGATACACAGTGAGGATTCCACTCAAATCATCACCATCAACTTTAGGAGAATCAGAGCTCACTGCAAAACGATGTCTGCAGAGATTAAGGAAGCGGCTCTCGACAAATGATTTGTACAGTCAACTGTACAACTCGTTCATGAAGGAGTATGAAGAGTTAGGCCACATGAAGCGTGCGCCGACAACATACACCCGAGCAATTCAATCAATTGAGCTGGTTACTGATGATCGTTCTGACGAGATGACCTTAGCACATACTGTTTCGGCAGTAGGAGGGTTGAGGGTCTCAGACGGCCGATCCGAAGGGCCAGCCCATGCTCATTCACCGTACTACATTCCACATCATGGTGTCCTCAGAGAAGATAGCATCACAACAAAGTTGAGAGTTGTATTCAACGGATCCAGTCCTACAACAACAGGAGTATCACTCAACGACATCCAGTACGTGGGTGCCAAGATACTGCGAGACATCATAGATGTGCTCCTGTGGATCCGTCAATATAAGTACCTGTTCACAACAGACATCACCAAAATGTACCGGCAAATCAACATACATCAAGACGACTGGGATCTACAACGAATCATGTGGGTCGATGATCAGTTCAACACAGTCCCGTACCAGTTAACAACAGTAACGTATGGGACCAGATCAGCGCCATTCCTAGCAATTAGGATGCTTATTCAATTAGTTGAAGACGAGGGTCATCGATTTCCCCTAGCAGTAGAACCTCTCATCAAGGGCAGATATGTGGACGACATATTTGGAGGATCAGACCAGTATGTAGATCTGGCTGAGATATCAAAACAGGTAACCCAACTCTGCAATGCAGGTGGGTTTCCCCTGGCAAAATGGCACAGTAACAGTAAAGAGTTCATCAATCATGCACTTCAACAGTCACCGATCACTGAAGAGCATCCATTTGAAGATAGCAGCACCAATCTACTCGGCCTGTCATGGATACCACATTCAGACACATTCAAGTTCAGTGCAAAGCCGCCATGCTCAAGTTCCAAGTTCACAAAACGAAGCATCTTGTCGGAGACAGCACAGCTCTACGATCCGCTCGGCTTCTTGTCACCATTCACAGTGCGAGCAAAAGTATTGCTGCAAGAACTCTGGGTCCAAAAGCTCAGTTGGGATGAGTCAGTATCAGATCAAATCATTGCTAAGTGGACTGAAATCCGGCAAGAGCTGACTCATGTATCGGAGCTATCAATCCCACGTTGGGTTCGCACAATGAAAAATTCAACAGTAGAGCTCCATGGATTCTCAGATGCCTCACAACTAGCCATGGCTGCTGCTATCTACATCAAAGTTACTGATCCAGGAAGAAAACGAGAAGTTACGCTCGTTTGTGCAAAAACAAAAGTTGCACCAATCAAGAGAATGTCCATACCAAGACTCGAACTCGCAGCCGCCCTGCTCGTAGCCAAACTCATGAGATATGTACAACAGACGCTAGGATTCACCAATGTGCAAACATACTTATGGACAGATTCGTCAGTAACACTCTCCTGGATCAAATCACATCCATCGCGGTGGAAAGACTTTGTCAGAAACAGAGTGTCAGCTATCCAAGATCTCACTCCAAGCAGCGTATGGAGGTTTATTTCTGGCAAGGAAAATCCAGCCGATTGCGCTTCAAGAGGGCTAAGCATCTCCCAGCTCCAGAAGCATAGACTGTGGTGGACAGGACCACAGTGGTTGATTAAAGATAAGCATTCATGGCCAATTCAGCCAAATCATCAAGACTCACAGAAACGTCAAGAAGAGCGACCGGGGCTCTCACTCCTTGTGGCAACAATTCAACACGAATATCATTGGGAGATGATATATAGATTTTCATCACTTATTCGGCTGCTCAGAGTAACCGCAATTTGCTTTCGAGTAAGTCGGATCATCCAGAAAATGCCACATTCAACACTCGCAGATCCGATCACGCCACACGAAATTACCACTTCACGAGTGTTTTGGATCAAAGCAACACAAGCAGCGTTCTTTTCTAATGAAATCAAGCTGATTGGCTCCAAGCAACTACCACCTGCTCATCCTTTCAATCGATTAACAGCCTTTATTGACACTCAAGGCATTATTCGTGTTGGAGGGCGATTGGAACATTCACAATTGGAACTTGAGACAATTCACCCAGCAATTCTCCCACGACAGTCACATTTCACCGCACTCATAATAGCAGATGCGCATCAGAAAACATTGCATGGTGGCACTCAATCAACCATGAATTACATTAGGCGATCATACTGGATCAATGGTGGTAGAGCTCCAGTCAGATCGCATATTCTCCGCTGCATGAGATGTGCTCGCCAACGTGGCGTGCGAGCACAACAACTAATGGGTCAGCTCCCAAGATCACGAGTCACACCTTCCCGACCATTCTCCAGTTCAGGCGTGGACTACGCTGGTCCGCTTACCATCAAGACCTGGAAAGGAAGAGGCGCCAAGAAACAAAAGGGATGGCTGTGCATATTCGTATGCTTTGTCACTTCTGCCGTGCATCTGGAGGCAGTTAGCGACTATACAGCTGACGCATTCATCGCTGCGTTCAGACGATTCACTGGACGCAGGGGCATCTGCCATACTCTTCACAGTGATTGCGGCACTAATTTCGCAGGAGCAGATGCCGAGCTCGTTAGACTATTCAAGCAAGGCACACAAGAATCAAATGCCTTGTTCTGCTCACTCACCAAAGACGGGACAAAGTGGAAATTCAATCCGCCTGCAGCACCACATATGGGAGGAAAGTGGGAAGCTGCAGTCAAATCAGTCAAGCATCACCTGAACCGAACAATAGGTGACACTGCACTCACGTATGAAGAGCTCACCACACTCCTCACGCAAATAGAGGCAGTTCTTAATTCAAGACCTTTAGAACCACTTTCGGATGACCCTGAGGATGTGTCAGCCCTGACACCAGCGCACTTCCTAATTGGAGAGCCGATCACAACGTTGCCAGAGCCATCACTTGGTGACGTTGCTCAAACGAGACTATCACGCTGGCAGTTCATTCAGCAGCGGCTTCAATACTTCTGGGCAAAGTGGTCTAATCAATACCTTCAGCGTCACCTATCAACATCCAAATGGCATCACCCGTCAAACGAGATCAAGATCGGATCTTTAGTGCTAATCACAGACGAGAGGCTTCCACCGTCTAAGTGGCCCCTCGCAAGAGTCACAACATTATGGTCTTTCGACCCCGGGAAAGATGGACTCACCCGGGTAGTGTCACTCAAGACCGCAACGACAACACTGACAAGGCCTATCAGGAAGCTCGCCATCCTACCAGCACCAGATCATGATGACCAGACCAAAAGGGATCAGCAACACAGTTGCTGATGGCGGGCGGAATGTTCAATATTGAGACGGCTCGACGGCGGGCGGCAGCACTTCCCGCATCCCATTACAGCACAGATCATACAACACCTCACGTAAAGCAGGCGCGTCACTAGATTAGCATACTCAGTAGCGCGGCCGTGAACTTGTCGCCAATCAATTGGCATCGATCGGGATCCAATCCGCGGTGCGCGTTACGCACTAGTGTCCAACGCCGTAACCAATCACAACTAAGAACGCGATCAGGTGACGTGACGTCACGTCCTTCTGCTCGGCTTCGAGCGGGATCTGGCTATGTTCGGCCATTACTGTTAGTATCGTTACAGTTAACGGTAGTTTCGTGCTCCCTTGTCACAGTGTACGAGAAGAAACGGATCAATAACGCAATAGTGCAGATTCATTCATTCAACACACCCAGAACTGAGCAGGAATATAGGCAGGTTCATTCTCTCGCTTATTGTTTTCTAGTACAACTCTTAATTATTGAGTTATATCCAGATCAGATCATCGTCACGCCACGTGGCCGCATACCGCCGCATGTGCTGACGAGCAGCAAATAGGACAGTTCATTGTAGGATTATTCACCTCCACCGTAATCTACATTAGTCCCGATCATTAAGACTCACAGAACACCAAGTTAGAGCTATTCACACAAACAGGTATTGTTCATTAACCCTTAATCAGATAATTATTCAATAAACTATTCATTACACAGTATCTTGTGCAATTAATTTCTACACGACTGTCACCAGAGACCATCCCAAGATCCGGCTCGTCAAATACAGTCCACTACCTTAAATACTAGCACTTAATCATCAAACATATTGTAACCGATATCAGTGAGGTTTTTACGATCAAGGAGACGTTATCGCAGCTAAACCGGATAGTTTATATCGATGGCCATCAATATTAGTTAACTTCACTTTGACCTTAGCCATAGGGACGAGAAGCAATGGAAATACTGCTACCGAACCGTGGCAATGGATCAAAGTGTGGCTGCGTAAAGAAGAATGCCACTATGATTATGTAGTGTCATGCAAATATCTAGTCTTATTGTAACCGATATCAGTAAGGTTTTTACGATCAATGAGACGATATCGCAGGTAAACCGGATGGTTTATATCGATGGCCATCAATATTAGGTAACTTTACTTTCATCTTAGCCATAGGGCCGAGAAGCAATGGAAATACTGCTACCGAAGCGTGGCAATGGATCAAAGTGTGGCTGCGTAAAGAAGAATGCCACTATGATTATGTAGTGTCACGCAAAAATCTAGTCTTATTGTAACCGATATCAGTGAGGTTTTTACGATCAAGGAGACGATATCGCAGCTAAACCGGATGGTTTATATCGATGGCCATCAAGATTAGTTAACTTCACTTTGATCTTAGCCAGAGGGACGAGAAGCAATGGAAATACAGCTACCGAACCGTGGCAATGGAGCAAAGTGTGGCTGCGTAAAGAAGAATGCCAAAATGATTATGGAGTGTCATGCAAATATCTAGTCTTATTGTAACCGATATCAGTAAGGTTTTCTCGATCAATGGGACGATATCGCAGCTAAACCGGATGGTTTATATCGATGGCCATCAATATTAGTTAACTTCACTTTCATCTTAGCCATTGGGCCGAGAAGCAATGGAAATACTGCTGCCGAACCGTGGTAATGGATCAAAGTGCGGCTGCGTAAAGAAGAATGCCACTATGATTATGTAGTGTCATGCAAATATCTAGTCTTGTTGTAACCGATATCAGTGAGCTTTTACGATCAAGGTGACGATATCGCAGCTAAGCCGGATGGTTTATATGCATGGTCATCAATATCAGTTAACTTCACTTTGATCTTAGCCATAGGGCCGAGAAGCAATGGAAATACTGCTACCGAACCGTGGCAATGGATCAAAGTGTGGCTGCGTATAGAAGAATGCCACTACGATTATATAGTGTCACGCAGATATCTAGTCTTATTGTGACCGATATCAGTAACGTTTTTACGATCAATGAGACGATATCGCAGCTAAACCGGATGGTTTATATCGATGGCCATCAATATTAGGTAACTTTACTTTCATCTTAGCCATAGGGCCGAGAAGCAATGGAAATACTGCTACCGAACCGTGGCAATGGATCAAAGTGTGGCTGCGTAAAGAAGAATGCCACTATGATTGTGTAGTGTCACGCAAATATCTAGTCTTATTGTAACCGATATCAGTGAGGTTTTTACGATCAAGGAGACGATATCGCAGCTAAACCGGATAGTTTATATCGATGGCCATCAATATTAGTTAACTTCACTTTGACCTTAGCCATAGGGACGAGAAGCAATGGAAATACTGCTACCGAACCGTGGCAATGGATCAAAGTGTGGCTGCGTAAAGAAGAATGCCACTATGATTATGTAGTGTCATGCAAATATCTAGTCTTATTGTAACCGATATCAGTAAGGTTTTTACGATCAATGAGACGATATCGCAGCTAAACCGGATGGTTTATATCGAGGGCCATCAAGATTAGTTAACTTTACTTTGATCATAGCCAGAGGGACCAGAAGCAATGGAAATACAGCTACCGAACCGTGGCAATGGAGCAAAGTGTGGCTGCATAAAGAAGAATGCCACTATGATTATGGAGTGTCATGTAAATATCTAGTCTTATTGTAACCGATATCAGTAAGGTTTTCTCGATCAATGGGACGATATCGCAGCTAAACGGGATGGTTTATATCGAGGGCCATCAATACTAGTTAACTTCACTTTCATCTTAGCCATAGGGCCGAGAAGCAATGGAAATACAGCTACCGAACCGTGGCAATGGAGCAAAGAGTGGCTGCGTAAAGAAGAATGCCACTATGATTATGGAGTGTCATGCAAATATCTAGTCTTATTGTAACCGATATCAGTAAGGTTTTCACGATCAATGGGACGATATCGCAGCTAAACCGGATGGTTTATATCGATGGCCATCAATATTAGTTAACTTCACTTTCATCTTAGCCATAGGGCCGAGAAGCAATGGAAATACTGCTACCGAACCGTGGTAATGTATCAAAGTGTGGCTGCGTCAAGAAGAATGCCACTATGATTATGTAGTGTCATGCAAATATCTAGTCTTATTGTAACCGATATCAGTAAGGTTTTTACGATCAAGGAGACGATATCGCAGTTAAACCGGCTGGGTTATATCCATGGCCATCAATATTAGTTAACTTCACTTTGATCTTAGCCATAGGGCCGAGAAGCAATGGAAATACTGCTACCGAACCGTGGCAATGGATCAAAGTGTGGCTGCGTAAAGGATTGTGCCACTATGATTATGTAGTGTCATACAAATATCTGGTTATAATTTAACCGACATCAGTAAGGTTATTACGATCATTGAGACGATATCGCAGCTAAACAGGATGGTTTATACCGATGGGCATCAATATTAGTTAACTTCACTTTGATCTTAGCCATAGGGCCGAGAAGCAATGGAAATACTGCTACCGAACCGTGGTAATGGATCAAAGTGTGGCTGCGTAAAGTAGAATGCCACCATGATTATGTAGTGTCATGCAAATATCTAGTCTTGTTGTAACCGATATCAGTGAGCTTTTACGATCAAGGAGACGATATCGCAGCTAAGCCGGATGGTTTATATCCATGGTCATCAATATCAGTTAACTTCACTTTGATCTTAGCCATAGGGCCGAGAAGCAATGGCAATACTGCTACCGAACCGTGGTAATGGATCAAAGTGTGGCTGCGTAAAGAAAAATGCCACCATGATTATGTAGTGTCATGCAAATATCTAGTCTTATTGTAACCGATATCAGTGAGGTTTTTACGATCAAGGAGACGATATCGCAGCTAAACCGGATGGTTTATATCGATGGCCATCAATATTAGTTAACTTCACTTTGACCTTAGCCATAGGGACCAGAAGCAATGGAAATACTGCTACCGAACCGTGGCAATGGATCAAAGTGTGGCTGCGTAAAGAAGATTGCCACTACGATTATGTAGTGTCACGCAAATATCAAGTCTTATTGTGACCGATATCTGCAAGGTTTTTACGGTCAAGGAGACGATATCGCAGCTAAACCGGATGGTTTATATCGATGGGCATCAATATTAGTTAACTTCACTTTGATCTTAGCCATAGGGCCGAGAAGCAATGGAAATACTGCTACCGAACCGTGGTAATGGATCAAAGTGTGGCTGCGTAAAGTAGAATGCCACTATGATTATGTAGTGTCACGCAAAAATCTAGTCTTATTGTAACCGATATCAGTGAGGTTTTTACGATCAAGGAGACGATATCGCAGCTAAACCGGATGGTTTATATCGATGGCCATCAAGATTAGTTAACTTCACTTTGATCTTAGCCAGAGGGACGAGAAGCAATGGAAATACAGCTGCCGAACCGTGGCAATGGAGCAAAGTGTGGCTGCGTAAAGAAGAATGCCAAAATGATTATGGAGTGTCATGCAAATATCTAGTCTTATTGTAACCCATATCAGTAAGGTTTTCTCGATCAATGGGACGATATCGCAGCTAAACCGGATGGTTTATATCGATGGCCATCAATATTAGTTAACTTCACTTTCATCTTAGCCATAGGGGCGAGAAGCAATGGAAATACTGCTGCCGAACCGTAGTAATGGATCAAAGTGCGGCTGCGTAAAGAAGAATGCCACCATGATTATGTAGTGTCATGCAAATATCTAGTCTTATTGTAATCGATATCAGGAATGTTTTTACGATCAATGAAACGATATCGCAGCTAAACTGGATGGTTTATATCGATGGACATCAATGTTAGTTAATTTCGCTTTGACCTTAGCTATAGGGCCAAGAAACGATGGAAATGCTGCTACCGAACCGTGGCAATGGATCAAAGTGTGGCTGCGTAAAGAAGAATACCACTATGATTATGTAGTGTCATGCAAATATCTTGTCTTATTGTTACCGATATCAGTAAGGTTTTTACGATCAATGAGACGATATCGCAGGTAAACCGGATGGTTTATATCGATGGCCATCAATATTAGGTAACTTTACTTTCATCTTAGCCATAGGGCCGAGAAGCAATGGAAATACAGCTACCGAACCGTGGCAATGGAGCAAAGAGTGGCTGCGTAAAGTAGAATGCCACCATGATTATGTAGTGTCATGCAAATATCTAGTCTTATTGTAATCGATATCAGTGAGGTTTTTACGATCAAGGAGACGATATCGCAGCTAAACGGGATGGTTTATATCGATGGCCATCAATATTAGTTAATTTCACTTTCATCTTAGCCATAGGGGCGAGAAGCAATGGAAATACTGCTACCGAACCGTGGCAATGGATCAAAGTGTGGCTGCGTAAAGTAGAATGCCACCATGATTATGTAGTGTCATGCAAATATCTAGTCTTATTGTAATCGATATCAGTAATGTTTTTACGATCAATGAAACGATATCGCAGCTAAACCGGATGGTTTATATCGATGGCCATCAATATTAGTTAACTTCACTTTCATCTTAGCCATAGGGCCGAGAAGCAATGGAAATACTGCTGCCGAACCGTGGTAATGGATCAAAGTGCGGCTGCGTAAAGAAGAATGCCACTATGATTATGTAGTGTCATGCAAATATCTAGTCTTATTGTAACCGATATCAGTGAGGTTTTTACGATCAATGAGACGATATCGCAGCTAAACCGGATGGTTATATCGATGGCCATCAATATTAGGTAACTTTACTTTCATCTTAGCCATAGGGCCGAGAAGCAATGGAAATACTGCTACCGAACCGTGGCAATGGATCAAAATGTGGCTGCGTAAAGAGGAATGCCACTATGATTATGTATGTCATGCAAATATCTAGTCTTATTGTAACCGATATCAGTAACGTTTTTACGATCAATGAGACGATATCGCAGCTAAACCGGTTGGTTTATATCGATGGCCATCAAGATTAGTTAACTTTACTTTGATCATAGCCAGAGGGACGAGAAGCAATGGAAATACAGCTACCGAACCGTGGCAATGGAGCAAAGTGTGGCTGCGTAAAGAAGAATGCCACTATGATTATGTAGTGTCATGCAAATATCTAGTCTTATTGTAACCGATATCAGTAAGGTTTTTACGATCAATGAGACGATATCGCAGGTAAACCGGATGGTTTATATCGATGGCCATCAATATTAGGTAACTTTACTTTCATCTTAGCCATAGGGCCGAGAAGCAATGGAAATACTGCTACCGAAGCGTGGCAATGGATCAAAGTGTGGCTGCGTAAAGAAGAATGCCACTATGATTATGTAGTGTCACGCAAAAATCTAGTCTTATTGTAACCGATATCAGTGAGGTTTTTACGATCAAGGAGACGATATCGCAGCTAAACCGGATGGTTTATATCGATGGCCATCAAGATTAGTTAACTTCACTTTGATCTTAGCCAGAGGGACGAGAAGCAATGGAAATACAGCTACCGAACCGTGGCAATGGAGCAAAGTGTGGCTGCGTAAAGAAGAATGCCAAAATGATTATGGAGTGTCATGCAAATATCTGGTCTTATTGTAACCGATATCAGTAAGGTTTTCTCGATCAATGGGACGATATCGCAGCTAAACCGGATGGTTTATATCGATGGCCATCAATATTAGTTAACTTCACTTTCATCTTAGCCATTGGGCCGAGAAGCAATGGAAATACTGCTGCCGAACCGTGGTAATGGATCAAAGTGCGGCTGCGTAAAGAAGAATGCCACTATGATTATGTAGTGTCATGCAAATATCTAGTCTTGTTGTAACCGATATCAGTGAGCTTTTACGATCAAGGTGACGATATCGCAGCTAAGCCGGATGGTTTATATCCATGGTCATCAATATCAGTTAACTTCACTTTGATCTTAGCCATAGGGCCGAGAAGCAATGGAAATACTGCTACCGAACCGTGGCAATGGATCAAAGTGTGGCTGCGTATAGAAGAATGCCACTACGATTATATAGTGTCACGCAGATATCTAGTCTTATTGTGACCGATATCAGTAACGTTTTTACGATCAATGAGACGATATCGCAGCTAAACCGGATGGTTTATATCGATGGCCATCAATATTAGGTAACTTTACTTTCATCTTAGCCATAGGGCCGAGAAGCAATGGAAATACTGCTACCGAACCGTGGCAATGGATCAAAGTGTGGCTGCGTAAAGAAGAATGCCACTATGATTATGTAGTGTCACGCAAATATCTAGTCTTATTGTAACCGATATCAGTGAGGTTTTTACGATCAAGGAGACGATATCGCAGCTAAACCGGATAGTTTATATCGATGGCCATCAATATTAGTTAACTTCACTTTGACCTTAGCCATAGGGACGAGAAGCAATGGAAATACTGCTACCGAACCGTGGCAATGGATCAAAGTGTGGCTGCGTAAAGAAGAATACCACTATGATTATGTAGTGTCATGCAAATATCTTGTCTTATTGTTACCGATATCAGTAAGGTTTTTACGATCAATGAGACGATATCGCAGGTAAACCGGATGGTTTATATCGATGGCCATCAATATTAGGTAACTTTACTTTCATCTTAGCCATAGGGCCGAGAAGCAATGGAAATACTGCTACAGAAGCGTGGCAATGGATCAAAGTGTGGCTGCGTAAAGAAGAATGCCACTATGATTATGTAGTGTCACGCAAAAATCTAGTCTTATTGTAACCGATATCAGTGAGGTTTTTACGATCAAGGAGACGATATCGCAGCTAAACCGGATGGTTTATATCGATGGCCATCAAGATTAGTTAACTTCACTTTGATCTTAGCCAGAGGGACGAGAAGCAATGGAAATACAGCTACCGAACCGTGGCAATGGAGCAAAGTGTGGCTGCGTAAAGAAGAATGCCAAAATGATTATGGAGTGTCATGCAAATATCTAGTCTTATTGTAACTGATATCAGTAAGGTTTTCCCGATCAATGGGACGATATCGCAGCTAAACGGGATGGTTCATATCGATGGCCATCAATATTAGTTAACTTCACTTTCATCTTGGCCATAGGGCCGAGAAGCAATGGAAATACTGCTGCCGAACCGTGGTAATGGATCAAAGTGCGGCTGCGTAAAGAAGAATGCCACTATGATTATGTAGTGTCATGCAAATATCTAGTCTTATTGTAACCGATATCAGTATGGTTTTCACGATCAATGGGACGATATCGCAGCTAAACCGGATGGTTTACATCGATGGCCATCAAGATTAGTTAACTTCACTTTGATCTTAGCCATTGGGCCGAGAAGCAATGGAAATACTGCTGCCGAACCGTGGTAATGGATCAAAGTGCGGCTGCGTAAAGAAGAATGCCACTATGATTATGTAGTGTCATGCAAATATCTAGTCTTGTTGTAACCGATATCAGTGAGCTTTTACGATCAAGGTGACGATATCGCAGCTAAGCCGGATGGTTTATATGCATGGTCATCAATATCAGTTAACTTCACTTTGATCTTAGCCATAGGGCCGAGAAGCAATGGAAATACTGCTACCGAACCGTGGCAATGGATCAAAGTGTGGCTGCGTATAGAAGAATGCCACTACGATTATATAGTGTCACGCAGATATCTAGTCTTATTGTGACCGATATCAGTAACGTTTTTACGATCAATGAGACGATATCGCAGCTAAACCGGATGGTTTATATCGATGGCCATCAATATTAGGTAACTTTACTTTCATCTTAGCCATAGGGCCGAGAAGCAATGGAAATACTGCTACCGAACCGTGGCAATGGATCAAAGTGTGGCTGCGTAAAGAAGAATGCCACTATGATTGTGTAGTGTCACGCAAATATCTAGTCTTATTGTAACCGATATCAGTGAGGTTTTTACGATCAAGGAGACGATATCGCAGCTAAACCGGATAGTTTATATCGATGGCCATCAATATTAGTTAACTTCACTTTGACCTTAGCCATAGGGACGAGAAGCAATGGAAATACTGCTACCGAACCGTGGCAATGGATCAAAGTGTGGCTGCGTAAAGAAGAATGCCACTATGATTATGTAGTGTCATGCAAATATCTAGTCTTATTGTAACCGATATCAGTAAGGTTTTTACGATCAATGAGACGACATCGCAGCTAAACCGGATGGTTTATATCGAGGGCCATCAAGATTAGTTAACTTTACTTTGATCATAGCCAGAGGGACCAGAAGCAATGGAAATACAGCTACCGAACCGTGGCAATGGAGCAAAGTGTGGCTGCATAAAGAAGAATGCCACTATGATTATGGAGTGTCATGTAAATATCTAGTCTTATTGTAACCGATATCAGTAAGGTTTTCTCGATCAATGGGACGATATCGCAGCTAAACGGGATGGTTTATATCGAGGGCCATCAATACTAGTTAACTTCACTTTCATCTTAGCCATAGGGCCGAGAAGCAATGGAAATACAGCTACCGAACCGTGGCAATGGAGCAAAGAGTGGCTGCGTAAAGAAGAATGCCACTATGATTATGGAGTGTCATGCAAATATCTAGTCTTATTGTAACCGATATCAGTAAGGTTTTCACAATCAATGGGACGATATCGCAGCTAAACCGGATGGTTTATATCGATGGCCATCATGATTAGTTAACTTCACTTTCATCTTAGCCATAGGGCCGAGAAGCAATGGAAATACTGCTACCGAACCGTGGTAATGGATCAAAGTGTGGCTGCGTCAAGAAGAATGCCACTATGATTATGTAGTGTCATGCAAATATCTAGTCTTATTGTAACCGATATCAGTAAGGTTTTTACGATCAAGGAGACGATATCGCAGTTAAACCGGCTGGGTTATATCCATGGCCATCAATATTAGTTAACTTCACTTTGATCTTAGCCATAGGGCCGAGAAGCAATGGAAATACTGCTACCGAACCGTGGCAATGGATCAAAGTGTGGCTGCGTAAAGGATTGTGCCACTATGATTATGTTGTGTCATGCAAATATCTAGTCTTATTGTAACTGATATCAGTAAGGTTTTTACGATCAAGGAGACGATATCGCAGCTAAACCGGATGGTTTATATCGATGGCCATCAATATTAGTTAACTTCAGTTTGATCTTAGCCATAGGACCGAGAAGCAATGGAAATACTGCTACCGAACCGTGGCAATGGATCAAAGTGTGGCTGCGTAAAGAAGAATGCCACTATGCATATGTAGTGTCATGAAAATATCTAGTCTTATTGCAACCCATATCCGTAAGGTTTTTACGATCAAGGAGACGATATCGCAGCTAAATCGGATGGTTTATATCGATAGCTATCAATATTATTTAACTTCACTTTGATCTTAGCCATAGGGCCGAGAAACAATGGAAATACTGCTACCGAACCGTGGCAATGGATCAAAGTGTGGCTGCGTAAAGTAGAATGCCACTATGATTATGTAGTTTATACAAATATCTGGTTATAATGTAACCGATATCAGTAAGGCTTTTACGATCAAGGAGACGATATCGCA
This sequence comes from Priocnemis perturbator, assembly GCA_963942575.1. Classification (NCBI taxonomy): domain Eukaryota; kingdom Metazoa; phylum Arthropoda; class Insecta; order Hymenoptera; family Pompilidae; genus Priocnemis; species Priocnemis perturbator. Next base: position 20,206,702 of record OZ012645.1, read on the forward strand.
GCTAAACCGGGTGGTTTATATCGATGGCCATCAATATTAGTTAACTTCACTTTGATCCTAGTTATAGGACCGAGAAGCAATGGAAATACTGCTACCGAACCGTGGCAATGGATCAAAGTGTGGCTGCGTAAAGAAGAATGCCACTATGAGTATATAGTGTCACGCAAATATCTAGTCTTATTGAAACCGATATCAGTAAGGTTTTTACGATCAAGGAGACGATATCGCAGCTAAACCGGATGGTTTATATCGATGGCCATCAATATTAGTTAACTTCACTTTGATCTTATCCATAGGGCCGAGAAGCAATGGAAATACTGCTACCGAAGCGTGGCAATGGATCAAAGTGTGGCTGCGTAAAGAAGAATGCCACTATGATTATGTAGTGTCATGCAAATATCTAGTCTTATTGTAATCGATATCAGTAATGTTTTTACGATCAATGAAACGATATCGCAGCTAAACTGGATGGTTTATATCGATGGACATCAATGTTAGTTAATTTCGCTTTGACCTTAGCTATAGGGCCAAGAAACGATGGAAATGCTGCTACCGAACCGTGGCAATGGATCAAAGTGTGGCTGCGTAAAGAAGAATACCACTATGATTATGTAGTGTCATGCAAATATCTTGTCTTATTGTTACCGATATCAGTAAGGTTTTTACGATCAATGAGACGATATCGCAGGTAAACCGGATGGTTTATATCGATGGCCATCAATATTAGGTAACTTTACTTTCATCTTAGCCATAGGGCCGAGAAGCAATGGAAATACTGCTACAGAAGCGTGGCAATGGATCAAAGTGTGGCTGCGTAAAGAAGAATGCCACTATGATTATGTAGTGTCATGCAAATATCTAGTCTTATTGTAACCGATATCAGTAAGGTTTTTACGATCAATGAGACGATATCGCAGCTAAACCGGATGGTTTATATCGAGGGCCATCAAGATTAGTTAACTATACTTTGATCATAGCCAGAGGGACCAGAAGCAATGGAAATACAACTACCGAACCGTGGCAATGGAGCAAGGTGTGGCTGCGTAAAGAAGAATGCCACTATGATTATGGAGTGTCATGCAAATATCTAGTCTTATTGTAACTGATATCAGTAAGGTTTTCCCGATCAATGGGACGATATCGCAGCTAAACGGGATGGTTTATATCGATGGCCATCAATATTAGTTAACTTCACTTTCATCTTGGCCATAGGGCCGAGAAGCAATGGAAATACTGCTGCCGAACCGTGGTAATGGATCAAAGTGCGGCTGCGTAAAGAAGAATGCCACTATGATTATGTAGTGTCATGCAAATATCTAGTCTTATTGTAACCGATATCAGTAAGGTTTTCACGATCAATGGGACGATATCGCAGCTAAACCGGATGGTTTATATCGATGGCCATCAAGATTAGTTAACTTCACTTTGATCTTAGCCATTGGGCCGAGAAGCAATGGAAATACTGCTGCCGAACCGTGGTAATGGATCAAAGTGCGGCTGCGTAAAGAAGAATGCCACTATGATTATGTAGTGTCATGCAAATATCTAGTCTTGTTGTAACCGATATCAGTGAGCTTTTACGATCAAGGTGACGATATCGCAGCTAAGCCGGATGGTTTATATGCATGGTCATCAATATCAGTTAACTTCACTTTGATCTTAGCCATAGGGCCGAGAAGCAATGGAAATACTGCTACCGAACCGTGGCAATGGATCAAAGTGTGGCTGCGTATAGAAGAATGCCACTACGATTATATAGTGTCACGCAGATATCTAGTCTTATTGTGACCGATATCAGTAACGTTTTTACGATCAATGAGACGATATCGCAGCTAAACCGGATGGTTTATATCGATGGCCATCAATATTAGGTAACTTTACTTTCATCTTAGCCATAGGGCCGAGAAGCAATGGAAATACTGCTACCGAACCGTGGCAATGGATCAAAGTGTGGCTGCGTAAAGAAGAATGCCACTATGATTGTGTAGTGTCACGCAAATATCTAGTCTTATTGTAACCGATATCAGTGAGGTTTTTACGATCAAGGAGACGATATCGCAGCTAAACCGGATAGTTTATATCGATGGCCATCAATATTAGTTAACTTCACTTTGACCTTAGCCATAGGGACGAGAAGCAATGGAAATACTGCTACCGAACCGTGGCAATGGATCAAAGTGTGGCTGCGTAAAGAAGAATGCCACTATGATTATGTAGTGTCATGCAAATATCTAGTCTTATTGTAACCGATATCAGTAAGGTTTTTACGATCAATGAGACGACATCGCAGCTAAACCGGATGGTTTATATCGAGGGCCATCAAGATTAGTTAACTTTACTTTGATCATAGCCAGAGGGACCAGAAGCAATGGAAATACAGCTACCGAACCGTGGCAATGGAGCAAAGTGTGGCTGCATAAAGAAGAATGCCACTATGATTATGGAGTGTCATGTAAATATCTAGTCTTATTGTAACCGATATCAGTAAGGTTTTCTCGATCAATGGGACGATATCGCAGCTAAACGGGATGGTTTATATCGAGGGCCATCAATACTAGTTAACTTCACTTTCATCTTAGCCATAGGGCCGAGAAGCAATGGAAATACAGCTACCGAACCGTGGCAATGGAGCAAAGAGTGGCTGCGTAAAGAAGAATGCCACTATGATTATGGAGTGTCATGCAAATATCTAGTCTTATTGTAACCGATATCAGTAAGGTTTTCACAATCAATGGGACGATATCGCAGCTAAACCGGATGGTTTATATCGATGGCCATCATGATTAGTTAACTTCACTTTCATCTTAGCCATAGGGCCGAGAAGCAATGGAAATACTGCTACCGAACCGTGGTAATGGATCAAAGTGTGGCTGCGTCAAGAAGAATGCCACTATGATTATGTAGTGTCATGCAAATATCTAGTCTTATTGTAACCGATATCAGTAAGGTTTTTACGATCAAGGAGACGATATCGCAGTTAAACCGGCTGGGTTATATCCATGGCCATCAATATTAGTTAACTTCACTTTGATCTTAGCCATAGGGCCGAGAAGCAATGGAAATACTGCTACCGAACCGTGGCAATGGATCAAAGTGTGGCTGCGTAAAGGATTGTGCCACTATGATTATGTTGTGTCATGCAAATATCTAGTCTTATTGTAACTGATATCAGTAAGGTTTTTACGATCAAGGAGACGATATCGCAGCTAAACCGGATGGTTTATATCGATGGCCATCAATATTAGTTAACTTCAGTTTGATCTTAGCCATAGGACCGAGAAGCAATGGAAATACTGCTACCGAACCGTGGCAATGGATCAAAGTGTGGCTGCGTAAAGAAGAATGCCACTATGCATATGTAGTGTCATGAAAATATCTAGTCTTATTGCAACCCATATCCGTAAGGTTTTTACGATCAAGGAGACGATATCGCAGCTAAACCGGATGGTTTATATCGATAGCTATCAATATTATTTAACTTCACTTTGATCTTAGCCATAGGGCCGAGAAACAATGGAAATACTGCTACCGAACCGTGGCAATGGATCAAAGTGTGGCTGCGTAAAGTAGAATGCCACTATGATTATGTAGTTTATACAAATATCTGGTTATAATGTAACCGATATCAGTAAGGCTTTTACGATCAAGGAGACGATATCGCAGCTAAACCGGGTGGTTTATATCGATGGCCATCAATATTAGTTAACTTCACTTTGATCCTAGTTATAGGACCGAGAAGCAATGGAAATACTGCTACCGAACCGTGGCAATGGATCAAAGTGTGGCTGCGTAAAGAAGAATGCCACTATGAGTATGTAGTGTCACGCAAATATCTAGTCTTATTGAAACCGATATCAGTAAGGTTTTTACGATCAAGGAGACGATATCGCAGCTAAACCGGATGGTTTATATCGATGGCCATCAATATTAGTTAACTTCACTTTGATCTTATCCATAGGGCCGAGAAGCAATGGAAATACTGCTACCGAACAGTGGTAATGGATCAAAGTGTGGCTGCGTAAAGAAGAATGCCACTATGATTATGTAGTGTCATACAAATATCTGGTTATAATTTAACCGACATCAGTAAGGTTATTACGATCATTGAGACGATATCGCAGCTAAACAGGATGGTTTATATCGATGGCCATCAATATTAGTTAACTTTACTTTCATCTTAGCCATAGGGCCGAGAAGCAATGGAAATACTGCTACCGAAGCGTGGCAATGGATCAAAGTGTGGCTGCATAAAGAAGAATGCCACTATGATTATGTAGTGTCATGCAAATATCTAGTCTTATTGTAATCGATATCAGTAATGTTTTTACGATCAATGAAACGATATCGCAGCTAAACTGGATGGTTTATATCGATGGACATCAATGTTAGTTAATTTCGCTTTGACCTTAGCTATAGGGCCAAGAAACGATGGAAATGCTGCTACCGAACCGTGGCAATGGATCAAAGTGTGGCTGCGTAAAGAAGAATACCACTATGATTCTGTAGTGTCATGCAAATATCTTGTCTTATTGTTACCGATATCAGTAAGGTTTTTACGATCAATGAGACGATATCGCAGGTAAACCGGATGGTTTATATCGATGGCCATCAATATTAGGTAACTTTACTTTCATCTTAGCCATAGGGCCGAGAAGCAATGGAAATACTGCTACAGAAGCGTGGCAATGGATCAAAGTGTGGCTGCGTAAAGAAGAATGCCACTATGATTATGTAGTGTCATGCAAATATCTAGTCTTATTGTAACCGATATCAGTAAGGTTTTTACGATCAATGAGACGATATCGCAGCTAAACCGGATGGTTTATATCGAGGGCCATCAAGATTAGTTAACTATACTTTGATCATAGCCAGAGGGACCAGAAGCAATGGAAATACAACTACCGAACCGTGGCAATGGAGCAAGGTGTGGCTGCGTAAAGAAGAATGCCACTATGATTATGGAGTGTCATGCAAATATCTAGTCTTATTGTAACTGATATCAGTAAGGTTTTCCCGATCAATGGGACGATATCGCAGCTAAACGGGATGGTTTATATCGATGGCCATCAATATTAGTTAACTTCACTTTCATCTTGGCCATAGGGCCGAGAAGCAATGGAAATACTGCTGCCGAACCGTGGTAATGGATCAAAGTGCGGCTGCGTAAAGAAGAATGCCAAAATGATTATGGAGTGTCATGCAAATATCTAGTCTTATTGTAACCGATATCAGTAAGGTTTTCACGATCAATGGGACGATATCGCAGCTAAACCGGATGGTTTATATCGATGGCCATCAATATTAGTTAACTTCACTTTCATCTTAGCCATAGGGCCGAGAAGCAATGGAAATACTGCTACCGAACCGTGGTAATGGATCAAAGTGTGGCTGCGTCAAGAAGAATGCCACTATGATTATGTAGTGTCATGCAAATATCTAGTCTTGTTGTAACCGATATCAGTGAGCTTTTACGATCAAGGTGACGATATCGCAGCTAAGCCGGATGGTTTATATGCATGGTCATCAATATCAGTTAACTTCACTTTGATCTTAGCCATAGGGCCGAGAAGCAATGGAAATACTGCTACCGAACCGTGGCAATGGATCAAAGTGTGGCTGCGTATAGAAGAATGCCACTACGATTATATAGTGTCACGCAGATATCTAGTCTTATTGTGACCGATATCAGTAACGTTTTTACGATCAATGAGACGATATCGCAGCTAAACCGGATGGTTTATATCGATGGCCATCAATATTAGGTAACTTTACTTTCATCTTAGCCATAGGGCCGAGAAGCAATGGAAATACTGCTACCGAACCGTGGCAATGGATCAAAGTGTGGCTGCGTAAAGAAGAATGCCACTATGATTGTGTAGTGTCACGCAAATATCTAGTCTTATTGTAACCGATATCAGTGAGGTTTTTACGATCAAGGAGACGATATCGCAGCTAAACCGGATAGTTTATATCGATGGCCATCAATATTAGTTAACTTCACTTTGATCTTAGCCATAGGGCCGAGAAACAATGGAAATACTGCTACCGAACCGTGGCAATGGATCAAAGTGTGGCTGCGTAAAGTAGAATGCCACTATGATTATGTGGTTTATACAAATATCTGGTTATAATGTAACCGATATCAGTAAGACTTTTACGATCAAGGAGACGATATCGCAGCTAAACCGGGTGGTTTATATCGATGGCCATCAATATTAGTTAACTTCACTTTGATCCTAGTTATAGGACCGAGAAGCAATGGAAATACTGCTACCGAACCGTGGCAATGGATCAAAGTGTGGCTGCGTAAAGAAGAATGCCACTATGAGTATGTAGTGTCACGCAAATATCTAGTCTTATTGAAACCGATATCAGTAAGGTTTTCTCGATCAATGGGACGATATCGCAGCTAAACGGGATGGTTTATATCGAGGGCCATCAATACTAGTTAACTTCACTTTCATCTTAGCCATAGGGCCGAGAAGCAATGGAAATACAGCTACCGAACCGTGGCAATGGAGCAAAGAGTGGCTGCGTAAAGAAGAATGCCACTATGATTATGGAGTGTCATGCAAATATCTAGTCTTATTGTAACCGATATCAGTAAGGTTTTCACAATCAATGGGACGATATCGCAGCTAAACCGGATGGTTTATATCGATGGCCATCATGATTAGTTAACTTCACTTTCATCTTAGCCATAGGGCCGAGAAGCAATGGAAATACTGCTACCGAACCGTGGTAATGGATCAAAGTGTGGCTGCGTCAAGAAGAATGCCACTATGATTATGTAGTGTCATGCAAATATCTAGTCTTATTGTAACCGATATCAGTAAGGTTTTTACGATCAAGGAGACGATATCGCAGTTAAACCGGCTGGGTTATATCCATGGCCATCAATATTAGTTAACTTCACTTTGATCTTAGCCATAGGGCCGAGAAGCAATGGAAATACTGCTACCGAACCGTGGCAATGGATCAAAGTGTGGCTGCGTAAAGGATTGTGCCACTATGATTATGTTGTGTCATGCAAATATCTAGTCTTATTGTAACTGATATCAGTAAGGTTTTTACGATCAAGGAGACGATATCGCAGCTAAACCGGATGGTTTATATCGATGGCCATCAATATTAGTTAACTTCAGTTTGATCTTAGCCATAGGACCGAGAAGCAATGGAAATACTGCTACCGAACCGTGGCAATGGATCAAAGTGTGGCTGCGTAAAGAAGAATGCCACTATGCATATGTAGTGTCATGAAAATATCTAGTCTTATTGCAACCCATATCCGTAAGGTTTTTACGATCAAGGAGACGATATCGCAGCTAAACCGGATGGTTTATATCGATAGCTATCAATATTATTTAACTTCACTTTGATCTTAGCCATAGGGCCGAGAAACAATGGAAATACTGCTACCGAACCGTGGCAATGGATCAAAGTGTGGCTGCGTAAAGTAGAATGCCACTATGATTATGTAGTTTATACAAATATCTGGTTATAATGTAACCGATATCAGTAAGGCTTTTACGATCAAGGAGACGATATCGCAGCTAAACCGGGTGGTTTATATCGATGGCCATCAATATTAGTTAACTTCACTTTGATCCTAGTTATAGGACCGAGAAGCAATGGAAATACTGCTACCGAACCGTGGCAATGGATCAAAGTGTGGCTGCGTAAAGAAGAATGCCACTATGAGTATGTAGTGTCACGCAAATATCTAGTCTTATTGAAACCGATATCAGTAAGGTTTTTACGATCAAGGAGACGATATCGCAGCTAAACCGGATGGTTTATATCGATGGCCATCAATATTAGTTAACTTCACTTTGATCTTATCCATAGGGCCGAGAAGCAATGGAAATACTGCTACCGAACAGTGGTAATGGATCAAAGTGTGGCTGCGTAAAGAAGAATGCCACTATGATTATGTAGTGTCATACAAATATCTGGTTATAATTTAACCGACATCAGTAAGGTTATTACGATCATTGAGACGATATCGCAGCTAAACAGGATGGTTTATATCGATGGCCATCAATATTAGTTAACTTTACTTTCATCTTAGCCATAGGGCCGAGAAGCAATGGAAATACTGCTACCGAAGCGTGGCAATGGATCAAAGTGTGGCTGCATAAAGAAGAATGCCACTATGATTATGTAGTGTCATGCAAATATCTAGTCTTATTGTAATCGATATCAGTAATGTTTTTACGATCAATGAAACGATATCGCAGCTAAACTGGATGGTTTATATCGATGGACATCAATGTTAGTTAATTTCGCTTTGACCTTAGCTATAGGGCCAAGAAACGATGGAAATGCTGCTACCGAACCGTGGCAATGGATCAAAGTGTGGCTGCGTAAAGAAGAATACCACTATGATTCTGTAGTGTCATGCAAATATCTTGTCTTATTGTTACCGATATCAGTAAGGTTTTTACGATCAATGAGACGATATCGCAGGTAAACCGGATGGTTTATATCGATGGCCATCAATATTAGGTAACTTTACTTTCATCTTAGCCATAGGGCCGAGAAGCAATGGAAATACTGCTACAGAAGCGTGGCAATGGATCAAAGTGTGGCTGCGTAAAGAAGAATGCCACTATGATTATGTAGTGTCATGCAAATATCTAGTCTTATTGTAACCGATATCAGTAAGGTTTTTACGATCAATGAGACGATATCGCAGCTAAACCGGATGGTTTATATCGAGGGCCATCAAGATTAGTTAACTATACTTTGATCATAGCCAGAGGGACCAGAAGCAATGGAAATACAACTACCGAACCGTGGCAATGGAGCAAGGTGTGGCTGCGTAAAGAAGAATGCCACTATGATTATGGAGTGTCATGCAAATATCTAGTCTTATTGTAACTGATATCAGTAAGGTTTTCCCGATCAATGGGACGATATCGCAGCTAAACGGGATGGTTTATATCGATGGCCATCAATATTAGTTAACTTCACTTTCATCTTGGCCATAGGGCCGAGAAGCAATGGAAATACTGCTGCCGAACCGTGGTAATGGATCAAAGTGCGGCTGCGTAAAGAAGAATGCCAAAATGATTATGGAGTGTCATGCAAATATCTAGTCTTATTGTAACCGATATCAGTAAGGTTTTCACGATCAATGGGACGATATCGCAGCTAAACCGGATGGTTTATATCGATGGCCATCAATATTAGTTAACTTCACTTTCATCTTAGCCATAGGGCCGAGAAGCAATGGAAATACTGCTACCGAACCGTGGTAATGGATCAAAGTGTGGCTGCGTCAAGAAGAATGCCACTATGATTATGTAGTGTCATGCAAATATCTAGTCTTGTTGTAACCGATATCAGTGAGCTTTTACGATCAAGGTGACGATATCGCAGCTAAGCCGGATGGTTTATATGCATGGTCATCAATATCAGTTAACTTCACTTTGATCTTAGCCATAGGGCCGAGAAGCAATGGAAATACTGCTACCGAACCGTGGCAATGGATCAAAGTGTGGCTGCGTATAGAAGAATGCCACTACGATTATATAGTGTCACGCAGATATCTAGTCTTATTGTGACCGATATCAGTAACGTTTTTACGATCAATGAGACGATATCGCAGCTAAACCGGATGGTTTATATCGATGGCCATCAATATTAGGTAACTTTACTTTCATCTTAGCCATAGGGCCGAGAAGCAATGGAAATACTGCTACCGAACCGTGGCAATGGATCAAAGTGTGGCTGCGTAAAGAAGAATGCCACTATGATTGTGTAGTGTCACGCAAATATCTAGTCTTATTGTAACCGATATCAGTGAGGTTTTTACGATCAAGGAGACGATATCGCAGCTAAACCGGATAGTTTATATCGATGGCCATCAATATTAGTTAACTTCACTTTGATCTTAGCCATAGGGCCGAGAAACAATGGAAATACTGCTACCGAACCGTGGCAATGGATCAAAGTGTGGCTGCGTAAAGTAGAATGCCACTATGATTATGTGGTTTATACAAATATCTGGTTATAATGTAACCGATATCAGTAAGACTTTTACGATCAAGGAGACGATATCGCAGCTAAACCGGGTGGTTTATATCGATGGCCATCAATATTAGTTAACTTCACTTTGATCCTAGTTATAGGACCGAGAAGCAATGGAAATACTGCTACCGAACCGTGGCAATGGATCAAAGTGTGGCTGCGTAAAGAAGAATGCCACTATGAGTATGTAGTGTCACGCAAATATCTAGTCTTATTGAAACCGATATCAGTAAGGTTTTTACGATCAAGGAGACGATATCGCAGCTAAACCGGATGGTTTATATCGATGGCCATCAATATTAGTTAACTTCACTTTGACCTTAGCCATAGGGACCAGAAGCAATGGAAATACTGCTACCGAACCGTGGCAATGGATCAAAGTGTGGCTGCGTAAAGAAGAATGCCACTACGATTATGTAGTGTCACGCAAATATCAAGTCTTATTGTGACCGATATCAGCAAGGTTTTTACGGTCAAGGAGACGATATCGCAGCTAAACCGGATGGTTTATATCGATGGGCATCAATATTAGTTAACTTCACTTTGATCTTAGCCATAGGGCCGAGAAGCAATGGAAATACTGCTACCGAACCGTGGTAATGGATCAAAGTGTGGCTGCGTAAAGTAGAATGCCACTATGATTATGTAGTGTCACGCAAAAATCTAGTCTTATTGTAGCCGATATCAGTGAGGTTTTTACGATCAAGGAGACGATATCGCAGCTAAACCGGATGGTTTACATCGATGGCCATCAAGATTAGTTAACTTCACTTTGATCTTAGCCAGAGGGACGAGAAGCAATGGAAATACAGCTACCGAACCGTGGCAATGGAGCAAAGTGTGGCTGCGTAAAGAAGAATGCCAAAATGATTATGGAGTGTCATGCAAATATCTAGTCTTATTGTAACCCATATCAGTAAGGTTTTCTCGATCAATGGGACGATATCGCAGCTAAACCGGATGGTTTATATCGATGGCCATCAATATTAGTTAACTTCACTTTCATCTTAGCCATAGGGCCGAGAAGCAATGGAAATACTGCTGCCGAACCGTAGTAATGGATCAAAGTGCGGCTGACTAAAGAAGAATGCCACCATGATTATGTAGTGTCATGCAAATATCTAGTCTTATTGTAATCGATATCAGTAATGTTTTTACGATCAATGAAACGATATCGCAGCTAAACTGGATGGTTTATATCGATGGACATCAATGTTAGTTAATTTCGCTTTGACCTTAGCTATAGGGCCAAGAAACGATGGAAATGCTGCTACCGAACCGTGGCAATGGATCAAAGTGTGGCTGCGTAAAGAAGAATACCACTATGATTATGTAGTGTCATGCAAATATCTAGTCTTATTGTAATCGATATCAGTGAGGTTTTTACGATCAAGGAGACGATATCGCAGCTAAACGGGATGGTTTATATCGATGGCCATCAATATTAGTTAATTTCACTTTCATCTTAGCCATAGGGGCGAGAAGCAATGGAAATACTGCTACCGAACCGTGGCAATGGATCAAAGTGTGGCTGCGTAAAGTAGAATGCCACCATGATTATGTAGTGTCATGCAAATATCTAGTCTTATTGTAATCGATATCAGTAATGTTTTTACGATCAATGAAACGATATCGCAGCTAAACCGGATGGTTTATATCGATGGCCATCAATATTAGTTAACTTCACTTTCATCTTAGCCATAGGGCCGAGAAGCAATGGAAATACTGCTGCCGAACCGTGGTAATGGATCAAAGTGCGGCTGCGTAAAGAAGAATGCCACTACGATTATATAGTGTCACGCAGATATCTAGTCTTATTGTGACCGATATCAGTAACGTTTTTACGATCAATGAGACGATATCGCAGCTAAACCGGATGGTTTATATCGATGGCCATCAATATTAGGTAACTTTACTTTCATCTTAGCCATAGGGCCGAGAAGCAATGGAAATACTGCTACCGAACCGTGGCAATGGATCAAAGTGTGGCTGCGTAAAGAAGAATGCCACTATGATTATGTAGTGTCACGCAAATATCTAGTCTTATTGTAACCGATATCAGTGAGGTTTTTACGATCAAGGAGACGATATCGCAGCTAAACCGGATAGTTTATATCGATGGCCATCAATATTAGTTAACTTCACTTTGACCTTAGCCATAGGGACGAGAAGCAATGGAAATACTGCTACCGAACCGTGGCAATGGATCAAAGTGTGGCTGCGTAAAGAAGAATGCCACTATGATTATGTAGTGTCATGCAAATATCTAGTCTTATTGTAACCGATATCAGTAAGGTTTTCACGATCAATGGGACGATATCGCAGCAAAACCGGATGGTTTATATCGATGGCCATCAATATTAGTTAACTTCACTTTCATCTTAGCCATAGGGCCGAGAAGCAATGGAAATACTGCTACCGAACCGTGGTAATGGATCAAAGTGTGGCTGCGTCAAGAAGAATGCCACTATGATTATGTAGTGTCACGCAAATATCTAGTCTTATTGTAACCGATATCAGTGAGGTTTTTACGATCAAGGAGACGATATCGCAGCTAAACCGGGTAGTTTATATCGATGGGCATCAATATTAGTTAACTTCACTTTGATCTTAGCCATAGGGCCGAGAAGCAATGGAAATACTGCTACCGAACCGTGGCAATGGATCAAAGTGTGGCTGCGTAAAGAAGAATGCCACCATGATTATGTAGTGTCATGCAAATATCTAGTCTTGTTGTAACCGATATCAGTGAGCTTTTACGATCAAGGAGACGATATCGCAGCTAAGCCGGATGGTTTATATCCATGGTCATCAATATCAGTTAACTTCACTTTGATCTTAGCCATAGGGCCGAGAAGCAATGGCAATACTGCTACCGAACCGTGGTAATGGATCAAAGTGTGGCTGCGTAAAGAAAAATGCCACCATGATTATGTAGTGTCATGCAAATATCTAGTCTTATTGTAACCGATATCAGTGAGGTTTTTACGATCAAGGAGACGATATCGCAGCTAAACCGGATGGTTTATATCGATGGCCGTCAATATTAGTTAACTTCACTTTGACCTTAGCCATAGGGACGAGAAGCAATGGAAATACTGCTACCGAACCGTGGCAATGGATCAAAGTGTGGCTGCGTAAAGAAGAATGCCACTACGATTATGTAGTGTCACGCAAATATCAAGTCTTATTGTGACCGATATCAGCAAGGTTTTTACGGTCAAGGAGACGATATCGCAGCTAAACCGGATAGTTTATATCGATGGCCATCAATATTAGTTAACTTCACTTTGACCTTAGCCATAGGGACGAGAAGCAATGGAAATACTGCTACCGAACCGTGGCAATGGATCAAAGTGTGGCTGCGTAAAGAAGAATGCCACTATGATTATGTAGTGTCATGCAAATATCTAGTCTTATTGTAACCGATATCAGTAAGGTTTTTACGATCAATGAGACGATATCGCAGCTAAACCGGATGGTTTATATCGAGGGCCATCAAGATTAGTTAACTTTACTTTGATCATAGCCAGAGGGACCAGAAGCAATGGAAATACAGCTACCGAACCGTGGCAATGGAGCAAAGTGTGGCTGCATAAAGAAGAATGCCACTATGATTATGGAGTGTCATGTAAATATCTAGTCTTATTGTAACCGATATCAGTAAGGTTTTCTCGATCAATGGGACGATATCGCAGCTAAACGGGATGGTTTATATCGAGGGCCATCAATACTAGTTAACTTCACTTTCATGTTAGCCATAGGGCCGAGAAGCAATGGAAATACAGCTACCGAACCGTGGCAATGGAGCAAAGAGTGGCTGCGTAAAGAAGAATGCCACTATGATTATGGAGTGTCATGCAAATATCTAGTCTTATTGTAACCGATATCAGTAAGGTTTTCACGATCAATGGGACGATATCGCAGCTAAACCGGATGGTTTATATCGATGGCCATCAATATTAGTTAACTTCACTTTCATCTTAGCCATAGGGCCGAGAAGCAATGGAAATACTGCTACCGAACCGTGGTAATGGATCAAAGTGTGGCTGCGTCAAGAAGAATGCCACTATGATTATGTAGTGTCATGCAAATATCTAGTCTTATTGTAACCGATATCAGTAAGGTTTTTACGATCAAGGAGACGATATCGCAGTTAAACCGGCTGGGTTATATCCATGGCCATCAATATTAGTTAACTTCACTTTGATCTTAGCCATAGGGCCGAGAAGCAATGGAAATACTGCTACCGAACCGTGGCAATGGATCAAAGTGTGGCTGCGTAAAGGATTGTGCCACTATGATTATGTTGTGTCATGCAAATATCTAGTCTTATTGTAACTGATATCAGTAAGGTTTTTACGATCAAGGAGACGATATCGCAGCTAAACCGGATGGTTTATATCGATGGCCATCAATATTAGTTAACTTCAGTTTGATCTTAGCCATAGGACCGAGAAGCAATGGAAATACTGCTACCGAACCGTGGCAATGGATCAAAGTGTGGCTGCGTAAAGAAGAATGCCACTATGCATATGTAGTGTCATGAAAATATCTAGTCTTATTGCAACCCATATCCGTAAGGTTTTTGCGATCAAGGAGACGATATCGCAGCTAAACCGGATGGTTTATATCGATAGCTATCAATATTATTTAACTTCACTTTGATCTTAGCCATAGGGCCGAGAAACAATGGAAATACTGCTACCGAACCGTGGCAATGGATCAAAGTGTGGCTGCGTAAAGTAGAATGCCACTATGATTATGTGGTTTATACAAATATCTGGTTATAATGTAACCGATATCAGTAAGACTTTTACGATCAAGGAGACGATATCGCAGCTAAACCGGGTGGTTTATATCGATGGCCATCAATATTAGTTAACTTCACTTTGATCCTAGTTATAGGACCGAGAAGCAATGGAAATACTGCTACCGAACCGTGGCAATGGATCAAAGTGTGGCTGCGTAAAGAAGAATGCCACTATGAGTATGTAGTGTCACGCAAATATCTAGTCTTATTGAAACCGATATCAGTAAGGTTTTTACGATCAAGGAGACGATATCGCAGCTAAACCGGATGGTTTATATCGATGGCCATCAATATTAGTTAACTTCACTTTGATCTTATCCATAGGGCCGAGAAGCAATGGAAATACTGCTACCGAACAGTGGTAATGGATCAAAGTGTGGCTGCGTAAAGAAGAATGCCACTATGATTATGTAGTGTCATACAAATATCTGGTTATAATTTAACCGACATCAGTAAGGTTATTACGATCATTGAGACGATATCGCAGCTAAACAGGATGGTTTATACCGATGGGCATCAATATTAGTTAACTTCACTTTGATCTTAGCCATAGGGCCGAGAAGCAATGGAAATACTGCTACCGAACCGTGGTAATGGATCAAAGTGTGGCTGCGTAAAGTAGAATGCCACCATGATTATGTAGTGTCATGCAAATATCTAGTCTTGTTGTAACCGATATCAGTGAGCTTTTACGATCAAGGAGACGATATCGCAGCTAAGCCGGATGGTTTATATCCATGGTCATCAATATCAGTTAACTTCACTTTGATCTTAGCCATAGGGCCGAGAAGCAATGGCAATACTGCTACCGAACCGTGGTAATGGATCAAAGTGTGGCTGCGTAAAGAAAAATGCCACCATGATTATGTAGTGTCATGCAAATATCTAGTCTTATTGTAACCGATATCAGTGAGGTTTTTACGATCAAGGAGACGATATCGCAGCTAAACCGGATGGTTTATATCTCTGGCCATCAATATTAGTTAACTTCACTTTGACCTTAGCCATAGGGACCAGAAGCAATGGAAATACTGCTACCGAACCGTGGCAATGGATCAAAGTGTGGCTGCGTAAAGAAGAATGCCACTACGATTATGTAGTGTCACGCAAATATCAAGTCTTATTGTGACCGATATCAGCAAGGTTTTTACGGTCAAGGAGACGATATCGCAGCTAAACCGGATGGTTTATATCGATGGGCATCAATATTAGTTAACTTCACTTTGATCTTAGCCATAGGGCCGAGAAGCAATGGAAATACTGCTACCGAACCGTGGTAATGGATCAAAGTGTGGCTGCGTAAAGTAGAATGCCACTATGATTATGTAGTGTCACGCAAAAATCTAGTCTTATTGTAACCGATATCAGTGAGGTTTTTACGATCAAGGAGACGATATCGCAGCTAAACCGGATGGTTTACATCGATGGCCATCAAGATTAGTTAACTTCACTTTGATCTTAGCCAGAGGGACGAGAAGCAATGGAAATACAGCTACCGAACCGTGGCAATGGAGCAAAGTGTGGCTGCGTAAAGAAGAATGCCAAAATGATTATGGAGTGTCATGCAAATATCTAGTCTTATTGTAACCCATATCAGTAAGGTTTTCTCGATCAATGGGACGATATCGCAGCTAAACCGGATGGTTTATATCGATGGCCATCAATATTAGTTAACTTCACTTTCATCTTAGGCATAGGGCCGAGAAGCAATGGAAATACTGCTGCCGAACCGTAGTAATGGATCAAAGTGCGGCTGACTAAAGAAGAATGCCACCATGATTATGTAGTGTCATGCAAATATCTAGTCTTATTGTAATCGATATCAGTAATGTTTTTACGATCAATGAAACGATATCGCAGCTAAACTGGATGGTTTATATCGATGGACATCAATGTTAGTTAATTTCGCTTTGACCTTAGCTATAGGGCCAAGAAACGATGGAAATGCTGCTACCGAACCGTGGCAATGGATCAAAGTGTGGCTGCGTAAAGAAGAATACCACTATGATTATGTAGTGTCAGGCAAATATCTTGTCTTATTGTTACCGATATCAGTAAGGTTTTTACGATCAATGAGACGATATCGCAGGTAAACCGGATGGTTTATATCGATGGCCATCAATATTAGGTAACTTTACTTTCATCTTAGCCATAGGGCCGAGAAGCAATGGAAATACAGCTACCGAACCGTGGCAATGGAGCAAAGAGTGGCTGCGTAAAGTAGAATGCCACCATGATTATGTAGTGTCATGCAAATATCTAGTCTTATTGTAATCGATATCAGTGAGGTTTTTACGATCAAGGAGACGATATCGCAGCTAAACGGGATGGTTTATATCGATGGCCATCAATATTAGTTAATTTCACTTTCATCTTAGCCATAGGGGCGAGAAGCAATGGAAATACTGCTACCGAACCGTGGCAATGGATCAAAGTGTGGCTGCGTAAAGTAGAATGCCACCATGATTATGTAGTGTCATGCAAATATCTAGTCTTATTGTAATCGATATCAGTAATGTTTTTACGATCAATGAAACGATATCGCAGCTAAACCGGATGGTTTATATCGATGGCCATCAATATTAGTTAACTTCACTTTCATCTTAGCCATAGGGCCGAGAAGCAATGGAAATACTGCTGCCGAACCGTGGTAATGGATCAAAGTGCGGCTGCGTAAAGAAGAATGCCACTACGATTATATAGTGTCACGCAGATATCTAGTCTTATTGTGACCGATATCAGTAACGTTTTTACGATCAATGAGACGATATCGCAGCTAAACCGGATGGTTTATATCGATGGCCATCAATATTAGGTAACTTTACTTTCATCTTAGCCATAGGGCCGAGAAGCAATGGAAATACTGCTACCGAACCGTGGCAATGGATCAAAGTGTGGCTGCGTAAAGAAGAATGCCACTATGATTATGTAGTGTCACGCAAATATCTAGTCTTATTGTAACCGATATCAGTGAGGTTTTTACGATCAAGGAGACGATATCGCAGCTAAACCGGATAGTTTATATCGATGGCCATCAATATTAGTTAACTTCACTTTGACCTTAGCCATAGGGACGAGAAGCAATGGAAATACTGCTACCGAACCGTGGCAATGGATCAAAGTGTGGCTGCGTAAAGAAGAATGCCACTATGATTATGTAGTGTCATGCAAATATCTAGTCTTATTGTAACCGATATCAGTAAGGTTTTCACGATCAATGGGACGATATCGCAGCTAAACCGGATGGTTTATATCGATGGCCATCAATATTAGTTAACTTCACTTTCATCTTAGCCATAGGGCCGAGAAGCAATGGAAATACTGCTACCGAACCGTGGTAATGGATCAAAGTGTGGCTGCGTCAAGAAGAATGCCACTATGATTATGTAGTGTCACGCAAATATCTAGTCTTATTGTAACCGATATCAGTGAGGTTTTTACGATCAAGGAGACGATATCGCAGCTAAACCGGGTAGTTTATATCGATGGGCATCAATATTAGTTAACTTCACTTTGATCTTAGCCATAGGGCCGAGAAGCAATGGAAATACTGCTACCGAACCGTGGCAATGGATCAAAGTGTGGCTGCGTAAAGAAGAATGCCACCATGATTATGTAGTGTCATGCAAATATCTAGTCTTGTTGTAACCGATATCAGTGAGCTTTTACGATCAAGGAGACGATATCGCAGCTAAGCCGGATGGTTTATATCCATGGTCATCAATATCAGTTAACTTCACTTTGATCTTAGCCATAGGGCCGAGAAGCAATGGCAATACTGCTACCGAACCGTGGTAATGGATCAAAGTGTGGCTGCGTAAAGAAAAATGCCACCATGATTATGTAGTGTCATGCAAATATCTAGTCTTATTGTAACCGATATCAGTGAGGTTTTTACGATCAAGGAGACGATATCGCAGCTAAACCGGATGGTTTATATCGATGGCCGTCAATATTAGTTAACTTCACTTTGACCTTAGCCATAGGGACGAGAAGCAATGGAAATACTGCTACCGAACCGTGGCAATGGATCAAAGTGTGGCTGCGTAAAGAAGAATGCCACTACGATTATGTAGTGTCACGCAAATATCAAGTCTTATTGTGACCGATATCAGCAAGGTTTTTACGGTCAAGGAGACGATATCGCAGCTAAACCGGATAGTTTATATCGATGGCCATCAATATTAGTTAACTTCACTTTGACCTTAGCCATAGGGACGAGAAGCAATGGAAATATTGCTACCGAACCGTGGCAATGGATCAAAGTGTGGCTGCGTAAAGAAGAATGCCACTATGATTATGTAGTGTCATGCAAATATCTAGTCTTATTGTAACCGATATCAGTAAGGTTTTTACGATCAATGAGACGATATCGCAGCTAAACCGGATGGTTTATATCGAGGGCCATCAAGATTAGTTAACTTTACTTTGATCATAGCCAGAGGGACCAGAAGCAATGGAAATACAGCTACCGAACCGTGGCAATGGAGCAAAGTGTGGCTGCATAAAGAAGAATGCCACTATGATTATGGAGTGTCATGTAAATATCTAGTCTTATTGTAACCGATATCAGTAAGGTTTTCTCGATCAATGGGACGATATCGCAGCTAAACGGGATGGTTTATATCGAGGGCCATCAATACTAGTTAACTTCACTTTCATGTTAGCCATAGGGCCGAGAAGCAATGGAAATACAGCTACCGAACCGTGGCAATGGAGCAAAGAGTGGCTGCGTAAAGAAGAATGCCACTATGATTATGGAGTGTCATGCAAATATCTAGTCTTATTGTAACCGATATCAGTAAGGTTTTCACGATCAATGGGACGATATCGCAGCTAAACCGGATGGTTTATATCGATGGCCATCAATATTAGTTAACTTCACTTTCATCTTAGCCATAGGGCCGAGAAGCAATGGAAATACTGCTACCGAACCGTGGTAATGGATCAAAGTGTGGCTGCGTCAAGAAGAATGCCACTATGATTATGTAGTGTCATGCAAATATCTAGTCTTATTGTAACCGATATCAGTAAGGTTTTTACGATCAAGGAGACGATATCGCAGTTAAACCGGCTGGGTTATATCCATGGCCATCAATATTAGTTAACTTCACTTTGATCTTAGCCATAGGGCCGAGAAGCAATGGAAATACTGCTACCGAACCGTGGCAATGGATCAAAGTGTGGCTGCGTAAAGGATTGTGCCACTATGATTATGTTGTGTCATGCAAATATCTAGTCTTATTGTAACTGATATCAGTAAGGTTTTTACGATCAAGGAGACGATATCGCAGCTAAACCGGATGGTTTATATCGATGGCCATCAATATTAGTTAACTTCAGTTTGATCTTAGCCATAGGACCGAGAAGCAATGGAAATACTGCTACCGAACCGTGGCAATGGATCAAAGTGTGGCTGCGTAAAGAAGAATGCCACTATGCATATGTAGTGTCATGAAAATATCTAGTCTTATTGCAACCCATATCCGTAAGGTTTTTGCGATCAAGGAGACGATATCGCAGCTAAACCGGATGGTTTATATCGATAGCTATCAATATTATTTAACTTCACTTTGATCTTAGCCATAGGGCCGAGAAACAATGGAAATACTGCTACCGAACCGTGGCAATGGATCAAAGTGTGGCTGCGTAAAGTAGAATGCCACTATGATTATGTGGTTTATACAAATATCTGGTTATAATGTAACCGATATCAGTAAGACTTTTACGATCAAGGAGACGATATCGCAGCTAAACCGGGTGGTTTATATCGATGGCCATCAATATTAGTTAACTTCACTTTGATCCTAGTTATAGGACCGAGAAGCAATGGAAATACTGCTACCGAACCGTGGCAATGGATCAAAGTGTGGCTGCGTAAAGAAGAATGCCACTATGAGTATGTAGTGTCACGCAAATATCTAGTCTTATTGAAACCGATATCAGTAAGGTTTTTACGATCAAGGAGACGATATCGCAGCTAAACCGGATGGTTTATATCGATGGCCATCAATATTAGTTAACTTCACTTTGATCTTATCCATAGGGCCGAGAAGCAATGGAAATACTGCTACCGAACAGTGGTAATGGATCAAAGTGTGGCTGCGTAAAGAAGAATGCCACTATGATTATGTAGTGTCATACAAATATCTGGTTATAATTTAACCGACATCAGTAAGGTTATTACGATCATTGAGACGATATCGCAGCTAAACAGGATGGTTTATACCGATGGGCATCAATATTAGTTAACTTCACTTTGATCTTAGCCATAGGGCCGAGAAGCAATGGAAATACTGCTACCGAACCGTGGTAATGGATCAAAGTGTGGCTGCGTAAAGTAGAATGCCACCATGATTATGTAGTGTCATGCAAATATCTAGTCTTGTTGTAACCGATATCAGTGAGCTTTTACGATCAAGGAGACGATATCGCAGCTAAGCCGGATGGTTTATATCCATGGTCATCAATATCAGTTAACTTCACTTTGATCTTAGCCATAGGGCCGAGAAGCAATGGCAATACTGCTACCGAACCGTGGTAATGGATCAAAGTGTGGCTGCGTAAAGAAGAATGCCACTATGATTATGTAGTGTCACGCAAATATCTAGTCTTATTGTAACCGATATCAGTGAGGTTTTTACGATCAAGGAGACGATATCGCAGCTAAACCGGATAGTTTATATCGATGGCCATCAATATTAGTTAACTTCACTTTGACCTTAGCCATAGGGACGAGAAGCAATGGAAATACTGCTACCGAACCGTGGCAATGGATCAAAGTGTGGCTGCGTAAAGAAGAATGCCACTATGATTATGTAGTGTCATGCAAATATCTAGTCTTATTGTAACCGATATCAGTAAGGTTTTCACGATCAATGGGACGATATCGCAGCTAAACCGGATGGTTTATATCGATGGCCATCAATATTAGTTAACTTCACTTTCATCTTAGCCATAGGGCCGAGAAGCAATGGAAATACTGCTACCGAACCGTGGTAATGGATCAAAGTGTGGCTGCGTCAAGAAGAATGCCACTATGATTATGTAGTGTCACGCAAATATCTAGTCTTATTGTAACCGATATCAGTGAGGTTTTTACGATCAAGGAGACGATATCGCAGCTAAACCGGGTAGTTTATATCGATGGGCATCAATTTTAGTTAACTTCACTTTGATCTTAGCCATAGGGCCGAGAAGCAATGGAAATACAGCTACCGAACCGTGGCAATGGAGCAAAGTGTGGCTGCGTAAAGAAGAATGCCAAAATGATTATGGAGTGTCATGCAAATATCTAGTCTTATTGTAACCCATATCAGTAAGGTTTTCTCGATCAATGGGACGATATCGCAGCTAAACCGGATGGTTTATATCGATGGCCATCAATATTAGTTAACTTCACTTTCATCTTAGCCATAGGGCCGAGAAGCAATGGAAATACTGCTGCCGAACCGTAGTAATGGATCAAAGTGCGGCTGACTAAAGAAGAATGCCACCATGATTATGTAGTGTCATGCAAATATCTAGTCTTATTGTAATCGATATCAGTAATGTTTTTACGATCAATGAAACGATATCGCAGCTAAACTGGATGGTTTATATCGATGGACATCAATGTTAGTTAATTTCGCTTTGACCTTAGCTATAGGGCCAAGAAACGATGGAAATGCTGCTACCGAACCGTGGCAATGGATCAAAGTGTGGCTGCGTAAAGAAGAATACCACTATGATTATGTAGTGTCATGCAAATATCTAGTCTTATTGTAATCGATATCAGTGAGGTTTTTACGATCAAGGAGACGATATCGCAGCTAAACGGGATGGTTTATATCGATGGCCATCAATATTAGTTAATTTCACTTTCATCTTAGCCATAGGGGCGAGAAGCAATGGAAATACTGCTACCGAACCGTGGCAATGGATCAAAGTGTGGCTGCGTAAAGTAGAATGCCACCATGATTATGTAGTGTCATGCAAATATCTAGTCTTATTGTAATCGATATCAGTAATGTTTTTACGATCAATGAAACGATATCGCAGCTAAACCGGATGGTTTATATCGATGGCCATCAATATTAGTTAACTTCACTTTCATCTTAGCCATAGGGCCGAGAAGCAATGGAAATACTGCTGCCGAACCGTGGTAATGGATCAAAGTGCGGCTGCGTAAAGAAGAATGCCACTACGATTATATAGTGTCACGCAGATATCTAGTCTTATTGTGACCGATATCAGTAACGTTTTTACGATCAATGAGACGATATCGCAGCTAAACCGGATGGTTTATATCGATGGCCATCAATATTAGGTAACTTTACTTTCATCTTAGCCATAGGGCCGAGAAGCAATGGAAATACTGCTACCGAACCGTGGCAATGGATCAAAGTGTGGCTGCGTAAAGAAGAATGCCACTATGATTATGTAGTGTCACGCAAATATCTAGTCTTATTGTAACCGATATCAGTGAGGTTTTTACGATCAAGGAGACGATATCGCAGCTAAACCGGATAGTTTATATCGATGGCCATCAATATTAGTTAACTTCACTTTGACCTTAGCCATAGGGACGAGAAGCAATGGAAATACTGCTACCGAACCGTGGCAATGGATCAAAGTGTGGCTGCGTAAAGAAGAATGCCACTATGATTATGTAGTGTCATGCAAATATCTAGTCTTATTGTAACCGATATCAGTAAGGTTTTCACGATCAATGGGACGATATCGCAGCAAAACCGGATGGTTTATATCGATGGCCATCAATATTAGTTAACTTCACTTTCATCTTAGCCATAGGGCCGAGAAGCAATGGAAATACTGCTACCGAACCGTGGTAATGGATCAAAGTGTGGCTGCGTCAAGAAGAATGCCACTATGATTATGTAGTGTCACGCAAATATCTAGTCTTATTGTAACCGATATCAGTGAGGTTTTTACGATCAAGGAGACGATATCGCAGCTAAACCGGGTAGTTTATATCGATGGGCATCAATATTAGTTAACTTCACTTTGATCTTAGCCATAGGGCCGAGAAGCAATGGAAATACTGCTACCGAACCGTGGCAATGGATCAAAGTGTGGCTGCGTAAAGAAGAATGCCACCATGATTATGTAGTGTCATGCAAATATCTAGTCTTGTTGTAACCGATATCAGTGAGCTTTTACGATCAAGGAGACGATATCGCAGCTAAGCCGGATGGTTTATATCCATGGTCATCAATATCAGTTAACTTCACTTTGATCTTAGCCATAGGGCCGAGAAGCAATGGCAATACTGCTACCGAACCGTGGTAATGGATCAAAGTGTGGCTGCGTAAAGAAAAATGCCACCATGATTATGTAGTGTCATGCAAATATCTAGTCTTATTGTAACCGATATCAGTGAGGTTTTTACGATCAAGGAGACGATATCGCAGCTAAACCGGATGGTTTATATCGATGGCCGTCAATATTAGTTAACTTCACTTTGACCTTAGCCATAGGGACGAGAAGCAATGGAAATACTGCTACCGAACCGTGGCAATGGATCAAAGTGTGGCTGCGTAAAGAAGAATGCCACTACGATTATGTAGTGTCACGCAAATATCAAGTCTTATTGTGACCGATATCAGCAAGGTTTTTACGGTCAAGGAGACGATATCGCAGCTAAACCGGATAGTTTATATCGATGGCCATCAATATTAGTTAACTTCACTTTGACCTTAGCCATAGGGACGAGAAGCAATGGAAATACTGCTACCGAACCGTGGCAATGGATCAAAGTGTGGCTGCGTAAAGAAGAATGCCACTATGATTATGTAGTGTCATGCAAATATCTAGTCTTATTGTAACCGATATCAGTAAGGTTTTTACGATCAATGAGACGATATCGCAGCTAAACCGGATGGTTTATATCGAGGGCCATCAAGATTAGTTAACTTTACTTTGATCATAGCCAGAGGGACCAGAAGCAATGGAAATACAGCTACCGAACCGTGGCAATGGAGCAAAGTGTGGCTGCATAAAGAAGAATGCCACTATGATTATGGAGTGTCATGTAAATATCTAGTCTTATTGTAACCGATATCAGTAAGGTTTTCTCGATCAATGGGACGATATCGCAGCTAAACGGGATGGTTTATATCGAGGGCCATCAATACTAGTTAACTTCACTTTCATGTTAGCCATAGGGCCGAGAAGCAATGGAAATACAGCTACCGAACCGTGGCAATGGAGCAAAGAGTGGCTGCGTAAAGAAGAATGCCACTATGATTATGGAGTGTCATGCAAATATCTAGTCTTATTGTAACCGATATCAGTAAGGTTTTCACGATCAATGGGACGATATCGCAGCTAAACCGGATGGTTTATATCGATGGCCATCAATATTAGTTAACTTCACTTTCATCTTAGCCATAGGGCCGAGAAGCAATGGAAATACTGCTACCGAACCGTGGTAATGGATCAAAGTGTGGCTGCGTCAAGAAGAATGCCACTATGATTATGTAGTGTCATGCAAATATCTAGTCTTATTGTAACCGATATCAGTAAGGTTTTTACGATCAAGGAGACGATATCGCAGTTAAACCGGCTGGGTTATATCCATGGCCATCAATATTAGTTAACTTCACTTTGATCTTAGCCATAGGGCCGAGAAGCAATGGAAATACTGCTACCGAACCGTGGCAATGGATCAAAGTGTGGCTGCGTAAAGGATTGTGCCACTATGATTATGTTGTGTCATGCAAATATCTAGTCTTATTGTAACTGATATCAGTAAGGTTTTTACGATCAAGGAGACGATATCGCAGCTAAACCGGATGGTTTATATCGATGGCCATCAATATTAGTTAACTTCAGTTTGATCTTAGCCATAGGACCGAGAAGCAATGGAAATACTGCTACCGAACCGTGGCAATGGATCAAAGTGTGGCTGCGTAAAGAAGAATGCCACTATGCATATGTAGTGTCATGAAAATATCTAGTCTTATTGCAACCCATATCCGTAAGGTTTTTGCGATCAAGGAGACGATATCGCAGCTAAACCGGATGGTTTATATCGATAGCTATCAATATTATTTAACTTCACTTTGATCTTAGCCATAGGGCCGAGAAACAATGGAAATACTGCTACCGAACCGTGGCAATGGATCAAAGTGTGGCTGCGTAAAGTAGAATGCCACTATGATTATGTGGTTTATACAAATATCTGGTTATAATGTAACCGATATCAGTAAGACTTTTACGATCAAGGAGACGATATCGCAGCTAAACCGGGTGGTTTATATCGATGGCCATCAATATTAGTTAACTTCACTTTGATCCTAGTTATAGGACCGAGAAGCAATGGAAATACTGCTACCGAACCGTGGCAATGGATCAAAGTGTGGCTGCGTAAAGAAGAATGCCACTATGAGTATGTAGTGTCACGCAAATATCTAGTCTTATTGAAACCGATATCAGTAAGGTTTTTACGATCAAGGAGACGATATCGCAGCTAAACCGGATGGTTTATATCGATGGCCATCAATATTAGTTAACTTCACTTTGATCTTATCCATAGGGCCGAGAAGCAATGGAAATACTGCTACCGAACAGTGGTAATGGATCAAAGTGTGGCTGCGTAAAGAAGAATGCCACTATGATTATGTAGTGTCATACAAATATCTGGTTATAATTTAACCGACATCAGTAAGGTTATTACGATCATTGAGACGATATCGCAGCTAAACAGGATGGTTTATACCGATGGGCATCAATATTAGTTAACTTCACTTTGATCTTAGCCATAGGGCCGAGAAGCAATGGAAATACTGCTACCGAACCGTGGTAATGGATCAAAGTGTGGCTGCGTAAAGTAGAATGCCACCATGATTATGTAGTGTCATGCAAATATCTAGTCTTGTTGTAACCGATATCAGTGAGCTTTTACGATCAAGGAGACGATATCGCAGCTAAGCCGGATGGTTTATATCCATGGTCATCAATATCAGTTAACTTCACTTTGATCTTAGCCATAGGGCCGAGAAGCAATGGCAATACTGCTACCGAACCGTGGTAATGGATCAAAGTGTGGCTGCGTAAAGAAAAATGCCACCATGATTATGTAGTGTCATGCAAATATCTAGTCTTATTGTAACCGATATCAGTGAGGTTTTTACGATCAAGGAGACGATATCGCAGCTAAACCGGATGGTTTATATCTCTGGCCATCAATATTAGTTAACTTCACTTTGACCTTAGCCATAGGGACCAGAAGCAATGGAAATACTGCTACCGAACCGTGGCAATGGATCAAAGTGTGGCTGCGTAAAGAAGAATGCCACTACGATTATGTAGTGTCACGCAAATATCAAGTCTTATTGTGACCGATATCAGCAAGGTTTTTACGGTCAAGGAGACGATATCGCAGCTAAACCGGATGGTTTATATCGATGGGCATCAATATTAGTTAACTTCACTTTGATCTTAGCCATAGGGCCGAGAAGCAATGGAAATACTGCTACCGAACCGTGGTAATGGATCAAAGTGTGGCTGCGTAAAGTAGAATGCCACTATGATTATGTAGTGTCACGCAAAAATCTAGTCTTATTGTAACCGATATCAGTGAGGTTTTTACGATCAAGGAGACGATATCGCAGCTAAACCGGATGGTTTACATCGATGGCCATCAAGATTAGTTAACTTCACTTTGATCTTAGCCAGAGGGACGAGAAGCAATGGAAATACAGCTACCGAACCGTGGCAATGGAGCAAAGTGTGGCTGCGTAAAGAAGAATGCCAAAATGATTATGGAGTGTCATGCAAATATCTAGTCTTATTGTAACCCATATCAGTAAGGTTTTCTCGATCAATGGGACGATATCGCAGCTAAACCGGATGGTTTATATCGATGGCCATCAATATTAGTTAACTTCACTTTCATCTTAGGCATAGGGCCGAGAAGCAATGGAAATACTGCTGCCGAACCGTAGTAATGGATCAAAGTGCGGCTGACTAAAGAAGAATGCCACCATGATTATGTAGTGTCATGCAAATATCTAGTCTTATTGTAATCGATATCAGTAATGTTTTTACGATCAATGAAACGATATCGCAGCTAAACTGGATGGTTTATATCGATGGACATCAATGTTAGTTAATTTCGCTTTGACCTTAGCTATAGGGCCAAGAAACGATGGAAATGCTGCTACCGAACCGTGGCAATGGATCAAAGTGTGGCTGCGTAAAGAAGAATACCACTATGATTATGTAGTGTCAGGCAAATATCTTGTCTTATTGTTACCGATATCAGTAAGGTTTTTACGATCAATGAGACGATATCGCAGGTAAACCGGATGGTTTATATCGATGGCCATCAATATTAGGTAACTTTACTTTCATCTTAGCCATAGGGCCGAGAAGCAATGGAAATACAGCTACCGAACCGTGGCAATGGAGCAAAGAGTGGCTGCGTAAAGTAGAATGCCACCATGATTATGTAGTGTCATGCAAATATCTAGTCTTATTGTAATCGATATCAGTGAGGTTTTTACGATCAAGGAGACGATATCGCAGCTAAACGGGATGGTTTATATCGATGGCCATCAATATTAGTTAATTTCACTTTCATCTTAGCCATAGGGGCGAGAAGCAATGGAAATACTGCTACCGAACCGTGGCAATGGATCAAAGTGTGGCTGCGTAAAGTAGAATGCCACCATGATTATGTAGTGTCATGCAAATATCTAGTCTTATTGTAATCGATATCAGTAATGTTTTTACGATCAATGAAACGATATCGCAGCTAAACCGGATGGTTTATATCGATGGCCATCAATATTAGTTAACTTCACTTTCATCTTAGCCATAGGGCCGAGAAGCAATGGAAATACTGCTGCCGAACCGTGGTAATGGATCAAAGTGCGGCTGCGTAAAGAAGAATGCCACTACGATTATATAGTGTCACGCAGATATCTAGTCTTATTGTGACCGATATCAGTAACGTTTTTACGATCAATGAGACGATATCGCAGCTAAACCGGATGGTTTATATCGATGGCCATCAATATTAGGTAACTTTACTTTCATCTTAGCCATAGGGCCGAGAAGCAATGGAAATACTGCTACCGAACCGTGGCAATGGATCAAAGTGTGGCTGCGTAAAGAAGAATGCCACTATGATTATGTAGTGTCACGCAAATATCTAGTCTTATTGTAACCGATATCAGTGAGGTTTTTACGATCAAGGAGACGATATCGCAGCTAAACCGGATAGTTTATATCGATGGCCATCAATATTAGTTAACTTCACTTTGACCTTAGCCATAGGGACGAGAAGCAATGGAAATACTGCTACCGAACCGTGGCAATGGATCAAAGTGTGGCTGCGTAAAGAAGAATGCCACTATGATTATGTAGTGTCATGCAAATATCTAGTCTTATTGTAACCGATATCAGTAAGGTTTTCACGATCAATGGGACGATATCGCAGCTAAACCGGATGGTTTATATCGATGGCCATCAATATTAGTTAACTTCACTTTCATCTTAGCCATAGGGCCGAGAAGCAATGGAAATACTGCTACCGAACCGTGGTAATGGATCAAAGTGTGGCTGCGTCAAGAAGAATGCCACTATGATTATGTAGTGTCACGCAAATATCTAGTCTTATTGTAACCGATATCAGTGAGGTTTTTACGATCAAGGAGACGATATCGCAGCTAAACCGGGTAGTTTATATCGATGGGCATCAATTTTAGTTAACTTCACTTTGATCTTAGCCATAGGGCCGAGAAGCAATGGAAATACTGCTACCGAACCGTGGCAATGGATCAAAGTGTGGCTGCGTAAAGAAGAATGCCACCATGATTATGTAGTGTCATGCAAATATCTAGTCTTGTTGTAACCGATATCAGTGAGCTTTTACGATCAAGGAGACGATATCGCAGCTAAGCCGGATGGTTTATATCCATGGTCATCAATATCAGTTAACTTCACTTTGATCTTAGCCATAGGGCCGAGAAGCAATGGCAATACTGCTACCGAACCGTGGTAATGGATCAAAGTGTGGCTGCGTAAAGAAAAATGCCACCATGATTATGTAGTGTCATGCAAATATCTAGTCTTATTGTAACCGATATCAGTGAGGTTTTTACGATCAAGGAGACGATATCGCAGCTAAACCGGATGGTTTATATCGATGGCCGTCAATATTAGTTAACTTCACTTTGACCTTAGCCATAGGGACGAGAAGCAATGGAAATACTGCTACCGAACCGTGGCAATGGATCAAAGTGTGGCTGCGTAAAGAAGAATGCCACTACGATTATGTAGTGTCACGCAAATATCAAGTCTTATTGTGACCGATATCAGCAAGGTTTTTACGGTCAAGGAGACGATATCGCAGCTAAACCGGATGGTTTATATCGATGGGCATCAATATTAGTTAACTTCACTTTGATCTTAGCCATAGGGCCGAGAAGCAATGGAAATACTGCTACCGAACCGTGGTAATGGATCAAAATGTGGCTGCGTAAAGTAGAATGCCACTATGATTATGTAGTGTCACGCAAAAATCTAGTCTTATTGTAACCGATATCAGTGAGGTTTTTACGATCAAGGAGACGATATCGCAGCTAAACCGGATGGTTTATATCGATGGCCATCAAGATTAGTTAACTTCACTTTGATCTTAGCCAGAGGGACGAGAAGCAATGGAAATACAGCTACCGAACCGTGGCAATGGAGCAAAGTGTGGCTGCGTAAAGAAGAATGCCAAAATGATTATGGAGTGTCATGCAAATATCTAGTCTTATTGTAACCGATATCAGTAAGGTTTTCTCGATCAATGGGACGATATCGCAGCTAAACCGGATGGTTTATATCGATGGCCATCAATATTAGTTAACTTCACTTTCATCTTAGCCACAGGGCCGAGAAGCAATGGAAATACTGCTGCCGAACCGTAGTAATGGATCAAAGTGCGGCTGCGTAAAGAAGAATGCCACCATGATTATGTAGTGTCATGCAAATATCTAGTCTTATTGTAATCGATATCAGTAATGTTTTTACGATCAATGAAACGATATCGCAGCTAAACTGGATGGTTTATATCGATGGACATCAATGTTAGTTAATTTCGCTTTGACCTTAGCTATAGGGCCAAGAAACGATGGAAATGCTGCTACCGAACCGTGGCAATGGATCAAAGTGTGGCTGCGTAAAGAAGAATACCACTATGATTATGTAGTGTCATGCAAATATCTTGTCTTATTGTTACCGATATCAGTAAGGTTTTTACGATCAATGAGACGATATCGCAGGTAAACCGGATGGTTTATATCGATGGCCATCAATATTAGGTAACTTTACTTTCATCTTAGCCATAGGGCCGAGAAGCAATGGAAATACTGCTGCCGAACCGTAGTAATGGATCAAAGTGCGGCTGCGTAAAGAAGAATGCCACCATGATTATGTAGTGTCATGCAAATATCTAGTCTTATTGTAATCGATATCAGTAATGTTTTTACGATCAATGAAACGATATCGCAGCTAAACTGGATGGTTTATATCGATGGACATCAATGTTAGTTAATTTCGCTTTGACCTTAGCTATAGGGCCAAGAAACGATGGAAATGCTGCTACCGAACCGTGGCAATGGATCAAAGTGTGGCTGCGTAAAGAAGAATACCACTATGATTATGTAGTGTCATGCAAATATCTAGTCTTATTGTAACCGATATCAGTGAGGTTTTTACGATCAAGGAGACGATATCGCAGCTAAACCGGATGGTTTATATCGATGGCCATCAAGATTAGTTAACTTCACTTTGATCTTAGCCAGAGGGACGAGAAGCAATGGAAATACAGCTACCGAACCGTGGCAATGGAGCAAAGTGTGGCTGCGTAAAGAAGAATGCCAAAATGATTATGGAGTGTCATGCAAATATCTAGTCTTATTGTAATCGATATCAGTAATGTTTTTACGATCAATGAAACGATATCGCAGCTAAACCGGATGGTTTATATCGATGGCCATCAATATTAGTTAACTTCACTTTCATCTTAGCCATAGGGCCGAGAAGCAATGGAAATACTGCTGCCGAACCGTGGTAATGGATCAAAGTGCGGCTGCGTAAAGAAGAATGCCACTATGATTATGTAGTGTCATGCAAATATCTAGTCTTATTGTTACCGATATCAGTAAGGTTTTTACGATCAATGAGACGATATCGCAGGTAAACCGGATGGTTTATATCGATGGCCATCAATATTAGGTAACTTTACTTTCATCTTAGCCATAGGGCCGAGAAGCAATGGAAATACTGCTACAGAAGCGTGGCAATGGATCAAAGTGTGGCTGCGTAAAGAAGAATGCCACTATGATTATGTAGTGTCATGCAAATATCTAGTCTTATTGTAACCGATATCAGTAAGGTTTTTACGATCAATGAGACGATATCGCAGCTAAACCGGATGGTTTATATCGAGGGCCATCAAGATTAGTTAACTTTACTTAGATCATAGCCAGAGGGACCAGAAGCAATGGAAATACAACTACCGAACCGTGGCAATGGAGCAAGGTGTGGCTGCGTAAAGAAGAATGCCACAATGATTATGGAGTGTCATGCAAATATCTAGTCTTATTGTAACTGATATCAGTAAGGTTTTCCCGATCAATGGGACGATATCGCAGCTAAACGGGATGGTTTATATCGATGGCCATCAATATTAGTTAACTTCACTTTCATCTTGGCCATAGGGCCGAGAAGCAATGGAAATACTGCTGCCGAACCGTGGTAATGGATCAAAGTACGGCTGCGTAAAGAAGAATGCCACTATGATTATGTAGTGTCATGCAAATATCTAGTCTTATTGTAACCGATATCAGTAAGGTTTTCACGATCAATGGGACGATATCGCAGCTAAACCGGATGGTTTATATCGATGGCCATCAATATTAGTTAACTTCACTTTCATCTTAGCCATAGGGCCGAGAAGCAATGGAAATACTGCTGCCGAACCGTGGTAATGGACCAAAGTGCGGCTGCGTAAAGAAGAATGCCACTATGATTATGTAGTGTCATGCAAATATCTAGTCTTATTGTAACCGATATCACTGAGGTTTTTACGATCAAGGAGACGATATCGCAGCTAAACCGGATGGTTTATATCGATGGCCATCAATATTAGGTAACTTTACTTTCATCTTAGCCATTGGGCCGAGAAGCAATGGAAATACTGCTACCGAACCGTGGCAATGGATCAAAGTGTGGCTGCGTAAAGAAGAATGCCACTACGATTATGTAGTGTCACGCAAATATCTAGTCTTATTGTAACCGATATCAGTAACGTTTTTACGATCAATGAGACGATATCGCAGCTAAACCGGTTGGTTTATATCGATGGCCATCAATATTAGGTAACTTTACTTTGATCATAGCCAGAGGGACGAGAAGCAATGGAAATACTGCTACCGAACCGTGGCAATGGAGCAAAGTGTGGCTGCGCAAAGAAGAATGCCACTAAGATTATGTAGTGTCATGCAAATATCTAGTCTTATTGTAACCGATATCAGTAAGGTTTTTACGATCAAGGAGACGATATCGCAGCTAAACCGGATGGTTTATATCGATGGCCATCAATATTAGGTAACTTTACTTTCATCTTAGCCATTGGGCCGAGAAGCAATGGAAATACAGCTACCGAACCGTGGCAATGGATCAAAGTGTGGCTGCGTAAAGTAGAATGCCACCATGATTATGTAGTGTCATGCAAATATCTAGTCTTATTGTAATCGATATCAGTAATGTTTTTACGATCAATGAAACGATATCGCAGCTAAACCGGATGGTTTATATCGATGGCCATCAATATTAGTTAACTTCACTTTCATCTTAGCCATAGGGCCGAGAAGCAATGGAAATACTGCTGCCGAACCGTGGTAATGGACCAAAGTGCGGCTGCGTAAAGAAGAATGCCACTATGATTATGTAGTGTCATGCAAATATCTGGTCTTATTGTAACCGATATCAGTGAGGTTTTTACGATCAAGGAGACGATATCGCAGCTAAACCGGATGGTTTATATCGATGGCCATCAATATTAGTTAACTTCACTTTCATCTTAGCCATAGGGGCGAGAAGCAATGGAAATACTGCTACCGAACCGTGGCAATGGATCAAAGTGTGGCTGCGTAAAGAAGAATGCCACTACGATTATGTAGTGTCACGCAAATATCTAGTCTTATTGTAACCGATATCAGTAACGTTTTTACGATCAATGAGACGATATCGCAGCTAAACCGGTTGGTTTATATCGATGGCCATCAATATTAGGTAACTTTACTTTGATCATAGCCAGAGGGACGAGAAGCAATGGAAATACTGCTACCGAACCGTGGCAATGGAGCAAAGTGTGGCTGCGCAAAGAAGAATGCCACTAAGATTATGTAGTGTCATGCAAATATCTAGTCTTATTGTAACCGATATCAGTAAGGTTTTTACGATCAATGAGACGATATCGCAGGTAAACCGGATGGTTTATATCGATGGCCATCAATATTAGGTAACTTTACTTTCATCTTAGCCATAGGGCCGAGAAGCAATGGAAATACTGCTACCGAAGCGTGGCAATGGATCAAAGTGTGGCTGCGTAAAGAAGAATGCCACTATGATTATGTAGTGTCACGCAAAAATCTAGTCTTATTGTAACCGATATCAGTGAGGTTTTTACGATCAAGGAGACGATATCGCAGCTAAACCGGATGGTTTATATCGATGGCCATCAATATTAGTTAACTTTACTTTCATCTTAGCCATAGGGCCGAGAAGCAATGGAAATACTGCTACCGAACCGTGGCAATGGATCAAAGTGTGGCTGCGTAAAGTAGAATGCCACCATGATTATGTAGTGTCATGCAAATATCTAGTCTTATTGTAATCGATATCAGTAATGTTTTTACGATCAATGAAACGATATCGCAGCTAAACCGGATGGTTTATATCGATGGCCATCAATATTAGTTAACTTCACTTTCATCTTAGCCATAGGGCCGAGAAGCAATGGAAATACTGCTGCCGAACCGTGGCAATGGATCAAAGTGTGGCTGCGTAAAGTAGAATGCCACCATGATTATGTAGTGTCATGCAAATATCTAGTCTTATTGTAATCGATATCAGTAATGTTTTTACGATCAATGAAACGATATCGCAGCTAAACCGGATGGTTTATATCGATGGCCATCAATATTAGTTAACTTCACTTTCATCTTAGCCATAGGGCCGAGAAGCAATGGAAATACTGCTGCCGAACCGTGGTAATGGACCAAAGTGCGGCTGCGTAAAGAAGAATGCCACTATGATTATGTAGTGTCATGCAAATATCTGGTCTTATTGTAACCGATATCAGTGAGGTTTTTACGATCAAGGAGACGATATCGCAGCTAAACCGGATGGTTTATATCGATGGCCATCAATATTAGTTAACTTCACTTTCATCTTAGCCATAGGGGCGAGAAGCAATGGAAATACTGCTACCGAACCGTGGCAATGGATCAAAGTGTGGCTGCGTAAAGAAGAATGCCACTACGATTATGTAGTGTCACGCAAATATCTAGTCTTATTGTAACCGATATCAGTAACGTTTTTACGATCAATGAGACGATATCGCAGCTAAACCGGTTGGTTTATATCGATGGCCATCAATATTAGGTAACTTTACTTTGATCATAGCCAGAGGGACGAGAAGCAATGGAAATACTGCTACCGAACCGTGGCAATGGAGCAAAGTGTGGCTGCGCAAAGAAGAATGCCACTAAGATTATGTAGTGTCATGCAAATATCTAGTCTTATTGTAACCGATATCAGTAAGGTTTTTACGATCAATGAGACGATATCGCAGGTAAACCGGATGGTTTATATCGATGGCCATCAATATTAGGTAACTTTACTTTCATCTTAGCCATAGGGCCGAGAAGCAATGGAAATACTGCTACCGAAGCGTGGCAATGGATCAAAGTGTGGCTGCGTAAAGAAGAATGCCACTATGATTATGTAGTGTCACGCAAAAATCTAGTCTTATTGTAACCGATATCAGTGAGGTTTTTACGATCAAGGAGACGATATCGCAGCTAAACCGGATGGTTTATATCGATGGCCATCAATATTAGTTAACTTTACTTTCATCTTAGCCATAGGGCCGAGAAGCAATGGAAATACTGCTACCGAACCGTGGCAATGGATCAAAGTGTGGCTGCGTAAAGTAGAATGCCACCATGATTATGTAGTGTCATGCAAATATCTAGTCTTATTGTAATCGATATCAGTAATGTTTTTACGATCAATGAAACGATATCGCAGCTAAACCGGATGGTTTATATCGATGGCCATCAATATTAGTTAACTTCACTTTCATCTTAGCCATAGGGCCGAGAAGCAATGGAAATACTGCTGCCGAACCGTGGTAATGGATCAAAGTGCGGCTGCGTAAAGAAGAATGCCACTATGATTATGTAGTGTCATGCAAATATCTGGTCTTATTGTAACCGATATCAGTGAGGTTTTTACGATCAAGGAGACGATATCGCAGCTAAACCGGATGGTTTATATCGATGGCCATCAATATTAGTTAACTTCACTTTCATCTTAGCCATAGGGGCGAGAAGCAATGGAAATACTGCTACCGAACCGTGGCAATGGATCAAAGTGTGGCTGCGTAAAGAAGAATGCCACTACGATTATGTAGTGTCACGCAAATATCTAGTCTTATTGTGACCGATATCAGTAAGGTTTTTACGATCAATGAGACGATATCGCAGGTAAACCGGATGGTTTATATCGATGGCCATCAATATTAGGTAACTTTACTTTCATCTTAGCCATAGGGCCGAGAAGCAATGGAAATACTGCTACCGAAGCGTGGCAATGGATCAAAGTGTGGCTGCGTAAAGAAGAATGCCACTATGATTATGTAGTGTCACGCAAAAATCTAGTCTTATTGTAACCGATATCAGTGAGGTTTTTACGATCAAGGAGACGATATCGCAGCTAAACCGGATGGTTTATATCGATGGCCATCAAGATTAGTTAACTTCACTTTGATCTTAGCCAGAGGGACGAGAAGCAATGGAAATACAGCTACCGAACCGTGGCAATGGAGCAAAGTGTGGCTGCGTAAAGAAGAATGCCAAAATAATTATGGAGTGTCATGCAAATATCTGGTCTTATTGTAACCGATATCAGTAAGGTTTTCTCGATCAATGGGACGATATCGCAGCTAAACCGGATGGTTTATATCGATGGCCATCAATATTAGTTAACTTCACTTTCATCTTAGCCATTGGGCCGAGAAGCAATGGAAATACTGCTGCCGAACCGTGGTAATGGATCAAAGTGCGGCTGCGTAAAGAAGAATGCCACTATGATTATGTAGTGTCATACAAATATCTGGTTATAATTTAACCGACATCAGTAAGGTTATTACGATCATTGAGACGATATCGCAGCTAAACCGGATGGTTTATATCGATGGCTATCAATATTATTCAACTTCACTTTGATCTTAGCCATATGGACGAGAAGCAATGGAAATACTGCTACCGAACCGTGGCAATGGATCAAAGTGTGGCTGCGTAAAGACGAATGCCACTATAATTGTGTAGGCTCATGCAAATATCTAGTCTAATTGTAACCGATATCAGTGAGCTTTTACGATCAAGGTGACGATATCGCAGGTAAGCCGGATGGTTTATATCCATGGTCATCAATATCAGTTAACTTCACTTTGATCTTAGCCATAGGGCCGAGAAGCAATGGAAATACTGCTACCGAACCGTGGCAATGGATCAAAGTGTGGCTGCGTATAGAAGAATGCCACTACGATTATATAGTGTCACGCAGATATCTAGTCTTATTGTGACCGATATCAGTAACGTTTTTACGATCAATGAGACGATATCGCAGCTAAACCGGATGGTTTATATCGATGGCCATCAATATTAGGTAACTTTACTTTGATCTTAGCCATAGGGCCGAGAAGCAATGGAAATACTGCTACCGAACCGTGGCAATGGATCAAAGTGTGGCTGCGTAAAGAAGAATGCCACTATGATTATGTAGTGTCACGCAAATATCTAGTCTTATTGTAACCGATATCAGTGAGGTTTTTACGATCAAGGAGACGATATCGCAGCTAAACCGGATAGTTTATATCGATGGCCATCAATATTAGTTAACTTCACTTTGACCTTAGCCATAGGGACGAGAAGCAATGGAAATACTGCTACCGAACCGTGGTAATGGATCAAAGTGTGGCTCCTTAAAGAAGAATGCCACTATGATTATGTAGTGTCATGCAAATATCTAGTCTTATTGTAACCGATATCAGTAAGGTTTTTACGATCAATGAGACGATATCGCAGCTAAACCGGATGGTTTATATCGAGGGCCATCAAGATTAGTTAACTTTACTTTGATCATAGCCAGAGGGACCAGAAGCAATGGAAATACAGCTACCGAACCGTGGCAATGGAGCAAAGTGTGGCTGCGTAAAGAAGAATGCCACTATGATTATGGAGTGTCATGTAAATATCTAGTCTTATTGTAACCGATATCAGTAAGGTTTTCTCGATCAATGGGACGATATCGCAGCTAAACGGGATGGTTTATATCGAGGGCCATCAATACTAGTTAACTTCACTTTCATCTTAGCCATAGGGCCGAGAAGCAATGGAAATACAGCTACCGAACCGTGGCAATGGAGCAAAGAGTGGCTGCGTACAGAAGAATGCCACTATGATTATGGAGTGTCATGCAAATATCTAGTCTTATTGTAACCGATATCAGTAAGGTTTTCACGATAAATGGGACGATATCGCAGCTAAACCGGATGGTTTATATCGATAGCTATCAATATTATTTAACTTCACTTTGATCTTAGCCATAGGGCCGAGAAACAATGGAAATACTGCTACCGAACCGTGGCAATGGATCAAAGTGTGGCTGCGTAAAGTAGAATGCCACTATGATTATGTAGTTTATACAAATATCTGGTTATAATGTAACCGATATCAGTAAGGTTTTTACGATCAAGGAGACGATATCGCAGCTAAACCGGGTGGTTTATATCGATGGCCATCAATATTAGTTAACTTCACTTTGATCCTAGTTATAGGACCGAGAAGCAATGGAAATACTGCTACCGAACCGTGGCAATGGATCAAAGTGTGGCTGCGTAAAGA
The DNA here is from genome assembly GCA_963942575.1 of Priocnemis perturbator. NCBI lineage: Eukaryota > Metazoa > Arthropoda > Insecta > Hymenoptera > Pompilidae > Priocnemis > Priocnemis perturbator. The sequence goes on from OZ012645.1 coordinate 20,245,747, forward strand.
AGAATGCCACTATGAGTATGTAGTGTCACGCAAATATCTAGTCTTATTGAAACCGATATCAGTAAGGTTTTTACGATCAAGGAGATGATATCGCAGCTAAACCGGATGGTTTATATCGATGGCCATCAATATTAGTTAACTTCACTTTGATCTTAGACATAGGGCCGAGAAGCAATGGAAATACTGCTACCGAACCGTGGCAATGGATCAAAGTGTGGCTGCGTAAAGAAGAATGCCACTATGCATATGTAGTGTCATGAAAATATCTAGTCTTATTGCAATCGATATCCGTAAGGTTTTTACGATCAAGGAGACGATATCGCAGCTAAACCGGATGGTTTATATCGATTGCTATCAATATTATTTAACTTCACTTTGATCTTAGCCATAGGGCCGAGAAACAATGGAAATACTGCTACCGAACCGTGGCAATGGATCAAAGTGTGGCTGCGTAAAGTAGAATGCCACTATGATTATGTAGTTTATACAAATATCTGGTTATAATGTAACCGATATCAGTAAGGTTTTTACGATCAAGGAGACGATATCGCAGCTAAACCGGGTGGTTTATATCGATGGCCATCAATATTAGTTAACTTCACTTTGATCCTAGTTATAGGACCGAGAAGCAATGGAAATACTGCTACCGAACCGTGGCAATGGATCAAAGTGTGGCTGCGTAAAGAAGAATGCCACTATGAGTATGTAGTGTCACGCAAATATCTAGTCTTATTGAAACCGATATCAGTAAGGTTTTTACGATCAAGGAGACGATATCGCAGCTAAACCGGATGGTTTATATCGATGGCCATCAATATTAGTTAACTTCACTTTGATCTTATCCATAGGGCCGAGAAGCAATGGAAATACTGCTACCGAACAGTGGTAATGGATCAAAGTGTGGCTGCGTAAAGAAGAATGCCACTATGATTATGTAGTGTCATACAAATATCTGGTTATAATTTAACCGACATCAGTAAGGTTATTACGATCATTGAGACGATATCGCAGCTAAACCGGATGGTTTATATCGATGGCTATCAATATTATTCAACTTCACTTTGATCTTAGCCATATGGACGAGAAGCAATGGAAATACTGCTACCAAACCGTGGCAATGGATCAAAGTGTGGCTGCGTAAAGACGAATGCCACTATAATTGTGTAGGCTCATGCAAATATCTAGTCTTATTGTAACCGATATCAGTAAGGTTTTTACGATCAAGGAGACGATATCGCAGCTAAACCAGATGGTTTATATCGACGGCCATCAATATTAGTTAACTTTACTTTCATCTTAGCCATAGGGCCGAGAAGCAATGGAAATACTGCTACCGAACCGTGGTAATGGATCAAAGTGTGGCTGCGTAAAGAAGAATGCCACCATGATTATGTAGTGTCATGCAAATTTCTAGTCTTATTGTAACCGATATCAGTGAGGTTTTTACGATCAAGGAGACGATATCGCAGCTAAACCGGATGGTTTATATCGATGGCCAACAATATTAGTTAACTTCACTTTGATGGTAGCCATAGGGCCGTGAAGCAATGAAAATACTGGTACCGAACCGTGGCAATGGATCACAGTGTGGCTGCGTAAGAAGAGTGCCACTATGATTATGTAGGGTCATGCAAATATCTAGTCTTATTGTAACCGATATCAGGAAGCTTTTACGATCAAGGAGACGATATCGCAGCTAAACGGGATGGTTTATATCGACGGCCATCAATATTAGCTAACTTCACTTTGATCTTAGCCTTAGGGCCGAGAAGCAATGGAAATACTGCTACCGACCCGGGCAATGGATCAAAGTGTGGCTGCGTAAAGAAGAATGCCACTATGATTATGTAGGGTTATGCAAATATCTAGTCTTATTGTAACCGATAACAGTAAGGTTTTTACGATCAATGGGACGATATCGCAGCTAAACCGGATGGTTTATATCGATGGCCATCAATATTAGTTAACTTCACTTTCATCTTAGCCATAGGGCCGGGAAGCAATGGAAATACTGCTACCGAACCGTGGTAATGGATCAAAGTGTGGCTGCGTAAAGAAGAATGCCACTATGATTATGTAGTGTCATACAAATATCTAGTCTTATTGTAACCGATATCAGTAAGGTTTTTACGATCAATGGGACGATATCGCAGCTAAACCGGATGGTTTATAACGATGGCCATCAATATTAGTTAACTTCAGTTTGATCTCAGCCATAGGGCTGAGAAGCAATGGAAATACTGCTACCGAACCGTGGCAATGGATCAAAGTGTGGCTGCGTAAAGAAGAATGCCACTATGATTATGTAGTGTCATGCAAATATCTAGTCGTAATGTAACCGATATCAGTAAGGTTTGTACGATCAAAGAGACGATATCGCAGCTAAACCCGATGGGTTATATCGATGGCCATCAATATTAGTTAACTTCACTTTGATCTTAGCCATTGGGCCGAGAAGCAATGGAAATACTGCTACCGAACGGTGGCAATGGATCAAAGTGTGGCTGCGTAAAAAGAATGCCACTATGATTATGTAGTGTCATGCAAATATCTAGTCTTATTGTAACCGATATGAGTAAGGTTTTTACGATCAAGGAGAAGATATCGCGGCTGAACGAGATGGTTTATATCGATGGCCATCAATATTTGTTAACTTCACTTTGATCGTAGCCATATGGCCGAGAAGCAATGGAAATACTGCTATCGAAGCGTGGCAATGGATCAAAGTGTGGCTGCGTAAAGAAGAATGCCACTATGATTAAGTAGTGTCATGCAAATATCTAGTCTTATTGCAACCGAAATCAGTAAGGTTTTTACGATCAAGGAGACGATATCGCAGTTAAACCGGCTGGGTTATATCCATGGCCATCAATATTAGTTAACTTCACGTTGATCTTAGCCATAGGGCCGAGAAGCAATGGAAATACTGCTACCGAACCGTGGGAATGGATCAAAGTGTGGCTGCGTAAAGAAGAATGCCACTATGATTATGTAGTATCATGCAAATATCTAGTCTTATTGCAACCGATATCAGTAAGGTTTTTACGATCACGGAGACGATATCGCAGCTAAACCGGATGGTTTATATCGATGGCCATCAATATTAGTTAACTTCTGTTTGATCTCAGCCATAGGACCGAGAAGCAATGGAAATACTGCTACCGAACCGTGGCAATGCATCAAAGTGTGGCTGCGTAAAGAAGAATGCCACTATGATTATGTAGTGTCATGCAAATATCTAGTCATAATGTAACCGATATCAGTAAGGTTTTTACGATCAAAGAAACGATATCGCAGCTAAACCCGATGGGTTATATCGATGGCCATCAATATTAGTTAACTTCACATTGATCTTAGCCAATGGGCCGAGAAGCAATGGAAATACTGCTACCGAACCGTGGCAATGGATCAAAGTGTGGCTGCGTAAAAAGAATGCCACTTCGATTATGTAGTGTCATGCAAATATCTAGTCTTATTGTAACCGATATGAGTAAGGTTTTTACGATCAAGGAGAAGATATCGCGGCTGAACGGGATGGTTTATATCGATGGCCATCAATATTTGTCAACTTCACTTTGATCGTAGCCATAGGGCCGAGAAGCAATGGAAATACTGCTATCGTACCGTGGCAATAGATCAAAGTGTGGCTGCGTAAAGAAGAATGCCACTATGATTAAGTAGTGTCATGCAAATATCTAGTCTTATTGCAACCGATATCAGTAAGGTTTTTACGATCAAGGAGACGATATCGCAGCTAAACCAGATGGTTTATATCGATGGCCATCAATATTAGTTAACTTCACATTGATCTTAGCCATTGGGCCGAGAAGCAATGGAAATACTGCTACCGAACCGTGGCAATGGATCAAAGTGTGGCTGCGTAAAAAGAATGCCACTTCGATTATGTAGTGTCATGCAAATATCTAGTCTTATTGTAACCGATATGAATAAGGTTTTTACGATCAAGGAGAAGATATCGCGGCTGAACGGGATGGTTTATATCGATGGCCATCAATATTTGTTAACTTCACTTTGATCGTAGCCATAGGGCCGAGAAGCAATGGAAATACTGCTATCGTACCGTGGCAATAGATCAAAGTGTGCCTGCGTAAAGAAGAATGCCACTATGAATAAGTAGTGTCATGCAAATATCTAGTCTTATTGCAACCGATATCAGTAAGGTTTTTACGATCAAGGAGACGATATCGCAGCTAAACCAGATGGTTTATATCGATGGCCATCAATATTAGTTAACTTCACTTTGATCTTAGCCATAGGGCCGAGAAGCAATGGAAATACTGCTACCGAACCGTGGCAATGGATCAAAGTGTGGCTGCGTTAAGGAGAGTGCCACTATGAATATGTAGTGTCATGCAAATATCTAGTCATAATGTAACCGATATCAGTAAGGTTTTTACGATCAAGGAGACGATATCGCAGCTAAACCGGATGGGTTATATCGATGGCCATCAATATTATTTAACTTCACTTTAATCTTAGCCATTGGGCCGAGAAGCAATGGAAATACTGCTACCGAACCGTGGCAATGGATCAAAGTGTGCCTGCGTAAAAAGAATGCCACTATGATTATGTAGTGTCATGCAAATATCTAGTCTTATTGTAACCGATATGAGTAAGGTTTTTACGATCAAGCAGACGATATCGCAGCTAAACGGGATGGTTTATATCGACGGCCATCAATATTAGTTAACTTCACTTTGATCTTAGCCATAGGGCCGAGAAGCAATGGAAATACTGCTGCCGAACCGTGGCAATGGATCAAAGTGTGGCTGCGTTAAGGAGAGTGCCACTATGAATATGTAGTGTCATGCAAATATCTAGTCATAATGTAACCGATATCAGTAAGGTTTTTACGATCAAGGAGACGATATTGCAGCTAAACCGGATGGGTTATATCGATGGCCATCAATATTAGTTAACTTCACTTTGATCTTAGCCATTGGGCCGAGAAGCAATGGAAATACTGCTACCGAACCGTGGCAATGGATCAAAGTGTGCCTGCGTAAAAAGAATGCCACTATGATTATGTAGTGTCATGCAAATATCTAGTCTTATTGTAACCGATATGAGTAAGGTTTTTACGATCCAGCAGACGATATCGCAGCTAAACGGGATGGTTTATATCGACGGCCATCAATATTAGTTAACTTCACTTTGATCTTAGCCATAGGGCCGAGAAGCAATGGAAATACTGCTACCGAACCGTGGCAATGGATCAAAGTGTGGCTGCGTAAAGGAGAGTGCCACTATGAATATGTAGTGTCATGCAAATATCTAGTCATAATTTAACCGATATCAGTAAGGTTTTAACGATCAAGGAGACGATATCGCAGCTAAACCGGATGGGTTATATCGATGGCCATCAATATTAGTTAACTTCACTTTGATCTTAGCCATTGGGCCGAGAAGCAATGGAAATACTGCTACCGAACCGTGGCAATGGATCAAAGTGTGGCTGCGTAAAAAGAATGCCACTATGATTATGTAGTGTCATGCAAATATCTAGTCTTATTGTAACCGATATGAGTAAGGTTTTTACGATCAAGCAGACGATATCGCAGCTAAACGGGATGGTTTATATCGACGGCCATCAATATTAGCTAACTTCACTTTGATCTTAGCCTTAGGGCCGAGAAGCAATGGAAATACTGCTACCGAACCGTGGCAATGGATCAAAGTGTGACTGTGTAAAGAAGAATGCCACTATGATTATGTAGGGTTATGCAAATATCTAGTCTTATTGTAACCGATATCAGTAAGGTTTTTACGATCAATGGGACGATATCGCAGCTAAACCGGATGATTTATATCGATGGCCATCAATATTAGTTAACTTCACTTTCATCTTAGCCATAGGGCCGAGAAGCAATGGAAGTACTGCTACCGAAGCGTGGCAATGGATCAAAGTGTGGCTGCGTAAAGAAGAATGCCACTATGATTATGTAGTGTCATGCAAATATCTAGTCTTATTGCGACCGATATCAGTAAGGTTTTTACGATCAAGGAGACGATATCGCAGTTAAACCGGCTGGGTTATATCCATGGCCATCCATATTAGTTAACTTCATGTTGATCTTAGCCATAGGGCCGAGAAGCAATGGAAATACTGCTACCGAACCGTGGCAATGGATCAAAGTGTGGCTGCGTAAAGAAGAATGCCACTATGATTATGTAGTATCATGCAAATATCTAGTCTTATTGCAACCGATATCAGTAAGGTTTTTACGATCAAGGAGACGATATCGCAGCTAAACGGGATGGTTTATATCGACGGCCATCAATATTAGTTAACTTCACTTTGATCTTAGCCATAGGGCCGAGAAGCAATGGAAATACTGCTACCGAACCGTGGCAATGGATCAAAGTGTGGCTGCGTAAAGGAGAGTGCCACTATGAATATGTAGTGTCATGCAAATATCTAGTCATAATTTAACCGATATCAGTAAGGTTTTTACGATCAAGGAGACGATATCGCAGCTAAACCGGATGGGTTATATCGATGGCCATCAATATTAGTTAACTTCACTTTGATCTTAGCCATTGGGCCGAGAAGCAATGGAAATACTGCTACCGAACCGTGGCAATGGATCAAAGTGTGGCTGCGTAAAAAGAATGCCACTATGATTATGTAGTGTCATGCAAATATCTAGTCTTATTGTAACCGATATGAGTAAGGTTTTTACGATCAAGCAGACGATATCGCAGCTAAACGGGATGGTTTATATCGACGGCCATCAATATTAGTTAACTTCACTTTGATCTTAGCCATAGGGCCGAGAAGCAATGGAAATACTGCTACCGAACCGTGGCAATGGATCAAAGTGTGGCTGCGTAAAGGAGAGTGCCACTATGAATATGTAGTGTCATGCAAATATCTAGTCATAATTTAACCGATATCAGTAAGGTTTTAACGATCAAGGAGACGATATCGCAGCTAAACCGGATGGGTTATATCGATGGCCATCAATATTAGTTAACTTCACTTTGATCTTAGCCATTGGGCCGAGAAGCAATGGAAATACTGCTACCGAACCGTGGCAATGGATCAAAGTGTGGCTGCGTAAAAAGAATGCCACTATGATTATGTAGTGTCATGCAAATATCTAGTCTTATTGTAACCAATATGAGTAAGGTTTTTACGATCAAGCAGACGATATCGCAGCTAAACGGGATGGTTTATATCGACGGCCATCAATATTAGCTAACTTCACTTTGATCTTAGCCTTAGGGCCGAGAAGCAATGGAAATACTGCTACCGAACCGTGGCAATGGATCAAAGTGTGACTGTGTAAAGAAGAATGCCACTATGATTATGTAGGGTTATGCAAATATCTAGTCTTATTGTAACCGATATCAGTAAGGTTTTTACGATCAATGGGACGATATCGCAGCTAAACCGGATGATTTATATCGATGGCCATCAATATTAGTTAACTTCACTTTCATCTTAGCCATAGGGCCGAGAAGCAATGGAAGTACTGCTACCGAAGCGTGGCAATGGATCAAAGTGTGGCTGCGTAAAGAAGAATGCCACTATGATTATGTAGTGTCATGCAAATACCTAGTCTTATTGCGACCGATATCAGTAAGGTTTTTACGATCAAGGAGACGATATCGCAGCCAAACCGGATGGTTTATATCGATGGCCATCAATATTAGTTAACTTCACTTTGATCTTAGCCATTGGGCCGAGAAGCAATGGAAATACTGCTACCGAACCGTGGCAATGGATCAAAGTGTGGCTGCGTAAAAAGAATGCCACTATGATTATGTAGTGTCATGCAAATATCTAGTCTTATTGTAACCGATATGAGCAAGGTTTTTACGATCAAGCAGACGATATCGCAGCTAAACGGGATGGTTTATATCGACGGCCATCAATATTAGCTAACTTAACTTTGATCTTAGCCTTAGGGCCGAGAAGCAATGGAAATACTGCTACCGAACCGTGGCAATGGATCAAAGTGTGGCTGCGTAAAGAAGAATGCCACTATGATTATGTAGGGTTATGCAAATATCTAGTCTTATTGTAACCGATATCAGTAAGGTTTTTACGATCAATGGGACGATATCGCAGCTAAACCGGATGATTTATATCGATGGCCATCAATATTAGTTAACTTCACTTTCATGTTAGCCATAGGGCCGAGAAGCACTGGAAGTACTGCTACCGAAACGTGGCAATGGATCAAAGTGTGGCTGCGTAAATGAGAGAGCCACTATGATTATGTAGTGTCATGCAAATATCTAGTCATATTGGAACCGATATCAGTAAGTTTTTTACGATCAAGGAGACGATATCGCAGCTAAACCGGATGGTTTATATTGATGGCCATCAATATTAGTTAACTTCACTTTGATGTTAGCCATAGGGCCGAGGAGCAATGGCAATACTGCCACCGAACCGTGGCAATGGACCAAAGTGTGGCTGCGTAAGAAGAATGCCACTATGATTATTTAGTGACATGCAAGTATCTAGTCTTATTGTAACCGATATGAGTAAGGTTTTTACGATCAAGCAGACGATATCGCAGCTAAACCGGATGGTTTATATCGACGGTCATCAATATTAGTTAATTTCACTTTGATCTTAGCCATAGGGCCGAGAAGCAGTGGAAATACTGCTACCGAACCGTGGCAATGGATCAAAGTGTGGCTGCGTAAAGGAGAGTGCCACTATGAATATGTAGTGTCATGCAAATATCTAGTCATAATGTAACCGATATCAGTAAGGTTTTTACGATCAAGGAGACGATATCGCAGCTAAACCGGATGGGTTATATCGATGGCCATCAATATTAGTTAACTTCACTTTGATCTTAGCCATTGGGCCGAGAAGCAATGGAAATACTGCTACCGAACCGTGGCAATGGATCAAAGTGTTACGTCCCAGCGTAACTTTTTGATTTTTCTTTCTCTTTTATTATCTTTCGTGTTAAACTCTCTTTCCTTTCCTTCACTCCGGCCGCCGGATGACGAATTACTCATAACGGCTTAGGCTCATCGCATCCGGTGCGCTGTTAGAGTATTAGTTGTAAAATCATGTTATTCTATTTTTCCTCCAGGCCGCGTATATGAATTACTTGTATTACGGTTTAGCCCCATCGTATATGTGGTGCTGTCGAGTTGTTAATATGTAGTGGAATTCCCTCACCGTGGAATCATATTCGTCCCATCGTATATATATATAAGTAGATGTAAGTAAATGTAAGCGTGTGAGTGGATATGAATGCGTGTGAGCAGAGTATGAGTGTGTGCGTGCGGTATGAGTGTGTGCGTGTATAGGCTAAGGAAAAAGCGATGAGGTTCCGCGTGTTAATTTTTAGTTTCTCTCTCTCTCAAAAGTAAATTATTATTTTCGTGGCAATAAGGCATTGCCCAGATATCAACCTGATTCTGTTCAAGCATATAAGTGAGGAGCGTGCACTGCTAAAGTTTTGGATAGCTGAGTCAAGGCAATCATATTTTATTTGCAATAAAACTGGATAATTGAAAGAGGATAAATGAGCAACCGAAAGTCTCTTGCTGAACATCGAGCGAGCATAGTAACAGAATATTTGTACACTGAATCGACCGCTGATCGACCGTTTCCATGGTTAAGGTATGAAAAACTGGCCAAGAGCGAGCCCAGGAGCCGTCTCGCGACGGATTTCTCTGGGCAGTTGGCTGTAAAGTCGTGAGGTACGTGGTCGATTGTCCGAGGGTATCCTAGATATCATTAATTTCCGAGTCTAAAAGTGCATATTCTTCTTGCAGTGTGCTACTAACGAACTCAATTATCCTCGTAAAAGCTTTAGTTTATAAATTCAGTTTAAGTGAGACACAGACTCAGTTTTCTTTAATTTAGCGGAAGTGCGAAAGTGTGCGCGTTACGTTTTGCACGTGGCCGACAAATTGCGTCGGACACGTTAGCTTAAGTTTCCTTTTGATTTCATTTACATTACTTTTTCTTTATTCTTTAACTTGAACGGAACGCGGAAAGGTTGTTCCTCGCTCGTATGGCGATTAAAGTCGGAATTAATTGTCGAGATATTTGAATAGAAGCACTATCTTCCTGACTTGCCGAACCTTGTAACGGACTAGTTCCCGGCTCAATTATCACCGAGCATAGGCAAATCGAGGAAGTTCACAGTACTAAAATTACGTTTCGATTCGAAGGTACTATCATCGTTTTTCCATCGAAAACCTTTGAAAATTCCAACCGACCTACCGCCAAAGAGAAAGAGAGATAGAGAGAGAGCGAAGGAGAGAGAGAGACAAAGCGAGTAAGAGCGCGAACGTAGCCGAAGCGACTCGAACGTAGCCGAAGACCAGCGACACGGTAGGAACCTCCAGTCGCGAAACACGACGACAATTACCATCTTATTGTATGATCATACCCGAGCTTAGGCCACGGCGGGATCCCACGGGCACGGTCATTTGACCGTGCAAGATTCCTTGTTAACTTGTCGATTGTAAAGGCGTAATTACTGATATCCGAAAGCGCTCGTGTTAAGGCGCATCATTGTCGCGCACTACACATGAACTTTTCTCAATACTGCGATAACATCTCTTGCAGTAATTCTTTCATAGTTTAGCGAATTCGTAACACATCTGTTCTACTTTTCTCTATATATATATATATTCTATCTTTTCCTTATACGATTATTTTCAATTGAATATAACTACTTTTGTTTTCCCCTTATATTACTCTCTTTAATTTAATCTGTGTTGTGACGTCACACCTCATATACCATAGCATTGTACACCGGCCGAAACATAACCTCGCAAGAACAATTGGGGACCTGTACGGGTCTTGAGAGGACACACGAATCCTATTAGTCCTGCAAACAACTAAACGCGATATTAGATTTTTAACTTAACTTCTCCGTTTAGTTTGTACTGAATAAACTAGAAAATCCCTCCTCTTCCAGGAAGGGATTAGAATACCGCAATGATGATCTTCAGTTAGATTGCCGTTGATTTATTGTAATTAAATTAACAAAAATATTCAAGCGTTACGACCGGTCGCACGGCAGGCCGCTCGCGGATTTCTCATCGACCGTCTTGACAAACATCAAAGTCGTGACAAGCCTCGCCCGGACGTAACAGCTGAATTGGTGTCAGAAGTGGGATTCATTTTGTGTCTTCCACCAATTAGGTTTTTCATCATTCTTTTTATTTCAAATATATATATATTATTATACTTCATATTTCTATTACTGTTATATCCACTTCTGAATTAGTGTCAGATCTTTGTGTTGCCACCAATTCTGTTCTTTATTCTTTCTTTATATATATATAATTAATTATAATTTCCATTGGATATTTCCTTTTATTTACTTTAATTTCTTTCACTTTGAGGTTATATTTCTGATTAAAGGTGTGACGAATCAAGACAGAGTAATAATTTTATTCTTAGGTTATGTGCATGTTGTTTTGAATTCGATAAACGCTTAGATTAGCCTTGTCCTTTACGGTCGATATAGCGCAGGAGCGCTGCACGTAATTAGACACAAGCGCCCCGGTATCGACTAGCCAAAAATGAGTCAGCCAAACGAATCGACCGCGAACAACACCACGCGTAGATCGGGCGCAGATCCCGATGCATCGACCTCTATGATGGCGGAGATATATGCCCTCCAACAGGGGTTAGTCGGGATACCCAGTTATGACGGGTCAAATATACCATTGAGCGAATTCGTTAGGAGAGTACGCGGAGGCGCGGCTCTCGTACCACCGGCTTGGGAGGACGCGTTCGTGCGCGGAGTGATAAATAAACTCGAGGGTCGAGCGGGAGTAAGCACTTATGAAAAAGATTTTTCCACCGTCGACTCGCTAATTAAACACCTAAAGACGCGTTTTGGGGGCCACAGAACTTTCGCGCAATACATGAAGGATATCGTTACTATCAGGATGCGACGCGATGAGGGGGTTTACGGGTTTTACGATAGATTATCGGCACTCGTCTCAGGGGCAAGGATAGCGCTGCAGGAAACGCATCCGACTGGGGCGGAAATAATGATAATTCCGGTTAGGGAAAGTGCCCTTGAGGGGTTCGTGCGGGGGTTACCGGACGAAATGATGCGAGAAATAGAAGCGCGTGCGCCAAAAGATCTAGATGCAGCCGTAGGAATTGCGGCACAAATAGAACACCGAATGAAGGCGTCCAGAAACACGGGTTTGGAGTCGGCGAGACTGCTCGTATCGCGCAGAGAGGAGGAAGTGCCGTCGCGTACTCCTTCACCCCGACCGCTTAGCCCTTACGACCAGCGGGCAGCGGGACCGTCTTACGAACATCTGGGAGCGTCTGCTAGTATATTAAAATCGCCGCCTTTGAGTTCGCATCATTCGGGTTTGCCACCGACGGGTTACTATCCGCCGCCGAACGCACTGTACCCGCCGACACCGTACGCTGCGCCGTGCACTTGTCAATGTGCCGCACAACGCTTGACGCCGCCCCGCGCCATGTCGCCAGAACGCCAGTATCGCTATGGAACTAACCGCCCGGGAAATAACCGCGATTACGAACCAATGCGACGAAATGACTCTCCGCCACCTTCGCGATCACCACCGCGATGGCAACCACCGCCAAGGCGTGAACAAGCGTCACCTGAATTGACTAGGGAACCAGATTTAAACTCTCGAGGAGCTCGTCGGTCGGACGCGCCGCCGAGCCCGCACAGCACGGAGCGTCGAGCAACCGTGAGGTTTCTGGAGGAAAACCCGCAGTAATACGCTTCGAGTCAAACCGAGATTCACCGCAGGTTAAAATGTGCGCGGTAGAATTGCGACGGGAATTTGCCTACTTTTTAATTGATACTGGAGCAGATGTAAATATAATAAAGTTAAAAGCTCTCGGGGAAGACGTATCCGTAGCCTTAGATGAATCAGTAATTATAACAGGGATTACTATGGAGCAAACCGAAACTCTAGGCACAACCACTTTAACCTTGCTCGGGCAAGTAGTAAAATTCCACGTAGTACGATCTAACTTTCCAATACGAAGCGACGGAATTCTCGGTAAAGAATACCTGCGACAAGAACGTGCAGAGATTTCGTTTGCACACAACACTTTAGTAACACAAAGCGATCCGATAAGACCAATGCGATTCGTCGGAGAATCCGAACCGAACAGCGCGCGACGCAGCTCGCCAGCGACGCGAGTATACCACCTGCAGCCGCGCGCGCGACAAGTACTTAGGATCGACGTGGATGAAGGGAGAGATTTAACGGAGGGCTATTTGCCGCGAATGAGCATTGCAGACGGTATCTATATCGGTGAAGCAGCCGTCTCAGTCAATCAGGGCGCGTGCCACGTGCTGGCGATTAACACCTTAGATAAGCGTGTGGAAATTGAGATTCCGCCACAAAACATAGTGCCGTTCGAGTACCATAATTTTCCCGAAGAACAGGAATATTTCGATACAGACTCCGAACGCGCGGAAAAACCGGTGACGACTGATCGGGTGAGTGAGGTGCTCTCTCGCTTGCGGCTCGGACACCTTAACGCCGAAGAACGCGAGCACGTAATCGATTTGATAGAGGAATACCCTAAAACCTTCCATCTACCGGGTGACAGACTACAATCGACACCGTGCATCACTCACACAATACCGACGACAGACGACTTACCGATTAATACACGTCAATACAGATTTCCACCGATACATAAAGAAGAGATCGCGCGGCAAATCTCCTTGAAATTAACGGATAATATTATAACACCATCAAGCTCACCATACAATTCGCCACTCTGGATTGTACCGAAGAAACCAGATTCCCACGGGAATAAACGCTGGCGTATGGTGATAGATTTTAGGAAGTTAAATGAGAAGACGATCGGGGACGCGTATCCATTGCCCAATATCACAGATATCATGGATCACCTAGGCGAGGCGCGTTATTTCTCAGTATTTGATTTGGCAAGCGGGTTTCAGCAAATCGGCATGGAACCGAAAGATCGCGCGAAAACTGCATTCACGACACCGAACGGTCATTACGAATATGTACGAATGCCGGAAGGGCTTAAGAACGCGCCGGCGACCTTCCAACGATTAATGGATCAGGTGTTGCGTGGATTGCAAGGAGTAGAAGTTTTCGTTTACTTAGATGACATAGTCGTATACGCCAAATCTCTGGAAGAACACCGGAGGAAAGTACAACGGTTATTTAATAGACTACGCGACGCGAAACTTACATTGCAACCGGATAAGTGCGACTTTCTGCGTACGGAAGTAGCTTACCTAGGACATGTAATAGGTCGAAACGGGGTACGCCCAGACCCAGGTAAAATAAGCGCTGTGAAGAATTTTCCGTATCCACAGACACAGCGCAATGTTCGGGAGTTCCTAGGCTTAGTAGGCTACTATCGTCGCTTTATAGAGAATTTCGCCGCGATCGCAAAACCGTTGACTGAACTATTAAAGAAAAACGCGAAGTTTGATTGGAACGCGGAACATACTAAGAGTTTTAAAATATTACGCGGAGCATTGTGCAAGTCTCCTATTTTACAGTTTCCTAATTTTAATGAGCCCTTTACTTTAACAACTGACGCCTCTGACGTTGCGATAGGCGCAGTACTCAGTCAGAATACCAACGGCAACGATCTGCCCGTTGCGTACTTGTCGCGAAACTTAACAAAACCAGAACAGAATTATACTACCACTGAGAAGGAGTGTTTAGCCGTTCTCTATGCAGTGCTACATTTCAGACCATACTTATACGGTAGAAAGTTCACGCTCTTCAGTGATCACGAACCATTAAAATGGATAGATTCTGTAAAAGATCCGGGACAACGACTTGTACGTTGGAGACTGAAACTGAGGGACTATGAATATGAGTTCGTGCACAAACCGGGAAAGCTCAACACTAACGCCGACGCATTGTCGCGTAATCCAGTCAAATCAAGCATACTAAATTCCGACGAGGAAAGTAAGGAGCGTTCAGAAATGAAGGTGTTACCGTTGAGACAAGGGACCGCGGAATCAGGCTCGGATAACCCACGCGTGTCAACAAGCGATTCTTCTCCACCGGAGGAAAGAACGGGTAGAGTTCGAGTAAATCCGAGGTTGCCAAATCCTTTAGATACAAGCGCGGTAGCATCAAGAACGCGTAATCGTGCTCCGGTTGTACCGTCGACACAGACAGAGGCGACAGCAGACAGCGATGACCCGTCATCAGACGCTTCCGATACGCCAATATTCGTTGAACGTAGAAGTGTGTTGCCTAGTGTAAAACCGAGACTACCGAGTCGACCGCCGCCGGAGACAGACAAAATACCAGAAACAGAACCGGGCGCGAGCGAAGAGGTGGAGGCGCCGGGAAGCGCACTACCCACCATGGAGGTTCCCACCCGGCACCACTACGCGACCGATGAGGGCGAATCTTCTAGTGAAGAATCGGAAGGGCCGATTACGCTGGAGGAGTTGTCCGACTCGATCGTACGTTTTCACGACGCTCTATTCAGACATGACCAACGAACTGACGATGAAAGCGCGGACGAACTGCCGCATGACGACAGCAGCGCGAATAAACAAAATTCAACACTCTTTGACGACTTACATGAACGAGAACCGGTAGAGGAAGTGGGGGAAATCTTAGTGCCGGACAGGTCGGGAAATGCGTTAGACACAATGGAGTTCCCCACCCGTCCTGCCCGTGCCGGGACCATCGCGCGTCCCTCTACAGGGCCTTTAACACCTATCAAGGAAACCGAGGAAGCGCCGGGGAAACTTAACGATACTATAATTTCGAAACCGATACGACGATCGTTTATACCGACGCCTGTTCCCGCGACGCGACCACTGGCACTTTCGACACCGAACCCTCCGACAAAGGAAACATTACCGAGAGACGTACCGTCACGACGACTATACGCTGACCGAGCACCGAACACAACTATCGTCGGGATTCCCGTGAGCGAGAGTGTGCCTCGCGAGCTTGATCAGCCTCGTCCACAGAGCCTACCACGAGATAACCTAAGGAGCGGAGTAAAGCCTGTACGATATTCGCGCGAGAATCTAACAGCGCGACGGGGGAACATAGCCCATTTCATAACAGCCGATTGCGAATTCGACAATACGGTATCGCGGTTGTTAACGGAATTGCGTGCAATTAACATCGAGGACATGAAGTCCGTTAATCCAAAAGAAGGAAAAATTTTAGTTACACGCTACAAGAAACATTTTATTTACAGCATAGTGGTAGCAAAGAGATTTTACGATACCCCCACCGTTGCTGAATTCAGGGACGGATTGACTAGATTACGGGACGTTTTAACCAGCTACGGGCAAACATCGTGCGGGCTATCACTGAAAGGAGATATCACGGAAAAACTGTCGTGCGGAATTTATCCGGACTTATTAAACGAAATATTCGAAGATTCCGGAGTAACTATTACCTTGTTCACCGGGAACGTCTCGATACCAGCTGAGGCGTTGCGACCGAAAATAATATCCGAATTACACGCAGGGCGTATGGGTGGTCACAAAGGTGTGACAAAGACTTATCATCGTATTCGCGAACGATATTATTGGCCGGGTATGAAGAACGAGATTCAAAATTTTATTCGGACTTGCACGGGATGCTTAGAGAAAAAGTTAGTCCGCGCGAGAACGCGCGAGCCAATGATCATAACGGATACGCCAATTGAGCCTTTTGTTAAAATATCCTTAGACACTGTCGGGCCGCTTCCCACAACACCGGAAGGGAACAAACACATATTGACAATGCAAGACAACCTCACTAAATATTGCATTGCAGTGCCCGTACCGGATATAAAAGCAGAAACAATAGCCCATGCGATGGTTACAAATCTCATACTACAATTCGGAGCGCCGCGAACGATATTAACAGATAGAGGCACTAGCTTTATAAATAGAGTAATTAGGGAAATCGCGCGACTTTTTGATATCGATCATGTGACGACGTCAGGATACCGCCCTCAGTCTAATGGTGCGTTAGAACGCAGCCACATCGTGCTTACAGAATACATAAAGCATTACTTAGATGAATATGACGACTGGGATAGGCTGGTACCGTTTGCAATGTTCTCATATAACACCTCGGTACACGAGGCTACGAATTTTACACCGTACGAGCTCGTGTATGGTAGAATCGCGCGATACCCAAGCTCGATCTGCGTGGACGAGAGGAGTGATACGTACTCCGCGTATCTACGGGAGCTTATCCCCCACCTTTCGGAAATGCAGGTCGCGGCAGGGGAAAATCTATTGAAAGCGAAGCAGAAATCCAAAGTGCACTACGACGCGCGCGCGCGGCCGCTTGAGGCGAAAGAAGGCGACCAGGTGCGGGTCCTTATCGAGCCCAAGAAGGGCAAATTTGGCAGTCGATATCGGGGTCCCTACCGCGTCGTAAAAAGGCTGGAGGGAAATACCGTGTTGCTGGAGACTGAGGAGGGAAAACGTCTCCTTAAGCACGCGGATAAAGTCTTGCCTATGAACTAAGACTCTCTCCCTCTGAGTGAGGAACAAGCTCACACATTCGTCTCGGGCGTCTTTACCGATAATAATCTTTACAGCCAGCTTCCTGCGAATGCCGATCTCCCCGTGGAATGGCGACGGCATGAGATAATACTTGTATGTGTAATATAAATATAATCGTGTAACCTCTTATTAAGACCCGACATGAAGCCGGAGAATATAGAAACCAACCGGCTGTTCGTCGCCCGACTGGCCAGAAACACCAGAACGGAGCAGCTGCTCGGGGCGTTCAGGCCTATGGGGGCGATTCACGCGGTGGTACGGCGGGGACACACTGGGGCCACAGGATTCGTCACCTTCACGACGACCGATGAGGCGCGAGCGGCTATGGAGGCGACTCGACAGACCCCAATCACGCTGCGCAACCGGGTCCTGGGGGTGCAGATGGCCGATGCCTGGCACCATCGAGGGCCGTCCACCTCGGTCGTTGTGGACGATGGAGCAATGCTACCGTTTGACGGTTTGGGGTACCCGGAGGAGTATGGCCCGGCGTTGCCCGAGGAAGTAGTAGCGCAACTGGTGCCCTTCGTGTCCTACAGAGACCTGGCACGTATGGAGCAGGTGAGCCGAAGTTGGCAGAATGGGGTACGGCGGGCGCTAAGCCGTACAACAGAAATAACTTCGGATGACTGGAGGTGGCCACAATACAGGAGCGAACCGGCACTAACCAATGATTCGCTCAACTGGTTGGTGCGCCGCTGCGCGCGGGGGCTCCGAGCGGTGCGCCTGGAGAACTCTTGCGCATGCAGGGCACTGCGACCTCAAATACTGACCGTGATAGCGACATGGGCGGAGGGTTTGGAAGAACTAAACGTTTCCGGGTTCCGTATTCTTCCGTCCGGCCTGCGTGCGGTGGCTAACCAGAGCAAACACCTAAAAAGTCTCACCGTAGGGGAGTGTGGGGGACCGGTGGATACCGAGTTGAAGTGGGTATTCGCTGCTAGGAAACTGACCCAATTTGGCGCGCTTGAAACCGCGATGACGGGGAGTTCGTTCCGCGTTTTGAGTTCGTGTGTCCAGCGTTTAGAACTGAGGCGTGCCACTATCGGACCACTCAACCTGGCTGGGTTACTAGAGAAGAATCTCGCACTAGTGGAGCTGATCATAGACCGGCCCGTGAACTTCGCCGAGGAAGTCCTTTCAGCTCTGGGGCACAACAGCGCCGTGGGGGTGACGATGAGGCGCTTGGTCTTGAAGTATTGCGACCAGAGGGACGAGGTACTGGAGGAAGAACTCGACGAGGCGGGGGAATTGGGGGACATCGCCAACTTCTTCGAGCTGGGGTACGGCTCAGTCACGGCGGCATTATGGTTGCCGCCCCGATTCACCAGGGTTACGGAGCTGTGTGTCGAGGGCTGCGGATGGGTAGACATCACGTTTATAGAGAAGGTGGGAGAACACATGCACCAGCTGGAGAAGCTAGATATAATGGGATGCACCAATGTTCGCGGGCAATTCGGACTCGACGGTCTGGGTGAACTTCCTCGCCTCCGCACGCTCGAAATGAGCTACGTACATCCCAGCGTAGGGGCGCAATTTCTTATGCGCCTACGGTCGCTTAAGGAACTGAGGTGCCGTGATAATGAGGGGATCTCCGATGAGGATATTTGCGGGTTGGTGCGTTGCTGCGCAACCATTGAATACGTGGACGTGGAGGGGTGCCTGGGAGTGGGCCGACCCCTAATTGAGTGCGTTGTGGAAGTGATGCGTGGGGACCCTCGTGGCGTACAGTTCCGTCTTATGGTGGGGGGTACCAGCGCCGTGCCTCATCGTCGAGACAGGCGAATGCTTCATGTCCACATTATATACATGCGCCGGTCCGTCAGCCCCTACGTGTGAGACTTGCGTGCGACACATCATCGGGGACGATGATGATTCCAAGGGGGGGAGGATGTTACGTCCCAGCGTAACTTTTTGATTTTTCTTTCTCTTTTATTATCTTTCGTGTTAAACTCTCTTTCCTTTCCTTCACTCCGGCCGCCGGATGACGAATTACTCATAACGGCTTAGGCTCATCGCATCCGGTGCGCTGTTAGAGTATTAGTTGTAAAATCATGTTATTCTATTTTTCCTCCAGGCCGCGTATATGAATTACTTGTATTACGGTTTAGCCCCATCGTATATGTGGTGCTGTCGAGTTGTTAATATGTAGTGGAATTCCCTCACCGTGGAATCATATTCGTCCCATCGTATATATATATAAGTAGATGTAAGTAAATGTAAGCGTGTGAGTGGATATGAATGCGTGTGAGCAGAGTATGAGTGTGTGCGTGCGGTATGAGTGTGTGCGTGTATAGGCTAAGGAAAAAGCGATGAGGTTCCGCGTGTTAATTTTTAGTTTCTCTCTCTCTCAAAAGTAAATTATTATTTTCGTGGCAATAAGGCATTGCCCAGATATCAACCTGATTCTGTTCAAGCATATAAGTGAGGAGCGTGCACTGCTAAAGTTTTGGATAGCTGAGTCAAGGCAATCATATTTTATTTGCAATAAAACTGGATAATTGAAAGAGGATAAATGAGCAACCGAAAGTCTCTTGCTGAACATCGAGCGAGCATAGTAACAGAATATTTGTACACTGAATCGACCGCTGATCGACCGTTTCCATGGTTAAGGTATGAAAAACTGGCCAAGAGCGAGCCCAGGAGCCGTCTCGCGACGGATTTCTCTGGGCAGTTGGCTGTAAAGTCGTGAGGTACGTGGTCGATTGTCCGAGGGTATCCTAGATATCATTAATTTCCGAGTCTAAAAGTGCATATTCTTCTTGCAGTGTGCTACTAACGAACTCAATTATCCTCGTAAAAGCTTTAGTTTATAAATTCAGTTTAAGTGAGACACAGACTCAGTTTTCTTTAATTTAGCGGAAGTGCGAAAGTGTGCGCGTTACGTTTTGCACGTGGCCGACAAATTGCGTCGGACACGTTAGCTTAAGTTTCCTTTTGATTTCATTTACATTACTTTTTCTTTATTCTTTAACTTGAACGGAACGCGGAAAGGTTGTTCCTCGCTCGTATGGCGATTAAAGTCGGAATTAATTGTCGAGATATTTGAATAGAAGCACTATCTTCCTGACTTGCCGAACCTTGTAACGGACTAGTTCCCGGCTCAATTATCACCGAGCATAGGCAAATCGAGGAAGTTCACAGTACTAAAATTACGTTTCGATTCGAAGGTACTATCATCGTTTTTCCATCGAAAACCTTTGAAAATTCCAACCGACCTACCGCCAAAGAGAAAGAGAGATAGAGAGAGAGCGAAGGAGAGAGAGAGACAAAGCGAGTAAGAGCGCGAACGTAGCCGAAGCGACTCGAACGTAGCCGAAGACCAGCGACACGGTAGGAACCTCCAGTCGCGAAACACGACGACAATTACCATCTTATTGTATGATCATACCCGAGCTTAGGCCACGGCGGGATCCCACGGGCACGGTCATTTGACCGTGCAAGATTCCTTGTTAACTTGTCGATTGTAAAGGCGTAATTACTGATATCCGAAAGCGCTCGTGTTAAGGCGCATCATTGTCGCGCACTACACATGAACTTTTCTCAATACTGCGATAACATCTCTTGCAGTAATTCTTTCATAGTTTAGCGAATTCGTAACACATCTGTTCTACTTTTCTCTATATATATATATATTCTATCTTTTCCTTATACGATTATTTTCAATTGAATATAACTACTTTTGTTTTCCCCTTATATTACTCTCTTTAATTTAATCTGTGTTGTGACGTCACACCTCATATACCATAGCATTGTACACCGGCCGAAACATAACCTCGCAAGAACAATTGGGGACCTGTACGGGTCTTGAGAGGACACACGAATCCTATTAGTCCTGCAAACAACTAAACGCGATATTAGATTTTTAACTTAACTTCTCCGTTTAGTTTGTACTGAATAAACTAGAAAATCCCTCCTCTTCCAGGAAGGGATTAGAATACCGCAATGATGATCTTCAGTTAGATTGCCGTTGATTTATTGTAATTAAATTAACAAAAATATTCAAGCGTTACGACCGGTCGCACGGCAGGCCGCTCGCGGATTTCTCATCGACCGTCTTGACAAACATCAAAGTCGTGACAAGCCTCGCCCGGACGTAACAAAAGTGTGCCTGCGTAAAAAGAATGCCACTATGATTATGTAGTGTCATGCAAATATCTAGTCTTATTGTAACCGATATGCGTAAGGTTTTTACGATCAAGCAGACGATATCGCAGCTAAACGGGATGGTTTATATCGACGGCCATCAATATTAGTTAACTTCACTTTGATCTTAGCCATAGGGCCGAGAAACATATGGAAATACTGCTACCGAACCGTGGCAATGGATCAAGGTGTGGCTGCATAAAGAAGAATGCCACTATGAATATGTAGTGTCATGCAAATATCTAGTCATAATGTAACCGATATCAGTAATGTTTTTACGATCAAGGAGACGATATCGCAGCTAAACCGGATGGGTTATATCGATGGCCATCAATATTAGTTAACTTCACTTTGATCTTAGCCATTGGGCCGAGAAGCAATGGAAATACTGCTACCGAACCGTGGCAATGGATCAAAGTGTGGCTGCGTAAAAAGAATGCCACTATGATTATGTAGTGTCATGCAAATATCTAGTCTTATTGTAACCGATATGAGTAAGGTTTTTACGATCAAGCAGACAATATCGCAGCTAAACGGGATGGTTTATATCGACGGCCATCAATATTAGCTAACTTCACTTTGATCTTAGCCTTAGGGCCGAGAAGCAGTGGAAATACTGCCACCGAACCGTGGCAATGGATCAAAGTGTGGCTGCGTAAAAAGAATGCCACTATGATTATGTAGGGTTATGCAAATATCTAGTCTTATTATAACCGATATCAGTAAGGTGTTTACGATCAATGGGACGATATCGCAGCTAAACCGGATGATTTATATCGATGGCCATCAATATTAGTTAACTTTACTTTCATCTTAGCCATAGGGCCGAGAAGCAATGGAAGTACTGCTACCGAAGCGTGGCAATGGATCAAAGTGTGGCTGCGTAAATGAGAGAGCCACTATGATTATGTAGTGTCATGCAAATATCTAGTCATATTGGAACCGATATCAGTAAGTTTTTTACGATCAAGGAGACGATATCGCAGCTAAACCGGATGGTTTATATTGATGGCCATCAATATTAGTTAACTTCACTTTGATGTTAGCCATAGGGCCGAGAAGCAATGGCAATACTGCCACCGAACCGTGGCAATGGATCAAAGTGTGGCTGCGTAAGAAGAATGCCACTATGATTATGTAGTGACATGCAAGTATCTAGTCTTATTGCAACCGATATCAGTAAGGTTTTTACGATCAAGGAGGCGATATCGCGGCTAAACCGGATGGTTTATATCGATGGCCATCAATATTACTTAACTTCACTTTGATCATAGCCATAGGGCCGAGAAGCAATGGAAATACTGCTACCGAACCGTGGCAATGGATCAAAGTGTGGCTGCGTAAAGGAGAGTGCCACTATGAATATGTAGTGTCATGCAAATATCTAGTCATAATGTAACCGATATCAGTAAGGTTTTTACGATCAAGGAGACGATATCGCAGCTAAACCGGATGGGTTACATCGATGGCAATCAATATTAGTTAACTTCACTTTGATCTTAGCCATTGGGCCGAGAAGCAATGGAAATACTGCTACCGAACCGTGGCAATGGATCCAAGTGTGGCTGCGTAAAAAGAATGCCACTATGATTATGTAGTGTCATGCAAATATCTAGTCTTATTGTAACCGATATGAGTAAGGTTTTTACGATCAAGCAGACGATATCGCAGCTAAACGGGATGGTTTATATCGACGGCCATCAATATTAGCTAACTTCACTTTGATCTTAGCCTTAGGGCCGAGAAGCAATGGAAATACTGCTACCGAACCGTGGCAATGGATCAAAGTGTGGCTGCGTACAGAAGAATGCCACTATGATTATGTAGGGTTATGCAAATATCTAGTCTTATTGTAACCGATATCAGTAAGGTTTTTACGATCAATGGGACGATATCGCAGCTAAACCGGATGATTTATATCGATGGCCATCAATATTAGTTAACTTCACTTTCATCTTAGTCATAGGGCCGAGAGGCAATGGAAGTACTGCTACCGAAGCGTGGCAATGGATCAAAGTGTGGCTGCGTAAATGAGAGAGCCACTATGATTATGTAGTGTCATGCAAATATCTAGTCATAATGTAACCGATATCAGTAAGGTTTTTACGATCAAGGAGACGATATCGCAGCTAAACCGGATGGGTTATATCGATGGCCATCAATATTAGTTAACTTCACTTTGATCTTAGCCATTGGGCCGAGAAGCAATGGAAATACTGCTACCGAACCGTGGCAATGGATCAAAGTGTGCCTGCGTAAAAAGAATGCCACTATGATTATGTAGTGTCATGCAAATATCTAGTCTTATTGTAACCGATATGCGTAAGGTTTTTACGATCAAGCAGACGATATCGCAGCTAAACGGGATGGTTTATATCGACGGCCATCAATATTAGTTAACTTCACTTTGATCTTAGCCATAGGGCCGAGAAACATATGGAAATACTGCTACCGAACCGTGGCAATGGATCAAGGTGTGGCTGCATAAAGAAGAATGCCACTATGAATATGTAGTGTCATGCAAATATCTAGTCATAATGTAACCGATATCAGTAATGTTTTTACGATCAATGGGACGATATCGCAGCTAAACCGGATGATTTATATCGATGGCCATCAATATTAGTTAACTTTACTTTCATCTTAGCCATAGGGCCGAGAAGCAATGGAAGTACTGCTACCGAAGCGTGGCAATGGATCAAAGTGTGGCTGCGTAAGAAGAATGCCACTATGATTATGTAGTGACATGCAAGTATCTAGTCTTATTGTAACCGATATGAGTAAGGTTTTTACGATCAAGCAGACGATATCGCAGCTAAACCGGATGGTTTATATCGACGGCCATCAATATTAGTTAATTTCACTTTGATCTTAGCCATAGGGCCGAGAAGCAGTGGAAATACTGCTACCGAACCGTGGCAATGGATCAAAGTGTGGCTGCGTAAAGGAGAATGCCACTATGATTATGTAGTGTCATGCAAATATCTAGTCATATTGGAACCGATATCAGTAAGTTTTTTACGATCAAGGAGACGATATCGCAGCTAAACCGGATGGTTTATATTGATGGCCATCAATATTAGTTAACTTCACTTTGATGTTAGCCATTGGGCCGAGAAGCAATGGCAATACTGCCACCGAACCGTGGCAATGGATCAAAGTGTGGCTGCGTAAGAAGAATGCCACAATGATTATGTAGTGACATGCAAGTATCTAGTCTTATTGTAACCGATATGAGTAAGGTTTTTACGATCAAGCAGACGATATCGCAGCTAAACCGGATGGTTTATATCGACGGCCATCAATATTAGTTAATTTCACTTTGATCTTAGCCATAGGGCCGAGAAGCAGTGGAAATACTGCTACCGAACCGTGGCAATGGATCAAAGTGTGGCTGCGTAAAGGAGAGTGCCACTATGAATATGTAGTGTCATGCAAATATCTAGTCATAATGTAACCGATATCAGTAAGGTTTTTACGATCAAAGAGACGATATCGCAGCTAAACCCGATGGGTTATATCGATGGCCATCAATATTAGTTAACTTCACTTTGATCTTAGCCATTGGGCCGAGAAGCAATGGAAGTACTGCTACCGAAACGTGGCAATGGATCAAAGTGTGGCTGCGTAAATGAGAGAGCCACTATGATTATGTAGTGTCATGCAAATATCTAGTCATATTGGAACCGATATCAGTAAGTTTTTTACGATCAAGGAGACGATATCGCAGCTAAACCGGATGGTTTATATTGATGGCCATCAATATTAGTTAACTTCACTTTGATGTTAGCCATAGGGCCGAGAAGCAATGGAAATACTGCTACCGAACCGTGGCAATGGATCAAAGTGTGGCTGGGTAAAGAAGAATGCCACTATGAATATGTAGTGTCATGCAAATATCTAGTCATAATGTAACCGATATCAGTAAGGTTTTTACGATCAAGGAGACGATATCGCAGCTAAACCGGATGGGTTATATCGATGGCCATCAATATTAGTTAACTTCACTTTGATCTTAGCCATTGGGCCGAGAAGCAATGGAAATACTGCTACCGAACCGTGGCAATGGATCAAAGTGTGGCTGCGTAAAAAGAATGCCACTATGATTATGTAGTGTCATGCAAATATCTAGTCTTATTGTAACCGATATGAGTAAGGTTTTTACGATCAAGCAGACGATATCGCAGCTAAACGGGATGGTTTATATCGACGGCCATCAATATTAGCTAACTTCACTTTGATCTTAGCCTTAGGGCCGAGAAGCAATGGAAATACTGCTACCGAACCGTGGCAATGGATCAAAGTGTGGCTGCGTAAAGAAGAATGCGACTATGATTATGTAGGGTTATGCAAATATCTAGTCTTATTGTAACCGATATCAGTAAGGTTTTTACGATGAATGGGACGATATCGCAGCTAAACCGGATGATTTATATCGATGGCCATCAATATTAGTTAACTTCACTTTCATCTTAGCCATAGGGCCGAGAAGCAATGGAAGTACTGCTACCGAAACGTGGCAATGGATCAAAGTGTGGCTGCGTAAAAAGAATGCCACTATGATTATGTAGTGTCATGCAAATATCTAGTCTTATTGTAACCGATATGAGTAAGGTTTTTACGATCAAGCAGACAATATCGCAGCTAAACGGGATGGTTTATATCGACGGCCATCAATATTAGCTAACTTCACTTTGATCTTAGCCTTAGGGCCGAGAAGCAGTGGAAATACTGCTACCGAACCGTGGCAATGGATCAAAGTGTGGCTGCGTAAAGAAGAATGACACTATGATTATGTAGTTCATACAAATATCTGGTTATAATGTAACCGATATCAGTAAGGTTTTTACGATCAAGGAGACGATATCGCAGCTAAACCGGATGGTTTATATCGATGGCCATCAATATTAGTTAACTTGACTTTGATCGTAGCCATAGGGCCGAGAACCAATGGAAATACTGCTGTCGAAGCGTGGCAATGGATCAAAGTCTGGCTGCGTAAAGAAGAATGCCACTATGATCATGTAGTGTCATGCAAATATCTAGTCTTATTGCAACCGACATCATTAAGGTTTTTACGATCAAGGAGACGATATCGCAGCTAAACCGGATGGTTTATATCGATGGCCATCAATATTAGTTAACTTCAGTTTGATCTCAGCCATAGGGCCGAGAAGCAATGGAAATACTGCTACCGAACCGTGGCAATGGATCAAAGTGTGGCTGCGTAAAAAGAATGCCACTATGATTATGTAGTGTCATGCAAATATCTAGTCTTATTGTAACCGATATGAGTAAGGTTTTTACGATCAAGCAGACAATATCGCAGCTAAACGGGATGGTTTATATCGACGGCCATCAATATTAGCTAACTTCACTTTGATCTTAGCCTTAGGGCCGAGAAGCAGTGGAAATACTGCTACCGAACCGTGGCAATGGATCAAAGTGTGGCTGCGTAAAGAAGAATGCCACTATGATTATGTAGTTCATACAAATATCTGGTTATAATGTAACCGATATCAGTAAGGTTTTTACGATCAAGGAGACGATATCGCAGCTAAACCGGATGGTTTATATCGATGGCCATCAATATTAGTTAACTTCACTTCGATCGTAGCCATAGGGCCGAGAACCAATGGAAATACTGCTGTCGAAGCGTGGCAATGGATCAAAGTCTCGCTGCGTAAAGAAGAATGCCACTATGATCATGTAATGTCACGCAAATATCTAGTCTTATTGCAACCGACATCAGTAAGGTTTTTACGATCAAGGAGACGATATCGCAGTTAAACCGGCTGGGTTATATCCATGGCCATCCATATTAGTTAACTTCACGTTGATCTTAGCCATAGGGCCGAGAAGCAATGGAAATACTGCTACCGAACCGTGGCAATGGATCAAAGTGTGGCTGCGTAAAGAAGAATGTCACTATGATTATGTAGTATCATGCAAATATCTAGTCTTATTGCAACCGATATCAGTTATGTTTTTACGATCAAGGAGACGATATCGCAGCTAAACCGGATGGTTTATATCGATGGCCATCAATATTAGTTAACTTCAGTTTGATCTTAGCCATAGGGCCGAGAAGCAATGGAAATACTGCTACCGAACCGTGGCAATGGATCAAAGAGTGGCTGCGTAAAGAAGAATGCCACTATGATTATGTAGTGTCATGCAAATATCTAGTCTTATTGCAACCGATATCAGTAAGGTTTTTACGATCAAGGAGACGATATCGCAGCCAAACCGGATGGTTTATATCGATGGCCATCAATATTAGTTAACTTCACTTTCATCTTAGCCATAGGGCCGAGAAGCAATGGAAATACTGCTACCGAACCGTGGCAATGGATCAAAGTGTGGCTGCGTAAAGGAGAGTGCCACTATGAATATGTAGTGTCATGCAAATATCTAGTCATAATGTAACCGATATCAGTAAGGTTTTTACGATCAAGGAGACGATATCGCAGCTAAACCGGATGGGTTACATCGATGGCCATCAATATTAGTTAACTTCACTTTGATCTTAGCCATTGGGCCGAGAAGCAATGGAAATACTGCTACCGAACCGTGGCAATGGATCCAAGTGTGGCTGCGTAAAAAGAATGCCACTATGATTATGTAGTGTCATGCAAATATCTAGTCTTATTGTAACCGATATGAGTAAGGTTTTTACGATCAAGCAGACGATATCGCAGCTAAACGGGATGGTTTATATCGACGGCCATCAATATTAGTTAACTTCACTTTGATCTTAGCCATAGGGCCGAGAAGCATATGGAAATACTGCTACCGAACCGTGGCAATGGATCAAGGTGTGGCTGCATAAAGAAGAATGCCACTATGATTATGTAGTGTCATGCAAATATCTAGTCTTATTGCAACCGATATCAGTAAGGTTTTTACGATCAAGGAGGCGATATCGCGGCTAAACCGGATGGGTTACATCGATGGCCATCAATATTAGTTAACTTCACTTTGATCGTAGCCATAGGGCCGAGAACCAATGGAAATACTGCTGTCGAAGCGTGGCAATGGATCAAAGTCTGGCTGCGTAAAGAAGAATGCCACTATGATCATGTAGTGTCATGCAAATATCTAGTCTGATTGCAACCGACATCAGTAAGGTTTTTACGATCAAGGAGACGATATCGCACGTAAACCGGATGGTTTATATCGATGGCCATCAATATTAGTTAACTTCACTTTGATCTTAGCCATAGGGCCGAGAAGCAATGGAAATACTGCTACCGAGCCGTGGCAATGGATCAAAGAGTGGCTGCGTAAAGAAGAATGCCACTATGATTATGTAGTGTCATGCAAATATCTAGTCTTATTGCAACCGAAATCAGTAAGGTTTTTACGATCAAGGAGACGATATCGCAGTTAAACCGGCTGGGTTATATCCATGGCCATCTACATTAGTTAACTTCACGTTGATCTTAGCCATAGGGCCGAGAAGCAATGGAAATACTGCTACCGAACCGTGGCAATGGATCAAAGTGTGGCTGCGTAAAGAAGAATGCCACTATGATTATGTAGTGTCATGCAAATATCTAGTCTTATTGCAACCGATATCAGTAAGGTTTTTACGATCAAGGAGGCGATATCGCGGCTAAACCGGATGGTTTATATCGATGGCCATCAATATTACTTAACTTCACTTTGATCTTAGCCATAGGGCCGGGAAGCAATGGAAATACTGCTACCGAACCGTGGCAATGGATCAAAGTGTGGCTGCGTAAAGGAGAGTGCCACTATGAATATGTAGTGTCATGCAAATATCTAGTCATAATGTAACCGATTTCAGTAAGGTTTTTACGATCAAGGAGACGATATCGCAGCTAAACGGGATGGTTTATATCGACGGCCATCAATATTAGCTAACTTCACTTTGATCTTAGCCTTAGGGCCGAGAAGCAATGGAAATACTGCTACCGAGCCGTGGCAATGGATCAAAGAGTGGCTGCGTAAAGAAGAATGCCACTATGATTATGTAGTGTCATGCAAATATCTAGTCTTATTGCAACCGACATCAGTAAGGTTTTTACGATCAAGGAGACGATATCGCAGTTAAACCGGATGGTTTATATCGACGGCCATCAATATTAGTTAACTTCACTTTGATGTTAGCCATAGGGCCGAGAAGCAATGGAAATACTGCCACCGAACTGTGGCAATGGATCAAAGTGTGGCTGCGTAAGAAGAATGCCACTATGATTATGTAGTGACATGCAAGTATCTAGTCTTATTGTAACCGATATGAGTAAGGTTTTTACGATCAAGCAGACGATATCGCAGTTAAACCGGATGGTTTATATCGACGGCCATCAATATTAGTTAACTTCACTTTGATTTTAGCCATAGGGCCGAGAAGCAGTGGAAATACTGCTACCGAACCGTGGCAATGGATCAAAGTGTGGCTGCGTAAAGAAGAATGCCACTATGATTATGTAGTTCATACAATTATCTGGTTATAATGTAACCGATATCAGTAAGGTTTTTACGATCAAGGAGACGATATCGCAGCTAAACCGGATGGTTTATATCGATGGCCATCAATATTAGTTAACTTCACTTTGATCGTAGCCATAGGGCCGAGAACCAATGGAAATACTGCTGTCGAAGCGTGGCAATGGATCAAAGTCTGGCTGCGTAAAGAAGAATGCCACTATGATCATGTAGTGTCATGCAAATATCTAGTCTGATTGCAACCGACATCAGTAAGGTTTTTACGATCAAGGAGACGATATCGCACGTAAACCGGATGGTTTATATCGATGGCCATCAATATTAGTTAACTTCACTTTGATCTTAGCCATAGGGCCGAGAAGCAATGGAAATACTGCTACCGAGCCGTGGCAATGGATCAAAGAGTGGCTGCTTAAAGAAGAATGCCACTATGATTATGTAGTGTCATGCAAATATCTAGTCTTATTGCAACCGACATCAGTAAGGTTTTTACGATCAAGGAGACGATATCGCAGTTAAACCGGCTGGGTTATATCCATGGCCATCCATATTAGTTAACTTCACGTTGATCTTAGTCATAGGGCCGAGAAGCAATGGAAATACTGCTACCGAACCGTGGCAATGGATCAAAGTGTGGCTGCGTAAAGAAGAATGCCACTATGATTATGTAGTATCATGCAAATATCTAGTCTTATTGCAACCGATATCAGTAAGGTTTTTACGATCAAAGAGACGATATCGCAGCCAAACCGGATGGTTTATATCGATGGCCATCAATATTAGTTAACTTCACTTTGATCGTAGCCGTAGGCCGTGAAGCAATGGAAATACTGCTATCGAAGCGTGGCAAT
Source organism: Priocnemis perturbator (assembly GCA_963942575.1). Taxonomy (NCBI): domain Eukaryota; kingdom Metazoa; phylum Arthropoda; class Insecta; order Hymenoptera; family Pompilidae; genus Priocnemis; species Priocnemis perturbator. Next base: position 20,276,723 of record OZ012645.1, read on the forward strand.
GGATCAAAGTGTGGGTGCGTAAAGAAGAATGCCACTATGCTTATGTAGTGTCATGCAAATATCTAGTCTTGTTGCAACCGATATCAGTAAGGTTTTTACGATCAAGGAGACGATATCGCAGTTAAACCGGCTGGGTTATATCCATGGCCATCAATATTATTTAACTTCACGTTGATCTTAGCCATAGGGCCGAGAAGCAATGGAAATACTGCTACCGAACCGTGGCAATGGATCAAAGTGTGGCTGCGTAAAGGAGAGTGCCACTATGAATATGTAGTGTCATGCAAATATCTAGTCATAATGTAACCGATTTCAGTAAGGTTTTTACGATCAAGGAGACGATATCGCAGCTAAACGGGATGGTTTATATCGACGGCCATCAATATTAGCTAACTTCACTTTGATCTTAGCCTTAGGGCCGAGAAGCAATGGAAATACTGCTACCGAGCCGTGGCAATGGATCAAAGAGTGGCTGCGTAAAGAAGAATGCCACTATGATTATGTAGTGTCATGCAAATATCTAGTCTTATTGCAACCGACATCAGTAAGGTTTTTACGATCAAGGAGACGATATCGCAGTTAAACCGGCTGGGTTATATCCATGGCCATCCATATTAGTTAACTTCACGTTGATCTTAGTCATAGGGCCGAGAAGCAATGGAAATACTGCTACCGAACCGTGGCAATGGATCAAAGTGTGGCTGCGTAAAGAAGAATGCCACTATGATTATGTAGTATCATGCAAATATCTAGTCTTATTGCAACCGATATCAGTAAGGTTTTTACGATCAAAGAGACGATATCGCAGCCAAACCGGATGGTTTATATTGATGGCCATCAATATTAGTTAACTTCACTTTGATCGTAGCCATAGGCCGAGAAGCAATGGAAATACTGCTATCGAAGCGTGGCAATGGATCAAAGTGTGGGTGCGTAAAGAAGAATGCCACTATGCTTATGTAGTGTCATGCAAATATCTAGTCTTGTTGCAACCGATATCAGTAAGGTTTTTACGATCAAGGAGACGATATCGCAGTTAAACCGGCTGGGTTATATCCATGGCCATCAATATTATTTAACTTCACGTTGATCTTAGCCATAGGGCCGAGAAGCAATGGAAATACTGCTACCGAACCGTGACAATGGATCAAGGTGTGTCTGCATAAAGAAGAATGCCACTATAATTATGTAGTGACATGCAAGTATCTAGTCTTATTGTAACCGATATGAGTAAGGTTTTTACGATCAAGCAGACGATATCGCAGCTAAACCGGATGGTTTGTATCGACGGCCATCAATATTAGTTAACTTCACTTTGATTTTAGCCATAGGGCCGAGAAGCAGTGGAAATACTGCTACCGAACCGTGGCAATGGATCAAAGTGTGGCTGCGTAAAGAAGAATGCCACTATGATTATGTAGTTCATACAATTATTTGGTTATAATGTAACCGATATCAGTAAGGTTTTTACGATCAAGGAGACGATATCGCAGCTAAACCGGATGGTTTATATCGATGGCCATCAATATTAGTTAACTTCACTTTGATCGTAGCCATAGGGCCGAGAACCAATGGAAATACTGCTGTCGAAGCGTGGCAATGGATCAAAGTCTGGCTGCGTGAAGAAGAATGCCACTATGATCATGTAGTGTCATGCAAATATCTAGTCTGATTGCAACCGACATCAGTAAGGTTTTTACGATCAAGGAGACGATATCGCACGTAAACCGGATGGTTTATATCGATGGCCATCAATATTAGTTAACTTCACTTTGATCTTAGCCATAGGGCCGAGAAGCAATGGAAATACTGCTACCGAGCCGTGGCAATGGATCAAAGAGTGGCTGCTTAAAGAAGAATGCCACTATGATTATGTAGTGTCATGCAAATATCTAGTCTTATTGCAACCGACATCAGTAAGGTTTTTACGATCAAGGAGACGATATCGCAGTTAAACCGGCTGGGTTATATCCATGGCCATCCATATTAGTTAACTTCACGTTGATCTTAGTCATAGGGCCGAGAAGCAATGGAAATAATGCTACCGAACCGTGGCAATGGATCAAAGTGTGGCTGCGTAAAGAAGAATGCCACTATGATTATGTAGTATCATGCAAATATCTAGTCTTATTGCAACCGATATCAGTAAGGTTTTTACGATCAAAGAGACGATATCGCAGCCAAACCGGATGGTTTATATCGATGGCCATCAATATTAGTTAACTTCACTTTGATCGTAGCCGTAGGCCGTGAAGCAATGGAAATACTGCTATCGAAGCGTGGCAATGGATCAAAGTGTGGGTGCGTAAAGAAGAATGCCACTATGCTTATGTAGTGTCATGCAAATATCTAGTCTTGTTGCAACCGATATCAGTAAGGTTTTTACGATCAAGGAGACGATATCGCAGTTAAACCGGCTGGGTTATATCCATGGCCATCAATATTATTTAACTTCACGTTGATCTTAGCCATAGGGCCGAGAAGCAATGGAAATACTGCTACCGAACCGTGACAATGGATCAAGGTGTGGCTGCATAAAGAAGAATGCCACTATGATTATGTAGTGTCATGCAAATATCTAGTCTTATTGCAACCGATATCAGTAAGGTTTTTACGATCAAGGAGGCGATATCGCGGCTAAACCGGATGGTTTATATCGATGGCCATCAATATTACTTAACTTCACTTTGATCTTAGCCATAGGGCCGAGAAGCAATGGAAATACTGCTACCGAACCGTGGCAATGGATCAAAGTGTGGCTGCGTAAAGGAGAGTGCCACTATGAATATGTAGTGTCATGCAAATATCTAGTCATAATGTAACCGATTTCAGTAAGGTTTTTACGATCAAGGAGACGATATCGCAGCTAAACGGGATGGTTTATATCGACGGCCATCAATATTAGCTAACTTCACTTTGATCTTAGCCTTAGGGCCGAGAAGCAATGGAAATACTGCTACCGAGCCGTGGCAATGGATCAAAGAGTGGCTGCGTAAAGAAGAATGCCACTATGATTATGTAGTGTCATGCAAATATCTAGTCTTATTGCAACCGACATCAGTAAGGTTTTTACGATCAAGGAGACGATATCGCAGTTAAACCGGCTGGGTTATATCCATGGCCATCAATATTATTTAACTTCACGTTGATCTTAGCCATAGGGCCGAGAAGCAATGGAAATACTGCTACCGAACCGTGACAATGGATCAAGGTGTGTCTGCATAAAGAAGAATGCCACTATGATTATGTAGTGTCATGCAAATATCTAGTCTTATTGCAACCGATATCAGTAAGGTTTTTACGATCAAGGAGGCGATATCGCGGCTAAACCGGATGGTTTATATCGATGGCCATCAATATTAGCTAACTTCACTTTGATCTTAGCCTTAGGGCCGAGAAGCAATGGAAATACTGCTACCGAACCGTGGCAATGGATCAAAGAGGTGCTGCGTAAAGAAGAATGCCACTATGATTATGTAGTGTCATGCAAATATCTAATCTTATTGCAACCGATATCAGTAAGGTTTTTACGATCAAGGAGGCGATATCGCGGCTAAACCGGATGGTTTATATCGATGGCCATCAATATTACTTAACTTCACTTTGATCTTAGCCATAGGGCCGAGAAGCAATGGAAATACTGCTACCGAACCGTGGCAATGGATCAAAGTGTGGCTGCGTAAAGGAGAGTGCCACTATGAATATGTAGTGTCATGCAAATATCTAGTCATAATGTAACCGATATCAGTAATGTTTTTACGATCAAGGAGACGATATCGCAGCTAAACCGGATGGGTTATATCGATGGCCATCAATATTAGTTAACTTCACTTTGATCTTAGCCATTGGGCCGAGAAGCAATGGAAATACTGCTACCGAACCGTGGCAATGGATCAATGTGTCCTTGCGTAAAAAGAATGCCACTATGATTATGTAGTGTCATGCAAATATCTAGTCTTATTGTAACCGATATGAGTAAGGTTTTTACGATCAAGCAGACGATATCGCAGCTAAACGGGATGGTTTATATCGACGGCCATCAATATTAGTTAACTTCACTTTGATCTTAGCCATAGGGCCGAGAAGCATATGGAAATACTGCTATCGAAGCGTGGCAATGGATCAAAGTGTGGGTGCGTAAAGAAGAATGCCACTATGCTTATGTAGTGTCATGCAAATATCTAGTCTTGTTGCAACCGATATCAGTAAGGTTTTTACGATCAAGGAGACGATATCGCAGTTAAACCGGCTGGGTTATATCCATGGCCATCAATATTATTTAACTTCACGTTGATCTTAGCCATAGGGCCGAGAAGCAATGGAAATACTGCTACCGAACCGTGACAATGGATCAAGGTGTGGCTGCATAAAGAAGAATGCCACTATGATTATGTAGTGTCATGCAAATATCTAGTCTTATTGCAACCGATATCAGTAAGGTTTTTACGATCAAGGAGGCGATATCGCGGCTAAACCGGATGGTTTATATCGATGGCCATCAATATTACTTAACTTCACTTTGATCTTAGCCATAGGGCCGAGAAGCAATGGAAATACTGCTACCGAACCGTGGCAATGGATCAAAGTGTGGCTGCGTAAAGGAGAGTGCCACTATGAATATGTAGTGTCATGCAAATATCTAGTCACAATGTAACCGATATCAGTAAGGTTTTTACGATCAAGGAGACGATATCGCAGCTAAACCGGATGGGTTACATCGATGGCCATCAATATTAGTTAACTTCACTTTGATCTTAGCCATTGGGCCGAGAAGCAATGGAAATACTGCTACCGAACCGTGGCAATGGATCCAAGTGTGGCTGCGTAAAAAGAATGCCACTATGATTATGTAGTGTCATGCAAATATCTAGTCTTATTGTAACCGATATGAGTAAGGTTTTTACGATCAATGGGACGATATCGCAGCTAAACCGGATGATTTATATCGATGGCCATCAATATTAGTTAACTTCACTTTCATCTTAGCCATAGGGCCGAGAAGCAATGGAAGTACTGCTACCGAAGCGTGGCAATGGATCAAAGTGTGGCTGCGTAAATGAGAGAGCCACTATGATTATGTAGTGTCATGCAAATATCTAGTCATATTGGGACCGATATCAGTAAGTTTTTTACGATCAAGGAGATGATATCGCAGCTAAACCGGATGGTTTATATTGATGGCCATCAATATTAGTTAACTTCACTTTGATGTTAGCCATAGGGCCGAGAAGCAATGGAAATACTGCCACCGAACCGTGGCAATGGATCAAAGTGTGGCTGCGTAAGAAGAATGCCACTATGATTTTGTAGTGACATGTAAGTATCTAGTCTTATTGTAACCGATATGAGTAAGGTTTTTACGATCAAGCAGACGATATCGCAGCTAAACCGGATGGTTTATATCGACGGCCATCAATATTAGTTAACTTCACTTTGATCGTAGCCATAGGCCGAGAAGCAATGGAAATACTGCTATCGAAGCGTGGCAATGGATCAAAGTGTGGGTGCGTAAAGAAGAATGCCACTATGCTTATGTAGTGTCATGCAAATATCTAGTCTTGTTGCAACCGATATCAGTAAGGTTTTTACGATCAAGGAGACGATATCGCAGTTAAACCGGCTGGGTTATATCCATGGCCATCAATATTATTTAACTTCACGTTGATCTTAGCCATAGGGCCGAGAAGCAATGGAAATACTGCTACCGAACCGTGACAATGGATCAAGGTGTGTCTGCATAAAGAAGAATGCCACTATGATTATGTAGTGTCATGCAAATATCTAGTCTTATTGCAACCGATATCAGTAAGGTTTTTACGATCAAGGAGGCGATATCGCGGCTAAACCGGATGGTTTATATCGATGGCCATCAATATTAGCTAACTTCACTTTGATCTTAGCCTTAGGGCCGAGAAGCAATGGAAATACTGCTACCGAACCGTGGCAATGGATCAAAGAGGTGCTGCGTAAAGAAGAATGCCACTATGATTATGTAGTGTCATGCAAATATCTAATCTTATTGCAACCGATATCAGTAAGGTTTTTACGATCAAGGAGGCGATATCGCGGCTAAACCGGATGGTTTATATCGATGGCCATCAATATTACTTAACTTCACTTTGATCTTAGCCATAGGGCCGAGAAGCAATGGAAATACTGCTACCGAACCGTGGCAATGGATCAAAGTGTGGCTGCGTAAAGGAGAGTGCCACTATGAATATGTAGTGTCATGCAAATATCTAGTCATAATGTAACCGATATCAGTAATGTTTTTACGATCAAGGAGACGATATCGCAGCTAAACCGGATGGGTTATATCGATGGCCATCAATATTAGTTAACTTCACTTTGATCTTAGCCATTGGGCCGAGAAGCAATGGAAATACTGCTACCGAACCGTGGCAATGGATCAATGTGTCCTTGCGTAAAAAGAATGCCACTATGATTATGTAGTGTCATGCAAATATCTAGTCTTATTGTAACCGATATGAGTAAGGTTTTTACGATCAAGCAGACGATATCGCAGCTAAACGGGATGGTTTATATCGACGGCCATCAATATTAGTTAACTTCACTTTGATCTTAGCCATAGGGCCGAGAAGCATATGGAAATACTGCTATCGAAGCGTGGCAATGGATCAAAGTGTGGGTGCGTAAAGAAGAATGCCACTATGCTTATGTAGTGTCATGCAAATATCTAGTCTTGTTGCAACCGATATCAGTAAGGTTTTTACGATCAAGGAGACGATATCGCAGTTAAACCGGCTGGGTTATATCCATGGCCATCAATATTATTTAACTTCACGTTGATCTTAGCCATAGGGCCGAGAAGCAATGGAAATACTGCTACCGAACCGTGACAATGGATCAAGGTGTGGCTGCATAAAGAAGAATGCCACTATGATTATGTAGTGTCATGCAAATATCTAGTCTTATTGCAACCGATATCAGTAAGGTTTTTACGATCAAGGAGGCGATATCGCGGCTAAACCGGATGGTTTATATCGATGGCCATCAATATTACTTAACTTCACTTTGATCTTAGCCATAGGGCCGAGAAGCAATGGAAATACTGCTACCGAACCGTGGCAATGGATCAAAGTGTGGCTGCGTAAAGGAGAGTGCCACTATGAATATGTAGTGTCATGCAAATATCTAGTCACAATGTAACCGATATCAGTAAGGTTTTTACGATCAAGGAGACGATATCGCAGCTAAACCGGATGGGTTACATCGATGGCCATCAATATTAGTTAACTTCACTTTGATCTTAGCCATTGGGCCGAGAAGCAATGGAAATACTGCTACCGAACCGTGGCAATGGATCCAAGTGTGGCTGCGTAAAAAGAATGCCACTATGATTATGTAGTGTCATGCAAATATCTAGTCTTATTGTAACCGATATGAGTAAGGTTTTTACGATCAATGGGACGATATCGCAGCTAAACCGGATGATTTATATCGATGGCCATCAATATTAGTTAACTTCACTTTCATCTTAGCCATAGGGCCGAGAAGCAATGGAAGTACTGCTACCGAAGCGTGGCAATGGATCAAAGTGTGGCTGCGTAAATGAGAGAGCCACTATGATTATGTAGTGTCATGCAAATATCTAGTCATATTGGGACCGATATCAGTAAGTTTTTTACGATCAAGGAGATGATATCGCAGCTAAACCGGATGGTTTATATTGATGGCCATCAATATTAGTTAACTTCACTTTGATGTTAGCCATAGGGCCGAGAAGCAATGGAAATACTGCCACCGAACCGTGGCAATGGATCAAAGTGTGGCTGCGTAAGAAGAATGCCACTATGATTTTGTAGTGACATGTAAGTATCTAGTCTTATTGTAACCGATATGAGTAAGGTTTTTACGATCAAGCAGACGATATCGCAGCTAAACCGGATGGTTTATATCGACGGCCATCAATATTAGTTAACTTCACTTTGATCTTAGCCATAGGGCCGAGAAGCAGTGGAAATACTGCTACCGAACCGTGGCAATGGATCAAAGTGTGGCTGCGTAAAGAAGAATGCCACTATGATTATGTAGTTCATACAAATATCTAGTCTTATTGCAACCGATATCAGTAAGGTTTTTACGATCAAGGAGACGATATCGCGGCTAAACCGGATGGTTTATATCGATGGCCATCATTATTAGTTAACTTCAGTTTGATCTTAGCCATAGGGCCGAGAAGCAATGGAAATACTGCTACCGAACCGTGGCAATGGATCAAAGAGTGGCTGCGTAAAGAAGAATGCCACTATGATTATGAAGTGTCATGCAAATATCTAGTCTTATTGCAACCGACATCAGTAAGGTTTTTACGATCAAGGAGACGATATCGCACGTAAACCGGATGGTTTATATCGATGGCCATCAATATTAGTTAACTTCACTTTGATCGTAGCCATAGCCCGAGAAGCAATGGAAATACTGCTATCGAAGCGTGGCAATGGATCAAAGTGTGGGTGCGTAAAGAAGAATGCCACTATGCTTATGTAGTGTCATGCAAATATCTAGTCTTTTTGCAACCGATATCAGTAAGGTTTTTACGATCAAGGAGACGATATCACAGCTAAACCGGATGGTTTATAACGATGGCCATCAATACTAGTTAACTTCAGTTTGATCTCAGCCATAGGGCCGAGAAGCAATGGAAATACTGCTACCGAACCGTGGCAATGGATCAAAGTGTGGCTGCGTAAAGAAGAATGCCACTATGATTATGTAGTGTCATGCAAATATCTAGTCTTATTGTAACCGATATGAGTAAGGTTTTTACGATCAAGGAGAAGATATCGCGGCTGAACGGGATGGTTTATATCGATGGCCATCAAAATTTGTTAACTTCACTTTGATCGTAGCCATAGGGCCGAGAAGCAATGGAAATACTGCTATCGTACCGTGGCAATGGATCAAAGTGTGGCTGCGTAAAGAAGAATGCCACTATGATTATGTAGTATCATGCAAATATCTAGTCTTATTGCAACCGATATCAGTAAGGTTTTTACGATCAAAGAGACGATATCGCAGCCAAACCGGATGGTTTATATCGATGGCCATCAATATTAGTTAACTTCACTTTGATCGTAGCCATAGGCCGAGAAGCAATGGAAATACTGCTATCGAAGCGTGGCAATGGATCAAAGTGTGGGTGCGTAAAGAAGAATGCCACTATGCTTATGTAGTGTCATGCAAATATCTAGTCTTGTTGCAACCGATATCAGTAAGGTTTTTACGATCAAGGAGACGATATCGCAGTTAAACCGGCTGGGTTATATCCATGGCCATCAATATTATTTAACTTCACGTTGATCTTAGCCATAGGGCCGAGAAGCAATGGAAATACTGCTACCGAACCGTGGCAATGGATCCAAGTGTGGCTGCGTAAAAAGAATGCCACTATGATTATGTAGTGTCATGCAAATATCTAGTCTTATTGTAACCGATATGAGTAAGGTTTTTACGATCAAGCAGACGATATCGCAGCTAAACGGGATGGTTTATATCGACGGCCATCAATATTAGTTAACTTCACTTTGATCTTAGCCATAGGGCCGAGAAGCATATGGAAATACTGCTACCGAACCGTGGCAATGGATCAAGGTGTGGCTGCATAAGGAAGAATGCCACTATGATTATGTAGTGTCATGCAAATATCTAGTCACAATGTAACCGATATCAGTAAGGTTTTTACGATCAAGGAGACGATATCGCAGCTAAACCGGATGGGTTACATCGATGGCCATCAATATTAGTTAACTTCACTTTGATCTTAGCCATTGGGCCGAGAAGCAATGGAAATACTGCTACCGAACCGTGGCAATGGATCCAAGTGTGGCTGCGTAAAAAGAATGCCACTATGATTATGTAGTGTCATGCAAATATCTAGTCTTATTGTAACCGATATGAGTAAGGTTTTTACGATCAATGGGACGATATCGCAGCTAAACCGGATGATTTATATCGATGGCCATCAATATTAGTTAACTTCACTTTCATCTTAGCCATAGGGCCGAGAAGCAATGGAAGTACTGCTACCGAAGCGTGGCAATGGATCAAAGTGTGGCTGCGTAAATGAGAGAGCCACTATGATTATGTAGTGTCATGCAAATATCTAGTCATATTGGGACCGATATCAGTAAGTTTTTTACGATCAAGGAGACGATATCGCAGCTAAACCGGATGGTTTATATTGATGGCCATCAATATTAGTTAACTTCACTTTGATGTTAGCCATAGGGCCGAGAAGCAATGGAAATACTGCCACCGAACCGTGGCAATGGATCAAAGTGTGGCTGCGTAAGAAGAATGCCACTATGATTTTGTAGTGACATGTAAGTATCTAGTCTTATTGTAACCGATATGAGTAAGGTTTTTACGATCAAGCAGACGATATCGCAGCTAAACCGGATGGTTTATATCGACGGCCATCAATATTAGTTAACTTCACTTTGATCTTAGCCATAGGGCCGAGAAGCAGTGGAAATACTGCTACCGAACCGTGGCAATGGATCAAAGTGTGGCTGCGTAAAGAAGAATGCCACTATGATTATGTAGTTCATACAAATATCTAGTCTTATTGCAACCGATATCAGTAAGGTTTTTACGATCAAGGAGACGATATCGCGGCTAAACCGGATGGTTTATATCGATGGCCATCATTATTAGTTAACTTCAGTTTGATCTTAGCCATAGGGCCGAGAAGCAATGGAAATACTGCTACCGAACCGTGGCAATGGATCAAAGAGTGGCTGCGTAAAGAAGAATGCCACTATGATTATGAAGTGTCATGCAAATATCTAGTCTTATTGCAACCGACATCAGTAAGGTTTTTACGATCAAGGAGACGATATCGCACGTAAACCGGATGGTTTATATCGATGGCCATCAATATTAGTTAACTTCAATTTGCTCGTAGCCATAGGCCGAGAAGCAATGGAAATACTGCTATCGAAGATTGGCAATGGATCAAAGTGTGGGTGCGTAAAGAAGAATGCCACTATGCTTATGTAGTGTCATGCAAATATCTAGTCTTTTTGCAACCGATATCAGTAAGGTTTTTACGATCAAGGAGACGATATCACAGCTAAACCGGATGGTTTATAACGATGGCCATCAATACTAGTTAACTTCAGTTTGATCTCAGCCATAGGGCCGAGAAGCAATGGAAATACTGCTACCGAACCGTGGCAATGGATCAAAGTGTGGCTGCGTAAAGAAGAATGCCACTATGATTATGTAGTGTCATGCAAATATCTAGTCTTATTGTAACCGATATGAGTAAGGTTTTTACGATCAAGGAGAAGATATCGCGGCTGAACGGGATGGTTTATATCGATGGCCATCAATATTTGTTAACTTCACTTTGATCGTAGCCATAGGGCCGAGAAGCAATGGAAATACTGCTATCGTACCGTGGCAATGGATCAAAGTGTGGCTGCGTAAAGAAGAATGCCACTATGATTATGTAGTATCATGCAAATATCTAGTCTTATTGCAACCGATATCAGTAAGGTTTTTACGATCAAAGAGACGATATCGCAGCCAAACCGGATGGTTTATATCGATGGCCATCAATATTAGTTAACTTCACTTTGATCGTAGCCATAGGCCGAGAAGCAATGGAAATACTGCTATCGAAGCGTGGCAATGGATCAAAGTGTGGGTGCGTAAAGAAGAATGCCACTATGCTTATGTAGTGTCATGCAAATATCTAGTCTTGTTGCAACCGATATCAGTAAGGTTTTTACGATCAAGGAGACGATATCGCAGTTAAACCGGCTGGGTTATATCCATGGCCATCAATATTATTTAACTTCACGTTGATCTTAGCCATAGGGCCGAGAAGCAATGGAAATACTGCTACCGAACCGTGGCAATGGATCCAAGTGTGGCTGCGTAAAAAGAATGCCACTATGATTATGTAGTGTCATGCAAATATCTAGTCTTATTGTAACCGATATGAGTAAGGTTTTTACGATCAAGCAGACGATATCGCAGCAAAACGGGATGGTTTATATCGACGGCCATCAATATTAGTTAACTTCACTTTGATCTTAGCCATAGGGCCGAGAAGCATATGGAAATACTGCTACCGAACCGTGGCAATGGATCAAGGTGTGGCTGCATAAGGAAGAATGCCACTATGATTATGTAGTGTCATGCAAATATCTAGTCTTATTGCAACCGATATCAGTAAGGTTTTTACGATCAAGGAGGCGATATCGCGGCTAAACCGGATGGTTTATATCGATGGCCATCAATATTACTTAACTTCACTTTGATCATAGCCATAGGGCCGAGAAGCAATGGAAATACTGCTACCGAACCGTGGCAATGGATCAAAGTGTGGCTGCGTAAAGGAGAGTGCCACTATGAATATGTAGTGTCATGCAAATATCTAGTCTTATTGCAACCGATATCAGTAAGGTTTTTACGATCAAGGAGACGATATCGCGGCTAAACCGGATGGTTTATATCGATGGCCATCAATATTACTTAACTTCACTTTGATCATAGCCATAGGGCCGAGAAGCAATGGAAATACTGCTACCGAACCGTGGCAATGGATCAAAGTGTGGCTGCGTAAAGGAGAGTGCCACTATGAATATGTAGTGTCATGCAAATATCTAGTCATAATGTAAACGATATCAGTAAGGTTTTTACGATCAAGGAGACGATATCGCAGCTAAACCGGATGGGTTACATCGACGGCCATCAATATTAGCTAACTTCACTTTGATGTTAGCCATAGGGCCGAGAAGCAATGGAAATACTGCCACCGAACCGTGGCAATGGATCAAAGTGTGGCTGCGTAAGAAGAATGCCACTATGATTATGTAGTGACATGCAAGTATCTAGTCTTATTGTAACCGATATGAGTAAGGTTTTTACGATCAAGCAGACGATATCGCGGCTAAACCGGATGGTTTATATCGACGGCCATCAATATTAGTTAACTTCACTTTGATTTTAGCCATAGGGCCGAGAAGCAGTGGAAATACTGCTACCGAACCGTGGCAATGGATCAAAGTGTGGCTGCGTAAAGAAGAATGCCACTATGATTATGTAGTTCATACAAATATCTGGTTATAATGTAACCGATATCAGTAAGGTTTTTACGATCAAGGAGACGATATCGCACGTAAACCGGATGGTTTATATCGATGGCCATCAATATTAGTTAACTTCACTTTGATCTTAGCCATAGGGCCGAGAAGCAATGGAAATACTGCTACCGAGCCGTGGCAATGGATCAAAGAGTGGCTGCGTAAAGAAGAATGCCACTATGATTATGTAGTGTCATGCAAATATCTAGTCTTATTGCAACCGACATCAGTAAGGTTTTTACGATCAAGGAGACGATATCGCAGTTAAACCGGCTGGGTTATATCCATGGCCATCTACATTAGTTAACTTCACGTTGATCTTAGCCATAGGGCCGAGAAGCAATGGAAATACTGTTACCGAACCGTGGCAATGGATCAAAGTGTGGCTGCGTAAAGAAGAATGCCACTATGATTATGTAGTATCATGCAAATATCTAGTCTTATTGCAACCGATATCAGTAAGGTTTTTACGATCAAAGAGACGATATCGCAGCCAAACCGGATGGTTTATATCGATGGCCATCAATATTAGTTAACTTCACTTTGATCGTAGCCATAGGCCGAGAAGCAATGGAAATACTGCTATCGAAGCGTGGCAATGGATCAAAGTGTGGGTGCGTAAAGAAGAATGCCACTATGCTTATGTAGTGTCATGCAAATATCTAGTCTTGTTGCAACCGATATCAGTAAGGTTTTTACGATCAAGGAGACGATATCGCAGCTAAACCGGATGGGTTACATCGACGGCCATCAATATTAGCTAACTTCACTTTGATGTTAGCCATAGGGCCGAGAAGCAATGGAAATACTGCCACCGAACCGTGGCAATGGATCAAGGTGTGGCTGCATAAAGAAGAATGCCACTATGATTATGTAGTGTCATGCAAATATCTAGTCTTATTGCAACCGATATCAGTAAGGTTTTTACGATCAAGGAGGCGATATCGCGGCTAAACCGGATGGTTTATATCGATGGACATCAATATTACTTAACTTCACTTTGATCTTAGCCATAGGGCCGAGAAGCAATGGAAATACTGCTACCGAACCGTGGCAATGGATCAAAGTGTGGCTGCGTAAAGGAGAGTGCCACTATGAATATGTAGTGTCATGCAAATATCTAGTCATAATGTAAACGATATCAGTAAGGTTTTTACGATCAAGGAGACGATATCGCAGTTAAACCGGCTGGGTTATATCCATGGCCATCTACATTAGTTAACTTCACGTTGATCTTAGCCATAGGGCCGAGAAGCAATGGAAATACTGCTACCGAACCGTGGCAATGGATCAAAGTGTGGCTGCGTAAAGGAGAGTGCCACTATGAATATGTAGTGTCATGCAAATATCTAGTCTTATTGCAACCGATATCAGTAAGGTTTTTACGATCAAGGAGACGATATCGCGGCTAAACCGGATGGTTTATATCGATGGCCATCAATATTACTTAACTTCACTTTGATCATAGCCATAGGGCCGAGAAGCAATGGAAATACTGCTACCGAACCGTGGCAATGGATCAAAGTGTGGCTGCGTAAAGGAGAGTGCCACTATGAATATGTAGTGTCATGCAAATATCTAGTCATAATGTAAACGATATCAGTAAGGTTTTTACGATCAAGGAGACGATATCGCAGCTAAACCGGATGGGTTACATCGACGGCCATCAATATTAGCTAACTTCACTTTGATGTTAGCCATAGGGCCGAGAAGCAATGGAAATACTGCCACCGAACCGTGGCAATGGATCAAAGTGTGGCTGCGTAAGAAGAATGCCACTATGATTATGTAGTGACATGCAAGTATCTAGTCTTATTGTAACCGATATGAGTAAGGTTTTTACGATCAAGCAGACGATATCGCGGCTAAACCGGATGGTTTATATCGACGGCCATCAATATTAGTTAACTTCACTTTGATTTTAGCCATAGGGCCGAGAAGCAGTGGAAATACTGCTACCGAACCGTGGCAATGGATCAAAGTGTGGCTGCGTAAAGAAGAATGCCACTATGATTATGTAGTTCATACAAATATCTGGTTATAATGTAACCGATATCAGTAAGGTTTTTACGATCAAGGAGACGATATCGCACGTAAACCGGATGGTTTATATCGATGGCCATCAATATTAGTTAACTTCACTTTGATCTTAGCCATAGGGCCGAGAAGCAATGGAAATACTGCTACCGAGCCGTGGCAATGGATCAAAGAGTGGCTGCGTAAAGAAGAATGCCACTATGATTATGTAGTGTCATGCAAATATCTAGTCTTATTGCAACCGACATCAGTAAGGTTTTTACGATCAAGAAGACGATATCGCAGTTAAACCGGCTGGGTTATATCCATGGCCATCTACATTAGTTAACTTCACGTTGATCTTAGCCATAGGGCCGAGAAGCAATGGAAATACTGTTACCGAACCGTGGCAATGGATCAAAGTGTGGCTGCGTAAAGAAGAATGCCACTATGATTATGTAGTATCATGCAAATATCTAGTCTTATTGCAACCGATATCAGTAAGGTTTTTACGATCAAAGAGACGATATCGCAGCCAAACCGGATGGTTTATATCGATGGCCATCAATATTAGTTAACTTCACTTTGATCGTAGCCATAGGCCGAGAAGCAATGGAAATACTGCTATCGAAGCGTGGCAATGGATCAAAGTGTGGGTGCGTAAAGAAGAATGCCACTATGCTTATGTAGTGTCATGCAAATATCTAGTCTTGTTGCAACCGATATCAGTAAGGTTTTTACGATCAAGGAGACGATATCGCAGTTAAACCGGCTGGGTTATATCCATGGCCATCAATATTATTTAACTTCACGTTGATCTTAGCCATAGGGCCGAGAAGCAATGGAAATACTGCTACCGAACCGTGACAATGGATCAAGGTGTGGCTGCATAAAGAAGAATGCCACTATGATTATGTAGTGTCATGCAAATATCTAGTCTTATTGCAACCGATATCAGTAAGGTTTTTACGATCAAGGAGGCGATATCGCGGCTAAACCGGAAGGTTTATATCGATGGCCATCAATATTACTTAACTTCACTTTGATCTTAGCCATAGGGCCGAGAAGCAATGGAAATACTGCTACCGAACCGTGGCAATGGATCAAAGTGTGGCTGCGTAAAGGAGAGTGCCACTATGAATATGTAGTGTCATGCAAATATCTAGTCATAATGTAACCGATTTCAGTAAGGTTTTTACGATCAAGGAGACGATATCGCAGCTAAACGGGATGGTTTATATCGACGGCCATCAATATTAGCTAACTTCACTTTGATCTTAGCCTTAGGGCCGAGAAGCAATGGAAATACTGCTACCGAGCCGTGGCAATGGATCAAAGAGTGGCTGCGTAAAGAAGAATGCCACTATGATTATGTAGTGTCATGCAAATATCTAGTCTTATTGCAACCGACATCAGTAAGGTTTTTACGATCAAGGAGACGATATCGCAGTTAAACCGGATGGTTTATATCGACGGCCATCAATATTAGTTAACTTCACTTTGATGTTAGCCATAGGGCCGAGAAGCAATGGAAATACTGCCACCGAACTGTGGCAATGGATCAAAGTGTGGCTGCGTAAGAAGAATGCCACTATGATTATGTAGTGACATGCAAGTATCTAGTCTTATTGTAACCGATATGAGTAAGGTTTTTACGATCAAGCAGACGATATCGCAGCTAAACCGGATGGTTTATATCGACGGCCATCAATATTAGTTAACTTCACTTTGATTTTAGCCATAGGGCCGAGAAGCAGTGGAAATACTGCTACCGAACCGTGGCAATGGATCAAAGTGTGGCTGCGTAAAGAAGAATGCCACTATGATTATGTAGTTCATACAATTATCTGGTTATAATGTAACCGATATCAGTAAGGTTTTTACGATCAAGGAGACGATATCGCAGCTAAACCGGATGGTTTATATCGATGGCCATCAATATTAGTTAACTTCACTTTGATCGTAGCCATAGGGCCGAGAACCAATGGAAATACTGCTGTCGAAGCGTGGCAATGGATCAAAGTCTGGCTGCGTAAAGAAGAATGCCACTATGATCATGTAGTGTCATGCAAATATCTAGTCTGATTGCAACCGACATCAGTAAGGTTTTTACGATCAAGGAGACGATATCGCACGTAAACCGGATGGTTTATATCGATGGCCATCAATATTAGTTAACTTCACTTTGATCTTAGCCATAGGGCCGAGAAGCAATGGAAATACTGCTACCGAGCCGTGGCAATGGATCAAAGAGTGGCTGCTTAAAGAAGAATGCCACTATGATTATGTAGTGACATGCAAATATCTAGTCTTATTGCAACCGACATCAGTAAGGTTTTTACGATCAAGGAGACGATATCGCAGTTAAACCGGCTGGGTTATATCCATGGCCATCCATATTAGTTAACTTCACGTTGATCTTAGTCATAGGGCCGAGAAGCAATGGAAATACTGCTACCGAACCGTGGCAATGGATCAAAGTGTGGCTGCGTAAAGAAGAATGCCACTATGATTATGTAGTATCATGCAAATATCTAGTCTTATTGCAACCGATATCAGTAAGGTTTTTACGATCAAAGAGACGATATCGCAGCCAAACCGGATGGTTTATATCGATGGCCATCAATATTAGTTAACTTCACTTTGATCGTAGCCATAGGCCGTGAAGCAATGGAAATACTGCTATCGAAGCGTGGCAATGGATCAAAGTGTGGGTGCGTAAAGAAGAATGCCACTATGCTTATGTAGTGTCATGCAAATATCTAGTCTTGTTGCAACCGATATCAGTAAGGTTTTTACGATCAAGGAGACGATATCGCAGTTAAACCGGCTGGGTTATATCCATGGCCATCAATATTATTTAACTTCACGTTGATCTTAGCCATAGGGCCGAGAAGCAATGGAAATACTGCTACCGAACCGTGACAATGGATCAAGGTGTGGCTGCATAAAGAAGAATGCCACTATGATTATGTAGTGTCATGCAAATATCTAGTCTTATTGCAACCGATATCAGTAAGGTTTTTACGATCAAGGAGGCGATATCGCGGCTAAACCGGATGGTTTATATCGATGGCCATCAATATTACTTAACTTCACTTTGATCTTAGCCATAGGGCCGAGAAGCAATGGAAATACTGCTACCGAACCGTGGCAATGGATCAAAGTGTGGCTGCGTAAAGGAGAGTGCCACTATGAATATGTAGTGTCATGCAAATATCTAGTCATAATGTAACCGATTTCAGTAAGGTTTTTACGATCAAGGAGACGATATCGCAGCTAAACGGGATGGTTTATATCGACGGCCATCAATATTAGCTAACTTCACTTTGATCTTAGCCTTAGGGCCGAGAAGCAATGGAAATACTGCTACCGATCGTGGCAATGGATCAAAGAGTGGCTGCGTAAAGAAGAATGCCACTATGATTATGTAGTGTCATGCAAATATCTAGTCTTATTGCAACCGACATCAGTAAGGTTTTTACGATCAAGGAGACGATATCGCAGTTAAACCGGCTGGGTTATATCCATGGCCATCCATATTAGTTAACTTCACGTTGATCTTAGTCATAGGGCCGAGAAGCAATGGAAATACTGCTACCGAACCGTGGCAATGGATCAAAGTGTGGCTGCGTAAAGAAGAATGCCACTATGATTATGTAGTATCATGCAAATATCTAGTCTTATTGCAACCGATATCAGTAAGGTTTTTACGATCAAAGAGACGATATCGCAGCCAAACCGGATGGTTTATATCGATGGCCATCAATATTAGTTAACTTCACTTTGATCGTAGCCATAGGCCGAGAAGCAATGGAAATACTGCTATCGAAGCGTGGCAATGGATCAAAGTGTGGGTGCGTAAAGAAGAATGCCACTATGCTTATGTAGTGTCATGCAAATATCTAGTCTTGTTGCAACCGATATCAGTAAGGTTTTTACGATCAAGGAGACGATATCGCAGTTAAACCGGCTGGGTTATATCCATGGCCATCAATATTATTTAACTTCACGTTGATCTTAGCCATAGGGCCGAGAAGCAATGGAAATACTGCTACCGAACCGTGACAATGGATCAAGGTGTGTCTGCATAAAGAAGAATGCCACTATGATTATGTAGTGTCATGCAAATATCTAGTCTTATTGCAACCGATATCAGTAAGGTTTTTACGATCAAGGAGGCGATATCGCGGCTAAACCGGATGGTTTATATCGATGGCCATCAATA